>OX381718.1:33153504-34353504 GCA_947462335.1 Harmothoe impar
TAATAAACAGGACTACATGTAGTAAAATTGTGATAATATTTTGGTGGCAGTGGAAAGGTACATTGAGGTGTTAACACAGCTGTATGACAGTATGAACTTGCATTACTGAAACTTTATTCTGTTTGTAACATAGGAAAGATGTATGATACTTACATGGCGACGGGCCATGTGAGGGGCGCAGTTGTTGCAGTAATGTGTGCCTTTTTGCGAGGAGAATTGAGTACAGAAGCACCCACTTTCCACACACTTCCCCCGTGTCACTCCCTCGTGGTCCACTGGAAAGGCAAAAAGATATATTTTTTATCGCGGGTACATTCTGCCGATAATAAACAGGATGCGCCATGTGCTGGCGAGTGAAAGGGATGTGCCGTGTATATGAAATGGGAAAAATAAACAGGATGTATGATGTCTATATACCGAGAAAAAATAAACAATACACATTACCATACAAAGCTGTGTGTTGAAAATACTGACGGGGGTGCCAGTGTGTTAGTTGTGTATACTACTACCACGTGCGTGAAAACAGCAGGCGTGTTGATTTCATAACGGGCGATAATGGGTGGATTAGCATGAAATGCTACAGGCTACCACATAGTTCAATACAAAATAAAGTACTGCACACGTTACGTGAAACACAGTGTATGAAACTTACTTTAAAGTCTTGCAGGTGCTGGTAGAACAGCAAGAAAAGGATTGCAGTTATGATCCAAAAGCTTGTCCCTCGTACACGCCACGCGGAATCGCACCACTCACGCCGGAAGTGAATACTTTGTTTAAGCTGAGACCGTGCAGCCGCTGCTGATAATAAACAGGACGCCCCGCATCGCTTTCATCCCACGGGCAAAATAAATTGAAAAATAGCTGGAGAAAGTGTATTAGTTGTATTGTAAGATCAAGTGCACGGTATTATAAGACATATGAATCGAGGTTGCAGTAAGGTAATAAGGGGGAAGGGGCATCCGAACAGCAGGAAATTGCGAACTACGTTCTGCGTATATCATATCATTACGCCCCGCCGACAACCAATGAAATGCCGGCTCTCTTGACACAGCGGCATGCTGTTCTGCCGCAGGGCGGTATGGCGGAAATTGACAGTTGACAGCGCCAATTTTCGTAGTTGACAGTTGACAGCAACTTTTTTTCATGTTTTTCAAAAATGAAAAAAAAAATATTTGTGAAAAAAAATTAAATTTTTTTTTTTCGCCTGTTTTTTCAGGTGAAATTTTTTTTTTTTTTTATAACAGTGTTTTTTTGGGCGTGAGCCTTGTCGGCCACCGTACATAACACATTAGAGCAGTACGCGGCCCTGACAGGGTTAATCCCTAGCCCGTGTGTGTCAGTATACCATAATCCTATTGGTCGGCAAGGTAAGCCGGGGAGACAGTGATCCCCGTACTTGTACATAACGCTCTTAACTGTAATCAATGCTACATCATTGTCACTGACAGAGTTCTGATTTACACAGTTAAGCTGTACATCAGTGTGTTAATACGCTCCGCCCTCGTGTGGAGTTGATGACGGAGTAGTGAAGAAGTGTCAAGTGTCTCTCGGTACATACAAGTGCTGTGTAAGCGTAATTACGCGTCACTGGTAAGCATAAATAAGGACGATATAATTAATACAGCCCTAGCGAGTAACTCGCCAGTGCTGCATTCAAGCATCATGTCGGTCCTGCGTGTTTAAGACACCCTTGAAGGGTCGGCGTGATGCACCAAATGCAGGCCCAGTGAGTCACTCTTCTGGCTGCATGACCTCAAATGGCTTCTTTTACCGACATGCCATCGTTAAAGGATTAATGCTTAAGCTGTAAGTGTATGGCTCTGCCCTACTGTGGACATGATGAGGCTATAGGAGGGAGTGAAGCCCTGTGAAGTGTCCCTCAATACAAGTGCTGTACAAGTGTACTCATGTGTCACGCATGCTGGCTGCAGGTCAATACACACCTCAATAACGGGCGGCATGATGCCTTAATGCAGTGCAAGTCGCTGATGCTGCATCATGACAAAACTCAACATAACACACTGATGCATATGTACAGAGGTGTGCGTCTCCCCTAACATGCACATAACAACAACAAGTACCTGTGTACTACATGCGGAGAGTCCCTATGTAATGGGGGTAGATGCCTAAATTCGACATGGCCACATGGCCATTTATTAAAATCGACATGCGACATGGAGCTTAGTGACACGAGTGAACTTTTTTAGTGACATGACATAGGATATTTCTTAAAGTCGACATGGGACTTGACAGGTTCTTAAGGGCGACATGGGACATGGGAATTTTAAGTGACATGACATGGCAATTTCTCAAATTCGACATGCGACATGGCCCCCCATCTAGACCCCCTATGTATAATGGTCCGTCTGTATGTTAGAGCTCATCATTTATTACACGACCTAACACTATTGGTACGGTTTTTAGGGCTCTAAACCAATCAGAAGCCAGCATGTTGGTCACGTGATCTGGCAATGGCGGCGATGTAAACAAAACAGACGACGATGTGAACAAGGCAAATTAACAATTTAAACAACTAAATTTGCGATGTAAACAACAAGTAAAAGGTACGGGGGGGGTAGAAAATTGTCTTCTGGTCGTGTAATAAAGCTTGTATTGTATGCCAGGTTCACGCATGCCCCGCACCAAACCTCGGAAGGCAGATGTACCTCTGTTTGGTATGGCGCAGACGTGAACCCAGCATACAATACTGGCTATGTATACACCAGCTGTCAGGGCGGACGCTGTGGGCGTCACGTGACGTTGGACTAGGACGCTTAGCCTGACGTACACTGTAACAAGGGCACGTGTAACGCGTTACCTGCATCATTTAGTGACGTACACTGTAGGCTAGTAGTATAGGACACCAAGGGCACGTGTAACGCGTTACCTGCATCATTTAGTACCTGCATGGTCTGCTGCAGGGAGGCGCTATCAGGCCGCATAACCCTGTAACGTTATGATGCACCAATGCAGCCACGGCGAGTAACTCACCGGTACTGCATTAGTGTATCATGCCAACTCGCCAGGGCTGCATGCATGCATTATGACAACCAACTGAGCAAGGGCATGAATGCATTATGCATGACATATAAATGCAACCTAGTCTCCATGCCTGCATTCATGTATCATACCAACCCTTCGGAGGTGTATCCAGTAGGGTCGGCATGATACTTGAATGCAGCCATTGCAGGTAAACTCTCCAGCACGCATGTCATGAAACATAAGTGTATATGAGATGACAGCAGTGTGCGGCCCTTACAGGGTTACCTCCATAATGTATACGTCATCACGCTGCATGGCGGAGCTGTCTGTACATGTCTCTACCCTGGCACACTCAGCACCAGAGGGGTCGGCGCGCTTAATTTTCCATCCACCGGGCAGGGCGGGGGGGGGGCAAAAAAAAACGCTCATGAGAAAATCCATCGACTACCCTGTTGTTAAAAAAAATCCCCCCCCTTACAATCATAGCATCTATCTGGGTAGTATTAGGTAGTAACGCTGTACATGACATCAGGGTGCATCACTATTGCATAACCAGCCGGAGGAGTGCCAATTAGCATGTGATTGCCTAGAAACCTTGGGTGAACTGATTGCCTTACCACCTTTTAGGTATCTATAGTTTCCTATAC
This sequence comes from Harmothoe impar, assembly GCA_947462335.1. NCBI lineage: Eukaryota > Metazoa > Annelida > Polychaeta > Phyllodocida > Polynoidae > Harmothoe > Harmothoe impar. The sequence goes on from OX381718.1 coordinate 33,157,134, forward strand.
TATAGGATGGTAAACCCTTGTACTCTGGAGAGCTCTGTAGGGCCACTAGATTGCCAATGTATCTGTTATGTCACGCCCAGGTAGGTGAATAACTCTACCTGAGATACATACGGGTCTATAGACTACACATGACCTTGTATAACTCCATTTATCGTGTACTAGTATAGGCCCCTGTCGAGTGTGTATACAAGTGGGCAACAAGTGTCTATCCCCTCCCCCCCCCCCCCCCTCCGGCACCCCTCCCCTCCTCCCACTCCGGAGCTCCTCCCAGCACATTGACAGAGGGCGTTGTGGTGGGATTTCTCAGATACAGAACATCTACCCAGCCTTGTATAAAGTAACACGTGCCCCTGTCCCCCCCCCCCTGTATACATCACTGTCAGAACACTGATGTGCTGACCATGTGGTCAGCACATCACCACGTGGTGATGACTCTGACAGGGAATGAAAGATTGCCATGCTTCTAGTGAGTTTTTAACATTGACATCAACACCATATATTCATAAGGGTGTAAGAAGGCTATATCCATTCCCCTTTTACAGTGATTGCCAGTAATTACTGAGAAAATTGGAGTTTGTGATTTCATGGTGATGTCCCGTAACACATTGCCACTGATGCCCGTAACACACAGGTAGTGTGTACTAGTGATGTCCCGTAACACAACCGCTGAAGGCGGCCGCCACCCAGTCCAAAGCGACGCCAGATCCCTCTCCTGGCAAAAGGTAGAACTAAGTTGCAGTGGGTATGACGGCACTGCAGTGGGTGCATGTTTTGTTATTGCAGACCACGTCCGGTCATCCGGTCTAGAAGTCGGCAGGTCGCTGCCATCCTTTCAAGCTTTGTAGGGAGTTGATACGACAATTTTAACTTTTTAGTGGGACCATAGGAACATGCCAACTCTCCCGGATTACCCGGGAGACTCCCGGATATTGGCCGTTTTTTGAGTGATCTCCCGGTCGCCTCCCGGTCTGCCGGTTTCAGGCTTTCCAGAGGTGAAAGAATTTTGTAAATATTCCGACTAGAACCAAAGTTATGAGCCAAAACTAAAAAAGCACCAGAATTCCTTATTTCAATGCACGTTTTCTTTTCTTTTTTCTTGGCGTAAAAAAAAGAGACTTTAGGGGCTTTCTTCCATAAAGTATGTGTAGGCCTACGCACCAAGCCTCTCCAAGGGGGGGGTTGGGGGGGGGGCAAATGCATACAAAAGCGTGCCCCACCCCTTTCCCCTGGAGTTATATTCCCCTTGAATATCTGTAGATTCTATTTCAATGTGGTTGGCCTACTCTATAGTAACTTCCACTTTAAGTCGCTAACAGGTGGCAGGCCTCCCACCCTGGACTTTTCAAACATAGGGCGAATATAACATTTTGGAAATATAGGGTAGGGCGAATATAGGGTATATACAAGAAATCTGGGTATGATACATCCCCAGCAGGCCGAAAATTGCGCGTTTTTTGTCGCATAGTAACGCGCGGCTTTTCCCCTCAAAACAGGTTGAAATTTGTTGACCCCACTCTTAGAGGGGTCCAAATTCCCCCCCCCCCACCGGTCAAGGGGTCCAAATTTTTTACCCCCCCCTAATCCATCACCCCCCTGTTGTTAAAGAATAAGCACTCCCTAAACTGTGCCTCTACATGGGTAAAAATCGACACGTGCGACACGGCGACACAGCCCTTTTAAAAATCGACACGTGCGACACGGCCCTTTTAAAAATCGACGGACACAGAAAATATTGGGGTAAAAATCGACAGACACAGTCAGGGGGGCAAGGTGTGACCGCCAAAGGAGGGTAAGGTAGGTGTGAGAATGCTTTATCTAACCAAGGGGGGGGGCTACAGACATGTAACTTATTTTCTAGTGTATAGGCCTAGGCTTATAGAAACAGTGTGCCTCCAAGTGGATAAAAATCGACACGACGACACGGCCCTTTTGCTCTAAAAATCGACACGACACGGCCCCTTTGCCCTAAAAATCGACACGGCCCTTTTGCTCTAAAAATCGACTCGGAGACACGGTCAAAATTGTGGGTACCCATGTAGAGGCACTAAACTAGCATAACTGTGTGGCTGGTCATGCTTCAGTGAACATGGTGACACCATGTATATTTCAGAGTTATGCAATTGGCTTCACCATTAGGAACCTACTCTTCATCTACTGCCTGCAGTAGGGAGGGGTGGTAACCTCACTACTTCAACTTACATTATTAAAACAGGATTTTGTGCTGTAAACTGTATAACTTATAAAGAACCTCATCAGTTCAAAATTGTATCACTAATTTTACAACCCCAAATGCCTGCTCCCCCCCCTCCCCTAGACCAGTCATTAAATCTTTCATTTAGTTTATGTATGGTTGTTTATTTTTTAATTTTATAACTAAATGTATATGTATTATGAAGAACCTGCAGACGCCAGTAGCATGCACGCCGGTAGCGCGCGTCCTGTTTGTGCGCGCGGTAGTTTATGTATGGCAGGGGTAGACACTAACACTGGCCCGGGAGCCAATGGCCCGTAGTTTTGGGTCCGGGCCTGTAGATATCTGAATTTTTACATAGCTATGGGCCCGGGTGGCCCGTAGCTGTTTATGGCCTTATTTCTGAGTGAATATGGATGCAGGGTCCATCTGTAGACCCAAGCTTTAAAGTATAGCATGTCATATATCGTTGGAAACAGAAAACCACAATCACACATGATATGTTACCCATTATGTAATATAAGCCTTCCCCACGTGTACCTCCAAGGGTAAAAAAAAAAACGTTTGAAAAAAGATAATGTAAAAAAGAGTTAAGTTTTGATCCCGGGCCCACAAGTCTAGGTCCGGGCCCATAGATTTCTGGAGCTATGGGCCCGGGTGGCCCACACCTGAAAAAGTTAGTGTCTGCCCCTGTATGGTTGTTTATTTTATAATTTTATAACTAAATGTATATGTATTATGAAGAACAGAGAACCGTGTTACGGGCATCACAAAAATGTGTTACGGGACATCACAACAACAATCAAGCAGTGTGGTCAGCACATCACTCATTGTGTGTATGGTTCCCAATACTGCATATCTAGGCCCCTATCATGGTTGAATCAATATCCACTTGGTGTAAATAGATATTGTAGTTATCTATTGTGAAGTGTACATTCTAAATAGCCCAGGAACACCCTGTTATCAGGTAAAACCTAGCCTCCATTCAAGTGACCATCCGCCATGTTGATGTGCTGACCCAGCGTGGTCAGCACATCAAAAACGTGGTCAACACATCAGTGTTGGGACAGTGATACATGTGGATAGTGAAAGTCATCTCGCAATATACACATTGTTCTGTTGCCATATAAGGGTCGACAGGATGCATGGATGTAGCAATGGCGAGTTGTTCGCCAGGGCTAGCCAGGGCATGCATGCATTGTGACGACAAAGGGGACAAAGAGCATGAAAGTGCTATGCGGTACTTAAAGGATTATGCTAACAAGCAGCTGTCGCATAGCGAGCTGGTAGGAGCATAGTGCATCAAAGCACTATGCGGACATTAACGGGTTATGCTAACTGTCATTAACGGGTGGTTCTATAAGGGTTGTAAGGTTGTACTCACACAACAAGATGGTAGGAGATGGCCCTCCAGTCCTTGGGCCGCTCCAGGAAGTTATAGACGCGTGCCTGCAGACGCCGGTAGCGCGCGTCCCGTTTGTGCGCGCGGTAGTTGAGCGGCTTGCCGAGCAGCGACATCCGGGGCCGGCAGTAGCGCGCCGACCCCGCCGCGCCCGCCTTGCCGGATATCCGGCGCAGGTCGGCGTCCACGTCCTTCTTCTGGCTCTCTAGGTCCTCCATGCCGACAAACTCGACGCGCACGCGCCGCCGCTCCTTGCCGCGTCCTGGCGCCGTGAGGACGGAGGCTGCGGCCGGCGCCGCAGGCTCCTGTAGGGTCTCTGCGTCCCGGTAGGGGGCCGGCCCGGGGGGACTGAGACGCGCCGTGCCGGGGGGCGCTACATGGGGGGTGGGACAGGGGGCTGCCCCGGGGGCAGGGGGCGACAGGGTCACCTTGGTACTCCTAGTGCTGGCCGTGTGAGGAGTGCTACTTCCGGCGGTGATGGTGGTAGTATCCGTGTCCGGGGAGGTGGTGAGCGGGCTGGTGCTGACTAGCACACTGTGGTGGTGGTGGCTGTGAGTCGGGGCCCACAGGCCGACTCCCACCTCACTGCCGTCTGGCGGACTGTGGACGCGCTCCTCCCGCCCGTGTCCCGACAGCTGCTTTACCTGCTGCTGCTGCTGCTGCTGTAGCTCCCAGTCCCCTACACTCAGTAGGTGCGGCTGTACATACTCCTGCTGCTGCTGCTGCTGCTGCTGCTGTAACTGCTGTAACTGCTGCTGCTGCTGAAGTTCCCACTCCCCTATACTGAGTAGCTGCGGCTGTGTATACTCCTGCTGGTGGGGCTGGGACGGCGGGGGTGAGGTGGTGGTGGTGGTGGTGGTGGTGGCAGGTGGTGGTGGTGTGGGGTGTAGTACCCCCACCTGGCGGGAGCGGTACGCCCGCCCCGCCACCAGCCCCCCACCACGCTGCATCCTGCCGGCAGGGGCCGCCAGGGGGCGGGGTCTGTAGTGGTTGTTGATAAGGGGGCGTGGCCTGCTGGCGTGGTTGTTAGGGGGTGTGGTTATGGTGGTGTAGGGGGCAGGGCTTGTCGCTGATCCTGCACCACCTGCTCACACAACATGTACATGTTCTGTTATAGCGCTGAGCGGGTCACGGAGCAGCTCGCTGGCGGCCTGTTATGTACTACTCACAGAGTAGCTCACACAGCGGCTGGCCGGCAGCTTGTACTTGTCATATACTACTCACAGAACACCTGGCTGGTGTCCCCTCACTCCATGTACTACTCTCAGGGTCACGGTACAGCTAGCACTCATATACTACTTACAGGGCCGCTCACCCAGCAGCTCACACAAAGCAGGTCGGGGGTAGTCACAAGAAGGACAGCTCATAAAGCAGCTTACAGATCACCTCAATATAATTACTTCTTCACCAGGGCTGTGACAGAGCAGTTATTCATTGAGCAATCTACGATTTAGCACTCAGTGTAGCATACAGGGCTCTGACAAAACTGCAATCCATTGAGCAGCTCACAAAGCAACATATATATTTGTGTAGCTTATAGAGCGATTGTCACAGAATCACAGAGCAGCTCATAGTCACTGGGTAAATCACTGAGCAGCACGGAGCAGTTGTAGCACCCACTCCCCCTACAATAACCCCTGATGACACCTGCGGGCTGCTGTAGTGTCGACCAGGTAAGCGGACACCGACACCTGCCGCCCGTACCTCCCCTCCCTCCTCCCGGGTGTAGTGGGTGGGGGCAGGGGGCGTGGCCTGTCGTCAAGGGCCGGGTGTGAGTGACAGCTGTGTACCTGGCGGCACCCCCAGACGGTGGTGGTGACCGGACAGGCCGCACGGGGTCAGCACCGGCCGGTACCAGACACAACCAAGTGGCTGCTGTGTGGTCTCGCCCTGTCTGCTCTGCCTCCAGGGTATCAGTGCACACACAGTGCAACAGCACCTCCAGGGGGCCTCTCCAGGGTCTCCAGAGTACGCGGCTAATCCCACTGCTTCACCTCACTCAGTAGTACTGCCTCCAGAGTATCATTGCACAGACTACAGGCCTCCAGGCAATGGCAAACCAATGCAATCTCTCCAGGGTTAACAGTAGTACAGGTCTCCAGGGGCCATTAGTGGTACAGGAGCACTTATAGACCCTTCAGGAGAGATCAGTGGTACAGTCTCCAGGGTATCACTGCATTGACACAGTACAGCAGGTCCCCCTGAGCCTCCAAGGGGGATCAGTGGTACCACTGCACAGACAAACTAGCGTAGGCTCTCCAGGGTATCAGTGCCTGCCTCCTCGGTATCACTGCGTATGCACAGTACTACAAAGTAGCAGTGCACAGCCACAGTCGTACAGTCCTCCGGGCGGATCAGTATGTAGCATAGGTCTTCCAGGCGGGAACACTAACACAGGACCTTTCGGATGTCGCTGCACAAAATCAGTGGTACAGAGTTCCAAGTATCATTGCATAGGCATAGTACTACATGCCTCCAGGCAATGACAAACTGTAGGGTTATCAGAAGTACAGATCTCCAGGGGGCATTATAGTAGTAGAGTGCATTATAGTAGTAGAGTGGTTCCGCTCCAGAGTATCACGGCATAGACACAGTAGTACAAGCCCCCCAGGGGCAGCAGGGGCACAGACTGGGTAGTACAGACTCTAAAGTGTACAGACCTCTCCAGGGTACCAGGTGTTGATACACAGTGCACTGTTAATCACAGCGTTAATCCCACTTCTTCACTTTGCAATTACAACCTTAATCCTTAATGCTAAGTCACACTTAATAATGTAACCCCAGAGGCAATGAACCATGACACCTGGTTTTGATTAATCGCTGTATTCTGAATCCTCGTCAATCCTCCTACTCCCGTCGGCAAGGTGATAAATAAACACTTTTTCAACAGAGGCAATGACACATCACACGTAGTTATTAATTATTGACCGTATTTAGTATCCTTGACTTAAATACCACAATCCTCCTACTTCACTAACTCCATAATGATGATGACGATAATGATGACGATGGTAATTAAAGCCCTGGGGGTACGGACGCTCTCAAGACAGGAGTTCAGTGATCAATGACCCCTGACACTTGATATCAATAATCAAAGCAATAAATAATCCCAGGATTGATCATTTCCACCCTCTTCCAGCATAGGTATGTATGCTATGTGTGTAGCCTCCCTCGGTATGCGTTATGTCAATGGGAGACACGTCTACACCAGCTGCGGCTGACTCCCATTCATGACGGGTCGGTGAGGGATGGCGTGTAGCGTGTGAAACACTGCAGAGCCCGTAATGATGCCGTGTGCGGCGTGTGAGCTATTCCCTCCTACACCCTGAGCTGCTCCCCTCACCATGAGCTGCTCCTCCCTCATACCATGAGCCATTCCTCCTACCCAGGGCTGCTCCTAACCCTGTCCGCTATACGGCAACAGGTGGCAGCACAGTGCCGCAGTGTCGTCCTGCGGGAGGCACGTACAGGGGAGAGGGGAGGGGGCGGTATGTATCCGTGTGTGTGTGTGGGGGGGGGGGGGGTGAGGGTAGTAGTATAGGTACTAGGTGTCAGTCCCAGGCACTGCGCGCACACACTAAGTACAGGTAGACTCCGCTGTATTGTAAGTGTGAGTAGCTTACACTAACTCAGAGCAGCTCACGAGGTGTGCATTCCGCAATAAGACACACTGCGGCGTTATCCACACCGTGCTCCCATACTGCCGAGTCACTCATTCACTGCCCGTATCCCACAGCGGCAAGGTTCCGGCCGTGAGGGGCGCACAGGAAGTAGGCAGCACTCCCGCTGCATTCCTCGTCTCGTCTCCCGCCGCGCACACCGTGGTCTGTGACAATGTCTGCTGTACTGTAGTTCTGTAGCCGCCACAGGCACCCTGACCTGCTAATGCTGCTGGTGGTGCTGGTGGTGCCGGCTGGAGGTGGTGGTGTAGCTGGTGGTGTAGGTGGTGGTGTAGGAGGTGGGAGTGGCACCCCTCCGTCTCCGTCCGTCCTCCTGCAGCCTGCCCTCATGTCAGATGACGACTGCAGCACGCCGCACTAGTACCGGCTGTAGTACCGGGCGGCACCGGGGTGGGAGGGGTGGGCGTCGTGTCAATGTGTCTCTCTGTCCTCCTACTGACATGCAGGGTGGGGTGGTAGGGGAGATAGCAGTGAGGGTGGGGGTTATAGCTGTGGGGGTGCCTTCTGTCGCCTCCCATAGCAGGAGAGACAGTAACTCGGCGGGCAAACAGCGGCAAAACTGCTCTTCATAATTATGGAAGCGAGCAGCTCGCAGAGGAGGGAGCCTTTACTACCCCTCAGTAGGGGAGCTGCTCACAGAGCTACTCTGGGTGAGGAGGGTACAGCTTCTACTCACTAAGGAGGGGCTGATTGTGCTTACGGGAGTTGCTCACAGAGGAGGGGCCGTTATAAGTACAGCCACACAGCGCCACATGAGCTGCTCCACAAGACGAGGTGAGCAGCTCAGTAGAACCTCACATAAACCACTCCCTACTGAGGGCTGCTCAGTACAGGGACTAGGCCGCCAACTCTGATAATAATACTGACTGTGTAAGAGTAGAAAGCCCTGTGAGCAGTTTGTTTGGCAAGTACTGTCCGACTATTATCTCCTCTTGTAAGCAACCTTAATCTTCTCTGCAGTAGTGGGGAGCAGCTCAGTGTGTTACAGCGAGTGGCTCAGTGTGTTAGTGCTGGGGTACGACTATTGTTATCTGCTCCTCTAAACTGCATTAATCTGCTCTCAAACATGGGTGAGCAGCTCAAAATGTGGCCACTCAGAGAGCAGGGGTAGGAGTAGATTGGTTGTGTGCGCCCTTAGGTCAGAAGAAGGCCTCCTTGTTATCAGTAGGGAGGGAAGATGGTACAAGAACAGGAGTAGACTAGCAGTGTATCAAGCTGAGCACCTAAACTCCCCAGTAGAAGGAGACAGGAGCAACTCTTAGTAGTAGACGAGCAGTGTTATCAATGAGGCCGGGAAGCTGCTTACCAGGACAAACCGTGACTGGTTCCTGCTCCTTGGTGACCTACTTACTGAGTTGTTTACCCCAGGTGACACCAGGTGGCCGGGTGGTGGTTGGAGATGTCAACTCCTTATGTGGACAGCAACATGTACAGACATGCACGCAGTTATTCCTGGTGATTAGATCTAGGGTAGATTCACCCTGAGTAGGACACATATCCTGAGACGGACAGTGACATTTGAGGTTGTTTGTGTGCAGTTACGACTTCTATTGTTTGATTTTTGGAAAGAATAGCATTTGAACTTTACCCCCGAGAAAAATAATTTAAAGTGCTTTGGTAACCACAAAATCAAGTGGCTGTCTCAAGATATGTGTCTGAATCCAGGTGAATTTATCCTAGGGACCTCAGCTGTAGGTACACGTGGTACATACTAGATAGACTGACTGTCTGATATTATTGATTGGTTAGGAACCAATGCCAAATCTAATCAATATGCAGGTTATGTACATTAAACCTTGTCAATCAATATGTAGCTTGTGATGTAAACGTTTGATGTTATGATATAACACATAATGCAACCAGGACTATAGGATGAGCGTATAGCGTACAGCTCATACCTCTGATGTAGACCTTTTTATGTATAGTTTATTATAGAGCCTACAATCTGAAAATCCCGTCTGAGGAATCCACTCTCTGAGAGGTTTAGATCAGGCGTCACTGCCCTAACACATCCTTCGTAAAGACTCTATGGTTAAGGGAGTGTCATTATTTAAAAACAGGGCGGCGGGCTGGGAGGAGGGCAAAGCACTCTCTACCCCTTGACGTCAACAGTGGCGTATGAAAAGGGGGGGGGGGCGGGGGGCCCCGGCCCCCTCCCAATGACTGAGGAGGGGGGGGCCTGAATATGTTTGGGCCCCCCCAAAAAATGTTCCAAGACCTGTAATATAATACACACAATTGTAGTGTGTGCAGAGGGGGCTGGGCCTCCCAATCAGAACTATAAAAGGGGCTCAAATACTACTTTTCCATACAGTCTAATATAGATGTGTATATGATTAGGTATCCCAGTAGGCCGCCGCTGGCCGTGTCCTCGCGTAAAAACTCACTAAAACACCTACTTTTGGAAATGGATTCTCTTCCAAACTACTGAGAGTATCGTCTATCTGAAATATGCTGATGAAAGATCTGATCTATCCGCATCACCCTGATGCTTTAGATAAGCTCTATCTTGATGCTGAGCACCCGTACTGGTACTGTTAAGTTGGCCAAATCTTGGATAAAATGACCTACTATCAGTGAGTAACCATGCAGCCTTGAAGGGCACACTGTCTATATACTGATTTCGCTCTCACGCCATTAGATATACAGTCTCAGGGATTTTACCACTGAAAGCAGTACACTCTAAGCTTTATTTTGAGGTATTACATGTTGGGATAGGCCTGTCAGAAGTATTTTTCAATCAAAAAATAAGAATTTTTGGGCAATTTTTGGCACTTTTTCGAAATGTTACATACACATATTTGGGATCATTTAAAAGGTATTTTTTTGCTCTATCGGATGCACTAACTACTTACTTGATATGTCTAATGGCGTGAGAGCGAGCGTAGAATAAAAGTACCAACCCCCCTACAGCCCTCTAATAAACACTGCTTTTGCTCCCAGACCATTAGAGATAGGATCTCAGGAGTTTTACTACCTAAAGCAGGATGCTCAGGGCTATATTTTGACGTAGGATGTGTGGGAATAGGCCCATTAGAAGTATTCTTAAATAAAAAATTACACAATTTCAGGCAATTTTTGGCACTATTTAGCATTTTTCCGAAATCTTAGATGCATATATTTTGGGTGGTCTGAGAGGTCTCTTTTTGCTCTATCAGATGCACTAACCACCTAGACGCTATGATTAACAGTCTAAGTGTCGGAGTAGAATAAAGCACCTAACCCCCTACACCAGAGTCCAGATCTGAAGGCATGAGTCCTCACATATTGTTAATAAAGGTTATATAACATACTACATCAATACATATAATATATACACCCCTCAGAATTATCACACATGCGATTGCATACAAATGTATCATTGCAAACCCATTTGTTCCCTGCATAGAGAACCACAATATCAAGGTTTCTAAACCATTATGTAATGGGCCTAAGTATTACATAATAGTATACTTAGGTTATAGTAATGGTATAAATTAACTGATATTAAAAGTTGGATTCGGAGGTTAGGAAGAAAGTTAGTCTTAGGATGCTATAAAGTAGCCCAATATCAGTGATATTTCAGCAGTTTCAGAGAATTTCATGATTTGCATCAGATCACTCAGTATTATGTAATATAATAAATGGGTAAAAATTGCTTGGACCTGATGTATACCATATTGATCTATACCTATTGAAGAATTCAGCTTGATATATGAGACAACAGTTGTGTGATGTTGATTTGGAGTCTGGTCATTTTCACTGTTCAGGGACATTGGGAAAAGTAGTGTTTTCCTCATTTTAAAATGAAAATTGTGAAATTATCCTTGGTCATCTAGAATAGGAAAAAATTAAGCACAGTCTCCATAAACTATAGAATGAATTACCAGAGAACCAAGGGGATATCTGACATATTGGAGAAATCAGACACTACCAAACCTACAATATTTTGCACATCTCTGTGCAAAATCTATGACTTACATGTAATGTATCAGGATTTTGAGGGCTTGTAAAAATAAAACTTGAGGTCTGAACTCATTGACTTTTCATTGGGATAAGGAGATATATGCTGTGATCAGGGTCCAATCAATTTATACAATCTATTCCTTTCCGCAGATATTACAAAAGTCTTATCATGTGTCTGCATAATGAGCTTGAGGAGAAGGGCCAAATTTGGCTAAGTCCAGACATCATTATGACACTTTCAAACTGCTCCCAAATCCAAACCGCTTGACCGATCTGTACAATACAAAAACAGTTTTTCTTCTTTTAACATGGTCTATCCATCTAACTGGTTTCCACATGTGCAACCACAATATCTTCAAACCTCCTGGGATACCTAATAATATGATGCATCATGCATAAAAAACGATACTTAAAGCTGGTTGGAGTGGGCCCCCCCCCCTAGCCCCCCCCCCCCCCAATGAAGATTTGCTTCCTACGCCTCTGGTCAGAGAAGATTTAACCTGTTTTGAACACATGGGGGTTGGGGGGAGTTAACAACTTGGATCACTCCCTAAAGATGGCTGTATGCGTACAGAGGGGTAGCCAGCTTCAGTGGTACAGAGAGGTGCCCATCTCATGCTCACAGAATGTCCCCGGGTACCGGACTAATCCTCATGTGGTGAGACAGCATTAATAGACCTTACATCTAAGAAGCGCCCAAGGGCAGCTTACGTCTTCCTGTAGCAGTATAAGTCCCCTACAGCTGTCTACAGTGTAGAACCTCTGTAAGCCCTACCGATATGGCAGTTTGATATACACCCATGTCCGCCCGTCCTATGTACTTATACACCATAAAGCTCGCGGAGTAGCTCATACGCCCATTCACCTTTGTATAGTATAGCACCGCGCTGACAAGATCATATATATATACTGGTGGCCTGTGTATATATGCACAGGGCAATTGTCCACCCAGTGTCTACCATATAACGACCATATAACGCGACTCTATCAAAGGACGAGCAGTCTATGAGCAATTCATGAGCTGTTGATGAGTATAGAGCGGTAGTTGTAACTGTACAACGATACAGTTTGATAACTGGCGTCGGCCCGTCCTATGTATATTTATACACGGTAAATCCCCCAGAGCAGACCATATGCTCATTCACATAGACATACAGTATAGAAACTCGGTGGTGATTCCCAATGCTGTTTGATAAACTGATGGCATGTGAATGTATACAGGGTAATTCCAACCAATTTCCACCATATATCAAGGGGCGAGCAGTTGCTGAGGCCAAGAAGGTATGTTTCAGGTAACATCGGAAGAAAATGTAGGATCAGTAAGTCGGATATATCTTTTAAATTTTATCCTTTTTTCTTAAACGTAAAGGTACTAGCCAGCCTGTCTGCATACCCTAAAATAAACCCAAAAAAAGTAAATGTAACATGTAATATGAACATTTCTTCAAAATTGCATAAACATGTGAGTCGGGTCTCTTTTGGTAGGCACGATCGGGTGACCTGAAACAAACCTTCATTTTTGACCTGAGCAGCTGACGAGTAGCTCGGCTAGGGAGCAGCTCCAAATGACAGGCTATTAGTCCACTTACACTGCGTGATTGGGGTCAAACTGTGGCCGAGCTCCTCACCTTAACACGAGCACCTCACTCTGCCGCCCTCCCGTGTGTGTGTGGGGAGGGGGGAGGGGCTGCAGGTGGAGGAGGGGATTACAATACTGCAGGGGACAAACTTGTAGGCAAATTATAATGTGATGAAAACTGTTTGACCACCCAGAGTAGGAGGGTCTTTCACAAGAAACCCTATTGAAGTCTATACAAAAACATATGTACATGTACATAGCACCGATTGACGTTCACAAGTACCCTAGCTGATTGCAAATATTGCCTTATTGACGTAAGCCGCAATATGACGACTGGCAACTCTGTTCTGAAAGAGCCTCCAGCGCACTCGCCTGTAGCCCTACGGGTTTACGGGTGGTAACGATACCACCCCAAACACCGTGAAACCTCAAATGGAGATTGAGAATGTTTAGAAGTATCAAATAACCTATACATCCAAAACACTGCGGGGATGCAGGCGATGTAGAAAAGCATGGTGAAATCTTGGTGGAATTCACTAATTCACTAACTATAGGATATACCCGCATATAACTATGCACTGCGCGGACGCAGGTATAGTAGATAAATAGACAAATGCCAACGCACATTAATACCGTCTCAGGCTTATTTCACTCGTGGGGGCTGGCACCATATCCCACTCACCCTGCGGCTTCGTGGGACATTCATCTTTTATTTGAAGCCATTGAATGAAGGAAAGACAGCTTTTTCTTGGCCCATTGAATATGGCCCCATTGTATTCAATGGGGGTATTGAAGACGGTCCTTCCTATGCTTAAGCATAGTGAATATTGTATTTCAAAACGATGATCCTTAGAGACCTTAGAATATATCCATAACTGTATAAGGCTGCAATCCAAGAACACTACAGAAGTCCAGCAAGAAACAGTAAAATATATCCATACAAAAACAGCCAGGTGGGAATGACAGTCGTCAGAGACTGTACCCCACCAACACACACTGTGGGGGGGGGGGGGGGGGTAGAGGGGATGTGCTATATATGCTGCATGCTGGTGTGAGTGACGCACGAGTGGATACACTCACGTGGGAGCTTTGACAAGCATTTATTCCTTAAAACGGCCAATCTTAGAAACATACAATCTTAACTTAAATATTAACATTGTTTTTAGGATTATGCCTTCTCCTTCAAACTCCATATGGCAGAAAATGGGTTCGGTTATAGTTGTGTTCAATATTAGTTTCGTAAACTGTACAGCACAATAGATAAGGGTCACATGCACCTACTGGACAATGCCAATACATGTAGTAGATGTAAACCGACTGGTGTACATTGAGAGAACTATCATAATCTTAAATAAATGCTATAATCTTAAAGTTAATATTATAACATTTTTAGATTGCGTGTTTTAAGATTGGTCCAATACTCTCGTCCACGCTCCCACCGGAGTATGTCCCGACGAGTGACTATGCAGAATGCGGTCAGGCTGTGAGCAGCTCGGGGTAGGTGGGAGCTGCTCATGTATGTATGTTGATATGTAGCGCCGGATGTAGCGGCACTCACACTGACCCACCCCCACGCGGGGCACCCCTCAACCACACAGATAATCTTTAGAACTTAGTCAATAGCGACGAACCTACTTTGTCATTTCTTGGCTCCCTATACGACGAACCCTGTTTAGTTAATACTTTCAAGTATAGCCAGTATCGACTAACCCACCTTTCCTTTCCTATGAGTATATGGCTAAATCTTTTTAGGTAAGGCCTTAGTCATATTTGGTTTTGTTGTAGTCATTTTTGAATACCATTCTGACAAATTTCCCTGACTAACCACCAGGCTATTTGAGAATGGATTCGTCAGTCGTGAGAATAAAAATTCCACTATAAACCTTGCAGTATAAAACGCCCACGAACTCGTGACGTCTTCTGAAAGAGCACCCTGGGATAGCTACTACAGACTAATGCCCGGAGCATTGAGAATAGTGCAGCCTGAGACACAGACAGAACCAATATGTACCATGTCATTTACTCCCAATTATGCCTCCTCGCAGCTAGTGGCATATTGCCGCCTTTCGGCATCAAAGTAGGCTGGGGTGGCTTTGCACACAATAGACAGTGGTAACTGTATAATATACATGCTATGTAAGTAGTATTGGTGGTGGGGTCACAGTCTATACGAAAACACTTTACCATGCCATAAGACCCAGCGCTTACACAAGCCGTAAAATCTAGCATGTAGGCCAAGATCTGCAGATATCAGTCGGTCATTTGGGCTGGCAGTAGCCCCTTTTTGCCGGACCGGCAGTATATTTGTTGGCTATAGCGAGTGTCCGGCAGGTTTCCGTATAGACTGGTGTGTGAGTGTCACCCACGGCTACATGGCGGGGTGGCCTTGTATAGGCCTCTACCGGGATCGGACTTGTTCCCGCAGCCACTCTGTATACACTGACACCACCAATCTCGTGAGACCTTGGCTCTGCTCTCGTGCTGCAGCTTGTTGCCCGGAAGCTATGGTGTATGAATGTCTGGTCACTGCTTAAGTCTCACGATACATTGCGAGCTCAGAACTTACATGGCCGCCCATACGGAGAAACCAGAGTCTTCGCTATAGGGGTCAGGCTGGCGCGTCCATTACTTAAGCTAGTTCTTACGAGGGTGTTTTCCGATTGGTTAATAATGCCAATAGAGCAATCAGTAGGCATTTTATATCACATGAATAATTCCTATGTTCCGTAGTAGCTTGTTTAAGCGCCGGGTCTTCAAATTAGCGCCAATGTTGATTAAGAGTCAGGGATAGTATAGCATTGAACTTGATATATAGATCCACTATAAACTAGCTATTGAATAGGCGCCGGTCTTGTATAACTCCTGGGGTAGAGCCTTATTGGAATTAAGAAGGACAAGAACCCTATCAGAACAAAAGTCAGGAATAAGTCGGGAAATTATCATGTGGAGAAACTTGTTTCGTCACGTGACCCCTGTGGTTCCTCCAAAAGAAATCTGTTAAGATCTTTGCTCTGACAAATCTGAAAAGCCTCGTGTACGGGTGTAAAGTTGTAGGGTGTTCAGAGCGGCCTGCCATGGCAGAGACAACCAGCAGTTTTGCCCTCTATTTACACTCATGTCTCATTTATGGCTAATTGACACCAAACAACACAGTTATGTTCACACTATCTGAAAGCTATGATTTCATTCTACACAATGTGTGGTTTCTGCAAAGATTTGTACATTTCCACTTGTGGTTTTATATGAATGAGTAAGTAGAAAGTGGGGAGTGTGTGCTCCCTGTGCAGGCCCACATTTTGGCACTTGTAATTGATAGCTGCCCAGCAACTGCCCTGTACTAGAATAGATTTCTGGGAGAGGGTATTTGTGCACTCAATTCCTAAATGATTGGATTGTAATGCTAAGATATAGGCCTACATTTACATATATCCCACATGTCATATGGACTACCAGATCCAGATCTACAGCAAAATATTTCCTAAAAGTCATGGAATCACCTTTAAAATAGAGGGGCATAAAAATGTGGGATCATACATTTAAATCCCATATTTGTTTACTATCTCCTGTCTGAAGAACAAAGTGATTGGAAAGGAATTGGCCCCCAGATTTACACTTATGTGGATCTACCTTTTCTTAGGAGTAGTACATTCCCTATGTAAGTCACCCTCCACTGCACCTGGATCCCTGCCACTCACACTGTAGCAGGGGAGTGCTATTTCAGGACCAATCCACTGCATGGTTATAGACTGGAGGCAGAATTTCAAATGACCTCTAGAAATCACTTTAGGAGGAACGGAATGTTACAGGGTGGCATCCATGCCAGACTTTAAGGATGACCTATACTGATCAGGTTCAGGGTGGATGCCACGCGCAGAAATCATTTTTCTCTGAAATAGGGCCCGATAAAGGCAGCCATTACCGAAAATCCTGAATTTGGCCATATCTTGGTGAGAAATGATGTTATTGAGTCATTTAAGGTGTCTAAATCCACATTCTCAGGGTCTAGGAATACTATGGAAGCATCCAATTTCCTTTCCCATTCATATCTTGTACCATATTGGGGTAGCCATTACCGAAATTCACGATTTTGCCATATCTTGGTGAGAAATGATGTTATTGTGTCATTTAAGCTGTCTAAAACCACATTTACAGGGTCTAGGAATACCATGGGATTACCAGATTTCCTTGCCCATTCATATCTTGTACCCTTTTGGGGTAGCCATTACTGAAATTCACGGTCTTGGCCATATCTTGGTGAGAAATGATGTTATTGAGTCATTTTAGCTGTTGAAATCCATATTAGGAATACTATGGGAGTATCAGATTTCCTTTCCCATACATATCTTGTACCCTGTTGGGGTAGCCATTATCACCACAATTCACAGTTTATGCTGTATTTTTGCAAATATCAAAGTGGCTAAACCCACATTTTCAAGGTATGAGAACACAGTAGTGGCATCATCTATGTTTTCTTACTCCGACCTTGCCTTAGGCTTAACATTAACAAAATGTTATAAAGCCATTTCATATTTGAAGGGTTTCATCACATAAAATACCCTGGGTAGCACAAATTTTCAGTTTATAATGGTATCCACCTAGCTATGGCATCGAAGTGAGTCATAGAAAGGATATTGAGAGCTTACAATTTATAAGCCCATACAGGCTTAGGCCTTGAAAGTCAGGGATACATTAAAATAGAATGCATAAACACATAATTATGTCCAATATAAACCTTGCAAATTGTTCATTACCATCCACCAATTGTTATGTATCTAGGCTGTAGGTCTTATTGGTGCAAGTTCTTGTATTCTCAGGTGTATACGGGCATAGACTGAGTCTAATCTTTACAATAAAAATTATATGTGCAAGTTATCTAAAAGTTTGTGAACAGAAATATATGGAAGGAGTGTTCACCGTGTACAACCAGACTATGTTCTTTGGTACACAACCCCTAGGATTGGTTTCTCTTATTGCTGTATCTCATCTTTATATCATTGTGTATTAAACTCATCTTATATTATCCTACTATGAGATATTAAATTGGTGTACTATAATCTGATGGTATCATCATTTATTGTCATAATTACCAAATGTAAATCCTGTATTATGGATCAGTAACATCCAAACTATACTCACTCTGAATACACCTGATGAAGCTGGGAACAGCTGAAACTCAACTCAGAACCACACTCAACTTGCAATGAGACTCAAACATTGGTACTAGAAATTATCCCAGATTTTTTCTAAAAATTACTCAGAAATTCTAAATATCAATTTAGAAATGTGTCTTTTAGGAGACACAACTAAACTTCTCCAGAAATGGTCAATTTTAGTCACAATTTCGAAATAGTTTTCTGTAGTAATACCCAAACATTGGGACCAAATGTATGGACATGACCTGCATCCACACATAAACCAATGAGAGGCAGTCAATCTATGTCAAGGTGAGGTCAGTTGACATGCTGCTGGTATATAACCAGCACTGGGACTTACCTGATTCAGTTCTGATTGAGTAGTGCTAGAGTGAAAACACCTTCGTCCATTCCACAAATGTAAATCCTGTGTTTTTTGGCAATAAAATCATTTCCAAGCCTAAATTCCTACTCCTATAGAAAATGTATATGATTTTATGCCACTTGGTGAGGTTTGGGGTACCAACCCTTGATACAACATATCCATTATTACTGGAATCACGGTAGTAAACTAATGTCTTCTTGGCTATTTCAGTATAGAATAAGTAAGAACATTTTCCAAATTTGACGAAGTGAGGGCTAACTACATGTAGTTAGCTGTGAGGGAAGGTTTTTGCAAGAATTTTCACTAGGGGCGAGGCTTTGCTGAATCCTATAGTTATGATCACTATAGTGGATCCTCACCCTGCCATGGCATCAACTATAGTTGATATATTTAGATGTCACAGACGCTGACTAAAAAAGGAATGGAGGGTGGTGCAGTGTCTTAGGATGCATTACACCCGACTAATTGCACACTGTATGGGCTTAGAGGCACCCTGCATTTTGACTCCACCTATGCTGTGGTATACTCTGGATTCCTATCATGGGCCAACTGAAAGTTAAACTACACAAACAAACAACAATCAATTCTTAACAAATACAGTATTTCATCCTATGTAGGGAATAGTAGGGAACCATAGAATATTATGAGTACATGTGTACACCTAAAATGGCTGCACCCTATACCCCCAGAGTGATTGACATTTTCAAGATAACCAGCTCTGATCAGTATGAGCTGGATTGGTCATATGGTTATGACGTTGGGATCTCAAGGAAGGAAGCATGAGTTCAATGCCAACATCTGCTGGAACTCTTTTCACCTGGTGCCTTAAGGGGCCATTCAAGTATGCCATCATCACATTTTCAAGACCCAACCCTCCTGTATCGTCATTTTACTTTTTTTGTGAAATGTCATACTATGGGAACAGCATGCTCATGTCATCATTCTCCATATAACCCTATAAACTTTATTGATGACATTATACTTACACCCTGATGAGACCATAGTTGAAACTGCAGATATCACAGCATTGAACATATACTTCAGACTAGACAGCAGATATATTTATTATGAGTTAGGTCAGTGGAGGAGAGAAGAAAGCTCCTCTAGTACAGAAATTGGATCCACTGGAAAAGGCTGACTTGCCAGATTGCAGTTATTAGTAGACAAAGTAAATGTCATGTCTATCAGCTACGGTTTAAGTTTTTGAAGAATGTTTTTTCTATGAGGGATGGGGCATTTTAGCTCCTCTACCCAAAAAAGATATTCTCGCCCCACATTTCCTAAGCAAGAGTTTAATTCAGCACCAGCAAGAGACCTGCATTAAGAGTTTTCTGATTACATTGAATCATCATAGCACCAATAAATATTTGGTATCATCAACGCGTCACTCTTATTTCATCAATGCACTACCCCTTATCTCATCTGAAAGTACATTGTTACACTCCCAACCCCACTAGAAGTAGTATATTGATAAATTTCATATATTATTATGTTGTAAATCAGTGGTTTCTGACACGTTCCCTATTTGAAATGAAGGTATAAAGTAACTTGTAAATTATAGTGACGGTCACAATAAAACTTTAATGCTAAGACATAGGCCATAGTGCACCCTCATAGGACTAATCCTTTTTGGCTCTCAATGATATATGCCTAAACTAATTAAGATTCATAAAGAGTCATTACTATGTACCTATCTCTACAACAAACAGATAAATCTGGTTGATAATGCATTAGTGTGTCAGGAAAGTCCAGACGGATGCAGTACAATGAGGTCATTGTCAGGCATATGATATGTAATGGGCAACATATGCCTGAGAGAATATAAGTGATGCCACCACTGTGTTCTCATCTGGAAATGGGGATTTAGGCACTTTAATATTTGCAAAGACTGTGCATTTGAGTAATGGCTACCCCAATAGGGTACATGATATGCATGGGAAAGGAAATCTGATGATCTAATGGTATTCTTAGACCCTGAAAATGTGGATTTCAACAGCTTAAATGACCCAATAACATCATTTCTCACCAAGATATGGCCAAAATCTTGAATTTCAGTAATGGCTACCCCAAAAGGGTACAAGATATGAATGGGCAAGGAAATCTGATGATCCCATTGTATTCCTAGACCCTGAAAATGTAGATTTGACAGCTTAAATGACTCAATAACATCATTTCTCACCAAGATATGGCCAAAGTCGTGAATTTTGGTAATGGCTACCCCAAAAGAGTACAAGATATGAATGGGAAAGGAAATTGGATGCTTCCATAGTATTCCTAGACCCTGAGAATGTGGATTTAGACACCTTAAATGACTCAATAACATCATTTCTCACCAAGATATGGCCGAATTCAGGATTTTCGGTAATGGCTGCCTTTATCGGGCCCTATTTCAGAGAAAAATGATTTCTGTGCGTGGCATCTACCCTGAACCTGATCAGTATAGGTCATACTAAAAGTCTGGCATGGATGCCACCCTGTAACATTCCGTTCCTCCTAGAGTGACATTTCAAAATTCTGCCACCAGTCTATTAGACAGGGCTCTCTTGTCCTCCCAAAACACCTTACTTTTTGCAAAGAAAACCCAATTTAACTATGTCCTAGTGGTGGTAGATTCACAATTCCTTCAGAATTCTCTTAGTTAAGATCCTGTCTATCTATCCTGTACAAAAAACGCAACTTTTCTGCACTCAATGAAAATGGCCTGAACGCCCTAAGAGTTGTCACTGCATTCTGTGTACATACAACAGGGGGCTGATTCAGAACGACTACTGTATCTGTCGGGCAATCGAATATTTTGGCGATAGTGAATTTTCACGTTGATGAGAGCTCTTAAGGCATAGTAACTGGTTGTCAAAACCAACGTCAAACCCGAAATTTGTCGGCAGTATCCCCCCGACAGATACAGCAGTCGTTCTGAAGAAAATGTTGGGTGGGTGGGTCGGAATTTTATCTTTTTTCATCTTCTCTTCTTTTTTACCATGAATGTACTGGCCAGCTTATCCACATACCCTAATATTGACAAAAAAAATGGTAAAAAATACGGAAATTCCATTTTTTTAAACTTACGGCCCTGTTTAGATAGAGTTGGTCGTGTGACCTGAAACAAATCTTTTGTTTTTTTGCATTAGTATCTTGTATATTTATTGGAAATAACACAAGCTGTATACACTAGGTAGACACAGGAGATGAGAATGGTGAATGTCCCTAGTGGTATGTTCAATAGTGATGTGTATTTCTCGAGTTTTACTCCTGCAAACGATGAGAATTTTTCAAATTGTTTTTCCAATTATATGATATGTCAAAATTTCTTGTGTACCGTCTGAGAAAATGTAGAAATTCCCAGGAATATTACACAAGAAAATGTCTTATTTTCTCATTCAAGAAATGATACGCGTCATACATGTATACGCGTGATACAAGAATGGCCACAATGCAGACAGAAGCCTGTCCTACTCACCCCTGTTACTCACAGCCACAGACAGAAGCCTGTCCTACTCACCCCTGTCACTCACAGCCACAGACAGAAGCCTGTCCTACTCACCCCTGTCACTCACAGCCACAGACAGAAGCCTGTCCTACTCACCCCTGTCACTCACAGCCACAGACAGAAGCCTGTCCTACTCACCCCTGTCACTCACAGCCACAGACGGTTCCCCCCTGATCGAGTCTTCAGGGTCAAAGGACGAGCAACACAGAGCAGCTCATGACACCTTTCCTGGAGTCCATGGTGTATGTATCCTTATAGTAGAGTGAGGGTGGATATGTTGGGGGAGCTCTTCCCGACGTCAACAAACCTACTTCATGAGCTGCTTTGTGAGCTGCTCTATGAGCTGCTGTGTGAGCTTCTGTGTGAGCTCCTGTATAAGCTGCTCTATGAGCTGTTGTATTAGCTGCTCTGTGTGTTGCGGTGTGTGCTGCTCAATGAGCTGCTCTGTGAGCTGCTTTATGTGCTACTGTATACACTGCTGTGTGAGCTGCTGTGTGAGCTGCTCTATAAGCTACTATATGAGCTGCTCTATGAGCTGCTGTGTGAGCTACTATATGAGCTGCTCATCATCAGTGAGTAGTAATTGAATCACCATGTGTGATGTGTAACAGCGAACATATATATCTTCATAGTAGAGTAAGGTGGGGGAGTGGATATCTCCACTACTGCCCAGTGGGAACAAAATGCAGTTCAACATTGAATCACCATCGAATCAACATTGCATTAACATTGACAACCGTTTTCCTATGTTGATTCAATGTTCTGGGAGAAGTGAGTGTGGGATGGGGGAAGCTCTGCCCGACGTCAACAAACCTACTCTATGAGCTGCTCGCTGAGCTGCTCATCGTAATCAATGAGTAGTAACAGAATTACTACGTGAGCAATTTGCAGACCATGGTATATCTGGCAGTAAGCAGTAAGTGTGGGGGGGGGGGGGGTGAAGACAGGTATTACCACTGTGGGTGGGTGGTAGAATTACTCTCGACATAGGCTCGGTCACTGTTAATGAGTGTTGATGGATAGTGACTATGTGTGTGAGTAGCACAAGCAATGGTCGGCCTCTACCCCGGCGTATCCCTGGCAATGAGCAGGAAGGGTGGATACTGCTTAGGCCTGGAAGCTGATTCAGAACGACTGCCCTAGTTGTCGAGGGGGGGGGGGGGGTATACTGCCGACAAATTTCGGGTTTGACGATGATTTTGACGACTAGTTTACCATGCATTGAAAGCTCTTGTCAACGTGAAAATTCACATTGCCAAAATATCGCCCGACAACTACAGCAGTAATTCTGAATCAGCTTCTTGAACAAATAAGTCATATTCAGGTAACATTGCCAAAAATATAGGAAAGGTAGGTCGATTTTTTTACCATGTATTTTTCTGAGGATTAGAACTTGGAGAGAAAAGTTCTTCCATTTGTCATCTTTTCTGTCATCAATACTTTGGGGTGAAGAAAACATTTTGTAATAGTAAAACCAAAAAAAAACTTTTTAAAAGAACTAAAAAAGAATTGGGTAGTCCCAAAGAATGGGTTGGTAAGGATACCTGTACACAACTCCTTATTTTTTGTCCTTATGCTACTGTTGGATCACTACCTGATGTAAACTTAGTCACACTTCTTCCCTTGGCCTTGTTCGACGGGCACATGCTCGATGACCATCAGCAGTCATCCCCCACACCATGAGCTGCTCCTCCGCAGTTCTCAGCCTGCACTATGGCACATCCTCAGCAGTCAACAGGAAGGGTGGCAGAAGTGGACACTTATCCCACTACGTAGGACTGTGGGTGGTAGTGGGATGCCTCCACAGTAGCAGTCACCCCCCACACCATGAGCTGCTCCTCTGTAGTAACCATATCAGCAGTCATCCCCCACACCATGAGCTGCTCCGCTGTAGTAACCACATCAGCAGTCACCCCCCCCCCCACACCATGAGCTGCTCCTCTGTAGTAACCACATCAGCAGTCACCCCCACACCATGAGCTGCTCCTCTGGAAAAACCACACGAGCAGTTCTCAGCCTGCACTATGGCACATCCTCAGCAGTCAACAGGAAGGGTGGCAGAAGTGGACACTTATCCCACTACGTAGGACTGTGGGTGGTAGTGGGATGCCTCCCTGACGTAAACTCACATGTCCACTGACTGGCTGCTAATGTACTGGTGTATTACTCCCTGTCATGCAGCATTGTGCGGCAATATACATGGCCTTCATGTATATAGGAGCCCGAGCACCTCACCAACACTGTGAGTGTCTCATCATTAATAACAGAATGAACAGTGAGTGTCATGTTTTGGAAGAAAAAAAATCATCAGTCTGATTCGTTATGAGTTCCTAATGCAATCATGCTCCGCCATGAGCTGCTCGTCAGTGGTAAGTCAGTAGCAGAGTGAGCAGTAAGTGAGTTACAGGGAGCAGCCCAGTGACATAACCTTGTACAACACCCACAGCTCCCTGATTGCCGCCTTTAACTCCTCCTGAAGCTGTTCTACACTGCTAATCGTTAGGCTCCGGCAATTAGTTTGATGTAGTCTCTGGAACATGCAACTTGTGTGACTGTTGTCATATGTAACTAATTGGCACAAATAGACACCATACACTATGGGACAAGAAATGGCACATATTCACAATAATTCACACATATTCACACAGAATCATGTACCATGGCAAAAATGTTTTGGACCATATTGATTCACTTTTACATTTCTTTAAATGATTTAATGTCTGGAACATGCAACGTGTGTGACTGTTGTCATATGTAACTAATTTACACAATATGACACCATACACTATCGGACAAGAAATAGCACATATTCACACTAATTCACACATATTCACACAGAATCATGTACCATGGCACTAAAAAGTTTTGGACCATGTTGATTGACTTTAACATTATTTTTTGAAAACATGTGGAAAGACTGTTATAGGTTGTCAAGAGACAATACTGGTGTGTGCACCACTGGTTTATGCAAACTCATTGAATCAGGTGTCTAGCATTTTGATATAAGGCTGATATGACATATGCAACTGGTCCATATTAATCACTGACATAAGAGTTCACATATGCTTCAAATTAAAATGATATGGCATGTATTTAATGAATCTTAATAAAAGAAAAGAATTAAAAAAAGGACAGGTGCCTTTTCTGATTCACAGTACATTGAGACCCTGATTAGATACTTATTTCTAAAGATGATCATTCTCCTTTATCAGGAAAAGTGGTAGAATCAACTTTGATGTCACCTGGTGTCACACATTACAGGTATTTTTGTGATGCAGTGCCATCTAGTTTCCCTTCTGGTACGTCATTTGACAGTCATTCTAAATGACCATCCAGATGTCACAATATATCGTGACATACATGCACATAGGGGCCTGTAGATTCCAGAGGTGTAGCCCCATTTTAGTTGGCCACTGTATTCTGAGGGGTGTATGTCACCACTGTGTTCATGATGCATGAATTGGGCGCCGGTGAGTTACTCACTACATATCGTGACATAGAGGTATGTAGTGCCCTGTAGATTCCAGAGGTCTAGGTGTAGCCCCATTCTACCTGACCACAGTGTTGTGCTGGGGGAGGTGTGTGTGTGCCTCCAGGCAGTGGCCTCCAGTCCCAGACATATACATCACTGTCAGTACTACTTACCCTCAGCCTAACATGCACTGTATACCCCGTCACCATGCACCTGGTGGGTGGGGAGAGGGGGCAGATACACTGAGCAACAGCTAATAGAAAGCATAACCCGTACGTGGCGGTATAGTGCTTTAAAGTGCTGTAACTTCTGCTGTCCTGATACATGCAGTCCTGGAGTCAGCTTGCCAGTGCTGCATTCATGCATCATGCTGAGCCTTTAGGAGTGTATCAACCCCCATAAACCAGTGCTGTATTCATGCATCATGAAAACAAAGGATGTAGCACATTAGAGCATTATGTGGCTGTTAAAGGCCTAGGGCTAAGCGCTTGCTCTTGGGTATGGTGAATAAGTGACATGTAATTTCCTCACAAGTCGTGGTGCCTTGTATAGCATCTCTATGTTCCACGCACTGCCTTCCTGTATTACATCATGCATCAAGGCAATAGGCAGCTTTGTCGGCGTGGCTTTATATCATGAGACATGGATTATTGCTATGTAAGTAGTCTATAGTACGTACAGTACTGGCGGTAGCACTATCAGTGACACTTGTACTTGTACATTCTAGGACGAAGCACAACTACGTGCCGAGCTGCCTCGTATTGACGCCGCATGCCTCTGCCGGGAGAGTGGTGTAACCCTGTAGAAGAGGCATCACTCTCCCTGCATAATTTTGGTTTGTGCAGACTCAAACCCACTTCATAAATCATCTGGTAAACCATCTTTGGTTACAGATTGTGACTCAAAGTTAGTGGTACGTAGATGTGTGTGTGTCCTGTGAGGGGGTGGTCCTGTGGTGGCTATAACAAGGGCACGATTCAGTTGAATAAGAATTGATAAATGTGTAAATATTATAAATCATACCAAAGAAAGGGGATGAAGGATGCAACCCTCAACATTATGTTCGTGTTTCTCCTTTGTGGTTTCCTGTCGCAATTCACATTGCCCTTTGAGGCTGGTTCTACATATTAGACTTATGGAGGTAAACCATTAATGCGTAAGAAAACGCTGTGAACATAATTTTTGGTTTGAAGATATCTTTATTGTCTCTCCACAATTAAAAAAGTGATTACAAGACAATCTCTCAGTGTTCCATTGTGTGTTTCAATTACCAAATATTGAATAAGATGTTTTGATACAAAGTATTTGTTTGAGCATAGCGTTTACATGAAAATGCAAAACTAATATCAGATGGACACATTGCATACATACAGGATAATAATAATAGATAAAAACCAACATAATATACAAGAAAAATAAAGTTAAAACACAGAGTGAACATGGATGAGCCTTTAGGCCACTTGGTGTCATCAACCCTGTTTAACTATATTTGATGAACACTCCCGAAGAACAAATTATCCCTCGGGGCCTCAGAAGAGGACATTTTTATGAGTTTCAATGTCATGTTACTCCTCTAGATGGTCTGCAAAATCCCCATACCAAGCTATAATATCAGGAACTATATGATTTCTGCCCCGGGAGTGTAAGGTAAAGCCACGCACCACCGCTGTACGTGGCATCTGTCTATCAGAGGATGCCTCTGGGGTCATACAGTCATGTGAGACTAGTGTGATACTGCACAGGGGCAGCGCGTGTCGCTATACCTTAGGTGGACACATCTCATACAGTACAATGTCTGTTATTCTGTCTTAACCTGTTGATGAGCCAACTTTGAATACGCACATGTCTCGAATAGGCCCTGAAGTGCAGGGGTAATGAAATACGCATTGACCAGTAGAACAGGTGTCATGAATAAACGCCTGTCATGCCTTGTGGGTACATATGTATTGTAATTGATTGATCCCCGACCCCCCGTAACCATCTCTCGGTACAGAATGGTTGATGTGCCGATGAACAACTGATATGGTGAAGTGCGAATGCCCCTGTGTGACTCTATTTGTTCTTGAGCCGCTGAGTGTCGGAGATACAGTAAAACCTCTCATATAACACTATAAATAGTTAGTGTAGGTACACAATAGAATCTGCTGTAGAATGGATTTACAGTACAACCTACCGTACTGTAGATTTAGAGTAGATTCTACTGTTTAACTACAATAAACTGTAGGCCAACGCTTACAGTAGAATATACTGCCCACCTACAAAGATAGTCCAGGATTGCTTGACTCTCATGCCAATGTGAGTCCAGCATGGCTTGACTCATTCGCATGAAAGTCCGGCCATGCTGGACCCTCTGTGGCACTATCTGACCTTGGCTGTAGTGAGCGTCCAGCAGTGTCTGACTCTCATCTCAGAGAGATAGTTATTCATTATGAATACCACCTGAGGGAGCAGATCTATAATTTAGATTCATTAGCCCCTTACTGAAGCACTTGAAATATATCCTATTCAAAATGATACTGTTATCCTGAATAGGCAGGGTGTGCTACCACAGCCCATCAGTCAATTAGGTATGTAGCAACATAGTGATACTTGCACCAAAATATGTGCGAGATATGTTAGCTTTAGCAGAATCCTCAGAATATTCGCTGTAATGGCTATGTTTACAAACATCTCAAAATTATCTTTCAAATGGCGTATATTAGAATGCAGTATCTTAAGATTTTATCTATCAATTTGTCAGTCAGACTTCAGAAATGTCCAAAATATGTATCAATAACTTTTCTGAAAGGTCACCCTTCCTTGCTGCATTGGTCTATAGAGTACATAGAGCTGGATGTGGTACAAGGCACACACCTACACAGACACAGCTGTTGGAGCAGTGTTCATCTCTCCACCAGAACCACACCCTGCCTATACAGCCTGCCCTGCAGCCCTACAGACACACCTATAGGTGTCCTCATGTAGACCTTATAGATCCTGCACACCCGACACACCCTGCCCCTACACCACCACTGCCGCACACTGCAGACATAGAACCGTCAGTGGAAGGTGCCACATCCAAGGTAACAACAACAGCCGGCTGGGGGCTGGCGGCTGGGGGCTGGCGGCTGGCGGCTGGCGGCTGGCGGCTGACGGCTGGCGGCTGACGGCTGGGGGCTGGGGGCTGGCTGGCTGGGGGCTGGCTGGCTGGGGGGCTGGGGGCTGGGGGCTGACGGCTGGGGGCTGGTGGCTGGGGGCTGGGGGCTGGGAGCTGGTGGCTGGTGGCTGGTGGCTGGGGGCTGGGGGCTTGGGGCTGGGGGCTTGGGGCTGGGGGCTTGAGGCTGGGGGCTGGGGGCTGGGGGCTTGAGGCTGGGGGCTGGGGGCTGGGGGCTGGGGGCTGGGGGCTGGGGGCTGGGGGCTGGGGGCTTGGGGCTGGCTGGCTGGGGGCTGGGGGCTTGGGGCTGGCTGGCTGGCGGCTGGCGGCTGGCGGCTGGCTGGCTGGGGGGCTTGAGGCTTGGGGCTGGGGGCTGGGGGCTGGGGGCTGGCGGCTGGGGGCTGGCGGCTGGGGGCTGGCGGCTGGCGGCTGGTGGCTGGAGGCTGGAGGCTGGAGGCTGGTGGCAGGATGGGGACTGGCGGCTGGCGGCTCGAGCAGTCACAATAATATTTATAGTGCCTTTTACCCCAGCACTCATTAGCAGTTAGAGTGACATACATCCCATAACGCTATCTCTTGGCAGCTCTGGGGTAACACTTTTAGTGAACAGAGCATTAGCCCTGTCAGGCTGGTTGTGCTTTCTCCGTCAGGAAGCCCCTTTAGGTTGGCAACATCCCTCCCCGCCTGATAATTATTGCTGAGTCAGCAGGTTAGCTCGTCCCACCCCGCCCCGCATCAGGAAACAGCCAGAGGTCTCGCTGGTAGCCAAAGAAGTATAGTTCCCCCCTGAGGGTTATTTCATGAGGTGAAGCTGAACAAAATAATCCTCAGTGGGAAACTATTTTAACGGTCCTTTGTGTTTATTTCATGTAATATTGACAATATTTGTTCAGAATTCACTTGATTGGCCTAATGACGTTTGTTTATGATGGTGAAATGAGCAGTTGTGGTTATACGACAGACCGTTTAATACATTCAGGGGTGAGGGTTTTTTCACCAGTTAAATCAATGGCGATAGAGTAAATGCACGATGGTCTATTACCAACCTGGGCACTGATATTGGAGCACCCTTAGTGGCATGTCGGCCATCTTGACGGGAGTTCCACTTAGTCCAGGATGTATAACACTGATTCCAACCCTTCTCACTTGCCAACGATATGTGACCAGCATACCGGCAGATTCTCTCTTTTTGTACCGGCACTACTTCCTCTCTGCCAAAACATGGCGGATCACCACTAAAGCTCACCCACGACATGTCTTTAAACATTTAGACCACTATGAACAGACTGGTGAATTGATTCAGATTTTTAAAGAGAGCTTTGAAGAACAACTATTGATAACTACAGAATTATCGGTCATGTCTACATGGTAGAAGTTGAACATATTCTTGTGAAATATTTTTGGTGTATGGAGATTGCAATGTGTGATGTGGATAAGAGAGCAGGCAATAGTATGAGTATAGACCCCTAAAATCGACATAGCCTCATGGGTCTTAAAATCGACATGGGACATGGGGCTTAGTGACATGAAAAAAGAATCTCATTTAGAGTGAAGTAGGCTACCAAGCCCTTTCTTTTGGTGGGTTTTTAAATGCCTAAATTTTCCTGGGGACTCGGGCCCCAAGACCTCCATTTATAACTCTAAAATCGACATGCGACATGCCCCCCCCCCCCCCCATCTACCCCCCCCTCCCCCCCTCCAAGTACCACCTTCCACAAAAGATGTTTCTGTAGTCTGGGCAGGGTCTTACACTGAAAATAATGAATCTCAAATGTTAGTCCAAAGTTAGTCGTTTTTACTAAGGTTTTGTTCTGTTGTACAATCATAAGCAAAAAGCATGGGCTCAAAGTTCCTATCCTATCTTAGCGTTTTGCTGCTAACCCTTAGCTAAAAGTTAGCATTGCCCTGCTCACCTGAACTTATTAGGCTACCATAAATTCCTGTGTATACCCGCATCTCACATATAACCCACCCCCCGACTTCGAGAGAATCCTATAACCTCTACCTAGGGCTTGAAAATTGTGATTTTAGTACTGCAGTATACTTTCAAAAACCCTTTTATTACCCGCCCCATGACCTGAGAATATTGTATAACCTGCACTAGAGGTTTGGTTCTAGTATATAGGGTGTTTACCCCTAAATTGAAATAATATGCCTACAGAAATGTGAGACCTACCACTATAAAGAGAAACATGTCCCGAACACAATGCAAACCACTGCATACTGATATCTGCTTTAGATCCATCTCTATTAAGCAGAACGTGTGCTAGAGTCAGAGCTATTTCTGGAAAACCACCCCATAGGCTGCAGCAGAGAAAGGTGGTCATAGTACCCCACTCTGCAGGGTGATTACCTGTAGCACTAGGGGCCGTGGGACCTGCCTTTACTCAACTCCACTTGGTGCACTTCAATGCTCTATTATGTGTTTAATAATAATTATAGAATAGAAAATCCAAAAGTAAATTAAAGCCATAACATCACACAATAACCCTATTGATCTATATTATCATTTATGGACTTTGTAAATACTATGTTACTGTCTAAATCCAGGGACTCCATTATTTAGCTTGGGATATGCCCTAATGTAACCTAAAATCCGCTTTTAACCACTTGAAATTCAACCTAACATGTGATAACTTTTTGAAACCTAAATAATAGGTGTTCAAAATGTGCCTAACTCCATTACGATTATAGTGATATTTGATGATGATTTGAGCCTTTTAGTTATGTTTTTCCATAGCAGATACACTTTAAATAGTGGTAGAAAAACTGAGGTAGGTTCCAGACACAGCTTAGAGTGTCCTCTATGCCCTCAAGGCATCAGATTTACCCATTTCAATGCCACTTAGAGCGGAAATGGGAACATAGAAGATATGTCTAACCCAGAGACTCCAGAAAGAAGCTAACTCAGGGCACCAACTGCTACTGGGAGAGTTTCTCTATGGAGATCCTATAAAAACACTGGTAAAAATTGAATGATTATGAAAACCTTGCACCATTAAAGAGCCAAGAAAAGTGGCTCTCAGGGGGTGTCAGAAAATATCTGATATTCCAATCCCTTCCTAGTGACAATGTGAAAATACTAAAGCAGGGCAGAGAATCGCCGTTTTCGCCGCCCTCAGCGGTGCAGGTAAACACCCTATAGTATAACCGACAGGTTACACACAGGAATTTACAGTATACCGTAAAACCTTGCGTAGAAGCCGCGGCTTGTACGCGAATCAGAGCCAGCTTTCTTTTGATACCAAACATGCCTATATAGGGTGCGGCTTATACGAGAGTTTTTATAAGTATAGTACAGTACTAAATTAACAATTTTCAGATATCCTATTAGGCTTATAGGATTTCCCAAAGTTAGGGGTGCGGCTTATACGCGAGTTAGGCTTATACGCGAGGTTTTACGGTAGTCATTCATGAGTGATTAGTACATCTATTACCAGTCCATGGCATGGCCCTTGTTAATATGCAACAACCACAGCATGAGTTACCTGTGCAATGGTAACTCCATCCATCCATAACAATAATTATTGTCCTGTAGAAGTGACCATAAGAAGACTTGAGTCTATCTTTGATATATGCATTTTTCAAAAACACAATAAAGGTTTCCCATTCATAAAACCTCATTGGATGAGGTTGATCTGTTTTTGTTTTTTTATCTGGCTAATTAGATACACACATACATTAAGTTAAACCCCATATCATATTCAATATTCGAAAAGGTTACCTCTAAGCATGCTAACAAGTGAAATTACAATCTTATCATATAGATAAATATCTCATGATTTGCTTGTGCACTGAAAACCCAGAGGAAGGTTCCTAGTCATTATGACGACCTAGGTTGTCATAATGACTCATGGAAATTTAAGTGCTCTGGAGAATGGTGTATGAATATAGTCTCTAATTAGTTCACCTCCTAACAAGAGGCATCCCTTTTACATATTTGGTTTACTCTTGATTAAGTAGCTTTACATGTTATAAATAAGTTGTGTATGGGTGAGAATGATGGCCTTGAAGGAAAGAAACTACTCTGCTCCCTGTCACCAGTTTATATCTCATGACAGAAATTTACTTCAATCAAATTCCCCTGGGTGGCAGCACGTGACAGGGCATTTGCCATGTCCAACACCCAGATATACCCTAAGTTCTCCCAATGACTACCCAATGGTGTTGAGAGTTGTCATTACTGATGACTTTAGGTCTTCAAATTTACAATACCTAAAACAACAACCTTAAGGTAGTCATTCTGACTACCCAATCCATGTGACTAACTAAGGTCGTCATTATGACAACTTTTGTCTACATGGATCAGATATGACTACCTTAGGTCGTCACAATGATGACCTAAGGTCGTCACCTTGACAACCTAAAGTTGTCACTTTTGGTATTGTCAAAATGACGAAGCGGAGGTTTTCAGTGTGCTGTCACCTGGTGTGGAGTTCCTGTGGGTAGCTGGTTAGTAAAAAGTTAGTCATAGTTTAGCAAAATCTTAGTTCGATTCAATAATGCTGATAAGTTAGTGGTTTTGAAAAAGATACATTTAGCATTGACTAACCCCTGGAATTTTCAGTGTATATTGGAGACTGTACTGGGAGAGTGGAAGGGTAGAGCTACAAGATGGCGGCGCTCCTCTCTGACCTTTACAATAATACCCACTGTGTGAAATACTGACCTGCACGCTACACTGCTGGCCACCCAGCGACCCCTCCCTCCCTCCCTCCATCACCACCCCTCTATCTCCTTCCCTCCTTCCCCTTCCTGCCTAGCCCCACCCTTATTACCGACTCCCTTCCTCCTCCGACCTCCTATACCGCTCCAGCCATACTGGTCATACGGGGCCCAAGCCTAATCTCCGGGTAAACTCTCGGGTAATCTCATTGGCATCACGTGGGGTCTGTCCGGGGTTGTCCTTCCTGGTCTGGGTACGGGTGTACGGTCTGGGTTCTGGTGTGGTCGAGGTGGTGATATCAGGTGGGTTACATCAGATTACGCCTGGCTCCCCTAGTCACCCCTCATTATATTCCTCTTTGTTTAGCAGGGATATTGATCAGTCTGTGGGTATACACCGTAGCATTGGTTCCGCTGCATGTATAGCACTGGTATAGATCTGATGTAGACCCCGGGCCGGGATATGATACGGCAATTAATAAGCTACCTGTGCTGGTATAAGCTGAAGGTCAGAGAGATATCTACTAATTATTTATTGTCTGATGAAGATTCCGTGATTGCATCGAAACATAGCAACACTATCTATCCACTAAGCTCAATTACTTAGATGTAATACTTTTCCCAATAAGGGCCAACCCAACTGTACACAACTTGTCTGGGTTTGTGATCTCCAGATATATACAGGTATTTATTCTAAATTTTGTATTAACAAAGATTGTTTCAAAAGCTAATTAAGAGGTAGTATGAATGAACATGTTACATGATCATTCCTACATCCTATAATGGTGACTAAGAACGCCACATAACGGAACAGATGTGATGTGGAGTGCAGAAAGCGATCTGAGGCTTAGTATCTATAACTTGGTGCAACCTATGACCGATATGAAAAAGATTGCATCCGGTCAAAGATTGCACCTAGTCATAGATTGCACCCGGTCATAGACTTTCAACTTGGATTGATTTAGTCTAGGGACTAAGCCCTATAAGGTCTTGCATCTACCTCAAGATAAAATTAAATGAATAATCAACCAATCTTACATGTATAGCGCTGGTAGGCGTTTGGTGAAGACCTTGGGGCGGGATATCAGGCAGCAAATAATGAGCTACCTGTGACGTCTTACATCAGGCTGATTAGTGGCCGCGTCTCTAGGCCGTGCTGATTGGGCGGGGCGGGAAATGCCAACAATACTATCTGATCTCTATCGAACCTACACACAGAGCGTGGCAAAATGACTGTCTCATTAAGTGTTATAGAACCGTGTGTAAATTCATCTATCTAAGAGCCATGTGAGGTGGGCATGATGCTCTGGAAGGTCTTTCAGAACGGATTCGCCAATCGTCATAATGAGATTTTCGTTAAAGAAACCGTTGGGAGTTTTACATTTTGGAGTTGACAAGGGCAAATCTTTATGGATCCCGAGTGGCCGTCAAATAAGAATTGGGGCAAATTCACATTGTTACAAGTTACTATATCTGTTGTAAGCATTACATTTTCATTGACATGAGGCAGACATGAACAGTTCTATATTTTGATGATTACATCTTCTGAACCTGAATGACCTTCCTGTTTGTTGTCGGCATGCATGATACATCAATTGTAACGCTGGTGAGTATACATGGTATGGCCATAGGTCGGGTCTCTCCGTATGGGCGTCCATGCTAGTTCTGACCTCGGAATCTCTCGTGAGACTTAGGCAGTAACCAAACACCTACATATAATAGCTTGGAAGGAACAAGCTAAGTGACGAGAGCAGAACTGGAACAGGAAACGATCGCCTGTGTCAGTGTACAGACATTGCTTGCGGGAACAGGTCCACACCATACACCAGCTAGAGGTCTATAGTGTTCTTCTGTGCTAAGGTGAGCCATGTTTGCACACCTGAAGTCCAAGTATGGCGTCCCGGTGCCCGGGGCAGGGTGACAACTGCCTACTACTCACACCTCCAGGTACTGACGGCCGCACTATACCTGTTAGACTTACTACTAACCAGTTAAGGACAGCAGTTGCTTTAATTAGCTGTCCATCACCATGATGCATGAATGCAGCCATGGTGAGTAACTCTCGTGCTGCATCCATGTACCTCTACATGCATTTAAGTCAACCCTATGGGGTTGATATACCCACAAAGGGTCGGCATGATGGACTGATGCATTGTTGGCGAGTTGCTCACTGCCAGGCACTGCATTGGTACATCACAGTGACAAGTGTTGTTTGAGGAAACTGGCTGTGTTTAAAGGGGTAAGGGAGTGGCCATGATTCATGAGCAGCCTTTAGTGTTTGGGTGGGTGTGTACCTACACCACTCTCTGTCTCTCTTACAGCAGTTTATTACACGATCGGGCCACTCATCGTGCTTTTTAGGTGATATCCACGTGCCGATATCTAGTGATATCGGCACTCTTCCGGTGGATATCGGCACTCTTCCGGTGGACACCAGGCCATTTCCGGTGGTCCTGAGCAATTCCGAAATTTCGTCACCCATAAAATCCGAGGTTTCATGGTGATTCGAACAAGCTACCCCAAGACTTGGAGTTGAACACTCTACGTATCACGCCGTCGAGGCGCTGGTAGTAGAGGGGGACGAAACAAAGAACGTATGAGCCGTGTTTCAGCCCCGTAGGGTCATTATTTACAGAGTTACCAGTAGGGACCTTTAGCAACCACGTAAAAGCTCAATAAACGTAGCCTATCCCTTTAGCACTAGGCCTACTAGGCCTACGTCTGCGTTTAATGAGCTACGTCGGGTTTGCTAAAGGTCCCTAGTAGCTGGTGGCCGGCCCTGCGGAGCCCTGCCCGCGGCCGGCCACTGGCGTCGGCACACGGCCTGTGTGTATTGGTCAGTTGGGTAACATGCCGAGTCTTTGGGAGTGTATCAACACCATAGGGTTGGCATGATGCAGTAAGGAGTTAATAGGCCTATAATCGTGTAATAAACCTAATAATGTATGGCTAACAGGTCACTCAGGGTTGTATCGCTGGATAACACCCTCGTCGCTACGCGACTCGGGTGTTATCCAGCGATACAACCCCTCGTGAGCCTGTTAGCCATACGTTATTGGTTAACTATCCTACCAGTTGGTTAGCCTGGGAGCAGCCTGCTAGCCTACCGCAATATACATCTTTCAACTACCTCTGTCTCATGTTAATTACACAGTAGTCCTAGGTACTTTAATTATCCTTTTGGTCAAGATAATAATCTGTCTGTAGCTGGAGGTGTATTGACCAATACCCACCCGTTTGCACCACCAACATGTTCCGACTGGGTATCAAGCGGGAATGAGCTTTGCTCCCAGACCATACACAATATAGGAAGCAGTGTTGGTGCGGGGGTCCGAGACTGCCTACACCACCTCTTCTCCACTCCCTCCTACTAACCCTTTAAGGGCCACATAAAGGGCATTACATCTGGTCGTCAGGATACTTGAGTCTGCGTGCCATGGCTGCAATTATGCATCATGGCAACCCTCCAATAGTCTACCAACTGCGTAGGGTCAACATGATGAATGGATACTGCACTGGCAGGACACTCGGCCGTGCAGGGCTGCATGCATGCATCATGACAACAGGTTTGTATATCAGAGCACTATTACTCACTATGCGGCCTTTACAGGGTTGAGTTGCTGGTGAGGTGAGAGTTGTCTCCTTCAGGTGAGGAAGTAGCAGCTGGACTACCCAGTGCTGTCACAGGCCTAGGGAGACAATTTGTACATTTACAATGGCGGGCGGGGGGGGGGGGTCACAAAAAGCCTTGGGCATCAGCTTATAACTGGGTCCTCCTTAGTGCTGACTGGGGTCCCAGGTCCCTCATTCTCCCTTTTTTCCTATCTGGGAGCGGTTAGGTTTGGAAATTATGTATATTGAATTATAGTGATTTTTTATTTCTTTTAATTTGTCTCATATTCAGGTCCTCCGCCCCCCTTTTCCTACGCCACTCTGATCCCTCCTGCCTGTAATCCATTACATTATCTACCATTACCAATAAGAAGTTTAGGAGGTCTTTTAGAACAGATTCATGACTGGTGATATTTCGTCAATGGTGCAATAATTATATTTGCAAATAACTCCAAAGTGTGTAATTGAGGCCCCTTTTCCATGCTCTGTGTCCACTACCTCCAGTTACTAATAGTAACACTAAGGACAGGGCATCACTCATGTTGAATGGTGAGTTAGATAGTGGCATGTTTTGGTTAATTTTGAGGGTCTTCTGAAGGTTGACCATAATAGGTTTACAGTATTGGGCGCCATGGCATCATACATGACATTGTACAGTCAGGTCTTGATAGTCTGTCCCTTGATAGTCTAACATACACAGGATCAGGCATGCTTTTGCTGGTACATCTCTAATACATTACTATAAAAATATGACTTGATAGTCCACCTGCTTTGATATCCTAGTGGTTGTATAATTTGTAATCTTATAACTAAATGTATGTATCATACACAAAAGAGAACCATGGTACGGGCATCACAAAAATGTGTTACGGGACATCACAACAACAATCAAGAAATGTGGTCAGGACATCACTCATTCTGTTTATGGTGCCCAATACTGTATGTCTAGGCCCCTGTCATTGTTTCCTCAATATCCACTGGGTCTGAATAGATATTGTAGCTATCTATTGTGAAGTGTACATTCTTAATAGCCCAGGAACACCCTCTAATCAGGAGAACTAGCCTCCATTCAACTGACCATCCGCCATGTTTGATGTCCTGACCACGTGGTGGGAACATCACTGTTGTCACAGTGGAGTGGGAGGTAAGTGCTTTAGGCAGACTGACCACTGCAGGGGCCCAGGAGGGCCACTCCCTCAGTTTTGGCTAGCATGTGTGACCATGATTCCAAGGGAAAGGGTACTTTCTGGGGCCCTTTATAGATAGGGATTAGGAGGGGTTTCTCATCAAATTAGTGCTAGTTTGTTGATTTACCTCTTGTAATAAGAATACCAGGTTTGAAGTGATATTTGCACATGCATGTAGTCTCTATAGAAAATATATGGGGTGGCCTCCCCATTGGGTTGGTTGTCACCCAATATGAGATCACATTGGGTATTTGGGCTGTAGTTCATGTGCTTCTCACTGGGGACAGCACAATCACTGATATTTAGGGTATGAGGTCTCATGGATTGGCCCCCAACTAAACCAAGTAATAAATGAATAAATAAAGCTCTAAGGGAGTTGCCTTTAGATAGGAAGTCAGTTAACATACCTAGGTACCTGATTACAATAGCGAAATTGCCAATTGAAAACCTCCGGATGTGGTCTTCAAGGGCAGCGTCCTGCTCTAATTGTCCCCATGATGCATGGATGCAGCACTAGTGCGCTGACTTACCAGGGCGGTGTCCATCCATTACCCAGTAAACAAAAAACATTTTAAAACGTTATATAACGTTTCTCTAAGGCTCTTTATTATGGCATAATGTACTTTATATAAAGTTTTAAATTTTGACGTAAAATAATGTTTCTTTTTGTTAGCTGCGTATGCTGATTTATCATATTATGACCATTGTTTTCAGCATATTTGTCATTTAGCACCTGACCCCTCCCCCCCCCCCCCAAGGTGTTGTTACATTTTAAAGCCCGAACCCTTGTGGGTTCAGACAGGCAGACAATGGCATTTACAGCCAATGCCAAAATAAAAAGAACTTAAACTAATTGATGTGATTCTCCAGAAGCCACCAAGGAGAGATGTGGGGGACTAGGGGAGGAGAGGATGATGAAGAAAATCTGTGATATTGATCATTGACAATTTAGAACTCGTGCCAAATCAAAGACAGCACTGGAGATGTAGCAATCCCTTGAGGGGAGCACTTTCATAATATGCCACAATAAGGAGCCATAGAGAAACGTTATAGTAACGTTGCTTAACGATTTCTTGTTTACTGGGTTGATGTTAGAATAAACGGCAGGGTAACTATGTACACACCCTTGACACATTTCAACCTTTGCAGGGCTATCGGCCAGTAGAGCCCCACTACACTGAGTGTACTACAGTGTTTCGGTGGGTCCCTATCACAGTGTCTAGACCTATTACCTTAATTCGAATTACGGTAATAGCCAGATAGCCACTTAGGATATTGACAACAAATAGAGGGGAGTTGATTTAGCCTACTTAGAAGCAACTATATGAGCTGCTATTACACAAATATACTTATAGAATATATACATTGCCATAGGTATGGTATTTTAGATACCAAATGGTATGGTTTGTGTGTGACAGGGTTGAGAATTTTTTACATGTATTACCATAATTCAGTTTGCAATTAACATAGGGTATCGCTGTAATTCATTGGTAGGTATTACCATAATTCTAGGACATATGTTATTTCTACCTGGTTTCCTGCCTTTAAAATGCTATGTGCACTTTCCAAATTAACAGAACTTGTTTCCATGATTAATATCATGTCTTCTCCACCTCTTGGTATGAAGCATTCACTTTCAGGGGGCAAAACACCAATCACTTGAACATGTATCACTGTAATTCTGGCCCTCACTAAAGTATCACTGTAATTCTGGCCCTCACTAAAGTATCACTGTAATTCTAGCCCTCACTAAAGTTGCTTTACCTCTAACTAGTTTCTGTACCACACACCAAAAGTCCATGGTGGTTTCATTGTATCTCACACTGTTTGTTGTTTGCGCAGACAAGAAAATACCTATGTCAAGCAGGAGATGCAGTGAGATATTTCGAGGGTCCAAATCACCTACAGATAATGCCCGGAGAACTGAAATAAAGTCCTCCTGTCGGCCAATATCTTTCATTATATCCAGAACTCTAAAGAAAATTTGGGCTACTTCATCATTAGTGGCACTTTGCGAAGGACGTGCTGGTTCATTTCTTGTTATTATGTTGTCTTCATCCATCTCTGAATGACTCTGCTTTCTGCCTCACAATGAACTCATAATTATCACTGCTCATCTCACAGTAATAGCATAGAAACTTAGGCAAATCTGAAAAATTAATAAATAAGACAAAATGTAAGTAATTTTAAAGGTTTACTAGTCGCAATAATTGTTGTCCATCCCCCTCACACTGAGTCCAATATAACTGTCAATGATGCTGTTTATGTGAGAGTATTGACAGTTTCAAGCCTACAGTGAGAGGGTGTATACATATTTTATGAATGTGTGTCCACTATTAACTCTATAAGCACCTATTACAGATTAGATAAATGGCAAAACATATACTGCTATACACCTTCAGAATTACAGTAATACCATGGAGTGAATAACTGTAATACACTGTCAACTGAATTACGGTGATACCTGCCAAAACACAACAACAGAATTGTGGTAATACCCTTGAATGAAGTACAGTTATACCCTTGATATATTGGAATAGGTATTATGCAAAAACTAGGACATGTACACCGAATCCATGCATAGGTATATTACCTCTGCTACTTATAGAACATATTGTACACAGAACAGGGTTCAGATACCTCTGTATTCACTACAACGCAATGAAATAGAAATGAACTGAACTCACCTTCGGCCATTTTGAATTACCGTAATTCGAATTAAGGTAATAAGTCTAGACACTGTGCCTATGTCTGCCAATAGTATGCTCCTCTGATTGGCAGCCAAATCGGCTGCTGGAATATGGCACACGCATGCTGCAGTAAAACCCCTTGTGGCATGCTGCCCAGTGTGAGCCTGGGGCAAGGTGACAACCACACTACAGCCTCAATACCTGGAGGTTGCTCTTTCAGAATTACTGACGCAATCCTCGGTAAATTGTGACGTGATGAAACCTGTTTGACGACCACTAGTTAAAAGTGTTTCAGAAGAAGAAATCCTTAAAAAACATAATTGTTCATGTCTGCCTTTTTCGTCAATGGAAATAAACTGCATATATGCATTGTAACATAATAGGATGCATATATGCATATATGGAGAGAGAAAGGTAGAGAGATATGTATAGTTTCTGACGAATCTTTTCTGAAAGACCACCCTGCACGTATTTGTATCCGTTTGGCTTTTTTTTTTGGTGGCTACCCTTTGTGAGTCTGACGAAGGGACGTAGACCTTTGCACTAGATAGTGACTTCCAGGTGCAGCAAGTTCAGTTTGTGTACAACCTACCAGTTTGGCTGATTGGGCCCCACCGCGGTGGATTGAGTGAGATCGTATAAGGGGGGCATATAGGCACCCAGCCTTAGTCAAGATCCCTTTCATTATCGCCACGACTTGAGGAGAAGTGATAGGGGTCCCATCAAAGTGTGTTAGTGCTGTGGCTGTAGGGGGAGCCGGGCACAGACTCACATATTCGTCCCAGGCTGCCGCTGGGCAAGCAGGGGAACCCTGGATTCTTGGGACTTGAATGACTACCAGGTTCATACCGGGTAGTATTGTCTTGGAGGATCTCAGAATCAGGTTCAGTCCTTGGGGGGTGGAGACAATGTCCCCCCTTTTAGGGTATGGGGGCCAGACCACATGACTGCACTTGGTGAGAGTAAATTAGAGGCTCTAAGATTGTAAGATTTGTAAGATTGTAAGATTTTTTATTCATTCAATGTCACGGTTTTCACTGCGATTTTCAAAAGATGAAAGAGGAGCAGAGTCAACATATGTACAAGCAGATGTAAATTAATGTCATTGATATTTGAACTAATATTAAATCAGTCCAATGATGATGCAAATAGCGGTATAGCAGTTATATTTTACTGAACACAATTATAAGTAGGAGTAATGATGAGGAAGAGTGTTGGTAAACTCTTATGTCTTTTGCTTTTGATGATTCTATGAATATAGATATGGCTGTGAGTGACGAGCAAGTGTGAAATAAGTACGGGGCAATGCTTGTGCATTGTACCTGCGTGGAAGGAAAATTAATGAAACATAACAATGGAACAAAACCCTCAGCCAGGCAATGCTTGTGCACTATACCAGGCTTATGAGGTATAGGGGGGAAAAAGAAGGGTGACATGGCAGTGCTTGTGCACTGTACTTATATGTACTTCATTGGTGCTGAGGTCTCAGGTTTCATAGCATCATAGAGTCTTCTCTGTTGGGGGGCAACATTCGGGATGTGTGTCTTTTCATGATTAGAGTGTGGCAGTGCTGGTGCACTGTACTTACACATATATAGGTATATGCTTAAGTCTATAATGAGAATATATCATTTGTATAGCATGGCTTATCTCATCATGGCATGTCAATCTTTTCTATGGCTTTCTTGAACTTTGTTCTGCACTCAAGTTCTTGTGTATGTTTGTCCAGGGAGTCCCAAAGTATGATTCCCCTATGGAGAGGTGATTTTTTAACTACTTGTAGTTTACCCCTCCCTCTTTTAAATTTGATCTTGTTGTCAGCCCTTGTTCTAGGATTTTCTGTGATGATTACATTGTTAATGACCTTCGATAATTTAAAGAGGTGTAGCAAAAGTTGTATGTCACGTCTCTTTACCAGAGTGGGAGTGTTGCATCGGATGTGGAGATCTTCCTGGGTGATATCTCTCGGGTTCCTTATCTTAAGGCAGCCCCTGAGACCTCTATTTTGCTGAGTTTGTAGACTCTTCTGATCCAGTATGGTGGCACTGTCGAGGATGAAACTACAGTATTCCAAGGTTGGCAATGTGCAGTGTTTATAGATAGTCAGACAGGTATCAAAATCAATGAAATCACGTATTCTATGAGTTCTATAAATTCTGTAGCCACATCTTTTTCTCACTCCAGCTACATGTGTCTTCAAGGTTAGGTTTTCGTCAAGGACAACACCAAGGTAGCAGAAGGATTTTACCTTCTCCACAATGGTATTATCAATGCTGAGGATGGGGTCAGCAACCCCACCAGTTTTGGTCGGCGTACCATATATAACCTGCATG
Organism: Harmothoe impar; assembly: GCA_947462335.1. Taxonomy (NCBI): domain Eukaryota; kingdom Metazoa; phylum Annelida; class Polychaeta; order Phyllodocida; family Polynoidae; genus Harmothoe; species Harmothoe impar. The sequence goes on from OX381718.1 coordinate 33,200,027, forward strand.
GTTTTCTCACTATTGATTGTTAATCTATTAATAGCACACCAGTCTAGGATTAGGTTTAAATCAGGCTGTGCTATGCGTACAAGGTCAGCAGCCCGTTTGCCTTCACTAATCAAGACAGCATCATCTGCATATAGTATTATCTTAGAATTCTCAACAGTGTCAAGTAGGTCATTGATGTAAACAGAGAATAAAAGCGGCCCCAAGATGGAACCTTGGGGCACACCATAAGATACATTGATGGGGTCAGACAGTATATTATTGGAGAGTGTACAGTGGACTCTATTTGCTAGATAGCTGTCAAACCACCTCAATACCAACCTATTTGAGCCCATCTGTCCAAGCTTATTTAAAAGCCTCCCATGGTGTACAGTGTCGAAAGCTTTTCTCATGTCTATATATATAGACATGAGAAAAGATTTCCCCTGCCAATGGATTGATATATACATTGTGTAAGCTCATGAACTGCGTCAGCAGTGGAACGTCCAGGAGTGAAACCAAACTGAAAATCAGATAAAGAATTATTTTCCAGTAAGAAGTCCATAAGCTGGCCATGAACAACTCTTTCCATCATCTTACTCATAATAGGTAGCAGCGTTATTGGTCTCCAATTGCTTAGATTTTGCAGATCACCCTTTTTTGGGATAGGAATAATAGTACCCTTGTAAGTGTCAATCAATGTTTTAATTCGAGGAATGATCAATAGCAAATAGTCTTTCATGACGTTGGCATTGACATAGTCAACACCTGATGCCTTATGCCTGTCAATTTTCTTAATGTACTTCAGTAAGTCCTTCATCAGAACTTGTCTGAAGAGGAAGTCACCATCAGTATATGTTGGTTCAGCTAGCACCTCATCCCACATAGTGTTACCAGTCAGGTGTGTAAATTTCTCGGCAAGATTGCTGCCAACTTTCCCATAAAAGTTATTTATGAAATTACTGGTGTCATCAGTTGTGACATCATTCCCATTGGAATCCTTCAACTGAATAGCTGTGTTACGTGCTTTAGATGTACCCAGTAACCTGTTGATGGCAGCCCAGAATTTTGCTGGGTTTTCTTTATACTTGTTCACAGTGGCCATAACCTGATTTGCAAATTAAGTGTGTATTCTCCTATTGGTGATTGTTCTGAGTCTTTGAAATAAAGTTCAATAAATTCTTGTTAGGTGGCCTATAGAAATTAACAATAGTTCTAATACGGTTGTCTGGTTTTTTAGTAGTAGTGACAAGGATTTCAGAGTCCTCATTCATAACATTAAGGTCATGCCTAACAGTGGTGTATGGGGCCAAGTCATTTTAAACATAGGTAATAAGACCGCCAGCATTGGCGCATCTATCCAATCTGAAACATGAATGTTCATAAACTTCATTTTGGCTATCACTGTCAATGTCACTTAACCAGCTCTCACACACACAAATGTAATCTGTGGTGTATAGATGTTGATTAATTGCACTTAATCTGCCTTTGGCCTTGAGGCTCCTAACATTTATACCAACCAACTTGACTCCTTTTAGTTGCAGAATGTCATTGACCTCAAATAAACCCATGTTGGCAATGGTTTCTGTTTCCCACCAAGTCCCCCCCGCTATTGGGGGACTGTGTGAGGGGTGTCAAGTACATTTTAAGTGCATGTGTGGGCATCAAGTCAAACAGCATTGATAATACAAAATTATGTACAAACAAGGTGCAAGATGTGCAGAGTGCTTGTCCCATGTCGTAGCATAAGCTAGGGCATGGGACGGGCAATTAGCGCCAGCAGAGTAAACCTACCATTAGAAGTCTTTACCCTAAAAAGGTGTATATAACTTGGTGTGTGGGTGCAAGTGAACATAAGAGGGGTTTGTAGACTGAGTGTGGTACTTTTGAATTAAGATAATTGGGTGGCAGCTCTCCAATTCATGTAGTGTTGTATTAGACATATAAGCGTCCAGGAATCAGACTTGAAAAATAAACGGTCAGAGAAGACTAAATCTAAGGAAGCCGAAGAAGCCTATACATATAGCAGTTTTTAAAGGGAGTCCAGTGTGGGTATTATCTAGGTGAACACATACAGTTATAAGGTCCTGTGGGTGAGAGCAGGAGCCGGGCTAGGGAGAACTGGTGCAAGACGGAAGGCTCCTTTTGCTACCGTCTTGGCCTCCTGGGACTGGAGAGCCGAGGATTGTTCACCATGCTCCCTGACCCAGATGGCTGCACCTGAAGTGTAGCAGGCTCTGGAGGCCTTGCTCGATAGTGTGTTAGCCATATATTGCTGGAACATACATGAGTCCAGGATAGTGGGTGATAGAACATTTACTCCATATGACAGAGCAAATGTGAGATACATAGTAGCATGTGTAAGTCTGTTATGATGTGTTTGTTGGGAGATAGCAGCATTGTAGGAGGCAATAGTCTGGTCGCCAAGGTGGGTCCTGGAATGTGGAACACACAGGGGTCAAATTCAGATACTAGTGAAGAAGGGGTGTGGGAGCTCGGGCTCCTTGAGTTTCAGACCTCTGGTTGCAATTTGCTGATCAGCAAATCTTTTCTTGTCAGGCTCCTGGTACCGGCTTAGCGCGTCGGCCAGGGGGATATCAGCCCCTGCCTTATGGCAGATTTCCAGGAGGTGATCTCCCACCGCTGCCTCCCGCCATAGTTGGCGGGAGCAGGCGGCAAGGGCAGGGTCTTTTGTTCTGCCAGATCTAAGGGCAGAGGCAGATGACATGTTGACGGTGTGTATGACGATCTTGAGGCCAGCAGTGAAAGCCGGCTTTAGGGTCCTATACGCCGTCACCAAATTCACTGCTTCCAGCTGTGTGATATTGGTGTAGCGAGCACAGTTTGAGATATGGTCTAACTTCCCGACCAGAGACTGAATTTGCTCATTAGTAGCCTGCTTCCTTGTGATCCATATGTTGCACGCAGTGTGTATGTCAGTCCGCTTCGGGGCTGGTACTGACAGGATCATGGCATTGGTGTTTAGCAGGAAACCGAGCCACTCCATCTCTGTCACCGGGGGGAAGCACTTGTGTTCAGCCAGAACGACACCCAGCCTTTTTGTAAGGTCGAGGAAGTCATTGTCGGCCTGGAGAGCAAGGTCTTTGGTCACTTCCTCCCCAACGAAGTCCTCAAGGTATGCCAGCGCCCAGTGTCCCTTCCTCCGCATGAGATATACAATGGCCGCCGTTGTCCTCTGGCACGCCATACTGCTGAGGCAACAGCCGAAGGAGGGGCAGAGGTCGATATAGGTGAGGTTGTTGACCTTGAACCCTAGGAGAGGCAGGTCGCCTATGTCAGCCCGGAGCTGACGGTATGCGCGGGACATGTCCGCCTTCCAGGCGTAGCAGGAGGGTCCCAGACAGCGAACCCTTACAGCAACGTCCTCCACCGAGGGGAGAGTGTATGGACGGTGACACCCCTCGAAATAGTTCTTGGTAATACCTGCATTAACACTAGAGCCGACTGGGTGAGACAGGTCGAGTATAATGCGGCGGTCAGAGGAGTCCCTCTTGGGCTGAGTAATAATAGGTGCAATGTGGGTCCATGGTGAGAAGGGCGGGGCCACGAAGGGGCCAGCCAGTCCACCTAGGAGGAGCTCCTTGTCCACAAAGTCCTGTATCTGCTCTATGTAGGGTAGAGCAGACTTGTGATTTTCAACTGCTGACACAGGTGGGAGGGAGGCCGTATAGCCCAACGGCCAGCCATACCGCAGGAATTGACATACCTCCCTGTCATGGTACTCCCTAAGGTCCTCCTCCCAGGCAGGCAGGTTGAGGCCAGAGGGGAGAGTGATCTTAGCAGCTAGATGGTTGGGGAGGGAGGTAGCATTCACAATGTTGTAGGCCTCACAGTATGCAGGGAATTCACTCCACTGGCTCTTCACTGCCGTAGGCCAGTAAGAGGCCCAGTAAGAGGCCCTAGTGGCAGCAAACTGAGCTGGAGTCGGCCCCACTAGGGTAGGGGCAAACTCCTCTTCCAGGTGGAGTCCTGCATCAGAGACGTCAGCATGTGTAATCAGGTCTGGATTGGAGTCAGATGGGAGGTGACATGAGAAGAGGTCTATAGCGGTGTCCTGGGTCTCCAGGTGGGGATGCATTGCCCTGTCACTAGGGACCTGGGGGGCATGGGCCATGGCCAGGAGTCTTGCACCGACATCTGATTTACCTGGGGTAGTGACGGGGTGTGAGGCTGTGACATGCACTGAGGGAGTTGGGGCAGAATGCAGCAGCTCTTGGGTTCATACCTGGGGCATGGGGAGAGGGCAGGTCACTGGGTGACCAACCACAAGGTCCAGGGGCAGGTTCCGGGTCGACAGTAGAAGGTGCAGGGGAACACAGTGGACTACTAGGCGGGCCGGTCCTGACCAGCCTGGGACTGAAAGGACTGGGATTGGCAAAAGTGACCCCTGTTCCTGCATTCCCACTTAGGGTGGGAGTTGACACTGTTGAGGTGCTTCCTGCAGTGCTTGCAATGATGCCCTTGTTGAACACCACCCTCAGCATGGCCGTCCTGATTGTTGCACCCAGCCGTAGTATTGTAGGTGGGGCAAGGCACATCAGTACGACCAGTGGCTGGACGTGCAGGCCGGCGGGTCCTACTACCTTCTGTAGGGGGGGCAGCAGCCCTGGACTGTGAGGCGGCGGGCAGGGGGTGAGATTGGTGTAGCATTCCAGACTTGAATTGTGAACTCTGGCACCGGAGGTCATGTATGGCGGCGGCATCGAGGACCCAATTGAGGCGACCTGTGGCGATCCGAGTGAGAACACATTCTGACCAGTCGCGTACCTGGCCCCATGAGAATTCAGCCGCGTCCTGAATCACGTGGTAGAAGTGCTTTGCAATCGGAGGTCTGGGGATCACGAAGCATGCGAACTAATCCATACAAGTACTCAGCAGGGCTGAGGGAAGACAGGCTGGTATTGGTACACATAGGCCCCCTGGTAATGTAGTCGTGGGGGTGTGTGTGCCTACCTTTAATAGTAGAGAGCTGGTGTGCCGTGTTGGAGAGCAGGACTTGTACTTGCTGATTGACAGCAGGGTTGGAGGCCTGTGCAGCATTCATGGGGAGCGGGCCATACCCAGCCAGGGGCGGGGCAGCGGCGCTCAGGAAGGCACACAGATCATCCTTACTGGAGAGCGAGGCCGGTGGGTTGGCAGCCGGCGTGACGCTGGGGGCCGAGCCCACCGGAGGAGGGAGCACAGGAGGCGGGTACGGCGGTGCCACACCAGGGTACAGCCGCAGCGCCCCCGCGTATGTGTATGCCGGGTTGAAGTAAGGACCATACCTGTGTCCAGCAGCATAGCCGGCAGTAGTAGCAGGGACCGCCTTTCCACCAGCGGCCGGGCGTGGGTCGTAGGCAGGGCCGGCTGGAGCAGCCGAAGAGACAGGGCCGGGGACAGCAGTGACAGCCGTAGTGACAGCAGACGCGGCCACGCTGATGGTTGCATTGTTGACATCGACGGCAGTGGCGATGATGGGGGTAGCGGCCGAGGCAGCTGACGTCGTGACAGGCGGGGTGACGATCGTCGCAGTCGGCTGTACGACCAACGCCTTGGCCTTGTTAGGGACAAGCACAGTGAGTTTTTCAAGCATAGTATTAGAGATACCTTCTACTGATACCACACGGTTCTTAAGCTCACCGAATTCCGTCTCCAGAGTCGCCACACTCAGGGTCAAGGGCAGTGTGGTGGCAGGGACAACGATGGGATCCTGGTCCTTTCTCGCCGCCGCAGCCTTCTTGGTAGGCTTTTTAACTCTGCCTGACACTCTCTTGGGAGGCACAGGAGTTGTTGCCTTCTTGTTCCTTGTTCGTGCCATAGTTCTGACTAGCGGTAGGGGCGAAATTATACCTGAGAAATCAAATAAATTCCCAAACGCTGTTGGTGTCGAGGAATGGTGGGACGCTGGTGGTGACGTCAGAGACGCTGAGTTGAAATGTCCTGCAGGTGGCAGCAGGGTTTGGTGCATCGAGATTGGCGCCACTGAGATTAACCCTCTCCCTACCATTAACCAATAATTCAACAGAATTATCGACCAATGATTAATGGCACCCTGATTGAGACATACCGGTCTACTCAGGGTACCAACAGACCAGCTTGTCCTCTTAAATGGACACTCTATCCTAGATGCAAAGAGCAAAGAATATTAAGAATAGCCCATGACGGATGGAGTGTACATGCCACATAGCTCACTCAATCCTTATATACTTAACCACAGAGGAAACCCCATGGAAAAAGGTTTTTACCTCCTTTTATTTGGTCTATATATTTGCTCAATATCCGTGCTGAATTTGAGGGAAATATTATCAGAAGTAGTAGCTCCAGCAGTTAATTGTTAACATGGATATAGGCGGGAACAGTGGACTGTAGACTCCATCCACAGGGGGCGCCGCAGAGGATTTGTGGCCAGAAATCTGCACTAATGCCGTGAAAAAACACTTTTTCTCAACCGCTACTCAAAAGTATTCAAGGTGTATAGAATAATGAGAGTAAATACGTGTTGGAGCTATACCCCAAGCAATATTATTACCTTTTGGGGTATTTTGAGGTATACTGACTGCTAAGGGACAATGCTTACATATGAACAAAATACACCTGAGTGGACCCTTTTAGTATCATTTGCTCCTCGCTAGACGGGTGCTAAGCTGAGCTGGGGGCGGGATGTGTGTGTGCTACTTACACCTGGGTGTCAGCACACATAACAGGCTGTAGTCCTCATCCCCTCTTAGTCCAGTCATTATATGAATATACCCACCACAAATTTCAACAGAATTCATTTTGCCACCATATGACTCAGAAGTGTGTATAGAATAACATATCAAGAGTTTAGGAAAATCTAATTAGTGGAAGAGTGCCTAATTAGCATAATGTTCGTTAGCATGTCGAGATTTCTCAGTACCTAACTGGAAATGGCCATAAATGTGGTTTGAAATAACTCTTTTGATCACTTTAAAAGCCTAATAGGTACTTCTCATGATAGAGAATCATTCCCCTCAAGAATTATTCAAATTAGTGCATTTCCTAATTTGCATAATTAGGAGAGTAATCCAAAAGTAGGAATTTTATCACAATCTAACACATTTGCTTCCTTGCTCTAAAACGAACATTGAAACCAGGATTTTCACCATTGTGTATTTCATTGATGTCATTAGAGAGAGATACATCTACATGAATTGTCATGACAAGGAAAATATGCATAATTTGCATAATAACATTATCATCATTAGCAAATAAACAGCTTTCCATGTCCAGCTGTCAAAGGCATTTGGCTATAATTTTGGTTTGGATAGACATTTAGGATCACTTTAAAGCCATATAATGTTCATGGTTAATCAATATAATGATTATCCAAATTAATGTATTATGCCCTAATTTGCATAATCCCAAATGGCTCCCAAAATCCAGTGTATACACCATTTTCACCATACACAATGCCATAATTTTGGTCTTAAATACACATATGAATTCCTTTTAAAGACCAAAATGTATTTTTAATCATGTCAAACCCTTCTTCACTAGGATAATTTGAATTGCTACATTTCTTAATTAGTATTTATAGATAAAAATGGCTTTCAATACTGAGGCATATTAATCAATCAACATCTTTGACCAACCCATATTTCTGCATTCATCTCTATCATGTACTAGACCGTGATTATACATCAAATGGTCATTTGCCAAAAATGTGGCCACTACCCATCCCCCTATTAATGTGGGAAATCACTAATGTATTGCAGTCTCATGATGTCCACAACTCAATAACCGTGGGACCCTGTCTGCCTAATTTGCATACATTGCACTTATGCCCAGTTTACAAACCTATTTGGCCATCATGTTCCATTCAAACTATGTTTCAGGCCGTTTAAAAGACCTGAAAGGCACTATTCATTATGAACAATGTCTTTCTTTTATTATTAATTAAGCTTATTTATTTGCTAATTTGCATTTATAGGATGGAAATATGAAAAAACATCCTATTTCGGAAATGTATTTGCTCAGGTATATCTCTACTATTTGCTCAGGTATATCTCTACTAATTTTTGATTAGGTTGTTCAAAGGATAAACAAATGAGCAATCTCCTGTCCAAAGGATTCCACTTATATTGGTTTTGAAAGTTTGACTAATTTGCATAGGCATGTTACCATTGCAATCTCTTCCCATACCCAGCTGACAAAAGAACTTTGCCCTAATATTGACTTGATATGATATTTTCATCCACTTTAAAAGTCTAGGATGCATTCCCATGCATTCGATTGTGAAATTTTGATTGTTGTGTGTTATAATCAACAATGTGATAAGCGATTGAAATTAATATTTGGGCTAATCAAGGAATTACTTTAGATCTCTATGAATCATCATATATATGTCAGATGCAGAATATAGACTAGTAATCTTTAAGTATGCTGTACTACACCTTAGAAGTGGGAAAACATTCAAGGAGAGGCCCCATGCACTAAAGATTGAAAAGTTTTGATCTCATTGCCTGGAATTCAAAGGATTGCAGAAATACGATAATACCCATGTTTAGTGGCCCATAGTGCTTAACATACAGTGAGGTCGCTATAATGCTGTCCCCAACTTAAGATGGCCAGAACTTTAAGCTGAATTAACTGGATAACTGAGGCGACTTAATTCTGTAAAATGATTCCCATCAAACCATCACTGAAAGGCCTAAGCAATGAGCCTCACATTTAGAAAAAGTGAAATAACCATGCCCCGTATTTCGCCAAACCTCACTATTTTGTGGAAACTTCACTTCCGGTCTGGCGTAAGGATACTCTACCTACTAGACCATAGACATGTCCTCTCGACCACGCTAGACATATCAAGATATCAAAAAGAGGGGCCGCATACATGGTCGACTCTACCTACAGAGGCTTCCGCAGTAATCATGTCTGGGTTAGTGTAGTGGTTTATGTGCATGCCTTATGAAGGATCTCAACGAAATACAGTACCTTTTGAGGGCAATATTTTGAGCAAATATACAACTTAAACAAATCCTGTTTATATATTATGTTAAACCATTCGAGAATAATTGTATATAACTATGAAGGAAAGTACATTTAGGCTTACAAAGCAGTTCATATCTTAATTACAAACCATAGTTATCATCATTTATGTGGCCATATTTGAGATCTAGACTGGGAGTTTGAAAGCCATTTTTATCTATAAATACTAATTAAGAAATGTAGCAATTCAAATTATCCTAGTAAAAAAGGGTTTGACATGATTAGAAGTACATTTTGGTCTTTAAAAGGAATTCATATGTGTAGGCCTATTTAAGACCAAAATTATGGCATTGTGTATGGTGAAAATGGTGTATACACTGGATTTTGGGAGCCATTTGGGATTATGCAAATTAGGGCATAATACATTAATTTGGATAATTTATACTGGACTGATTAACCATGAACATTATTATGGCTTTAAAGGGATCCTAAATGTCTATTCAAACCAAAATTATAGCCAAATGCCTTTGACAGCTGGACATGGAAGCTGTTTATTTGATAACGATGACAATGTAATTATGCCAATTATGCATATTTTCCTTGTCATGACAATTCATGTAGATGTATCTCTCTCTAATGACATCAATGAAATACACAATGGTGAAAACTCCTGGTTTCAATGTTCATTTTAGAGCAAGGAAGCAAATGTGTTAGATTATTGCGAGAAAATTCCTACTTTTGGATTACTCTCCTAATTATGCAAATTAGGAAATGCACTAATTTGAATAATTCTTGAGGGGAATGATTCTCTATCATGAGAAGTACCTATTAGGCTTTTAAAGTGATCAAAAGAGTTATTTCAAACCACATTTACGGCCATTTCCAGTTAGGTACTGAGAAATCTCGACATGCTAACGAACATATGCTAATTAGGCACTCTTCCACTAATTAGATTTTCCTAAACTCTTGATATGTTATTCTATATACATTTCTGAGTCATATGGTGGCAAAATGAATTCTGTTGCAATTTGTGGTGGGTGGACCCTATTTCTATCATATAATGACTGGACTATCTCTCGGCTACATCCCATTCAATACAACAATATTTTATTAATGGGCCTGTGTCCACTTGCATTTATATGTGACGTCAGTGCCAAAAACGTGGATTTATTCAAATTCACATGTTTTTTTGGCACAAATTTATTCAAATTGAAGGTTGGTATGATGCATTGATGCAGGGCTGGGGAGTTACTAGCCAGAGATGCATGAATGCATCATGAGGACAAAATAAAATAGTAGAAAGTGTCAAGTCTTTGACATGGGTAAAAGAATCAACAAAACACTGAAACATAGTTCTTCATCTTTTATATACAGGCCTGGACAATCCCGGACATTCGCCATTACAGGTATATCAGCCTATAGGGGAGGTTCTCCCAGCAAGGGGAGATCTTCCCTTACTTAAGCCTGCCCCTTGGTCGGCGCCCTGCCCTTATCTCTACAGAGATAAGGGCCGCCAGATGAGATAAGGGCCGCCACCGGTCCGCCCCTCCAAGGGGGAATCTCCCAGTGCAGTATCTTATCCAGGTGTGGTGGTAAGGGAGGGGGCAGGGGGGAGGGGAGTCCACATATAAATGTACCTTATTTAGGCTATATTTTGACATTTAAATCATTATATCTCGAGAAATACAAGAATGTTATACAAGCCCATTCACATACAACTAGCTAACTATATTGTGTACCTATAGATAGGTTAATCATCTTCAGCAAATTATGGTAAGACATCAGCAAATTGGATTTTCTAATTGTACCGAAAATCAATGTATAACAACCGAAAATCAAGGGAAGAAACTCCCTCACCCTATTTTCTCCCTTCAAGGTATGAAAGGCAGGATTTTCCCAACCTGATATACTTTGGCACATAGTAATGACATGTCTATATGTGAGAGTGGTGACAGTATAGATGGGAGCTATTTGGAGGTGTTATCTCTAGGCTGGAGGGCTGCACTCTGACAGTCGGTCCTGCATGCATGATGTTTATATCTACATGGATCATAGGACATGCGCATGGAGGGCATGGATACATGTCCATGGCCATGGAGATATGTTAATTAGTTGATGGGAGCTGTGTTCCCATGCATTCCAATAGTCTGGTTCTATGCATGGGACAACTATTTGTATAGACAACAGATAGGGGTTAAATGAGTGTTCTGAGCTGCTCAGTGGGAAAGTATGGTGACAGGAAGGTGTTAGTTCCGGACACGATAAGAATGGTATCTACCGTAAATTCTCGCGTAGAAGCCGCGGCTTGTACGCGAGTCAGACTCAGCTTTCTTTTGATACCAAACATGCCTATATAGGGTGCGGCTTATACGAGAGTTTTTGTTAGTATACTATAGTACCAAAATCGCAATATTCAGACCCCCTCTGCGGCTTATATAATTTGTCTAAGTTAGGGGTGCGGCTTATACGCGAGTTAGGCTTATACGCGAGAATTTACGGTAGTCCATAATCTAGGTCCTGAAGGATTTGGGATGTCTTATATTATTATAAACTATACTATTGACAATATCCTTCCTTAAAATCATTAACTCCGCTTAATGTCAAAATTTATCCTTCCTTAAATATAGAATGCATTTTAAATGAAACCATCCTTCCTTAATTTTTGAATATATGTGTGTATTTTTTAATCCTTCCTTAATTTTGGAAATTAACTAAACAAAATTGACCGAAAAACCTGTCTTGGCCTTCATCCGGCAGATATACCCCAACATAAGTTAAATGCATATATCCGAAAAAGAGAGATCACTTTGGTGATTATATAATTGCATATAGAGTCATCAACCATCATTACAATTGTGTCTATATATAGAATGGTCTGCAAGTCTACTGTGTCTGTGCCTACAAGGGCACACAAATAACAGACTAGTATTGCATCAAGCCTCAGACCTGGGTACATTGGGTCATTAACCTCTAATATAGCAAAGCAAACTCTATATAGCGAGTCATATAAAGAGACCACTTCCGAATGATATGGATAAAATGCATAGAAAAGCGCTAAAGTGGCTTATCAGGCATTTTTAGAGATCTCTCAATCCGAAAATAAGCATCAACCAAATGTGAGAAGCGGCATATGGTACCTGATCAGTCTACAGTGTCTGATCAAAGTCCCTATATCTGCTAGCTGGCACCAGTCAGTCCCCAGGCATATATATGCATTAGTAATTCAAAAATTTCAAGAAAAGAAGGTTATTCACAACGGAGTCAATGTTCAACAAACATAAGGGAATACTTAGGGTTCTAAAAACTGACTAGTAATACATGTATTTCTTGATATTGAATACAAGAGGGGAAAAATATATAACTTAGAATAAATATGCATGGCTGTCACCACCCTCTCCATTTTTACACGATAACCACACGCTACCGTCTTACTTATAATAATAATATGAAGGATAACAAACATAGGGTATGTATGATTGTGACAATTGGTGCTAATAACACCCTTATTTATTCTAAATATAGCCAAAGAAAAAAATGGCTGTACCTGGTCCCAGTGTTTGAAAGGTAACTGGGTCACAGGGGTGGATTGTGGGATGTGCCACCCAGGTGACCCCTAGGTGGGAGACCAGGAACCGACTGCCCGCTGGGAGATGCCTCTTCAGAGAAAAGAGGGACTTGTTCTTCTTCCTGAGCCGCTTCATCTTCTTGGTGCCAGGACTATCTGAGTCAAATTCACAGTCATCAGATGACAGGGGGAGGGGCCCATCAAGAGGCCTGTCACCACCCAGCAGTGGGTAGGTGGGTGGGAGGCCAGGTGGGAGGGGGAGGTGAGGTGCAGGAGCAGGGGCTCCAGGAGGGGTTATCACCAACCTGTCCAGAGTCCCTTTAATGTCCTGGACTGTCTCCTGAAGGGTGGTGATGCCCCCCTGCACATCAGTGACATCCCTCCGGACCTCGTTTAACTGGTCCTGTTGAGAGGCCACCCAGTCAGTGAGCCTCTCCACATCATCAGGCTCTTCTTCCTCCTCCTCCCCTTGTGAGGCCTCCCCTGGCCCACTCCCACCAGGTATAGGCTGAGGCTCAGGTGGGTTTACAGTCCTATTAGGTTCCAGCTTGGATTTGGCATGTATTGACATGTTCAGCAAATCCAATTCACAGTTCTGTCCAGTGGGGGGAGGATGCCTGTACAGGCACTTGCTGCAGTTCCTGGCAGCTCCTGGTATAGGAGGCATGGTAAATCCAAAAAAGGTTACTCCAGCAGCAGAAAAAAATGGCTGTACCTGGTCCCAGTGTTTGAAAGGCCTAGGTGGGAGACCAGGAACCGACTGCAGCGTCTGAGTAGCAGACCACTGCAGGAGTAATAGTAGTAGACATACACTGATAGTTATACCGTTATAATAACAACCTAATTATAACCCCCATCAATTTTACACAATATAATTATATCACAATATCACATTACATGCAATACAATGTTCATTGCTTAGTCCATATGGCAACAATCCAATCAATGTTCATTGGTAAGTTATGGACTCCTGCACCGTTCATTGGTTATGAACATCACACTATGATTGTCATTCACTCTGTCCATAATATTGCTTTAGTTTGATTTAAAACATGTCTGTATACTTTAAATGTCTATGTAGCTGCTAATATATTCATCTTTATAATAGCAATGTCAATTCTGCTATAGGTCCTTGACTCCAATGTTAATGTACACATAGTTGATCATATTAGTCCAGCACCAAATGCTATAGTCTGCATATTGGTACCAACCACTTATACTCTGTATGTTCCAGTCAATGAGGCTGTTAAATAACACTGAGCCTTTTTGTGTGTATGAGGCTGCTAATAACATTGAGCCTTTTTGTGTCTATGCATCACAACAGCACAATGTCATAGATAGCACACTTCAAAATAGAGCTTCTTTATCCCTGGGGAAGCTGATTAGTCCTTAATATACGGCTATCTGGTCACCATGTGGGCAAATGGGTTCTTGGGTCTGCTTTTGAGGTACCGTTGCCCAGGGTGGTTACCCTGGTCAGCTGCATGTCAGGCCTATGGGGACTGCGCCCACCCCATAGACATATGTTGACATGCCGCACGATCTCCAGGCTGACTTTAATGCTGTGGACACAACGAGCTATTATCCCCTGGCCATTCTTGTCATCAGGAGTGTCATCAGTACTATATTAAATATAGAAAATGGCATAATTAAATATATGTACAATAGACAAGAATCATGCTATGTAATTACTAAGGGTGCCTTAACAGTAGTTTACCTTTAAATATTACTGTAAGGTAAAGGTATTGATTAAACATTTTACATACAGTGTCAGATTTTGATATTGACAACGGGTTTTAGTGAGATCTAACTTTCTAACCATTACTGGCCCAAACTTTGTGTTTGAGGTTTCTTAACACTTTTTATACAACAAATGATGACAGTGATTTATGATAGTGAATAATCACAAATTTAAGTTTCTGACATATTGATACATTTACAAAATTAGCTTATTCATATATTATTTTGCTTAATGACATTATTGTCATTCACATTTTATGGTCTGGAAACTAAAGACCTAATTGGATATTTGATACATTTGATAATCTGATATATTTGATTTGTATCAAGTATTTAAGTTCTTAACAGTAAATGCAATTCTTAAAAATAGTGCATTCTATTATTTGTTTTAGTATGATAGTGCTCTAATAGGCATATTTCATAAAGATGGCTCGACTGAGACTGTTGGATACCCTATATTTAGTCGTGATGCTTTTATGTAGGCAGTTATTTGATATCTATAATTCATTATGTGTGATTTGAAACAAAACACAACTTCTGGTAAATTCATATTGGTAAAACATCCTTATGTTCCTCTAAAAGTAGTTCAATGATTTCACGATGAACAAGGTTATATCAATTTAAGATCAAAACTGCTAAAATCAAATATGTGATGCCCTTTGTGCAAAACTTATCTCTGAGAGTATACGTTTCATTAGAAATGTTAGTCTTTGGGAATTAGTATGTTGCAACAATACAGCATGCTGCAAAATAACAATGCTTAACAATAACAAATGTGACCATATCGATTTAAAGTTGGTCTAACCCTTTATAAATGCAATCAATTGGTAATAATTATTATTATATAACTAACTGCAAAGTTCAGGCTATCTGTAAACCTGGTTTTGAATAAATTGATGCTATGGTACGCGGACATAATTTAGATAAGGATCTTTCATGACATGTTATTTTTTTCCATTGTTTAGACATGTAAACGATGCATATTGAACAGTTCTCATAGACACATACTTGCAAGGTGCCTGATATGTATAGGGAAATGCTTATTGATGTTGATAGGTTATGGGTCTGTTGATTGGTGGATTATGGTTTTGTCTGATTCAAAGATTTGGATGCCTAACTCACCTGGTCTGAAATATCTTAGCTATGTAATGTATACACCGGTATAGTGGATGCCTATACCAAATGCAAGAGGTTATGTCTATGCTCAGATTTTTATGTCTGAGAGATTGGTTCCCATAGCATGAAGGTCAGGAAACAGCGGTTTCTGCTCTATCCTTTTGATTATTGGTGCATTTATAAAAATATAAGGTGTTTGTGATAAGATTAATAGCTATAATATTTAGCTTACTTTGTGCTGGTAACTGCCTAAAAATTAAAATGTAAAATGTCTTATGGCTGCTACTAGACTTTGGGCTGATTGATATTTTGGGTTCAAAATCTACTCTCACACCAATTGTATGAGGCCTAAGATGACAAACACTGATCATGATATATGTATAATAACTAATTCACAACAGTGGCCAGTAGCAGGGAGTGGATTACACACATGGACTTATAGTCTTATTTCCACGCCTGGGATTGTACCTGAAAATAACATCAATTACTAGGTAATCAAAACTCCTCTGTAATGAGCTAGCTATTGATGTCACAACTCCTACCTGTTGGCTAAACGCCCCCACGAGGTTAGCACCTGACATACTCAGTGATACCTTGGGTCTGGCAAAATGACAGAGAGACCTGGGAATGTGGTTTGCAGAATGCCGTTTGCGGCGGTAGACCACACAATCAATTTTTGTGATAAGATTTTCAATTCCTATCCGTCTAGCAGTATGATACGTCAGCTGGCTAATTCTGATAACTGTCTTCTAATGGACGTGTCTGACGATAGTACCTAATTAACATATATTAATGTGGTTGAGGTGCCTGGTCGGACACTCTCCCTTCATGGTGGGTCAGTTCTGACTCCAGGGTGGTTCAAAAATATTTAATGATTTTACCCTATTTATTAGAGTTAAATAATTCTATAAAAATAGGTAATTTGCCCTCCTCACTTTAAGAGCCAAGAATACCCTCGATGCCAGGACTCGATAAAAACAGGAGGTTCGACATACTTTATAGGTCCTCTGAACTGAAAACAGAAGTGCTAGGTGGTGCTGTTTCACCATGATTCTTACCCCAATATGTCTGAATTCAGGCATATGTGTATGCTACGGCCATTCAAGCTCCCAACTCTAGTTTACTCCTATCATATTGGAATTCTTTTGTATTTGTCATAATGGCCTGTCATAGGGTGTGTGAAGACTCCAAATCCAGAAATACAAACCGTGTAATTATGTTTTCATTAGACTTTTTATGGGTATATATGTTGATGTTATGTTATGCTCTTTTATATTATGTTATGCCATTTTGTACAATTTGGTTTTCCTGTGGCAGTTTCATAGAATGACATTGTGTTTGGGTGCAGTGTTTAGGTACAGAGAAGTTAGCTCTACTTAATATTTTTCCATCTTTATGAGAAAAAAAAAATAATTTGAAAAGTTTCTGATGACCTCTATGGGAATTTTTCTTTTTTTTTTCCTTTTTGTTTTAAAGAAGTGAAATATGAAATTTAAAAATTCAAAATTCAAAAACATCAATAACTGGAATGTTCCCTATCCCTCTACTTGCAGTCAGCTAGCATGCCCCCAAGTAACTGGCTTCCATTACCATCTAAGCCCATCAAGTACTTTTTTCCTATAAGTATGAATATTAAAAACACATTAGTTTTCAAAATATATGTCCATCTGAAATAGTTACTTGCTGCACATTATTTCCATTGAACTAAACCATTATAAGAACACATTATGTATTTACTCAAATTCAGTTTCCACATTATGGTAGATATGGCTTTCCATAGCTCTAGGGGCATGGGTGGTCTGATACAGTGTGTTATGGTATGGGGAGGTATTCTGTTACGGCCTCTGGACTCTTGGCTGATTCGGGCTCCCCTGTAATAGATCTAAATGTGTGTGTGGATTCATATTGTTTATATTGCACATGTTACTCTAAATCTAAGTGAGAGATCCACACTATGGCTTATTTAAAAGTGTAAAAGTTTTCATTTATAATACATGTATAGATAATCTATTTACAGTGACATGCCAAACAAACCTGATTTCCCTGGGAATGAGAGGGTTCTATTATTTTATTTCTGTCACTTGGGCTTCTGCTATTGTTATTGTGGGACCTATGCGGAAATGAGGGCACTGGTGTGTTCCCAATGTTACACATACTAATTGAAATGTCCTTCTTTTTGAACTTATTGCCTCTGCTACGATACAGAGTCATATTTTGGTGTGATAGCTTATTTCTGTTTTTGACAAAAGGACTTTTTCTCCAATTATGAGAGGTCTTTCTCTTGGGTTTCTTACCACCTATATATTTGAATTTTACCCTAGGCTTTTCCTTTTGCTTTGGCCTTCTGTGTTGGATGTCATATGCACTGCAAAATGTTAACACAGAACTGTGGACCCTTTGTACAAGTATGGGGCTTTCCTCTTGTGGACATGAGCCAGCATGGCTGGTGCAGGAGCCAGAGAGTGGGAGGGGTGTAGGTGCCCCTTAATCGAAAAGGTACCGAAGGTATCGAAAGGTGTGGGTCTGAGCTCGTCCTGGGACGAACTCAGGTAGCCAACCTCGGCCTCTTATATACCCTGAGCGCGGACCAAGCAGTGTCGATGTGGCACTCCACCGGCGCGCCTTCTGGAGTGCCCTGCCTGGCTCCGCTACCGGATAACCGAAGGGACATGGCATGGGTGTTGCCACCTAGTGCTCGATGGAGGCACTTCCTGCTCTGACTCCACAAACCCATATATACACATATTATTCGTGCCCCTACACATGTGTAGGGGTTGTATAAGTATCACGCGAACACAGGTTCCAAATTCGGTTTGAATGCAACAGGTTTATTCGAACACGAAGGTTTTGCTCGGTTCACTTGGTTTAACCATTCGAAGATGTACAGTGTTCTATCCATAGTTCGAAGTCAGCCTCTTATATACCCTGAGCGCGGACCAAGCAGTGTCGACGTGGCACTCCTCCGTAGCGCCGTCTGGAGTGCCCTGCCTGGCTCCGCTACCGGATAACCGAAAGGACATGGCGTAGGTGTTGCCACCTAGTGTCCGATGGAGGCACTTCCCGTTCTATATGTACACGTATTATTCGTGCCCCTACATCACCCCCACCAGATTATAACAAGGGTTGAATACATCTGATATAATATATGACTCGAACATAGGAGAATAATATCAGTGTACATAATGACATTAATTGCACAAAATTCGAAGGTTCGAATTATGTTCCGTACGAACATGTGGAAAGTACAACTGGATTTTGCTTGACCTGTTACACCAAACAACATTTACATCTCTATGTACATAACAGGGATCTCATAGATCCAACATCATAACGACAAGATTGATACGTGAGTATACATCTTTAATAAAGATATGAATATATATGTGAATATATATGTTCTACACTATTCCTAATTACCGAGATCACAGCTTCTTATGGTTTTGTTGAGATACAATACTGATTATCAATCAATACTTTTTTTTTCTTTTTTAAGGTAAGTAAGAAATACACTTTATGTGACTTTTTAGGACGGAATGACACGGAAGTAGTGGTTCAAAAATATTCATATGGGCGAACCGTCCCTGGAGAGGTAATTATGTGACCTATTGTAATTATAGAATACATGAAACCAACATAAGTGTGAAGTCAACTCTTATGACCAAGGAATGTTGTATGATATGCCTTTACCTGAGGTAAACGATATATGACTCTATATCATAAAAATAGATATACTTTCGAAATCCGAATACCAATTGTTACATCTGTAGGGGCTAGGGTTATACAGGGTTTTATATTACGGGTTCTGTTGGATGCTGTGTTGCGAACTCCGTCCGAACCCTTCAGTCCAACGGCAGGTGGCGACACCTGCTTCGGGCTTGGGGTATGGACAGAGGTCGCTATAGGCTTCCGGTCTGCGTGTGCGCGCGCAGGCTGGCTGCCTATATATACCCAGCATCCAATGGGACTCGTCGGTTACTCTTGAGCCACGCTGGTGAAGAGACCCCGAGATCACTGCGGCTATATTAGCCTACTGACCCGTTCCGAACTCTATAGCTTTGCCTGTCTAGGTTACTGAATAAACCTATTGATTCACAACCTGTAACACTTGATCCGAACTGTGTGGACTTTGTTCTTTTACTTGATACTATAACAATATCATAGAGGAGCAAAGTATCGTTTATTACACTGGTGCCGTGACCAGTTCTGAGTGAAAAGCAGGTTAGCCTGTGCAAAAGCACAGACCTCGTGCTCTGGCCGGAACAGCGAGGTCTCCCGATGAGGCATTAGCCTTGTCAATGGTGGGGTTAGATGCCGGAGATGAGGCAGATACCCCCACACGAAGCTCGAATGTTCCACCCGGAGCAGGCGTGCTAATGGGTCAGGAAATAATGAGTCGTTCATTAGAGGAGATGAGTCTGTCGATGTTTAACGTCGGCGGATCACGAGGAGCAGCTCCGACACCTCGGAGGTTTGACATTTCGGAGGAGCGTCGCTTCAACGATATGAGAGAAGCCAGGGTGCAGGAACGTCTGCAAGTAGCCCAAAGGGAATTGTTGACCATTTAGGCCCAGTCCAACGAATGGAAAAACAACTTGATTGCGTTGGAAGGCGCAGTCACAAACCGAGCTTCCAAAATCAAGGAGAAGGATGCAAGGTTATCCACCTTGTTGGAAGAAAACGAGAGGCTGGCACAGTCTCTAAGTTTGGTTCGGTCGGAGTTCAACCAGAAGACGGCTGACCTGGACGAGGTCCGAGCAGAGTTTGTTTCTGCAAACACGGAGCTGAACCAAATTTGTGTTGCCAGGGATGCCGTGGTAGCGGAAGCAGAGGGAGTACGTTCCGAACTTGTTCGGGATACGGAAAACCTAAGGGAGACTCGTCAGACTCTAAATACGGAGTGTGACATCTTGAGAACCAAGAAGAATGCTCTACAGCAATTCTTATTGGAGGCTTGACATAGTATGCAGGACAGCAGTACCTCGTATGCTTCAGCTGATAATGAGAGCCCGAGGGCTGGTCATTACATGAAATTTACAGACACTCCGAACCTACCAAGTGGGCGCGGAGTGACTATAGAGTCGGCTTTGTCTGCCTCAACGCCAGGTCGACCCCATAGGTTCGGCTGAGCAAGGGGTAGAGGATTGGCAAGTGAATACTCACCAAGGGTGGGTATCATGGGCATCCGTCCAATACCGAAAGAGGACGTTTCGGTGGCTCCGGGGATTGCCCCGGCGGGAAGAGGAAGGCCATTGTCGGAGCGGGTACTTACCCCTCAGGGACAGTTGCACCAGGAGGAACAACGTCTTGATTCGGAACGCCGGAAAAAGGCGTCCGTTCAGGAGGAGGCAGCCAAAAGCTACCTAACTCCTGGAAGCTTGGCCCAGTGGCAAACTTGCCAAACCAACAAGATGTTTCAGGAACAGAAAGCCCTAGAAACTGAGAGGTGGGAAGTGCACCGCCAGCAGGAAGCTCTTCTGGAACAACAGAAGAAACGTATGCGAGAAAACGCTGCGATGGCGGAAGAGCTAGCGGAGCAAGAGGCGGCCGTCCTGAGAGCCCGAAAAGAGGGACTGAGGGCTGCCGCCGAGGCTGCGAAGGCCAAACTGGAACAAGCTCAGCAAGAGGAGGAGGCTGACAAACAAGCCAAACACTTGGTGAAGGAGAAGGCGGAGCATCAACGGTTGCTTGCTCTGGCCCAACAGTGCCAGTATATGACAGATCTGGAAAAGAATTGGTGGTTCAGTCAAGGGATTGACCCCACGACAGAGTTGGTGGCGTATGGTACTTACCAGGCCTATCTGGAGAGACAAAATAGTGTGCCGACACTGGGGGCTACTCCGGGGCGACTCCAGGGACAAAGAGTCCTAAGAAGACTCCGAGACGAACAATTCTGAGTACGGAGTTACAAGAGTTGTACGATACTAACCCCGCTATAGCAGGGATAGGGTTGCACAACGTAGGCGCGGAACAAGACGCCTCGACTGCCATTTCCAAATGCTTGTCGATCACCTCTAAAATTAGGGGATCGTCCAACGCGGCCCAAAGGATTGCTAGTGAACCTAGTCCGTACTGGCAGAAAAACTCGTGGGAGGACTGGCTGATGGCCACCGTGGAGGACATCAACCTCAGTGGCTGGGACCAACAAGATGCTATTCCTTATATCTGTAAGGGATTGCGCATAGGAGATGGCATGATGGCTGTCGAGCAGTGGAAAGACGAATGCGGACCGCATGGTACTTTCAAACAGCTGGTGGAGATCGGGACTATATTGTTCGGAGGCTCCGCCCGGATAGATCCGATGGTTGCTTTTA
The DNA here is from genome assembly GCA_947462335.1 of Harmothoe impar. Classification (NCBI taxonomy): domain Eukaryota; kingdom Metazoa; phylum Annelida; class Polychaeta; order Phyllodocida; family Polynoidae; genus Harmothoe; species Harmothoe impar. The sequence continues at coordinate 33,221,687 of OX381718.1, forward strand.
AAAAACGGGTGCAAGGCGAGGGTTTTCGGACTTGCTTTGATGAGACTCCTGAAGAAGGTACATCCTACTTCAGGGATCCACGATGCCTTATTTTCTAAGGAATTGTTCTCTCAATTCGTCGCCGGATTGAGAGACCCCGACGTACAACAAACCGTGTATGATACGTGGAGGGCGGATACGTCATTGGATGACCTTTTTAAGGCCTTCGATATACACGCCCTCAAGAAGTCGCTGCTAGGAGACCGGGTGCCGACCCGGGCCTCTGCCATCATAGAATGTTCTCCGGAACAGTCTGAGGATGAAGGCAGCGATGAGGAGGCAACGGCTTCTGCGGCTCAGTTCAAGAGGAATGGAAATTCCTCTAAACCGCCGTGGAAGAATAAGAAGCCGGAAAGGGGTGGAAACCCTCCTCCAAAGAAGGAATCGTTGGATAAGAAGGCTCCGATGATGGATGCCGCGTTCTTCACGGCACTGTTTGAAAAGATGACGACTTCCATTCAGGGGGCTACCCAGCCCAACAGAAGGAAGATCAACCGGAGGACCGCCAAGTGCTATAGGTGCTTGGAGATCGGTCATTTTGCTGCGGAGTGTACAGCTCCGTGTCCGAAAGTTCCCGGAAAGGAGGGAAACTAGAGGGGGTGGTCCGAGCTGGCGAGCGGACGGCCCCTGGTGATGAAGTACGCCAACATACCAGAGAGGTAGAGCCTAGTGGAGTTCAAAAGACAGAAAGGGAACCAGGGGTGGCTTCGAACTTGAGGAGATGCTGGCTTGGTTAACATTCCAGTCCAACAGTTGCCCGGCAATGAGGCAGGGAGGCCCATTACGGATAGGAACGAGGAAGTTGCGGCTGTCACAGACACCGTGTGGGTAGGGAGTACCCAGCTTTCCCCAGATCACCCATGTTTCGACCATTTGAAGAAACATGGCCTAGATTTGGCTGCTCCGAAGGACTTTAAACGCTTCACTGTAAACCTGTCTCCGCTGGGGGGGAGGAGGTGGTATGTGTCTGTTACTGTGGCCGGTAGGGCGGGCGAGTTTTTAGTAGATACGGGAGCAAGCCACTCCTTTATCTCCTCAAACTTCTATGCTCTTATGCCGGACAGTCGTGATAACTTCAAAACGAAGGTAAGCGCCTGTTTGGCCGATGGGTCGAGTATGCAGACGTATGGGCGCGCGTTCATACCGCTCCGGATCGGAGGGAAGGAGTATGTGGCTTCTCCCACCATCGCGGAAATTGCTGACAACGGTATACTAGGGTTGGACTTTGCGGCGTTGTATGACGCGGTCCTGAATCCTGGTACAGGGGTACTCCAGATAGAGCACCCGTACCGTGCGGTGGAGCAGTGTGTGCTCCGACAAGTATCAACAGTGGCAACGGTGGTCCGAACTGTAAAGATTCCTCCCGGACAGACGTGTGACGTGCTGGTCCAAAGCAAGGGGCTTAGGAGAGAGGAAGAGGCAGTTGTGGAGCCGGATGTGGCTATGTTGGGAAGCATTGGTCTGATAGGCATTGACACCCTGGTGGGTGATGGTGCTTGGACCGTGGTGCCGGTTTCTAACCCCGGGTTAGAAGCTAAGTATCTGAGAAAGGATACTGTGTTGGGGAATGTGTTCACCAGTGAGGCAGTGATGCCTGCGGGCCATGTGAGCATGAAGGGTGACCCTTCTCCAACCATCTTGAGTGATGGACTCGAGAAAATGATCTCCGAGACGGATCTGACGGATCGGAGGGATCTCGATTCCTTGAGAAGGCTGGTAGAGAAGTATCAGGATGCATGGCAAGTGGAGGGGGAGCCTTTGGGCCGAACCGACAAGGTGCTGCATTCTATCAATACCGGAGATGCACAGCCGTTCAAAATGCCTTACCGACGCTTGCCGTTGGCTAAGAAGAGAGTTGTTGAAGAGCAAGTGAAAACCATGCTGGAACAGAAGGTGATTGTGCCTAGCACTAGCCCCTGGTCTAGTCCGGTTCAGATGGTTACTAAGAAAGACGGGTCTATCCGATTTTGTATCGATTATAGACGTCTGAATAACGTAACCAAGAAGAACGCGTATCCTCTACCCTGAATTGATGAGACCCTGGACTCGTTGGGTGGGAACCAATGGTTCTGCACCCTGGATTTGCAGTCCGGGTATTGGCAAATCGGGATGAAGGAGGAGGATAAGGAGAAGACGGCTTTTACTAGTCATATTGGACTGTATCAGTTTAAGCTGATGCCTTTCGGGTTATGCAACGCCCCTGCTACTTTTGAGGCCATGATGGAAACTCTGTTGAGCGATCTGTTATGGCGGAAGTGCTTGGTATACTTGGACGACGTCATTGTTTTTGGCAAGACGTTCGAGGAGTGTGCATTGAACCTCGGAGAGTAGTCCAGTGAATGAAGAGAAATAAGCAGTCTAGGGTGAACAAAATTGCTACATGCAATTTTGTTGTTGTAATGGACACTCTGAAATGTCTACTTCTCAGAAAAAAAAAGTTTACAAATATTGTCCTTGGGGAACCCTCCTAAAAATGACCATTCCCAAAGTGACTCTATGACCTTTAGTACCTCCTCACAGGCATGCTATACACTGCACTATGCACCACACTGAATGCCTCTGGTAGGCACCCCTCAATCCCCTTCTTTCTTTTTAGATATTGGCATTTGTTCTGAGATGCCAAACTAGGTCAATTCTAATAATAGCCTCATGCACTGTCCTACTTACAAGGCTTTCTGGTGCTGTATCTCTGATCACAAGTGTAGAGCACAGCCAGCCTGGAAGGTGAGATATGCTACTTTATTATGGTTAATGATGCTATCATACATCATAAACATAAGTTCTAATATATAATTCTAACTATATAATTATCTTATAGTGCTGCAGCATTGAAGAGCTAGGAGCATTATTTCTGGCGACATCCAGCACCAAAAAAGACTAAAGTATGCCATATACCACCGGAAAGCTCTGATCATGGGCTTTTCAGATATGGCACATGTAAAATAAAAAGTTGCGAACAATCCAAGAATGCTGCCAAAATCCAAGATGGCCACCAAAATATCAGAATTTCATCTCCTGCAACCTAGAATACTTTTTAAACACTGCCTATCCCCCCCTAAATTGGAATTTAAAGGGTCTATTTGTTTTTTTGCTAATACCCCTGGTTGCTTAGCAATTGTTTATCTGAAAACCCCTTCAATGACTCGGTGGACCCCTTCAGTGACTCTAGGGACCCCTTCAGTGGCTCTGGGGACCCTTCAGCAACTCTGTGGACCCTTCTTGTAGCTCTGGAGACCCCTTCAGTGACTCTAGGGACCCCTTCAGTGACTCTGGAGACCCTCCAAGCACCTTTGGGGACCCTCCCAGCGACTCTGGGGACCCTTCCAGTTGCTGTGTGGACCCATTTACTGACTTTTGGGACCACTTGAGCTGCCTGGGGACCCTCCCAGCAGCCCCTGAGACCCTTCCAGTCCTCTGGGGACCCCTTAAGCTGCTCTGGGGACCCCTTCACTGACACGGGGGAATCCTTCAGTGACTCTGTGGATCCCTTCAGTAACTCTGGGCATCCCTTCAGTGACTCTGTGGACCCCTTCAGTGACTCTGTGGACCCTTCCAGCGGCTATTTGGGATCTTTCTGCTGGCTCCCGGAGGACCTCTGCAGACTATGGTGGCACCTCAGGTGGCTGTGGGTGCATCCTTGCTGATTCTGCGAACACCTCTGCTGACTCTATGACCACACCTAGTCCTTGAAACACCCATGAAGGGGTCCCCAGAGCTACTGGAAAGGTCCAAAGAGCGGCTGTACGGATCCACAGGGGTTCACAAAGGACATAATCCTTTCAGAGGGCTAGGAATATGACACTATCCTAGTGTAGGCCTCATTGGTCCTAGCTATTCTATAGGATAGGTAAACTATCTGCAATGGCAAAATATGAGACTGTGAAAGAGTTTTATGATGTGTTCCTGCAAAAAGAAAGATTTCAGCAGGAGATTGGGGAAGCAGGGAACAAATTGCTAGCAGCATTATATGGCGAGATAAAAGATCTAGACTCAGAGTATGCATTGAGGTTTACAGAGAAGGTTGCTTCTCAACAATGCTATATGGCACCTGAACATGTGCCACCAACATCTGATGCAGCTAACTTTAACAGCCTGCAGGTTTATACCTCTAGGTACAGACATATTTTTGACAGCAGAGTAAACATTTTCTTGTAGAAATAATGGACTCAAATGCAGCCTGGCCTGCAAACTGCAAAGGTATTACATACATTAATGCAGAACCTGTTGACACCTCGGACAGCTTTTGACAGTATAGTAAACCTTTTATTCAATATTGGTTAGGCACTGCTCCTTTGGACAATATCTAGAGCTTTTACCTTGACCTTAGGTCATTGGTCAAATATATGTGTATGTGTTAACTTCACGGTGATTTACACCTTGTATCTTAAGGGCATTGAACATGATTTTCTGGTACTTCCAAAGTATGGTAAATCAATGTAATAACCTTCACAAGATCTGGATTGACCTTCATGCAACTCACACACTCTTTTTTTCTGACCCACCTTGTATCAATGTGCAGTTCAGTGACTAAAGAGAGGCATGGAGTGGGTATTATGTCCACATAGATGCATTAGTATTTTTGATTCATTATTGCAGTTAAATCACAAAACATATGTGACCTTGACCTTGGAAAATAATTCTGATCAATGCATCTGTTGAAGCTGATGTCGATTGGTATATCATAATAGTGAATATGTCAATAAGAGGCACGAATATGGCTGTTTAACATTGAGAGGGAGTACAAAGGCGGCCATGTTGGATTTCAGACACTTCCCCAAGGAGGATTCCCGTAAACTTTTTTGTCTGAAATGTGCATGTATCAAAGAGGTGAAAACCATTGAAAAACCTAATGTAGCAATTTTGTTGACCCTGAAGTGTTCATTCACTGGACTAGAGGTGTTGGAGCGAATTCGGTCCAATGGGTTAACTTTGAAGCCGAAGAAATGTGAGCTTTTTCGGAAGTCCATGGTCTATTTAGGCCGGATCATCTCCACCGAGGGTGTGCAGGCTGATCCGGCTAAACTGGAGACTGTGGAGACTTGGGAAGTTTCAAAAGGACCGAAGGATGTGAGATCCTTCTTGGGGTTCTGTTCCTATTATAGGGACTTCATCCCCAGATTCTCTAGAGTGTCTCAACCCTTGCAAAAGTTGAGCCATTGGACTCCGGGGAGGAAGAAAGAACCCTTCCCCTGGGGTAGGGAACAGAATCATGCCTTCAAAGAGATTAAGGCATTGTTCCGAACCACCCCCGTGCTGAGATACCCTACGGAGAAGGGGCATTTCATCCTTGACACTGATGCAAGCAATGAGAGCATCGGGGCGGCATTGTCCCAAATCCAGGACGGAGTAGAGGTCCCGCTGGCGTTCGCTAGTAACAGTATGAACAAGGCACAGAGAAATTATTGTACTACTTAGCGGGAGTTGCTCGCAGTAGTGGTGTACACGAAGAAGTTTCTGCACTTGGAGGGAACTTCACACTCCGTACTGATCATTCAGCCTTGAGGTGGCTCCTTAATTTTAAGGACGCGGAGGGGATGATTGGTCGGTGGTTGAATCACCTCAGTGAGTTCGGGCTGGAGAACTCTCATATCCAGCACCGAGCGGGCACGAAGCATATCAACGCTGACTGCCTAAGTCGACGTCCGGTACCCCGTTGTGTGCGTCCGGAGTGTGGTGATTGTGGTGCTCACAATGCCGTGGTAGCGAGTGTGCGTTTGCCTTATGACGGGTTGTTGCAGAACCTGTTGGATTGGTCCACCGACACTATAAGGACGTACCAGATAGCCGATCCTACCATAGCACGACTGAGGGAGCTGGTCCCTACCGGGGTCTGTCCAGTGCGACCCGAAATATCACTGGAAAACCGTGAAATGCGACGTTTCCTGGCTCAGTTCCATGAACTGGAGATGCGGGATTCGTTGTTGTGCAGGTGGAAGTCTTGTCCAGGAAAGCGGAGGGTGTTACAGATGGTAATCCCGGCTGCTATGCGGAAAGATATCCTGTACTATTGCCACGGCCATTCTACGAGTGGGCATTTCGGAAAGAAACGCTCTCTGGAACGGCTGAGTAGAAGATATTATTGGCCAGGGATGTCTGGTGACCTTTTGAGGTGGATCGAGACATGTCCGGCCTGTTGTTTGGGCAAACCTGGTCCGGGACTGGGAAAATTGCCATTACAACAGGAGCTGTTTGGAGTAAGGTTTGCTCGGATAGCTGTAGACATCATCAGTGGGGTAAAACCCACTCCGAAGGGAAATACGTGTATGATGGTAGTCTTGGACTACTATACAAAATACACCCGCGTGTACCCACTCGAGGATCACACTGCTGCTACTTGTGCGGAAGCATTGGTAAAAGGGTGGATCCTCCATCTGGGGGCTCCCTTGATGTTACAAAGCGATCAAGGGAGGGAATTTGAATCAAAGTTATGGGCTGCTATGTGCCATCAGTTGGCTATATGCAAAACTCGGACCAATCCGTACCGACCACAGTCCGACGGACAGGTGGAGCGGTTTAATCGGACCTTGATCCAGGTTCTGAAGCCATTAGTGAACTCCCATATGGATGATTGGGATGATCAGTGCAAATTTGTGGTGCATGCGTATAACAATACGGTACACACTTCGACAAACTGCACTCCGAACTCATTGGTGTTCGGGGAGGACTTAATCATGCCCGCGGACTTAGTGTTCGGGGTGGTAGGGATTAGTCCTGAGGCGCCTTGTACGGTGCTGTTTGTGGAATCTCTCAGGGAGAGGTTCAAATTCGCCTATGAAACAGTTAGAGCACACTTGCTCAAAGCTGTGAATTGGCAGAAGGTGGGTTATGACATCGGGTTGAAATTGCGGCGGTTCGTAGTAGGGGATAGAGTGATCCGACTGCATGAACCGCTCTGTAATGTCAAGCTGGCGAATAACTGGGACGGACCACACACCGTGGTCAAATGTATCAGTCAAACGACTGTATTGATCCAGTCTGCAGTGGGACGCATCTGGACGAGCCATGTGGCTCGGTTGCGTGCTTGGACTGGGAGAGAGCTCACCCCGGAAACGGAGGTGGAGGAGGGGAGTTCGGAGTTGAAATTTGTACCTTTGGAAGGGGTGTCAGTGGACACTCCCAAGAGGCCGGTACAAAGAAAACTCCGGAAGACCGTGAAAAAGAAAGTCTCGGCAGGCGAAGGAAGAAGGGCATGGAAAACTAAATTCAGGGCTAGAGTTTTAGTTAAGAACGAGTGTCCTTCGGCCAGGTTATTAGATGCTGACGGTAAACCCGTTCGGAGGAGCCCTAGGCTTGTGGCTAGGGGGGCCATAACCTAGCTTGTTTACACAACGAGTGTGGTGTCCTGTGTTGTCTCTATATGTTATATGTGTGCTACCGACAGGGGCGCTCAGAGTCAATGGAAAAGAATGTAAGAGTGTTCCCCGAGGGTGGTGGACGGATAATCCGGTGGGATAATCTTCGATTTCCCATATAAATCCACTGATACTCCTGATGAGCTCTTTATTCGAAGTAAATTTGACTTTTGGGAGCCGCCCTAGTGGCATGGTGGTCCCTACGGCCCGAGCGGCGGGCAGGAGAGGTCTTGACCTGATTAACCGATAATTGGGTCACACCGGATAACGGGATCGCGTCCAATCACGCGAGACGCTGCGCATGCGCTTTGTTTCGAAAACAAAAGCGTGGGAACGCCATTTTGATTTTGGCTCACTCCCAAGTCAATAGCGGCGGCAGTCGGCGGCAGAGAATTCGTGGTTTGGAGCAGTTAGAAGAGGAAAAGTTCAGTGAAAGAGTTGCGAGCAGTGAGTACTCTTTCTAGTGGTCTGTGAGACAAAAGAGGGCGGCGGGAAACTTTAGTTTCCCGTCAAACTCCTCGTCGAAAGACACCCCGACTAAAGTAAGGATGGCAGAGCAGCAGCTCCGTCAGTCCGAACTTACCGGAGACTCCGAGACGGCTTCGGCTGTCAAGGGTCTAGTAGATGCTCAAACCCTCAGCGGCGATGAGCTCAGTGCGAGTCTGGCGGATCTGGCTGTGGATCCTGTCGTCTCCCCCATCAGGAAGTCTCCATCGCCCGTGGGCAGTGAGGATTCCCACCTACTGGACGGAATCGAGCACTCCGAAAGAGAGCCCGAATCTGCTGAGAGTGCTGTCAGACCCTCGCGGTTGTGCAGTCTGAGTATCTCCCCGAACCTCGTCAGGACAGTAAGTTGAAAGCTGTCTATGGACAGTGGTGAGGAGACTGACACCACCACTCGTCCCAGGACGCGTGGGGGAAAGGCGCCAACCCGGGATCGGTCGAAGTCGTCCGATTCTCGGATCAGCACAAAGGCTACCAAGCACGTAGGTGCCGGTAAGAAGCCTCAATCGAAGGTTGAGCCAAAGAAGCCGGACCCCAAGAAGAGTGGTACTCAGAGTACCAAGAAGACGGATCCGAAGACAGATCCGAAAAAGACTTCCACGTCTGTCGTTAAGGACGTGACAAAGGTGGATCCGAAGCCAACCGCTAGCACGGCAGCTAAGGATCCGCCTAAGAAGGGTCCGACGCCTGCCAGCAGCAGCGCTGTAAAGGCTCCGGTCCCCAAGAAAGGAAAACCGGATCACCGGACCACTTCCTTGACTATCCCCGTCTTCAAAAAGGTCAAGGATAGTACCAAGAAGGCTGTAACCCCGGCCCCTCCGGCTCCGAAGATAAACCTGTTGGGTTTCTCGCAGGAGTTGGACAACAGTGCAGCCGTGGCGGCTTCAGCCGCGGCCCTGGCCGGCCAACCCTCTTCAGCTGGTGGGTCAGGACACGGGGGAGCACGTCCTAAAACGACGGTTACCTCGCAGGAGCCTCGGACAGACGAGGACATGGATGTCACTACCGGTGAAGAACATGTAAAGCGTCTGCAGGGATTGTTCTCCCAGATAGGACCGCACTTCAGGGCCCCGGCTATCCCGGAACCCTTGAAAGAGGTACCTGTCCCAGTTGAGCCACCCCGTAAGACTACCGAGTCGAGTCCGGAGACACCGGCAATGGATACTTCGGACGAGGCCGGCAAGCTGGACCAAGCTGCGGGTGGTGGTTCGTCGGGGCACTCATCCTAAGAGGGGGCATCATCGACCAGTTGAGTGCTGAGGAGGTTCGGCATTCGACTTGGCCCAACTAAAGACGTTCAGGGGTCTAGACAGTCTGTCTGCTAGATTCCCTGTATGGTTCCCGGATCGCTTAACAGCGGCTATGGAGAATGTCGGAGAGGCGGCCCAGAGGGCACGTCTAGTCGCCATCACCGAGGGTCGTCCCGAAGCTATTGCGGACTTGGATTCGGATATGCAAACATATTCCGAGTTCAAGACCTTCTATAGCAAACGGGAAAAGAGGCGACTCCTGACTCCAGCTATGAAGCTGGCTCGGGGAGTCCATCAAATGACAAAGGAGTCCATCCTGGATGCAACCCGGGAGGATGAAATCGTCCAACAAACAACAGCAGCGGTTAGGAGTGCTGACACTAACCGACTTGAGAAGGCCAACCATCGGGACAAGATCCTGATGGAGACCATTCGGCTGACGTCTCTGGAGGCGGGTCAATCCCCCGATGAGGTAGCAGCCGTGGTTAAGGGTTTGAAGGAGGATACTATCCCTCAAGCTGAGCTCGAGGAGTTGGTGAAGACTGCTCTCCGAGCCAACGCTGCGAGCAAGTATAGGTACTTTAAACCTATGTGCTTGGGGGATTGCATGAAGGACGTCCGTTCTTCGCAACACCCTGATCCGGTTGGTCAGGACGGCCTCTCGGACGATGAAGAGTGGATCAAGAAGGATCCTCTCGATAAATCGGTGCAGTTGTACCATTTTGAGTTGCTGGAGAAGGTCCGGACTTCACACAAGAAGTACCCGAACTTGGCCTACCAAGGTGAGGTTCACTCGGCATGTAACAAGATTTCATGTGCGTCATTTCATGCGATATGACTGCCTGAGCGTGGGTTCAAGGGGGAGCAAGGCTTGCCCTGATGGAGGGATGTTCCTCAATAGAGCGGACATCATCCGACACATGGCCAAGAAACATAACTTGTCCTTGGAAGCTGCCGTGGAGCGTATCCAACTCGCCCATGAGGAGGTATACTCCAAGTTCGGACAGCTAGAAAAGATGGATAACCTCGAAGTGGACTTCGGTGCCAACGAGAAAGGGAAAGTCCGGGTTTTCTACAAAGTGAACCCGGATGGCAACTTCCTCCGCATCCCGGAAGGCACACTCTACCGGACGCGGATCAGTACCAAAAAGGCCCGTAAAGCTGCGAAAAGACAAAACCAGTCTTCGGAGCCAACTGACGCCAAGAGAGCCAAAACGGACGAGAGACCGTCCGTAATGGAGAAGGTGGATCCGGCATACCGAGGACCCGTCTTCACATCTAGCCGGACTGACTGGAAGTCGGGTCCCCAGGGCGGACCAACTCGGTCCGTTCCGGAGGATCCGAACACCGGAACGGGGGAAGGCTTTGACAATGCTTTCCCAGGTGATAACCTGGTCGCGGGGGAAGAGTCTCAAGTCTTTACCCAGACTGGAAAAACGAAGGCTTCGGTGAAGCCAAAACCGAAACCCACCCAGACACAGAGTCCCCCTCCGGAGACTCCAGAAAAGGATGCTCTGTTGTTGCGACTCCGAGCTCCACCCTCGTTCCCTCGGGTCGACTTCGCTTCCTACGAAGCCGGACAAGAGGCACTAAACAAGTGGCAGGACCATTTCCACCGGCTACTTACTGACCTGAGTCAGGAGGTGGCGATGATGTCACTGAACACAGTGCATCATCTTCATCAGAGGGAGGTCGCTGTCCAGAAGACAGCGGCTGTGGACACTGTTCGGGACGAGATGGAAAAGGCTCGGGCTGAACAGGCAAACGCGAAGTCCGATAGGAAAAAGCAAAAGAAGGCGACTAAGAACGCCGAGGAGAAACTGGACGCCGAGCGCCCCAAGTTCAGAGACTGCTTTGCGCACGAGATGCACGTATGGGATTGGTCCAGGACTATGATCGAGTCCTGGCTCCAAGCATTGACTCTGGCAGAGGCTGAGTCAGACTCCGAGGAGGAGGAGGCGTCGGTGGCTAAACCCGATGCAAAGGAGGACTCGGATACCGCATAGGACTATCCTATAGCGGATCCGAAAGAGAAGGGGGGAGTATTGTAAAATACTGTCCCCATCAGTAAAACGCTCTACATTAGGGTGTCTGGTATCCAGACAGCAGGACGAGACAGGCTGGCTACGCAAGGATCCAGTCTGTCAAGGTGCACTGACGGAAGCCTACGAGGAGATCCGGAGGAGAAAGCAGAACTCGGGACTGGAGCATCTTAACACCTAGGACCTGATACATCCGTTTTTTTATATTTGACATTTAATATCAGGACCGAGTGCTCCTTGTAATCAGTCTGAAGATCGCCTGGAGGCAGGACTGAGTTTTTTTTTTTTTTTACTACTACGCTCCCGAGTAAGAGCGATGAACTTTCTTGTTCCGATGAGTAGGAGCTGAATGAAGTAGGTTCCGAAAGCCGGGCAGAATGCTACAACTCATCCCAGGAGGATCCGGATCTTCACTGAAGAACACTTATGATGTCCTTTCTATATTATAATATTATTATCGTTTCTTAAATAATAAGAAAGTGATAGTGTTTATCACTTATAGTAATATTAATCACGAGTTTAAATAGCTCGGGGTCCTGGAGGGACGAAAAAATTTTTTGTGATACCATGTTTGTTTTTTCAAGTGTTCATGTACTATATATAGGTTAACTCTATTTATCCAAGGGAATAGAGTGTAATTTTCATTACAGGTGCTATATATATTAATGTGTGTAAATAATAACTGATTTTGTTCATCAGAATACGTCATATTGTTTAAAAGTGTAGCTTTAATAGAGCCCCTAAGGTGGTATTTATAAGATAATGCCAGTCCGAAGTGTTTTCAGACTTTAACCTTAATTATTTACCTCCCGGTTATTATCTGGTAGGGGGTAGTGTAGGGGCTAGGGTTATACGGGGTTTTATATGACGGGTTCTGTTGGATGCTGTGTTGCGAACTCCGTCCGAACCCTTCAGTCCAACGGCAGGTGGCGACACCTGCTTCGGGCTTGGGGTATGGACAGAGGTCGCTATAGGCTTCCGGTCTGCGTGTGCGCGCGCAGGCTGGCTGCCTATATATACCCAGCATCCAATGGGACTCGTCGGTTACTCTTGAGCCACGCTGGTGAAGAGACCCCGAGATGACTGCGGCTATATTAGCCTACTGACCTGTTCCGAACTCTATAGGGAGTTCGCACGATTAGAGCTTTGCCTGTCTAGGTTACTGAATAAACCTATTGATTCGCAACCTGTAACACTTGATCCGAACTGTGTGGACTTTGTTCTTTTACTTGATACTATAACAATATCATAGAGGAGCAAAGTATCGTTTATTACACATCCAAAAAAAAATATTTGGAGATAAAGGTAGGTATCGAACATTATTAACAGTTGTTCATTCGAATCATAGTAGACAGTATAACTTATACCTCTCAAAGTATGAACACATTTTTTTTCACATGTAGACAACTAAGACATTTCTTAAACGACAATAAGTATCAATTATGCATCTCATACCCGGTTATGCTTTTCGTATCATGATTCCAATCATGGACGTTTGTAATTACGAACACAACGGATTATTAAGATATCATCGAAACATCATATACACAAGTCATAAGACGCAACTGAATTTACGAACATACAAATCACTTTATAAGTCCTTCACAATGGCCTGGAGTTCTTCAAGAGATCCACTCCACTGAGTGAGTCTGATTCCGAACACCTGGATGAACTTGACATTCAGTGCCTTCATGGTTTTGGCCTGATCTTCAAGAGTGTCTTCCGCGGCCTTTTGAAAGGCCCGGGCCGTCGTAAGTTGTCTTTTTGTATGTTCAAGTCTCTTGGTAAGTTCAGCCACCTTACCAGGTTCTGCCTGCTCGTCATTCCGCTGCTTCTCGAAGATAAGTCTTAATCTCTCCACTTCCTTGCCCTGCATGGTTATGGCATAGTCTGCGGATGCCCTCCCCACCCAGGCGGCATACTGCTGCATGGCGGCTTAGTGCTCATGCAACCATCATTCATACAGGTCCTTATGCACTACTGCATCAGGGGCCTTCACAGGCTCGAAGTAGTCTCTTGGAATTCGTACACTCGGACCATTAACTCATACCACCTTTCCAGACTGACTGCTGGTTCTTCACGCACTATGGGCCTGAAGGGCACAGTGGCTGTGGTGGTAGTGGTGGTAGTCACTGAGGCAGCGACAGTTGCTGCTGTCACCCCTCTAGCAGTCGTAGTTGGTGTGGTGGTGACCGGGTTCGAAGTGGTCACGGGAACTGGGTCCACCACAGGCTCAGTTTTCACGGATTCCGAACTCGAAGTAGTGGCAGGGTTTTTTGCGCCCAACCGTCTTTGTAGAGCTGCTAACCTCCGGCTTTGCCTTTTCCACCACCTGGGGGTTGTCAATGGTGGCCATGTCCTTCTTCCCAGGCAGGACAAAGTGCTCGGAGTCAATCATCTCAACGTTTCGGGAGTCCGGCTGACGAAGGGCATCCTTTACAGGGATACCCGAAGGGAGGTTCTTGTATGGATCTCTCTCGGTTTGTCTTTCCGGACCAGGAGGGTCCATCGAAGGGTACTCGGTCCTGCTAGCCAGGTTACCAGGAGTCAGGGGACGGAGGGTTTGTAGTTGAGAACGACATTTTGGGGCCGAGAAGTCCGGACCATAGTTAGGACGTAGGTCCTGGAGTGGGGACCGGTGCTCGATCGTTGTCGCTTGCCCTCGTCCTGGAGTTGGAGCTCTCGGGGCCGAAACTTCTGACTTGACTTTCTTACAGTCAGGTTCGGAAGTGCCCGGACTCCTGTTGATCTCACTTCGTTTCCCCGTGAGCGAGTTGGCAGCTCTCCAGTCGTACACCTCCTTATATAAGGCGCTTCCTAGGTCCAATCGACCTCTTCGATCTGTACGCTGGAATACAGCGGACTGCTTCGAATTCCTTGTGATCTGTACTTTCCCGAACTGGGGGGTTTCAATGGTGATGTTTTCGAACTTTACTTTGTCCAGGCCCGCCACCAGTTGTGCATGGAGGTCCCCCACGTTCTTTCTTGCTAACATCATGGCTTGGCCATGACATTGTATTAGGTGCTCGATCATACGACCCCTTCGGAAGGTCCACAGCCCCTTGCACTTCTTATTAGACTTGCCGGTGTCAGCACAGATGTACTGCGCCCGGTGGTGCATGTGGCACTCGACCAGGTGCCGCATGAATCGAAGACGGGTGGGCATGGGACGGTTCTCATGCTGGTACCAATGACGACAGGAATCGAAAGGACAATCCTCCCTTACCCCTGCTTGGTACCGGGCCATAGCCCATCAAATCTTGGGGCGTCCCTCATGGTTGTAGTAGGATTCGGGGAACTGTTTCCGATCCTGAAGCCGACCGAACCAATTTTCTGTCCATCCAAATGTGCTAGGTGAGCTGGTGTTAGACCTGATCCATTCTTCGTCGTCGGACAAACCCTCGTAATCCGTCCCCTTAGGGCAGGAGTACATGTCCCTGGATCGTTGGCAATGCTCCATACACTCGGGCCTAAATATTTTAAAGCCGAACTGATCGAACGGGTAGCTCACCGGAGTGTAATCCTTATTGAGTCAATTCCACAGAACCATGGCTGTCACTAGTTATGAATTATTCAGGAGTGTAGGCAAATGTCATTACGGGTAACGTAAGAATACCCGCCGGATTGATCCGTCTGCCACCCTTGGGGACATTCATACAACCAGCACCTGTCCTAGATCTGATCACTCAACAGCAATTAGGTCTGTACTACCATCATGGGATCGAATCTTCTTGTTGTGTATACAAATTAGGTCACAGCAGTCCCCTGGTTAAACCGTGGACTGCGTCTTAACCCTACCTTGAGTTCTTTAGACCTGGTCATCCGGGAAGATTCGACAGGATGTCCAGTAGTCAATTGGACAGCCCTCCTCCCCTTCAGACCTTCATTTGCCGAGACTTTTTTTACATGTTTTTTATCCTTCTTGCCAGAAGCTCGAACTGTTTTTATTGGTAAATTTTTTTTAGGCCTACCACGGCTCCTCTTCACCTTACCAATACCAGGGGGCATTGATTTTCCTTCATCTGAGGGTATAACTAGTTTCCTAGGTCTACCAGGACCACGTCGTTCCGGGGTGGTCGCTCTCCGCTCAGTGCCACTTGACTTTGAATGCTCCCCTGACTTCGAATGCGCCGAAACATCACCATGCCACCGACGTAGACGAGCTACATTGGATTTATACAGGCGCCCCAACATGGATTTGATCACTACTGTAGATTCTGAAACAATCCGAACCACAGTAGATGGACCATCCCAGTTGGGTGACAATTTCAGCTGCTGTAGGGGGTCATGTAGCCTAACTACTTCATCCCCTACTCGAAAGGACCTAAGTTTCAAACCTACGTCATAGCCCACTTTTTGCCATGATGCAGATTTGCTTAGCTCACATCGAACCATCTCATATGCGGACTTGAATTGATCCCTCAATGCTTCCACGAACATCACCTGACAGGGTATTTCAGCGTTTATCCCAGCTACGCCAAACACCAAGTCAGCAGGCATAATCAAATCCTCTCCGAACACTAATAGATTGGGGGAACAACCGGTGGAAGCATGCACCATACTGTTATAAGCATGTTCCACAAACTCGCATTGCTTGTCCCAATCATCCATCTGACTGTTGACCAGAGGCTTCAGGACTTGTATCAAGGTTCTATTGAACCTTTCTACCTGACCATCAGACTGAGGCCTGTACGGATTCGTTCTTGTTTTGCATATAGCAAGGTTTTGACACATTGCTGCCCATAACTCGGATTCGAATTCTCTGCCTTGATCACTGTGCAACATCAAGGGCACGCCTAGATGAAGCACCCAGCCTTTTACAAATGCACGGGAACATGTATGGGCTTTATGATCCTTCAGAGGGAACACTCTAGTGTATTTCGAATAGTAGTCAGAGATCACCATCATGCACGTGTTTCCATCAGGAGTGGTTTTGAGGCCACTGATGATATCAACCGCTATGCGTGCAACTCCCCACAGTTCTTGAGTTAGTGGTAATTTCCCCAGGCCTTCACCTGGTTTATTCAGACAACGATCCGGACAAGTGGAGATCCACCTAAGCAGATCTTTACTCATGCCGGGCCAGTAATACCTCCTGGACAGTCTCGCAAGGGAGCGCTTCTTTCCAAAATGTCCACTGGTCTGGTGCCCGTGTACGAAATACATGATATCCCTTCGCATAGCAGCGGGTATCACGATCTGTCGAAGTTTGGTCTTGTATGGTGTTATTTTCCACCTACATAAGATACCGCCAACAACAGTTAGCTCAGACCATTGAGCAAGTAGTTGTCTCATTTCCCGGTTCTCAATCGAAATTGTTGGTCTTTATGGTTGGACACCACTGGAGACCTGTTCTATTAGTCTTGAAATGACAGTATCACCCTTCTGGAATTGCCTGATAGTTTCCGTGGACCATTCCATTGCTTTAGAATGTCCCACATCATACGGCATTCGAACTCCAGCTATTGCAGCATTATGGGCTCCACAATCATCGCAATCCATTCTAGAACATTTCCGTATGGGTCTTCTCGAAAGGGCGTCAGCATTGATATGCTTGCTCCCTGCTCTATGTTGGATTTGGCTATTTTCCAACCCGAACTCACACAAATGGGTCAGCCATCGACCGATCATTCCCTCTGCTTCCTTAAAGTTTAGCAACCACCTTAAGGAGGAGTGATCTGTCCGTAAAGTAAAGTCACCTCCCCACAGAAAGTGCTTAAACTTCTTCGTATATACTACTACCGCCAACAATTCGCGCTTAGTAGTACAGTAATTCCTCTGGGCCTTATTGAGGGTATTACTAGCGAAAGCCAGTGTCACTTCTTTCCCATCCTGAATCTGGGACAGAACAGCACCTATACTGTCGTTACTGGCGTCAGTGTCCATGGGAAAGGTTCCTTCCTTCTACCCGGAGTCCAGTGAGCTAGAGCCTGCATAGGCTGAGCTATTCTGGCATACCCCGGTAGGAAGTCTCTGTAGTAGCTACAGAAGCCAAGAAAGGACCGTATGTCTTTAGGACCTTCCGGCTTTTCCCATTCCGACACAACATCTAGTTTCTCAGGATCCGCCTAACGCCCTCAGTGGATATTATCCGACCGAGATAGTTAATTGAAGTCCTAAATAGGTGACACTTCTTTGGTTTCAATTTCAAACCATTGGTTATCAACCTCTCGAAAATTTTGACTAGAGTAGCCAGGTACGAATCGAAGGTTTATCCCGAATACAATTACGTCGTCCAGGTACACCAAACATTCCTTCCATAACAGATCACTCAACAGAGATTCCATCATGGCTTCGAATGTTGCAGGGGCGTTACACAACCCGAACGGCATCACATTGTACTGGAAAAGACCGACATGGCTCGAAAAAGCTGTCTTCTCCTGATCCTCCTCCTTCATTCCAACCTGCCAGTATCCGGATTGTAAATCCAGCGTACAGAACCATTGGTTTCCTCCAAGGGAATCAATAGTCTCGTCTATACGGGGAAGAGGATATGAGTTTTTCTTTGTGCAACCATTCAATTTTCGATAATCGATACAGAAGCGAATTGTGCCGTCTTTCTTAGTTACCATCTGAACAGGACTGGACCAGGGGCTAGTGCTGGGAACAATCACCCCTGATCTCAGCTGATCAGCGATTTCCTTCTCGGCCATCAATTTCTTCTTCAAAGGTAGGCGTCTATAAGGGATTTTGAAAGGTACAGCCTCATCTGTATTAATGGAATGTAGCACCATATCAGTTCGCCCCAAGCCAGTGGGTTCCCCGAAGGCTGCATCATACCCCATCAATACCCGTCTCAACTGGTCATATCGTTCCCCCGTCACCAGGCTCGAATCGTCCACCAACTTCTGGAGTTCCGGACGCAATTCGAACATCCCTTCAAGGTTCGGTTTGGTATCTTCTGAGAGTATACTGGTGCTTGCCTGTGCAACGATCACCTGCCACACGGGAGTACCTTTCATCAGATAACGGACTTCACCTCCAGGATTCGAAATAGGAATCAAATTCCTGCTGCCACTGCCTACGAAAGTATCTGCACTCTCGAGTCCAATGGATGCTAGTCTCACCACATCGGGTTCAACCACCGCCATCTGATCTCGGAAGATACTGTCACTCAAAAACAGCACATCGCATGTCTGTCCTGGGGGTATCTTAACCGTCTGTACCACAGAGGCTACAGAAGATACCTTCCTCAACACGCACTGCACGGCCATCTTGTACGGATGTTCTATCTTCAACACCCCCCTACAAGGTTCCAACATTGCCCCGTACAACGCAGCGAAATCTAATCCGATGATGCCATCATCACTCAGATCAGCAATAGTAGGCGACAGAAGATAATCCTGTCCACCTATATTGACTTCGAAAAACGCTTTACCAAACATCTGCATGCAGCTACCGTCGGCCGAATGAGCTTTTACCCTCGTTGTGAAGTTATCTGGTTCATCGGCTACAAGACCATGGAATCGTTTGGAGATCATGGAGTGACTAGCCCCAGTATCAACCAAAAATTCCGCAGACCTTCCCTTCACTGCTACAGTCAAATACCACCTCTTCCCATCCAGTGGTGATGGGTTGACGGTGAAGCGTTCAAAATCCTTGGTGACACCAAGATCTACCCCCCGCCGCTTCAAGTGTTTCAAGCAGGGATGATCCAGGGACAATAGGGCACTGCTGACTACTTCCAGCTCCTGTATCCAATTTGTCGCTCCCTCAGTACTTCCTTCTTGGATGTCTACTTCTCTGGATTCATTGGACATACCTGGAAGGGACTGATCAGGCCCCTCTTCCAAGCTTCTAATCTCTTCTGTACCTCGGACTTCATCGCTTGCACCGCTGGTGATAAGCTGGCATACATTCACCTTAGGGGTTACTACATTGCCATCCCGAGCAACCCCCTCTAGTTTTCCGTCTTCTTCTCTTCAGGCTTTGGTACCGGCTTCTCAGCTGGGCATTCTGCTGCAAAGTGTCCCAGGGCCTGACACCTGTAGCACTTCCTGGTGGTCTTATCCACTTTTGGCTTCGAATTCCTCCCTGCTGATTGCTGGTTTCCAGACATCAAGTCAGTCAACCGTAACAGGAGTTCTTCCATAGAACTAAGAGTTGAGGATGTAGTCGAAGGTGCGCTTATGGCTCCAGAGGGTTGCAGGAGGTGTTTTCCTGTCAGCCTTCGGATAGCGCTTCGAATTTGAATTGGAATAAGATTTGCCGCTGTCCTTTTGAGCAACTGCGCCAATCTCCTCCTCCCTTCCAGAATCACCTTCCTCTGTATCAGAGGCTGGTGGGTCTTGTACCATACTGGAAGTTCTCGAAAGTACTCTCGAAGATAGCAGATGCCGTTTCCTGTCATAGTCTTCTATGGCCATGAACAAATCGGTAAGAGAAGTTCCAGCTTTCCAACTATCACAGGCTGCGGTTCGTTCATCAGAGTCCCTCAACCCCTCAATGAACTGTGAGAACAAATCATCTAGGAACTGTGGGTCATCTAACTGCCATTGTGGTCTAGCTCGTTGCAAGAGACCCTGCAATTCCAGACCGAACACACAATGAGACTCATTTGGTTTTTGAGTCCTTTTTCGAAACAACCGAAGCGGATCCTCATTACCTACATTACCGATCAGGTAACTGGCGCATTCTACCAATTGGGTAAACGATCCGGCACCATGCATCATTCTCCATCTCGACACAGCTAACTTGCCAGGCCCATTTCTCAATGCCCGAAGAAGCTCGTCCAACGATTCCTGCTCTGACCACCGATTATACCTCATGTCGTCCATGAAGTCTGCAAACCAGCCATGGCTGCCTGCCTGTGAATGGAACTGGAGTGCTTGCAGTGCGTCTAGCAGCATTGTGGTTGTCCCTGTGCAACAAGCGAGACTGCTCAATGCTCCAATCTACGACATCAGCATTATCAGCCTGTCTGCTAACACAGTCAACTCCCATCTCAGCAATGCAGGGGTTCGAATCGTAAATCAACTTCATCCCTGGGGACATTGATTCACGTCGAGAGACTCGTCTACCTGCATTTGTAGGAGATCTCCCTGACCTCCTTGTGGGGCCACTCGAATGCTCATTCGGATCAGATCTCGAAGATCTATCACTCGAACCGAAACGGCTTGGTCTCTCTCGAGAGCTCAACCGGCTGGGGGGATTAGAATAGTCATCATGGTATGACGTTGAGCGTTGTTCACGTTATGACGACCTCCCATCCGAATCACCTGTATCGATGGTCACCCTTCTCGGTCTTCCTCCGGATGAGGTAGTAGCACCACCCCCACCAGACGTTGAGTTGTAGATGCCATCATTGACATGATCGAACCCTGAATAGCCACTTCGAGTTGACTCCCTCTCTCGTTTCAACTGTAAATCTTTCAGTTCCTGAGTAACACGGTCCTTTTCTTCCATCATCGCTTTGGTTGCCTCTCTAATCGTCTCATGGAGCTCGTCTGATTCTTGTACAGTCTTATCTTGACGCTGTTCAAGAACCTCAGTCCGCCGTCGCAAGACATTTTGCTGATGAGAGAACTGGTCTTCCATATGTTCCAGCTCCGCCTTTGTTGTGTCTAAGCGGTTCTGCTTCTCCATTGTCGCGCCGTCCAACTCCTCATTCTTGTTACGGAGCTATACCAAACGATGACTCAAGGCTTCAAACTCCGCATTCAACCTGTCCATCTCTGCAATCCTTGCTTCTTCGAATTGATTCTTCTCTTCAGTGAAGTGACGACGTGTCACTTCTTGCCTTTGGTGTCGTTCAGCATGCAGAATGCTCATGCCTTGTGTTGGCATAGGAGCAATGTGCCATTTAGAACAGCCAGTCTCGAACAAAGAATCCTCCAGGTTTGACCCTAGATCTTTTCGAATAGAATCAGGATTGCCTCTCCTTGGTTCTGGTGTCGAACTCGAACGGCTTGGCCCATAGTGTTTCTCAAGGGCCGCTACCACCTCCGGATCCGGACTCAAAATAGGGTGAAGTGGCGCTCCACCCTTTGCCTGTTCAGCCATGTTCACCCGAACCGACTGTGCTATTCTGTGTTTCACCCGAACTGGTCACGGCACCAATGTAGGGGTTGTATAAGTATCACGCGAACACAGGTTCCAAATTCGGTTAGAATGCAACAGGTTTATTCGATCACAGCCTTAAAGTAACACAAAGGTTTTGCTCGGTTCACTTGGTTTAACCATTCGAAGATGTACAGTGTTCTATCGATAGTTCGAAGTCAGCAACGCTGGATGATCTGGTCCTGAGCCAGCATGACTGGTGCAGGAGCCAGAGTGTGGGAGGGGTGTAGGTGCCCCGATCAAAAAGGTAACGAAGGTATCGAAAGGTGTGGGTCAGAGCTCGTCCTGGGACGAACTCCCTGAGGTAGCCAACCTCGGCCTCTTATATACCCTGAGCGCAGACCAAGCAGTGTCGACGTGGCACTCCTCCGTAGCGCCGTCTGGAGTGCCCTGCCTGGCTCCGCTACCGGATAACCGAAAGGACATGGCGTAGGTGTTGCCACCTAGTGTCCGATGGAGGCACTTCCCGCTCTGACTCCACGGACCTATATGTACACTTATTATTCGTGCCCCTACACATGTATCAAACTTTCACTAGTTATTTGAAATTGGTAAAAAAGTTTGATTTTCTCTTCTAAAGAACACACATCCATGCTTTTAGTATCAGAATTTCAGATTTCCAAAAATATACAGTGTGATAAACAGTCGTTATTGTCTGCATTTTCTATACATATAACCTGCCTCTAACAAACGGGGTAACAGTGTTCTTCTATGGCTTAAACATTGTCCAGTCCTGAAATGAATATGGCTGTTAGTAAGTGCAATACATGTATATGTATACTTAACTTAATGATGCTGCCTCCATGGCATAACTGTATATACAGCATGTAGCCCCCGAGTGACTCATAGATGTGGTGTCTGGCTGCACCACACGGCTGCTGCTGCGTAGTGGCCCGGTAGTGGTGATGAGGCCTTATCTCCCATGGTAGTGTTCAGTGCTGCTGATCCATGTGGACATTTCTTAGTAGAATATCCATATAAAATAGCTCTTTCCATATGCACTCCTTATTGTGAAAAGACAAGGATCTTGAAGGTTCTCCACCAAATGTTAAGTCTATTACATGGGTAAAAGAATCAACAAAACACTGAAACATAGTTCTTCATCTTTTATATACTTTGGCACATAGTAATGACATGTCTATATGTGAGAGTGGTGACAGTATAGATGGGAGCTATTTGGAGGTGTTATCTCTAGGCTAGAGGGCCGCACTCTGACAGTCGGTCCTGCATGCATGATGTTTATATCTACATGGATCATAGGACATGCGCATGGAGGGCATGGATACATGTCCATGGAGATATGTTAATTAGTTGATGGGAGCTGCGTTTCCATACATTCCAAAAGTCTGGTTCTATGCATGGGACAACTATTTGTATAGACTACAGATAGGTAGGGCAGTCAGAGGCCCGGATCCCGGGCCTGTATATGTCCCAATGCTAAACACCCAACATGAAATAATGATTTTCTCTACCGTATAACATGGTGCCATTATATATGTCAAAATCATGAGAAAGGGAAAGATTTGGTCTTTCACATCCTGTTTTATCTGTATATTTCCCATTAACAAACAATGAGATATCAATTGGTAAAGTAAATGCAATGTCAGTGCCATTGAGTACATTGGAACGGTTTTTAAATGATAAGCTTTGGTGCTACCTCTCCAGAAAAGGAGGCTAGGCATGTGAAATTTAATTTGTATATGTGAGATATTAAACATATGGACTCTCCTGTCAGAGCAGACTTTGTAGATATCTTACTTTACTTTCCATCACCATAATTACAATTAAAACCATCTGTGACGCAGTTACATCATTTGTAGAGGTTATTTATATAGTCAAGAACCTCCCACAACCCCCAAAAACCCCAGCCATCAATTAGAATATAGGCTTGTGAGTACTTTTCTTTTAGTTTGGTGTAGAAATATGCTGGCGAAAATTGGCGACAGGGGTTCTCCTGGAATGGAGTAATTACTCAAGAATTGACACTTTCAAGGGATTGATTTATATAATATTATTCAAGCACCTCACATCATATTAAACTAGTGGATCTAACAGAAAAGACATTTACCTATTCAATAAAAGAAATAGAATAATGATATCTTTGAAAGGGGGTGCTTGAGGTCCCTTCAAAGTTGGAGCATTAACAGCCCTGCCTTCAGTGTGGAGCCGGGAAGGAGCCCACAGCCACTCAAAGAAGGAGAAACAGGGGTAGGGAGTGACAGGTCGATCATGTCAACTTTTCTTTTTCAGAAAATCATAGAAAATAATCTATCAATGGTAGATCAATAAGAGTTACATATCCGAAATCCAATTGATCTCCCCGTCATTTTGAGGTATCATACGACCTACCTACTACAGATGGGGGTTAAATGAGTGTTCTGAGCTGCTCGGTGGGAAAGTATGGTGACAGGAAGGTGTTAGTTCCAGTCACACGATGAGAATGGTATCTAGTCCATAGTCTAGGTCCTGAAGGATTTGGGATATCTTATATTACGGCCACCTCTCCATAGCGGCCACCCCATCAATGCGGCCATATTTGGATAGTCCCAACCGTTTTCCCCTTTATTTTAATGTAAAAAACTCCCCTATAGCGGCCACCCCTCTAATGCGGCCACCCCTCTAATGCGGCCACCTATTTTACAGTCCCAAATGAACAATTACTTCCTCTAATGCGGCCATCTGGAGAATAATTTAGTGAAATATTAACTGTATTTCCGATTAGGTCATTTTTTTTAGAAATTACTTTGTGAGGGGATATCTCATGAGGTAAGCTTCACATGCTTACAGTTGATATATTTCCCACTGTCAATCATCATGTTTATTTCAACTAATATCAACACTATCCATATACAAACCAAATTAATAGTCTCATTAAAGGTCGGGTTGATGGAACGCAAATTGTTTTATTGTTTAGCCTTACTAGTTTACATGTGGATTCAGCTTACAATTGTAGCCGCTGAGGGGAGTGTGTCTGGAGCAAGGGGGGGTCTTGTTGTTCCTCACCCCTCCCCCCCCCCCCCCCCCCGGCGCAACTCCCAGTCAGTCAAGCAGAATATGTACGGGACTTGTCAGGGAGGGGCTGCCCTGCGAGGTGTTAAAGCTAGACCTCCGCAGCCTCCCCACCGCCCCCCACCCTGACAAGTTCATGTTCTGCTTGACTGACTGGGAGGTGACCGGGGAAGGGGGGGGGGGGGGGTAACAACAAGTCTATTGTCTTTGTGAAACGGAGCACCCCCCCCCCCCATTGTGAAATAAGTCAAATAAGTTCTGTATCTAATTTTAAATGTCCAAAATGAATATCAATAAAATATGATATTTACCAGCAAAATATCATATCGACATTACTGGTTATATCGATGTATATAACCTGTTTTCACAATACTATAATGAAAACTGTTATGATAGGCAACTCTTGCTTTAAGCTTGCGTTCTATGTATTCTATGAACTTAGCATTGAATCCCTCCAGTGCAGCCACCTCGCTAATACAGCCAGTTTTGGATAGTCCCAAGGGTGTCCGGATTAGAGGGAGTTGACTGTATTATAAACTATACTATTGACGGGTGCTAAGCTGAGCCGGGGGCGGGATGTGTGTGTGCTACTTACACCTGGGTGTCAGCACACATAACAGGCTGTAGTCCTCATCCCCTCTCTCGGCTACATCCCATTCAATACAACAATGGGCCTGTGTCCACTAGCATTTATATGTGATGTCAGCGCCAAAAACGTGGATTTATTCAAATTCACATGTTTTTTTTGGCACAAATCTATCCAAATTGAAGGTTGGTATGATGCATTGATGCAGGGCTGGGGAGTTACTAGCCAGAGATGCATGAATGCATCATGAGGACAAAATAAGATAGTAGAAAGCAGCCGCCAGCCGGCACACACTGTGAGAGAGAATAGATTAAAACCAACAGTCTTTGTGCTAAGCTGTGCCTGGAACAGGGCCACAGTTCTGTACTACTCACGTCATCATATGGAGAGGGCTAACCCGCCCTTCCACTCACCCCTCAACCCCCACCCCTGCCACCTACCTAATCCCATGTTGTTTACCATCATTCACGGAGAAAATGGAGCCCCCAGTACACCAGGCACAAAGGGACCTTTGTCATACTCTGTTGTATAACCTGAATATACCAGGGAGCTCTTTCACAACAATTATCCCGTTTGCTATTGCATGAGCTAGTGGGGCTGATGATAAGTGGTGGTCCTAAACCTTACTGTACAGCTTATATGCAGCACTTATTAAGCCCTTCAAAGCAGTGGTTATCAAGAGGTTCAATAATTCAGCTAATAAGGGCAACAAAAGTAAAATTTATTTAAAGATTATAATTGTGACACTACCGCACTGCCATAAAGCAGCACTTATAAGTGACTTGCTCTGCCGTTCTTATTAAGCACTTCAAAGCAGTGATTAGTAATGAGCTGAAATGTGCCGCTATTTAAAAAGGAATTCCACTAAAACTTTCTGCTGTTTATTCAAGCATATAACATTCATAAGCAGCTCAGTATACATACATCAGAAATTAATGTTGTCAATGGGAATCAGACTGTACCCCTAACATACCCGGCAATAGCAGCCCTTCATATATCATGCTCACGCGCTGGCTTTATTTGCAGTGAGATACAAACAAAAACTGTCTTATTTGGATCTGATTGAATGAAAAATTCGTTCAAATCATTTTGGAAATAGATGGGAAGTATTATTCTCTTCAACTATGCACTCATGTTCTTTGCGTAAAGCAAAAGCAAACGGTTTGGATGAGTTTTTCTCCACTTCTTTTTGGTTTTAAAAAGTGTTTATCAAACCTCTCACAATATACAGAAAAGTGGGAATAGAAGTATTATATTAAAATTGAGTTTGTATTGACAGTGTACAAGTCATAGTCAACCACTGTGAACACATCCTAGCTCCTGACCCTGGTGAAACTGATACACCTGATAACCAACTGGTGACTGTGGTGCAATGTGCCTTGACCGTACTCACTGTCAGATAGCGTGGGATGACTGATGTCACAACCTTTTCTCAGAGTCTCCATTGGTCCATTGTAGCCTTTTCCCCTCCCGGCTAGGACCACCTTCATCAACACTGATATCTGCTATCTTTTTACCAGTCGCAAGTGTATTATGCTTCTACAGGCTGAAGCGGATCTGTGCAAGTCTCATGGGAGACCAGGACACTGAAGGTTCACTGCAGACTGTCTACTGACACTTACAGATGCGACTCCTGTCAGGACAACTCTTGGTAAAATTGGGTGCCATGGGTCCTTCTGGGATCAGTGGCACCCAGGACCTCTCACACATAAGTCCAGAGACTTACTCATTGGGCCACCAAATCTCCTTGTAGAATCATGGTGTATTCCCCCTCAAATAGGTACCAGAACAAAAGACAACAAGGCGACACAAAGTATTCTCAAAGATCATACAACCTCTTAGCATTACCAGTAAGCTATGTAATGACATAAAGTGGTTCTTAGACAATACAAATACAGTCCTTATTAAGGGATGTCAATGCACTGACTAATAAGAACTTCATTTGCAGGGCTTAATATCCCTTATAAAGAAGATGGTTAATTGTGGGCATGAAGCACACAGCTTTGTGCTGCTATAAACACAACTGGATCATGTGGAGTGACACCTGGTGTTAGGTGTTGGACTTAGCTGCCAGGCTGGACACTGCATGCCCCCTGGTGGGTCGAACACTGGTAGCCATGGGTTACCGCCTAACACTGACTCTGGCCACAAGTTGAGTAGTGGGTGAACTGTGAAGACCGGCTACAATTTGTTTTTTTATATTCATATGTCTACATTTGTGCCTGGATTATGTTAGAATAAACACGCCCAAACCATAGTATAGTTTCCTGTGTTATGATCTGGTATTATTATTATTGACTGAAGTAAGGCAGAGTTTATCAGCTATTAACAAGCCCTGCTTTTGCAGCCATGAAGAGCCTCTAATAAGGTCTTACATGTGATGGAACCTTATTAGACAGTGCAAAAGCAGCCTTTATCAGGGGATGTTGATACACTGCTTAATAAGGACTAAAAATGTAGGCCTTCTTAGTTATTATGAAAACCACCATTAATATGTCCTGTTTCTGTAGCCCTTTAGCTGTTGTAGCTAACCAGAGCTGCATGGTCCTGCCTAATAAGGGAGGCATATGGAGCCCTGCATGTGCATCACTTATTAAAAGCTTAATATTCAGTTTTGAGTACAAATACCATGTTGAATGTTACCAACTATTGTGTGCTGCCTGAATGGATAATACGCCCTGCAAGGTCATAAGCTACCAGGGCAGCTACTAATCAGTGGTGGCGTGCCCACTGGGTGCAGGACCAAATGTCCTGCATGGCGAAAAGGTTTTCTTATAGACTGCACAGTCATATACTGTTACAGTTTCCGTGTGTCTCTACACTGTTACCTGAGCCTACACACACACTGCGCTACTGGTGCATACCGGGAGGGGGACACACCATTCCAGTCAGTAATTGGGACTATGCTTTCAAACTTGTTTAGGACCCTAGGAACCCTAACCCTTTAACAGCCGAAGAGTGATGACTTGATGCATCATGTCCTTCATTGATACAAGAATGCAGCCCTAGTGTGACTCAGTAGCACTGCCTTCACACATCACACCCACCCTCTGGATTTGATACACTCCCGGAGGGTACGCATGATGCATTCATCCGAGTAGACTGGACAGTGCATGCATGCATGCATCATCCTGATAAAGGCACACTACATTAAACCCCTGGGATAGCTTCACGCTATGTCAATCACATACCTCAAGTCGCACTTCCATCCAGGGTGGGTAAAAATTTATATGGTGATAAACTAACAGTACCAACTATTTGAATAAATGGTGTTTAACCTGATATAAATTACATTTGGTGCCTAGATGATCGGACCATACGAGTGTCAGGCCTTACCCTAATACTACCAACCCCCTGCCGACAATCTCTACCACAAGGCTCTCATTCGGCCTGTGGTGTGAACCTACCCTGTGTGAGTTTGACTTCACCAAATATGTCAAGTGCACGACAACTACATTGATTATTTGAGTGGCTAGCAGAGTGGCTTCTATTTCATTCGTGACAGCCGACCTATAGTGTGTACACACGGGCAGCATGCGGCAAGAGGAGGGGCTGTTACGTTCTATTTTGGGTCCACAGCGACTCCCCTGGACAAAACTCTGAGAATTGTAACAATGGGTTCAACTTGAGCCCCTCCCTCTTCTCTCCCATGCATCGAGAAGTGCGGACAATAAAAAGCATTTAATATTTGAAATCCTCATTCAGCAATTCACGTTCTTTTCAAGAACTAGTTTTTAGGTATCACAGAGGTTCTTCTCTTCAAACGAGTCTTTAATTGATTGGATATTTGTACAAATCTCCGATTTTCCAATTAAACACCTGGGTTACTTTCCTGATGTGCGTCTGCAGCGCCCTGCAACAACCCCAAACACGCTGTCTGTCTGTCTCTGTCTCTGTCCCCCTCTGTATCTGTCTCTTTATCTCTGATGACCTTGAACTCGGGTTTTGCTGGGTTTGAACCAGCTTGGAACCGGTGAACAGGAACCAGGATGTATGATGGTAGTTTTACCATCATACTCTCTGGGTCCATTTCCGGTTTCTGTTCGCTGATTCCAAGCAAACCACAATGGCCGGGTTCGCGCGTGAACTATAGTCTAGCTTCAGTCCATTCCAGATCGGTCAAGGGGGTTCAAGGTCGGGTTATATCAATATGCAGGCATGCCCAAATCTCATACTAGGGAAGGCCAGTGCTCCATATCTTTGCCAATTGCAATTTCCCAATTGCCATTAGTTGGATATGCATGCCCAAAATATATACATATGTATGATGTATATAGATATATGATAATATATGTAAATATAATAGCTGTACATATATATATTTATCTTCATTCTGTTTATCCATACATTTTTATTGACCCATAAGTTGGCAACTGGCAATTAGCAATTGGCAAATGTATGGTCCACTGGCCTTCCATATGGACACTGGACCAGACTAGACCTACACATGAACGACTTCAGTCCAGCTTCAGATGACTAGGGCACTCCCGGGATTGACGCGCGAACCCGGCCAATGACTGCCCAAACCCAAGTTCAAGGTAGTGGTTGTTTCCAGAGCCTTCCTTCGGAAGGATTATTTTGGGAATGAGAGTAATGGTCTACATGTACTCGTGCTACATTACCGCACGTTAGCACCTTATTCCATCAGAGAGTTGTATAGCAGCCCTATACCCAGCACTCTGTATGTCGACACACGCCTACCACTTCCCATCAACACTGTAGGGGACCTTTTAGCGTACATATACCACTATATTAGTACGTACTTGCACCTTATTAGATGGCATAGAGGGCCCCTCTCCATCCAGCCACCCGCTCCTCGGGCATCAGCTCCAACTAATACTATACTATAGTAAAGCTTCCAGCATACTTAGTATACCGTATTAACACATACTAGCACTACATTAGATGGGACAGAGAAAACACCCAGTCCCTCCACCCCCCCCCCCCCCAGCGCACACTCCCCACCCCCTCCCCACACACACTCCATCTATATGTCCACGCAACCCCTCCTACCAGCACGAGTCAAACTCCTACTTTTATATTAACCCACACCATATTTGATATAGTTTGCGCATAGGGGGCTTACCAGATATCATAAACATATTTTTAGTAGTTGAAAGCTACATTGGGCCAAAAAGAATGAGATTAGCGTACACATCAGCTAGCTAATTATTGTAGACAATCTGACACATTTTGGGTTGTCTATATAATGTACCTCAGCCATAGGTGGTCATGTGTGCATATTAGAGGCTGTGCGCTAATCTAGTCAATACAGTACAGGTATGGCACTGTACGCGTTATATAAGGCGGTCACACCCCGGGTGTGGTGGGGCCTGAGGCTGCATACATCACGCTATAGAGCGCTATATAGCAGCCATTCACGCCACATCCCTCCATATTGTATTAGCAATTAACCAAAACCCATGCAGGTAGGGGTCCGGGGGGTACGTATACCTTATTCCATGTTATACCACACTTCACCGTTTATGACCGTTAGAACAAAAGATTTGCCCTGACTATATATGACGTACAAAAGGTGAGAAAACACTCACCACTGGTTAGAGACTACTATTATATCTTCTCCGCGAAACCACGTGACCAGATTCTCTATGGGGGCTGCCATGTTGTCCGAGGCAACTAGGTCAAGGGACAGCTATAAATAGAGCACGGACATCGCACACTGGAGGACGGGGGGGGGGAGGGGTTACTCACAAATGAGGGTGAGACTGAGGAAACTCAGAAAGGGTAGCGATGCGACTCGCCAGAGGCCGAAGGCCTCTGGTTACACTTCGTTTCCTATGATGTCTCGATGAGGCCTGGCTCCATGCTCAGCGCCATGTTGGATTGTCCATCTATACCTCAATCTTGCACAGGTGGCTGTATGGTGACCCACCCAGTCTGCTGCCTCATAGGGCCCACTGCCCATAGTCTGTTCGTGCCAGACCATAACAGTAGCTGCGCTGTGTTATGGTCTGGCCGACATTGGCTGACGAAGCCACTGAGGAACTCTTCAGGGTTGAGGGAAGAAATCCCCCCACTGGTACCAACAGCAATACACATGTGACCCACATAAAACGGGGACCAGCCAATTCTATTTTTATACCTCCGGTACAGGAGAGCTCTTCCCGCCCTCACAGGGCTGGTTGGGGTGAAATTGTGGAAGGCTGCAGTAAAACAGCTCTAAAATATTCAATATTAGCCATCGGAAGTTAAAATTTGGTGGGTTGTGTAGAAAACATGTCAGGCTATGGAGGGCTGTTAAAAAAACATAAGAATTCCTAGTAATAGTGGCCGAAAAAGGTGTACAAAGTATGTTCACCGGAGTTGGTGAACAAGACTTCAGTGGGTTCTTAGTGGCAAGATGGCTGAACTCTAGTCAGGGCACCATCAGATCACGGCCCGCAGCGACGAGTTCAGATTAGATGAACTAACTGCCCATAGCTACTCCAGGGTGAGAGGGAGGGGACTGAGATGGGTCATGTGAGGCAGGTCTCCAATGGGTCCTACAGTGTAGTTTGTAAGGGACAGATGGGAGGTATGCTGACCACCAAGCTGGGAGTAACTACACTGGCCCCTGCCAGTTACTCCACACACTGTAAAGCTACATCAGGGCAGAGCAGGGTGACCATAGACTCGAGAGAGAGCCTATTTAGGTCATGCAGGTCAGTGGGAGGGAGGGGGAGGGGCTCAGTGACGGAGCAGGACGCGGCCGTTCATGACCCAGTGTACCTTATTTGGGCATGGGGCTGGACTATGGTCAGTCACACATGAGGGTGAGTACGTAGGTGAGACTGAGGAGTAGGGGAAAGGGTAGCGATGCGACTCGCTGGTATAGCATAAGTTTGTTAAACCACTGCCTGCCCACTGTACTGAGGATGATGGCTTAGTCATGGCTGATCACACCCGTGTGCGAGTCGTGATCAGCCTGGACTGTCGCCATTATTCTCAGTGCAGGGGTCTGGCAGTTGTTTAACTAATAGGGGGCCTACTAATAAGTTAAGGCACAGTGCACTTAAAAAGATATTTTCATCCTCTAAAAAAGGAAAAGGAAAAAGTCATTCTATTTAGCACACACACCCATATGCATTTTCCCCTAATTTTTGTTATTTTTTGCAGGCTTGTATTCGACATGACAAGCACACATAACAAAGTACCTTATTACACGCTCCTAATAGTTGATGAAAGTTTTGACACATATTTTGGGGGTTTTACAATCTAAGGTCGGCCCTAAAAGGAGAGTGTGCGCTTATTAGGGGATGTGCGCGTATTACGTCGAATGTGGTAGCCATTTTAAGGCAGCATAGTGCTTCAATGTGCTGTGGCATTTGGTGTGGTGCATGGATGCAGCTCTGGCATGTAAGTGACCAGTACTGCATTTTTGCATCATGCCAACCCTATGGGGTTGATGGCGAGTGGACTTGTCAGGGCTGCATCCATGCATCATGGCGACAAATGTATGGTGGCCGACAAGGCTCACTCCAAAAAAAGTAGTATGAAAAAAAAGAATTTTTTTCACTATAAAAAAATGTTCTTTTTTCACTATAAAATCTTCACTATAAAATCTATGGGTATGATGGTTGTATTCCTAATGTTATGTTAAGTAGGTCACGTTGATCTAAGTAGGTCACGTCGCTTGATCTGCATATAATACAAAGGTCCTGCCTTCAATTCTCGATGCGGCCCTGTGGCCCAGTGGGCTAAGGTTCTTGACCGTGCTGTGGGAGATCTATGGATCGAACCTTGGCCAAGGGGACGGTTTTCTGAATTACGTTTTTGGAAAAAAAGCCAAGGACCAATCAGAAGCCTAATCTCATGTCCTGATGGCAGTATTGTGCTTGGAGATTATATAGTTCGAGCGGCGTATGAACACACAAGGTTGGCGGCATATTTTCTTTATCCTCGGCCGATATTGACAGTTGACAGCACCGATTTTCACACTTAACAGTTGACAGCAACTATTTTTGATGTTTGAAAAAAAATATATATTCACTTTTGAAAAAAAAGATTTTTCTTTTCTCCTATAAATTGTAAAAAAAAAATTTAAATTTTTTATATAAGTACTTTTTTTTGGCGTGAGCCTTGTCGGCCACCGTACAGATGGCATAGATTGTTTCAACCCTATGCATTTACAGTAAGTGGGTGCATGTGCGTGGCAGCAGCGCATTTTTCCACAGGCAAGATTTCATTATCATGAGATAGACGAAGAGTATGAAAAGTCATTTCTTTAGGAAAGTCCCCTGCAAAATGGTCTCACTGTTGGCTAATCCAACTACCCCAGCAGCACATCACTCAGATTGTCGGGTGAGGAGGTGACCAGTCTGTACGTCCCCACAGGTATTGTACCTGTACTGGCTGCATGATGTTGACGTTAGTTAACCCTTAGAGACCCACATGATGCTTAGTGCTTATTTGTTGTGCATGGTATTGAATTGCTCGTTAGTGCATTGTGACAACCCTTTGGGAGTGTATAAACCGCATAGCGTCTGCATGATTCATGGACACAACAAGTTAAACCCGCAGATCTTACTGCACGTCCAGTAACAGTCGAAGTGCAGTCGGGACAGGTACTCAGCCCCATATATAGGGGCGCTGGGGGTTTAATGATCAGGGTTGCATTCTTGCATCACGGCCATAACAGGGCATGCTGCATTACAGCACTATCCTGTCCTTAAAAGGTTTAGCTAGTGCTATTGTAACACACCCCAGGACCTTCTGTTTCAGCCTGTTACGGTCCGCGGTAGTGCGATCAGATGCCAATCTTCATGTCTATTCTAATTGCCAGCGACATGGGGCTAGCTTGGGGTAAGATTATACATATTGTTTATACGCTTAAACAATTATTATAGAGCACAATCTATCAGCCTAAATACAGCAAACGCTAACAACTGGACACTGTAAACACGGAGAACAAGAACTTGATTTCCCAGGATATTTGTCACAACAGCTTGAGGTTGATTTTCAGCTTATCTGCATGCATCCCCTCACTCTGGTCACTCCCGCACCGCCACACAGTGTTTATAAAGGCAGTACCCGGCACTGGGTGTCTCCAGTGACGTACAGCAGCCAGGTCAACATCACTGGTTCATTGAACATCACAGGTCCAGGGGCTGCCTACACTGATATTTTGAGCTCAGGCAGTAGTGGCTAATGATTGTAGCGATTATAGTGATTAGTTATGTTTTGGCTGTCTATATGACTAACCTAGGTTACCTAGTATATAAAGTTAGATTGGTCAGTACTGACCAACTCACCTTAGTCTCTCCATTTCCAGGAGTAGCCTACACTCTAACAACGGTCCCCGCGTGCCTGCTGCAATGCATTTATACACATACCATGGACGCAAGTATGTTCTCATTGAATATAACCCGATGTAAGGTTCCAACCTATAAACTGACTCAACTGGCACACCAACTTGATTAATTGCCAATCTTGTATAAGTGCCAGGGGACACCAGAATTGAAATCAATAGGTGTCCATGCATGTAAACACGCCCCATGTCCTGTGTACTACGTATAGCACCTACTGCTGTGGCTGACCCTGATATAAGCCCAACACAGCTGCAAACGAGCCTTGGAAAACATCATGATTGAAATGTCTAAACTTGAAACAAATTGAAACACACCTTTTTATTAAAGCCAGAAACTACATTGAATAAGGATAGTATATGTGGCACCATAATATAACCATCTTTGTAGGCAGGGTTTTTATGGTGTAATAAACGATACTTTGTATCTTTATGATATTGGTGGAGTATCAATTAAAGAACAAAGTCGACACAGTTCGGATCAAGTGTTACAGGTTGCAATATCAGGTTTATTCAGAAAACCTAGACAAGCAGTCACTAAGTGTGCGAACTCCCTATAGAGTTCGGAACGGGTCAGTAGGCTAAGCAGCCGATATGATCACAGGGTCTCCTCTGCCAGCGTGGCTCAGAGTAACCGACGAGTACCGTCAGATGCCGGGTATATATAGGCAGCCAGCCTGCGTACGCACACGCAGACCGGAAGCCTATAGCGACCTCTGTCCATACCCCAAGCCCGGGGTAGGTGTCGCCACCTACCGTCGGACTGAAGGGTTCGGACTGAGCTCGCAACACAGCATCCAACAGCACTCGTCATATAACAACCCCGTATAACCCTAGCCCCTACACTACCCCCTACCAGATAATAACCGGGAGGTAAATAATTAAGGTTATAGTCCGAAAACACTTCGGACTGGCATTATCTTATAAATACCACCTTAGGGGTTTATTAAAGTTATACCTTACAAACAATATGACGTTACTGTTGAACACAAAAAGGTATTAATTACACACATATCTACATATATAGACCGTAATTAAAATTACGCCCCATTCCCTAGGATAGATGGAGTTAATCTATACATATAGTATACACAACACTTGAAAAAGTACAATATCACAGTAAAAAATTTCGTCCCTTCAGGACCCCGAGCTAATTATACTCGTAATGAATAATACTTATAAGTGATGAACAGTATCACTTCTTTTAAGGTTTTAGAAACATATTAAAGTATTATTACAAAAAGACATCATACGTGATTTTATAGCGAAGATCCGGATCCTCTGTTGATGATGTTGCATTCCGCCCGGCTTTCAGAACCTACTTCATTCAGCTCTTACTCACCGGAACGAGAAAGTTCATAGCTCATGCTCGGGAGCTTATAGTAGTATATAAAAAAAATTTCCAAGTCCTGCCTCCAGGCGATCTTCGGACTTATGACTAGGAGCACTCGGTCCTGATATATATAGTTTATATAAAAAAACATCTCGTATCGGATCCATGGTGGTAGCGTACTCCTGTCCCGAGCTTTGATCTCTCTCCGGATCTCCTCGTCCTCCTCCGTCCGTTCTGCCTGGCAGACTGCCTCCTTGCGTAGCCAGCCTGCCGCTTCTTTTCGTCCGGATACTTGTACACCCTATAGCAGGGTGTTTTTAGCCTGTAGGGGTGGTATCCTTAAAATACCCCCCTTCTCCTTGATCGGATCCTAAGATAGGATAATCCTATCCGGATTCCGAGTCGTCTTTAGGGCTCGACTTGGCCGCAGCCTCCTCATCCTCAGAGTCTGACTCAGCTTCCGCCAGAGTCAGCTCCTGGAGCCAGAGCTCGATTTGAGCCCGAGTCCCATCCCATTCGTGCATCTCGTGCGCGAAACAGTCTCTGAACCTCCGACGTTCGTGGTCCAGTTTTTCCTCGGCGTTCTTGACTGCCAGCTTCTGCTTTTTCCTTTCGGATTTAGCAGCAACTCGCTCAGTCCGAGCATTTTCACGCTCCTCCTGAACCGACTCCATGGCCGCTGCTTTCTGAGTAGCGACTTCACTCCGGTGGAGATGATGCACCGTGTCCAGGGACAACATCGCCACCTCCTGACTTAGGCCAGTAAGCAATCGGTGGAAGTTATCCTGCCACCGGTCGAAGGCCTCCTGTCCGGCTTCGTAGGACTTGAAGTCGGCGGGAGGAAACGTGGGAGGGCCCCTTAGTCGCAAGACTAAGTGCCCCTCCTCCGGAGTCTCCTGTGGGGGATCCGGAGTCTGTTTTGGCTTCGGCTTTTGCTTCACCGAAGCCTTGTCCTTCCCGGTCTGGGTGAGAGTCTGTGACTCCCCTCCCGGAACCAAATCCAGATTGGGGAATTCGTCAACGAACGACCCCCCCGTACTGGAGTTCGGATCCTCCAGACTAGGCCGAGGTGGCCTGTCCTGGGGACCCGACTTCCAGTCGGTCGTGCAGAGGTAAATGCCGGTCCTTTGTACCCCGGATCTGCCTTCTCTATAACGGATTGCCTTTCATCCGTTTTCTGTTTCTTCGGGTCGGTGGGCTCCGAGGACCCATCGGATCGTTTCGGAGCTCGCCGCTTCCGCGTACTGGTACGCTGCTGGTACTCTTCGAATTCATCGTAGAGTTCGCCCTCCGGAATATGGAGATACGTGCGATCCGGGTTCACCTTGTAGAAGACCCGCACCTTCCCTTTCTCGTTGGAGCCAAAATCCACCTCGAGGTTGTCATTCTTGTCTACTATGGTCCCAAAATGGGAGTAGACTTCTGCGTGAGCGGTCTGAATGCGTTCCGCTGCAGTCTCCAGAGCCAAGCTATGGAACTTGGCAAGGTGTCGAATGATGTCTGCTCTGGTGTAGAACAGACCACCATTCGGACAACCCTTGCTCTGCTTCGAACCCACACTCAGGCAGTCATATCGCATGAAATGACGTACATGATGGCGGGTAACATGCCTTGCATACCGAACCTTGGTAGGCCAAGTTCGGGGTTTCTCCAGGGTCTCATCGATGTCTCGACAAGCTTTGAATGGGCACTTACTAAATGAATGCCATCTAGACATTGCCCATGCCAACTTCGTCTTTTGAAGGAGCGAATGGTATTTGGTGCTACCAGTTCGGACCTTCTCCAGCAATTCGTAGTGGTACAGCTGTACCGACTTGTCTAGAGGATCAGGTTTGATCCATTCTTCGTCGTCCGAGAGACCGTCAGGACCCACTTCCTCCGGAAGCTTGGATGACCGCTTATCTTTAACACAGTCATTTACACACATGGGTTTAAAGAACTGAAACCCACTAGCGGCATTGGCTCGGAGTGCAGTCCGGACCAATTCCTGCAGTTCGTTGTCCGGGATTGTGTTCTTGTCCAATCCCTTCAGAACTTCATCTACCTCTTCAGGGGACTGACCCGCATTCAGAGATGTCAACCGGATGGTCTCCCGTAGGTATTGATGCCTACGACTGGCCTTCTCCATCCGACTAGTGTCAGCAGACCTAGTCGCAGCTGTGCTCTGTTGGACAATCTCTTCCTCCAGAGTATCATTAAGAATAGACTCGTTAGTCTTTTTCTCCATGTTCCGGGCCAGCCTCATGGCGGGCGTCAGCTGTCGCCTTTTCTCCCTCCTATTATGCACGACCTTGAATTCGTCTGCGAGTAGCATTTCGTATTCAAGGGCCGCGATAAGTTCGGGGCGTCCTTCTGTCTCAGCAACCAAGCGAGCTGTAGCCGCCGATTCACTGAGGCCTTGCATTGCAGCCGTCACGTAGGCCGGGAACCAGGTCGGAAACCGGTCGGACAGAATGTCCAGGCCCCGGAAGGTTCTCATCTGGACCAAGTCAAACGACCTGATCTCCTCCTTGCTCATCTGTGCGATGATGGCTCCTCGTAGCAGGGATGGGACGTCGGCGTCCTCCTTATCCCATACTTCATGTTGGACTGGGGGGATTATCGGTACCCCCGATCCACCTGAACCACCGCCTGCAGCTTGGTCCAGTTTACCGGCCTCATCCGAAGTATCCATATTGGATGGCTCCAGACGGGGCTCGGCAGGCTGGTGAGGAGTCTCCACTCGGACGGGGGTTGCTCCTGGAGGAGGCCTCTCCACCCGAACGGGTACTTCTCTTCTTGGCTCCACTGGAGCCGGTAGCTGGAAGGTGATGCCGGACAGCACCTCCTGCACAACTTTGACCGTATGAGCTGCGGATGATGTATCCATAGTCTCCTCGGTCCTAGTTTCAGTTGGGTGAGTTGTCGTTTTCGGACGAGCTCCCCCGTGCCCGGACGTACCAGCCATGGCTGCGGCCGTAGCGGCCACTGCAGAGCTGTTGTCCAACTCTCGCGAGAAGGACAACACATCCACGGCTGACGTCGGAGCAGCTGACGTTCCAGCTGCTTTACTGGCATCCTTTTCCTTGCTAGGGATCGGGATGTTTGACTTGGTAGGGCCCGGAGTCTTGACAGCCTGAGTGCTGCCGGACGTCTGTCCCTTCTTCTTCTGGTCCTTAGCCGCTGGCTTCGGATCAGTTTTCTTTTGATCCTTTGGCACCTTTGGAGTCGGAGCCTTGGGAGTGACCGTCTTCGGATCCTTGGTTACCGTGGCAGTGGCAACCTTCGGATCCGCTTTCTTAGTACCCTGGGTACTAGGCTTCTTCGGATCGGGCTTTTTAGGCTCGTCCTTTCCCGGAGGCTTCTTTCCAACACCTACGTGTTTAAGAGCCTTGGTACTAACCTTACCATCGGCCGACCGGGACCGATCTCGGGTAGCACCCTTACCACCGCGCGTCCTCAGACGTGAAGTGTCGGAGTCGCTGTCGCCTCCCATAGACAGTTTCCGTGTAACTGTCTTCTTGAGGCTGGGCGAAATGCTCAGACTG
Source organism: Harmothoe impar (assembly GCA_947462335.1). Classification (NCBI taxonomy): domain Eukaryota; kingdom Metazoa; phylum Annelida; class Polychaeta; order Phyllodocida; family Polynoidae; genus Harmothoe; species Harmothoe impar. The sequence goes on from OX381718.1 coordinate 33,260,692, forward strand.
CACATCCGAGACAGATGTCCAGTCGACTCGGAGGGGTTCGACTCTACTGCACTGTAGGCGATCCCTCGCAACATTCCGGAGTCCTCGCTGCCATCGGGTGACGGAGACTTCCGAATCGGTGACACGATCGGATCCACACGTAGTTCCGACAGAGTCTGGCTAAGCTCATCACCACTGGGGCTCTGAGCATCCATGTGCTCCTCGGTGGCGGATGCCACCTCGGAGTGACCGGAGAGTTCGGACTGGCGGAGCTGCTGCTCGGCCATCCTCACTTCTTCAAGTGTCTTGCGACGGGAGTTTGACGGGGAAACACTTAGTTCCCCGTCTCCCTCTTTGTCTTAGACGGACCAGCAAAGAGTACTCACAGTTCCTACTCTTTGTATGCCTTTTCTACTCCTCTAGCTGCCCAAAAACACCGACTTCTCCGCTGCCGACACACGCACGATTGATCCGGGAGAGCCCCAAAATCAATATGGCGGTTCCCTCGCTTTTGTTTTTAAAACAAAGCGCATGCGCAGCGTCTCGCGTGATTGGACGCGATCCCGTTACCCGGTGTGACCCAATTATCGCTTAATCAGGTCACGACCTTTCCCGCCCGCAGCTCGGGCTCGGGGGATCACACTGCCACGTAGGCGGCTCGCAAAAGTCAAAATATACTTCGAATAAAGAGTTCGTCAGGAGTATTAGTGGATTAATATGGGAAATCGAAGATTACCCCACCGGATTATCCGTCCACCACCCTCGGGAGCACTCCAACATTCTTTTCTATTTGACTCTGAGCGCCCCTGTTGGTAGCACACATATAACATATAAAACAACACAGGACACCACACTCGTTGTGTAAACAAGCTAGGTTACCGCCCCTCTGGCCACCAGCCTTGGGCTTCGCCGAACGGGTTTCCCGCTCACCTCTCGTAACCTGGCCGAAGGACGCTCGTTCTTAACTAAAACTCCAGCCTTGATTTTAGTTTTCCGTGCCCTTCTTCCTTCGCCTGCCGAGACTTTCTTTTTCACGGTCTTCTGGGGCTTCTTTCGTACCACTCTCTTAGGGGTATCCGCTGACACCCCTTCCAAAGGTACAAATTTAGCCTCCGAAGTTCCCTTTTCCACCTCCGTTTCCGGGGTGAGCTCCCTTCCAGCCCAAGCACGCAACCGAGCCACATGGCTCGTCCGGATGCGCCCTGCTTCGGACTGAATCAACACAGTAGTCTGACTGATACATTTAACCACGGTGTGTGGTCCATCCCAGTTATTTGCCAGCTTGACGTTGCAGAGCGGTTCGTGCAGGCGGATCACTCTATCCCCTACTACGAAGCGTCGCAACTTCAATCCGGTGTCATAACCTACCTTCTGCCAATTCGCAGCTTTGAGCAAATGCGCCCTAACTGTTTCGTAGGCAAATTTAAACCTCTCTCGTAGAGATTCTACAAATAGCACCGTACATGGTGCTTCCGGACTGATCCCTACCACCCCGAATACTAAATCCGCCGGCATGATCAAGTCCTCTCCGAACACCAAGAGGTTTGGTGTGCAATTTGTCGAAGTGTGGACCGTATTGTTATACGCATGTACCACAAATTCGCACTGATCATCCCAATCATCCATATGGGAGTTCACTAATGGCTTCAAAACCTGGATCAAGGTCCGATTGAACCGTTCCACCTGCCCGTCGGACTGTGGTCGGTACGGATTGGTCCGAGTTTTGCATATAGCCAACTGATGACACATAGCTGCCCAAAGCTTGGACTCAAATTCTCTCCCTTGATCGCTATGTAACATCAAGGGAGCCCCCAGATGGAGGATCCACCCCTTTACTAGTGCTTCCGCACAAGTAGCAGCAGTATGATCCTCTAGTGGGTACACTCGGGTGTATTTCGTATAGTAGTCCGAGACCACCATCATACACATATTACCCTTAGGAGTGGGTTTCACTCCACTGATAATATCCACGGCTATTCGAGCAAATCTCACCCCGAATAGTTCCTGCTGCAGTGGCAATTTTCCTAATCCAGGACCAGGTTTGCCTAAACAACATGCCGGACATGTCTCGATCCACCTCAAAAGGTCGCCAGACATTCCGGGCCAGTAATACCTCCGACTCAGCCGTTCCAAAGAGCGTTTCTTTCCGAAATGCCCACTAGTGGAATGGCCGTGGCAGTAGTACAGGATGTCTTTCCTCATAGCAGCAGGGATTACCATTTGTAATACCCTCCGCTTTCCTGGACAAGTCTTCCACCTGCACAACAACGAGTCTCGGACCTCCAGTTCATGGAACTGTGCCAAGAAACGTCGCATTTCACGGTTTTCCAGCGATATTTCGGGTCTCACTGGACAGACCCCAGTAGGGACAAGCTCCCTCAGTCGTGCTATGGTAGGATCGGCCATCTGGTACGTCCTTATAGTGTCGGTGGACCAATCCAACAGGTTTTGCAACAACCCATCATAAGGCAAACGCACACTCGCTACCACAGCATTGTGAGCACCACAATCCCCACATTCCGGACGCACACAACGGCGTACCGGACGTCTACTCAGGCAGTCAGCATTAATATGCTTTGTGCCCGCTCGGTGCTGGATATGAGAGTTCTCCAGTCCGAACTCGCTGAGGTGATTCAACCATCGACCAATCATTCCCTCCGCATCCTTGAAGTTAAGGAGCCACCTGAGGGCCGAATGATCAGTGCGAAGTGTGAAATTCCCTCCATATAAGAAGTGCCGAAACTTCTTCGTGTATACCACCACTGCGAGCAACTCTCGCTTGGTAGTACAATAATTTCTCTGTGCCTTGTTCATACTGTTACTAGCGAACGCCAACGGGACCTCTACTCCGTCCTGGATTTGGGACAATGCGGCCCCGATGCTCTCATTGCTCGCATCAGTGTCAAGGATGAAATGCCCCTTCTCCGTAGGGTATCTCAGCACTGGGGTGGTCCGGAACAACGCCTTAATCTCTTTGAAGGCTTCATTCTGTTCCATCCCCCATGGGAAGGGTTCCTTTTTCCTCCCCGGAGTCCAATGGCTCAACCGTTGGAGTGGCTGAGACACCCTAGAGAATCCGGGGATGAAGTCCCTGTAATAGGAACAGAACCCTAGAAAGGATCTGATATCCTTTGGTCCTTTTGGAACTTCCCAAGTCTCCACAGTCTCCAGTTTAGTCGGATCAGCCTGCACACCCTCGGTGGAGATGATCCGGCCCAAATAGACCATGGACTTCCGAAAAAGTTCACACTTCTTTGGCTTTAATGTCAAGCCATTGGACCGAATTCGTTCCAACACCTCTCCGAGGTTCAACGCACACTCTTCAAACGTCTTGCCGAAAACAATGACATCATCCAAGTATACCAAGCACTTGCGCCACAGTAGATCACTCAACAGAGTTTCCATCATAGCTTCAAATGTGGCCGGGGCGTTGCATAACCCGAAAGGCATCAGTTCAAACTGATACAGTCCAATGTGACTCGTAAAAGCCGTTTTCTCTTTATCCTCCTCCTTCATCCCGATCTGCCAATACCCGGACTGCAGATCAAGGGTGCAAAACCATTGGTTCCCACCCAACGAGTCCAGAGTCTCATCAATTCGGGGGAGAGGATATGCATTCTTCTTGGTTACCCCATTCAGGCGCCTATAATCGATACAAAATCGGATAGACCCATCCTTTTTAGTAACCATCTGAACCGGACTGGACCAGGGACTAGTGCTAGGCACTATCACCTTCTGTTCCAGCATGGTTTTCACTTGTTCTTCAACAACAGCTTTCTTACCCAACGGCAAACGTCGGTAAGGCATTTTGAAAGGCTGTGCATCTCCAGTATTGATAGAATGCAACACTTTGTCGGTTCGGCCTAACGGCTCCCCCTCCACTTGCCATGCATCCTGATACTTCACTACCAGCCTCCTTAGAGAATCGAGATCCATCCGATCCGTCAGATCCGTTTCGGATATCATTTTCTCGAGTCCCTCACTCAACGGGGTCGGAGAAGGGTCACCCTTCATGCTCACCTGTCCAGCGGACACTATGGCCTCACTGGTGAACACCTTCCCCAACACTGTATCTTTCTTAAGATACTGTGGTTCCAACCCGGGGTTGGAAACCGGCACTACGGTCCAAGCACCATCCCCCACCAGGGTATCCATGCCTGTCAGACCGATGCTTCCCAACATGGCCACATCCGGTTCCACAACTGCTTCTTCCTCTCTCCTAAGCCCCTTGCTTCGGACCAGCACGTCACACGTCTGTCCGGGAGGAATCTTAACAGTTTGGACCACCGTTGCCACTGTCGATACTTGTCGGAGCACACATTGCTCCACCGCACGGTACGGGTGCTCTATTCGGAGTACCCCTGTACCAGGATTCAGGACCGCGTCATACAACGCCGAAAAATCCAACCCCAGTATACCGTCGTCTGCAATATCCGCAATTGTGGGAGAAGCCACATACTCCTTCCCTCCAATTCGGACCGGTATGAACGCGCGCCCATACGTCTGCATACTTGACCCATCGGCCGAACAGGCGTTTACCCTCGTTTTGAAGTGATCACGACTGTCCGGCATAAGAGCATAGAATTTGGAGGAGATAAAGGAGTGGCTGGCTCCCGTATCTACTAAATATTCGCCCGCTCTACCGGCCACAGTAACAGACACATACCACCGCCTCCCCCCCAGCGGAGACGGGTTTACAGTGAAGCGTTTGAAATCCTTCGGAGCAGCCAGATCAAGGCCATGTTTCTTCAAATGGTCGAAACATGGATGATCCGGGGAAAGCTGGGTACTCCCTACCCACACGGTGTCTGTGACAGCCGCAACTTCCTCGTTCCTATCCGTAATGGGCCTCCCTGCCTCATTGCCGGGCAACTGATGGACTGGAATGTTAATCAGGCCGGCATCCGAGCCCCTCAAGCTCGAAGCCACCCCTGATTCCCTTCCTGTCTTCTGAATTTCACTAGGCTCTACCTCTCTGGTATGTTGGCGTACTTCATCTCCAGGGGTTGTCCGCTCGCCTTCTCGGACTACCCCCTCTAGTTTCCCTCCTTTCCGGGAACTTTCGGACTCGGAGCCGTACACTCCGCGGCAAAGTGACCGATCTCTAAGCACCTATAGCACTTAGCGGTTCTCCGATTGATCTTCCTTCTGTTAGGCTGTGTAGCCCCCTGAATGGAAGTCGTCATCTTCTCAAACAGCGCTGTGAAAAACGCTGCGTCCATCACCGGAGCCTTCGGCTCTGATGACTCCCTTTTTGGAGGGGGGTTTCCACCCCCTTCCGGCTTCTTACTCTTCCACGGCGGTTTAGAGGAATTTCCATTCCTCTTGAACTGAGCCGCTGAAGCTATCGCCCCCTCCTCATCACTGCCCGAACCATCAGACTGTTCCGGAGAACATTCTATAATGGCCGAGGCCCGGGTAGGCATCCGGTCCCCTAACAGTGACTTTTTGAGAGCATGTATGTCGATGGCCTTAAAAAGGTCATCTAGTGACGTATCTGCTCTCCACGTGTCATACACCGTTTGTTGTATGTCTGGGTCTCTCAGTCCGGCAACGAACTGAGAGAACAATTCCTTAGAAAATAAGGCATCATGGATTCCTGAAGCAGGGTGTACCTTCTTCAGGAGTCTCATCAATGCAAGTCCGAAAACCCTTGGAGCTTCGTTCTTGCCTTGCACACGCTTCTTAAAAGCGACCATCGGATCGATCCGTGCGGAATCTCCGTACAGGATGGTTCCGATTTCAACGAGCTGTTTGAAAGTTCCGCGGGGTCCGCATTCCTCTTTCCACTGCTCAACTGCCATGAGACCATCTCCCATGCGTAATCCCTTACAAACGTACGGGATTGCATCCTGTTGGTCCCACCCGCTGAGGTTTATATCCTCAACGGTGGCTCCCAACCAATCTTCCCAAGAATTCTTCTGCCAGTAGGGAAATGGCTCGCTAGCTATGCGTCTAGCAGCATTGGACGAACCTCTAATTTTAGAGGTTATCGCCAGACATTTAGAAATGGATGCTGACGCGTCCTTTTCCGCACCCACATTGTGCAATCCGATCCCCGCTATTGCGGGATTCGTATCGTACAATTCTTGCAATTCTGTACTCAGCATTGTTCTTCTGGGAGCCTTCCTCGGACTCTTCGTACCAGGAGTCGCCCCCGGAGTAGCGCCCGTGGTTGGCACACTATTCTGTCTGTCCAGAAAAGCCTGGTAGGTCCCATACGACACTATGTCCGTAGTGGGGTCTACGCCCTGTCCGAACCACCAGTTCTTCTCCTGATCAGTCATATACTGACACTGCTGGGCCAGAGCAAGCAATCGTTGATGTTCTGACTTCTCTTTTTCCAACTCCTTGGCCTGCTTCTCAGCCTCCTCCTCCTGCTGAGCTTTTTCCAGTTTAGCTTTAGCAGCCTCTCCGGCAGCTCGGAGCCCTTCCTTTCGAGCCCTCAGAACCGCCGCTTCCTGCTCCGCTAACTCCTCTGCGAGAGCAGCGTTCTCCTTCATTCGTTTCTGTTGCTGCTCTAAAGCAGCCTGCTGTTTGCGATACACGTCTCGCCTTTCCATTTCCAAGTTTTTCTGTTCCTGGAACAATATGTTTGCTTGGCATTCTCGCCATTGCAACAAACTTGAAGGAGTCAGGTCGGTTTTCGCCGCCTTATCCTGTTCGGCCGCTTTTTTCAAGCGTACCGCGTCTAGTTCTTGCTCGTCCACTCTCAACTGCGATCGTGGACTCCGAACCAACTCCGACAATGGTCTTCCCCTGCCTACTGAGGCTAGACCGGTCGGGGCTGCAAATACCTGCTTTGGTATCGGACGGATACCACTGATCCCTACCCTCGGTGAGGAATCACCCCCCCTGCCTCTGCCCCTGGATCGTCCCACTCGGAGTGGTCGTCCCGGTGTCGAGGTTGACAAGGCAGGTTCAATGGTTACTCCACGTCCCATAGGCTGATTGGGAGTGTCTGTAAAGCTCATGTAATGGAGGCCTTCCGGACTACCATTGTCCGCAGATGCGAATGAGGTACTGCTGTCTTGCATACTTTCTCGCGTCTCTGATAAAAACTGTTGTAAAGCAGCTCTTTTTGCTTTCAGAATGTCGCACTCCGTCACTAGACTTCGGCGGACCTCCTGTAAGTCCTCTGTGTCCCGAACAATGGCTGATCGGGCCCCTTCTGCTTCATGCATTACAGCGTCTCGAGCTGCGCAAATATGGTTCAGCTCCGTGTTTGCCTCGACAAACTCGGACCGGATCCCTCGTAGGTCCGCTTCTTTCTGATCGTATTCCGCTCGGACTCTGCTGAGGGATTGTACCAGCTTTTCATTCTCCTCCAACAAGGTAGACAGCCTTGCGTCCTTTTCCTTGATCTTGGAAGCTCTGTGGGTGACTGCACCTTCCAATGCAATCAGACTGCTTTTCCATTCATTGGATTGCTTCTGAATGGTCAACAATTCCATTTGAGCCATCTGTACACGTTCCTGCACTCGGGCTTCTCTCATGTCGTCAAAGCGACGCTCCTCCAACAGGGCAAACCTCCTCGGAGTCGGCGCGGCTGACCTTGACCCACCAACGTTGAACAAGGACAAGTTCATTTCTTCTAATGAGCGGCTCATTATGGTAGGACCCCTGGGTCCTCGTGCTGCGTCTGTTCCGGATGGAACATTCGACCTACTGTGGGTATCTGCCTCATAACTGGCATCTAGCCCCTCCGGTGACAAGGCTGCTGCCTCATCAGGAGACCTCGCTGCTCCGTCCAGAGCCCGAGGTCTGTGCTACTGCACAGGCTAACCTGCGTTTCACTCAGATCCTGGTCACGGCACCAGTGTAATAAACGATACTTTGTATCTTTATGATATTGGTGGAGTATCAATTAAAGAACAAAGTCGACACAGTTCGGATCAAGTGTTACAGGTTGCAATATCAGGTTTATTCAGAAAACCTAGACAAGCAGTCACTAAGTGTGCGAACTCCCTATAGAGTTCGGAACGGGTCAGTAGGCTAAGCAGCCGATATGATCACAGGGTCTCCTCTGCCAGCGTGGCTCAGAGTAACCGACGAGTACCGTCAGATGCCGGGTATATATAGGCAGCCAGCCTGCGTACGCACACGCAGACCGGAAGCCTATAGCGACCTCTGTCCATACCCCAAGCCCGGGGTAGGTGTCGCCACCTACCGTCGGACTGAAGGGTTCGGACTGAGCTCGCAACACAGCATCCAACAGCACTCGTCATATAACAACCCCGTATAACCCTAGCCCCTACAATGGTTTTACCACAGGGGTAAGCCGTATAGGTAAGCTGCAATCTTCATTAACTGATAAAAGCATTGCTCCCCACGTATATGAATACTGAGATGAGTATGAAGGTAACCTTCAATAGTAGCCATGTATGCAGGCAAATGTCAAGCATTGTCCTTTTTATACTGTATGGTTATGGGCCTACTATAAAGTATGAATTATGCACTGAGCTCAGGGACTGGGCTGCATCTCTGCTCAAATAAAAGACACAGGTACACGTACAACGTTACATTTTATAATATTTGGGGTTGGATGATGCAGGGTGCACAGTATGTATCCAAAAGGGTCGACGTATTGCACCGATACTCTTGATAGCTCCACATTTCACAAAGAAATCAGCTTTTAGAGAACACCCTCTCTTATTTCATCTTTAAAACTAATGTCTTACTGGCTTTATACTAGAAAAGGACCGTTGATTGCAACTGTTGGCCTTATGTATGATGATGAGTTCGGATGATTTGAGGACATATTTATTCTGATCTAGGAATATTTTGTGAGATTTAGGCAGACATGAGGTTCCCCCACACTATGATCTGCAATGTACAAGCTACGTTCTGAGAGCAGAGGCAGGATCTCTTGAGATCTGCTTGTGTCACCATAGGTGTATTAATTGTGGAAACCAGCTGCATTTCGTTTTTATCCTCTAATGGAGCTTGATTTATTTAACAACGGGGCTGTATTTATGCATCATGCTGACCTAACGGGAGTGCATCAATCTGATAGGTACAGGTCATCATGATGCATAAATGCATCACTAGACAGTTACTCACAAGGGCCGCTTCATGCATCATGATGGCATAGTTTAGCACATTAATGCACTAAGCAGTATTTAGAGGGTTAACTGTAGCGACGAATGAGTTCATAAAACCTGGACTTGTTTTTTTGAAGTGCCATATGCGGTACAGTTTTTGTTGATGGCAGGAATGCTGTCAAAAATGCACTGCTGCCTCTGGCTATATATCAGCCTTTAATGTTCTACGGCATCTCAATCAGCCTGGAAAAACACCTATTTCTGCAGACTGGGAGTTTTCTGTCTGCATGACTGAAACATCAGGTGAATTGTGGAGCTGACTTCACTGCCATCAACTATGTTTTCGTCTGTCGACTGAAAGCTAATTGTCCGTCAATGAATCATCCAAAATCCGTTAGAAAATCATTGACGGATCAAATTCCTGCTTCCATCTAGCCTCGTTGTCAATATCTGTTGACGTTTTGTCAAATATGTGGTGATGTTTTTGTAAATATTTCCCTCAAACTGACGGATCCTTCTGGGTATCTGGATGGGTATCCATCGACAGATGGGCCATTTTGGCTTCCACCAATCCATCTGTCAAGATCTCTGTCAATGTTTCCGTCAATGGACAGATTCCACAGTAGCAAGCCCGCACAGGGCCAATTTGGTTTTAGCTCGGATTGACTGTTTGAAGTTGGGCAAAACTGAGCTGGGTTTTATGTTGGGCAGTTGGCTGGGCTGTCGTGTGGCCCTGACCAGGCTGCCCGATTTGAGCTTAGATCATTTTCAAAGCAGGCTGCCTGATCTGGGCTTAGATTGGTTTCAAAGTGGGCTGCCCATTTTGGGTTTAGATTGGTTTCGAAGAGGGATGCCTGAGTTGGGCTCAGATCAGTTTCAAAGTGTGATGCTTGATGTGGGCTGAGGTTCGGGTTGGACAGGGCACCTGGTCTAGTAGTTCTGATCAGTGACACCAGATGTCACTACTAAGCAATATATAGAGTTTTCCAACAAAGCCATATGAAATCGGCATTATACAATAATACAAGAAAAGGTTAAAGTGATGTAGAGTAGATGTTCTCACAGTTTGGAAATCAGATAGACTATATGATATTATTTGATTGATGAAAAGGAGATTCTCTGTCCAAAAAGAACAATATGAGCCCAATGTGGGCAGCCCGTCCAAAACCCGATCTGAGCTCAAAGTTGGCAGCCCATCCAAACCCGATCTGAGCCCGCTTTAAGTCCGTTTAAAACCCGATCTGACCCCAATTCGAGCAGCCCATCCAAAACCCGATCTAAGCCCAATTCGGACAGCCGCTTGAGGCCCACCCAAAGCCTAGTGCCCTAAACCATCGATCGGCCCACTCCGGGCCACACTTGCAAACACAGTGTGGCCCTATCCAGGGCCACACTGTTTTCACTATTAGGGAATTGGTGGAAGCAATAAAATGTAGATCCGTTCATCAAGGGCCGATGGAAAAACTTTACCTTTTTTTCTTAATTTTGAGATTTCCGTCCACTTTCCCAAAAATCTGTCAGCCATCAATGGACGGATCACATTTTTTAGACCCATCTGTCTAGAGACGGGTCAGTGGAAGCAAAATTGGCCAATCCATCGACGTTTTGGGGTCCCTTTGATGGGTTGACAGATTGGTGGGTCGAAAGCAGTGGAGTCAGTGCTTTAGAGCTTATAACTAACTTGGAGATGAATAGTCAGGAAATTCCTTTAGCTGGAAAGGAAACTAATTTCTGCCAGTCATACATGAAAATCATATTTGACAATGACATATATGACAGTCCCACATATGCTAGCTGGGTAACCATGTCCAAAACTTAGTTGTTGTAGGTCGAAATTGTCTGTGGTAGCATTCCTTTTTTTTACATCTGACGATAACAAATCGATCAAAAGGAATAATATTGGGTCATCTTACTCAATTAAAGGATTACTTCTCTTTTTATTTTTTCTTCTATATTTCTCAATCATTTTAAACAACAGGAAATCATTGATTTATGTACCATTGCCTGGATAGAGGTGAATCACAGGTCTTTGACCTACCTGCTATTCAGTATTAATAAATGAAATTACATTATGATACAACTTAAGTTCATTACATTGAATTCAATTCTATTGCACATCCTTATAATACTTGATGAAATGATGGAATATTTTGTATGATAATGCAGACATGTAATATTCTATATTTAGACGGGCCTAGACAAAACTGGCTCAATATTTAAATTCTTTGAATTGGCAATTGTCACACCGAGTTAGTCTCTGCTATCAAAGCCCACACACGCAAGATCCCTTGAGTTGATAGGGGCATATTGTATTCAAGTTTAGTTTGAGATCATAAAACTCAGCTGAGAATTTTGATTACATAGACAGTGTTATTTGCTGAGTCATACATCATTGTGACGTGATGTCAACAGACGCCATCCGTCACTGTCTCCTGTAGCTTCTCCTTAAATACTGAACGCCTGCTACAGGCTAACAATATGGGAAGAGGGGGTGTTACGGTTTGGATGAATGGGGGATGGACACTGTGATAAGGTAAGCAAGACCCCACCTGTACACTGACCCTGCTTAGGGCCGAGTCATTTTTTACCAGCTGGGGAGGGGGGGGGCTGGTGGGTATAAGGGGGGGGGGGGGTCTTAATGAAAACCAGACCCTCCGTGGAGAGGGAGCCAAAACTGGAAAAGCCTCCATGCTAGTACCATTTAGATACCCGCAAACACACATGATTCCACTTCAACAACAGTGTGTTACGTTTACACACTTATCAACACACTTTTTTCCGTAGCCACTTTTAACACACATTTCGGTGTAACACACTACCTACTGCACACTCTTTGCCAAAAGTGTGTTGATCTCAAAGGTGTGTTGCAAATAGGTGTGTGTAACTCCTTATGCATGTTCCCGCAACACACTGTTCTTAGAGTGGGAGTATTTCCAAAATCCGAAAGAGATTACTTTCAGCTAACTGTTGGGGGGAGGGGGTGGAATAAAAATTGCCATTTTGGGAAGATCAACCACCCCCCCCCCCCCCCCCACCACACCATGATTAAAACATGACAAAATGAACACCTGTCAATGAAGGCAGCACCAACTTTGAGTGCGGATGGGGTCGCGCAAAAGCGGCAGCACCTGACAGATATTGCCCTAGAGGCAAAGTATCATGATAGCCTATATACTAAGTAACTTAGTGTTTTCTAGGAACTATGGTAACTTTTGTCCAGAGGATAATTATCTTTAGGCTCCAATCCCTTAAATCATGAAATAGTGCTATTGATAAATGGGGTACAGGGATTAACATGAATAAGGTAACCTTGTGTGTTGAGGATTCTCCATTTTTTATACTGTATGATTAGCATGCATTATGCACCGGACTACCTCACTGTACAAATATGAAGCACAGGTACACCAGGGCCAATATAACCATACAGAACATTTAACACTTTGAGGGTGGCAGAGTGGTTTGGTATACAACCTCCTGTTGTCAGCATGATGCATGAATGCTGCACTGGCGTGTAACTCACCCGTGCTTTACAGGATCAGCGCTTCCATACTCCGACATCTCTGACATCCGACATCAGTGACAGGTGAGGAAAGGTACACATCCCAGAAAACAACAGACACTTCTGTTTATAACTCTCAGACGTAACAAGAGACGGACTTGCCAAGTTACTAGACGCTACCCATTTTACCTGTAATCTTAAAAAAATATTTTCCAGGTAACTTTAATTATTCACCCCTCTTCTCTAGATGCCGCCTATGTAAGTCTGCAAGTCTAAATATCCTTTCCTTTATAGGAAAGATGGTTTGGTTATAGTTCTGTTACAGTTTCAAAAATGAAAAAGAAAAAGGAAGAAAGAATGAAAATAGGGGTATATATGAAAGACTAATGTGTTAGTTTGGGTATTAACCCCCGGGGGACTAGGAAAAGTGGGCTTTTTAAGATTACAGGTAAAATGGGTGGCGTCCAGTCACTTGACAAGTTGTCCCCTCTCAGACAGCCCCAGCACCCCAACTGACAGTCAAAACTAGCAAACACCCAGACTCCCACATCCCATAACCTACAGGTAACAACCTGCGTTCCCAGATTAGGGGCAGGATACCCTGAGATCTGTTTTTGTCAGCATGCATATGTTGATGGTTGGAAACAGTTGCATCCATTGCTGTATTCGACCCTATGGAGTTGAGACACCCCCAAAGGGTTGGCATGATGCGCCAATGCGGCATCTGCGAGTCACTCACTGGGGCTGCATTGGTGCACATCATAATGACAAATGTCTTATTTTAGCGACATGCCATCCTTAATGGGTGAAGTGATATAACCCTTGATGCTCAAATACGGCATCTGCGAGTCACTCGCCAGGACTGCATTGATGCATCATGATGACCAATGTTGAATTAAACCTATCTTAGTAACATGCCATCCTTAAAGAGTTAAGGGGTAAAGAGACAAAAGGTGAGTCTAGTGCTATTAAGTGACTGTTATAAAAGCTGGACTCGTCTCTTTGAAGTGCCATATTCAGGACATTTCGTTGAATGCAGTAAAACATGCACTGATGGTTCTGGATCCAATTTCTGCTGACTGCTATTTTTCGGTCTGTGTGTAGTACCTGGTGTCAGTTAGAGATGCCAAACACCTGTTAAGTTGTTTTACACAGAAAATCTAAATTCCCGGCCCTTAGTCTAAAATTGGCCATAGGCATAGGCAAGTCCAAACCCAACGCTGGCTTTGAGAAAAATCTAATTTTGCTTATGGTCATCAGTAGAAAGACCATATCTTTTAATATAGCCAGTACCTACTTTGAGTAGGGATACGGGTAGCAAAAACAGTCTTATGGTACATGTTTTTTCTGGACACTGTGGCAACCTCTGTTAGTAGTATGTAAGCTGCAATCTCCATTATTGCTTCCCATACACGAGGTACAGGGCTTAGCATGGATGAGGCAACATTGGATAATAGGCTATGTAAATATAGGCAGCACTGACATTGTCCTTTTTTCCCGTATGATTATAGGCTTACTATACAGCATGAATTATGTACTAGACTGCCTTGCTCTTTTGATGATGAAAACACAGGTACACGTACAATCCTACATAAACCCTAGGAGGTGGTTATATAGTTCAAGGCTCTTTTTCTCTTTGGTACTCTGGGTTTCTAGTAGGATCCGTACCCACAATCTCAGAACTATTGAGCCAAACAGCTAACGAACTGCTCCACTGGCACTCATGAAATGTTGGTAGTTACCAAATTCACTATACTCCCATTTTTCTTTTAATTTTTCTTTTCTTATCTTCTCTTTTCTTTTCTTTCATTCTCTTTTCTTTCTTTCGTGCGGCTAGTACGTGAGTCAGATCGCAGGTGTGGCTTATGTCTGTGTCTCATGAGATCGATACATTTGGATAATCTTTGACAATGTGACGTCTTTGACCAGCTGACATCTTTGACCAATCACGGAAATGGGGCCTATATAGAAAGTGATTAAAAAGCCTGCTGGTCAAAGACGTCACCGAGTCACAGCCGTCACCTGGTCAAAGACTATTCAATTGTATTGATTTCATGAGACTTAGTTTTATAGGATTGGCTCAAGGTCAGGGTGCGGCTTATAGGCGAGGTTTTGCTACTATGGAACAGTACTAAAGTGACTGTAATCAGATCACCAGTGCGGCTTATATGATCGGTCCAAAGTCGGGGAGCGGCTTATACGCGAGTTAGGCTTTTACGCAAGGTTTTATGGTAGGCATGATGCATGAATGCAGCCCTGAGAAGTTTACCTGCTGGTGCTTCATTCATGCATCATGCCGATTCCCTGGAAGTATATCCCCTAGTCACATCTTGATGCATAAATGCTGCAAGCGCAAGTTACTTGGCAGGGCTGCATTCATGCATCGTGATAACACCAGGCAGAATACATTAATGCACCCTGCTGTATTAGTGGGTTAAGTTGGGTCGATCCCATTGAATCAAAGTCATCAGAATTCCACAATTCATTCTTTCTATGAGTATCCTAAATCATTTGAAAAACCTCCGCTCGTTGGAAAATGCTGGTGTTTGTACAACACGGTTTACCAGGTCATTTATTCCTACCAGGATAAATAAAAGAAATTCAAATCAAATCAAATCTTTGAAGCATTGCATTATGGGTAAATCTCCAACAATCTGCATATTAGATAATCTCATCATGTAGCTTTGGATATATTAAAGCAATTTATTTACTTTGATACCCTTTCAAATATCATTTATTACTTCATAAGTGAAAGCTCCTAAAGAATGTTAGAATATGCCCAAAATGCCTATTTTGGGCAAAATTATTATATCAAAATATAAAAAGTGCTCTTAAATGCTCAAAATTGTCCAAAAAATCATTTGGGTGTAGAAAGCTATTCCGAGCATACGCCTACCAAAAATGGTATTTTCCTGACCATCAAAAGATAAATGCGCAGAAGGATGCGCAGTAGTCCATTCTGCAATAGCCGCAACCCACCTTAAGTAGCTGAAAATGAGTTCTGCGTCATTCAGTCACTCTGCACTACAAAGTTTATTATTGTCATAAACGCTGGACCTTTTCTTTGAACTGTCATGCTGTCCGATTTTTGTAGATACTAGGAATGCAGTCAAATATGCACCAAAGTTTCTGGCTACATATTACCCATTTAAGGTTCAACGATACCTCATTAGCTGTTATCGTGGTTCAGCTTCTATAGACTGCTAACTATGGTGCTGTCTCCCTCAGGGCTTCTAAGAAACAGATAATTTTCAAAATGATTCTCTTTCTCCAATTTCTTCAGACTGCTAACTTTCTGTCAGCTTGTAGTACGCTGTATTGGGTACAAGTAACACATATCAGGTGAGCTGTCTCTCTTATAGCTTCATGATGACAGATAATTATCCAGAATGTAATCCCTTTCTTTGCTGAGTTAAGAAAGCCATTTCTGCCAATCATATGATGGCATATGGCAGTAACTATGATATGCTAGCTGGTTACCATCGAAAGATCAATGTCCAAAGTTTAGTAGTAGTAGGTTAAATATGAAGCTCTACGTTATCAGTACCTTATAAACATCTGACAATTCTACATTGGTCAAAAACAAATTGGGCTCATGTTCCTTAACCCCATAAGGTGGACTAAATGCCTCTTGGTTCAGTCAGTGCTAAATGCGCTCATGTATTTTCAGGAAAAAAAACATATATGAAGATGAGGTACTCCCTGAGGTTTACAACCAAGAATACCTCAACGTTCATGCTGAACTCTGGAGAGTAACTTGCAGTCCTACATTCATCCATCATGCCTACCCTTTCAATGCATAAGTGTTTGCATTTAAGCAAATTAAGAGAACACTTTAAGTTCAGTAAATCCCAAGTAAATGGTATGCAATTAAAGGTGCTTAAGTGTTTCTTTCAGCATCTTAAATGTGCTTAAATGCAGAGAGTCATGCAATGTTTAGTAGTGCATCCCAGGCAATTTGCCAGGGAGGCAGTTGCTACTACAAGATCCCAATAGGAGGAGTTGCTTGATGACTGCTGTTATGAATATAATTACCGCATTCGACGTAATAAGCGCCCTCCCCCTAATAAGCGCCCCCCCCCCCCCTTTCAGATTTTCCCAAGATTTTTAAAAATATGTTCCTCCGATTTTATTAGTGTTTTTCACAATTTTGTGGCTTGAAACACTTCACACCTGTACAGGTGTTGGGACCTAGCCAGTGGTGAAGGTATAGGGCTGAGTAAAAGCCTTGTAGAGGATACTGAGGTGGAAATAATACAACCATGGGGGCGCTTATTAAAATGATTATTTGGGGCCGATTTTTCAACTCAAAATATACATACATTCCCTTCCATGAGGTGAGTGGGCTCCTGTGCATTTGAAAATATTGTTAAGGTTGATGATTATATCTTTAGTATGTTCATTTGTCAATAAATTAAAGTATTTGCTGTTATCTAAACACTCATGTACTGTTTTCTTATACATTTGTAGTGGTTCGGAATCTCAGAAAGAGAACAAGAACGTCAGTTTCCAAGTGCGAAGTAGAAAGCGTGGTTTATTCAACGTATCCCTATTACAATTGAATCTAGTCTTAACCCGAAGGGTAAGACGAAGCAGTCCTGGTTCAATCTAGCGATTGGGGTAGGGTAATGCGGGGAGTCAGCCGGGCCTGCACTGACTGGCGACTATACGAGGAGGGGAGGCTTATATACCCCCTTTGGATGTGAAATGAACATGGTCACGTGTCGGTTGGCTCCCGCCTGAAACGTGGTGCGCAGTACCCGAGAGAGGACAGTCGCCCCCTCTGGGATACCGCCCACACTAACGCCAGGCGGGAACAACCCGAACTTAATCCTCCTCGGTCACCTGGATATAAATGATTACCGTAGTAAACCCCTACACTACCCCCCCTAGACAACACTAGGTGTGGTAAAAACCTGAGTAGTAGACTCATAATAAAATAGTTTGACAACCAGAAGTAGTTTGTCTACACACTATACACAAAGGGTTTTACTACCATTAGTCATATGTAATATATGATGAACAATATTAATGTAATTAAGGCATTACACTGTCATAGAAACCTTATGATATGACCTTTACGTTAAGTAGTACCCGAAGTAGTTACTAACAGTTTGTAACTATCTTCTGATAGGAAATACATATATAGTCCTGATAAGGACCTTTAAAAATATAATCGGCAAGTGTACCAATTCCGAAGAATTATTACCAGTCCTAAAAAGGACTCACAAGCCTAAAAAAAAAAAATTACATAGGGATACATGATAACTTTTCTCCGCACCAGAATCAAAATTTTCATCACCTCCGTTTTCCATAACAAAATATATATACAACTAGATATACATACTCTTATTTACACCCACCCGAAGTGGTTAACGTTTGAACACAGTCATGGTTTATACAGATCTTTGGTATTATCCTGAGTATCATAAACTATCGTAGTGTATCAGCACCATAAATATATATTAGTAACATGGACGAGAATGTACGTTTTAATAAATAATCTGGAACTGCAGCGGTGTACTGCAGAACCTCACAAAAAGTGCTATGTTGACTTTATAAGAAGTCGGATACTGGGCTGATCTCCGGATCTGCTTCGGGACGAGTACGCGAGGTGCTCTCCTCTTCATCTTGGACGACTGAGTGAGTTGCTCTCCTCTTCATCTTGGACGACTGAGTGAGGTGCTCTCCTCTTCATCTTGGACGACTGAGTGAGGTGCTCTCCTCTTCGGGTCTACCAGCAAATGGTAGACTCATGTAGGTGCGATGTATGTTAAAACGTTTACATATGTGGAAATATTATTAACACTTGGTATGGATATCATTACCTCAGAACCTAAAGGTTCTTTTAATATGAAGGGATAGTCCCTTCATATTCACCTTCAGCTTCTGTAGCCGAAGAGTTCCTGAAACAACTACAGCTGTATTCAGTTATCCCGAAGGAGCTTTGTTTCAGCCTTCAGGTACCTCCTTCTTCTGGATGGCATCTTTCAGCTGATCCATGCTCCCATCCCAGTCCGAGAATTTCATCCCGAGGCAAATTTTAAATTTGGCCTTCATCTCCCGGATTTCTTCCTGGAGCTCCTTACACTCCTCTCGGACTGTAGCTTCCAGCACAGCGGCTTTGTCACGCTGTGCTTCCAAGAACCTGGTCTTGGTAACCACCTCATCGGCAGTGTCCTTCTGAAGGCTCTCCTTTTCCTTCCGGTGACACTTCCTCACCCCTTCTATGAAGTGTTGTACCACCCTCTTGTGGTAATCCTCAGCCATCACCCGCTGTTCCTTCTGGAAGTCATCCAGAATCTCTTGTCCTATCTGATTGGACAGCGGAGCATCCTTAGGAAAGTAGGATGCTATCGGCGTTACATTAAGAGTGGCCGCAGGCTTCTCCTTCTTGGGTTTGACCTCCTGTGTTTTAACAGGAGGATCCATGGTTGGTTTCCCAACCTCAGTCGGCTTCCCTGGTGGTGGAGCCGGCTTCTGGGGTGGTATCGCCGGAGCTGGTACTGGACCTTTTGGTGGCGGAGGAGGAGGTCTCATAGCCTCCCCATCCGGCCCAGTGATCCGGTGAGCAGGCTTAAATGCCTTGTGTGATGGCGGCTGTTGTTGGTGCCGCGAAGCATCCCTACTGGCATGCTTTAACACCTGCTGGTGTATTCCTGTAGGAGCGGATGGTTCCGTCCGTCCCGAAGCAGATGAAGGTCTGCTTGTCGGGCCTCCTCGGTAACCGGCGTCGGGTAGGACACCTCCCTGGGCAGACGAGGTGGACGCCACATGTCGCACCAAGTCGTACCAGGTCCGGGAGGGTTCCTCCCCAGGACTCCTGCGTCCCCGTCGGGCCAGTTCCCTATCAACCTCCCTCTGGCGAGAGAGTTCATTCTCACGCCTTCGGGTGTCTTGGGGGGTCTGGCCGAGCGTCTGGGACTCCTGTCCAGGCGCCAAGTCCATCTCCGGATAGTCAGTATGTCTATCCGCAGATGCCTCATAGCTACGACCACTATGAGAGGACTCCGTGTAATAACGGGAGTCAATCTCCTCAAGGCTGAGGGTCCCTCCTCTTCTTACGTGAGTAGCCGGGCTGGTGGACCGAGACCGTCCCCGATCACCTTTCGGCTGCTCCCCCCGACCCCGGTAGTAGTCCCTCGGGTCGGGTTCCCTCCCACCTCTCCCCCGGCCTCGATTGGCAGACCGACGGAACATCTCGGGTGGGTATTGGTCCGGATCCAAATCAAACTTCCGTGAACCCGGGACCTTCGCAAACCTAGCTACTGTGAGCTTTGATTTGCTTTCTGCTACCTCGCAGAAATACGCCTTAGAAGAATTAAGGCTCTTCGGATCCTTCTTCAGGACATCTCTGAACGCGTCTATTACGCGTTCATGCAGGGCCATTACCTTGGCTCTGGCCTCACCACCTCCAATATTATGGAGTATGGTCATGTGTTTTATCAATCGTCCACGCCTAGGATGCAGGTGACCCGAACAGGTAGTAGTACCTGCCCCCTCCGGATCGCACTGGTACACCATATAGTGATGGGTGTGGTTTTCCACTAAGTGGCGCAGGTACCTCGCCTTAGTGGCGAAGGACACCTGTAATTCCAGAGATGACTGGCATTTCTGGAATGGACACTGAAGGTGGTCCCTGTCCCAATGTCGGACAGCCCAGCGGATCTTTGCCTTCTGATCCCTGGTATAATAGGTCTCTGGGAAGAAATCTATTTTCTTAAGCCAGTCCTCGTAGAACTCGCTCACGAGAGGATCCCTTTGGGTCGCTCTGCACCAATCCTCATCGTCGGATTTCCCATTTAAATTGATTACGGGCGGGATGGAGAAACGCCCCGTTCCTTTTGCGCATTCCCCCCAGTAGGAGGGAATGAATCCCTGAAATCCACCTCTGGCGTTATTCCAGATGTGTTTTTCCAGGGCAGTACCCGACTCGCTCCCCGAGCTGGCGTCGGACTGATGTCCAGCAGCCACCTTCGGGTCGGGTGTCGGGTCGGTTTGGGTGACTGTGGTCACTGGGTCCTTCGTCTCGGAAGGAGATTTTGGAGCCGCAATGTCCATATCGTCCTCCCCTGTAGCAGACTTCCCTTGGGAAGTACTGCTCGTATCAGATTTATCCGATACTGACCCATCGGTCACAATCCGCTGGGCGTCTGGTACTCTCTTTAACCGGGCTGCCTCATTCCTCAAGGCTTGGCGACCCCGAGGCTGGACAAAAGGGGATTCACCTTTTGTAACTACCACAGTCCGGATATCCTGACCATGGGGACTGCTAGTGCGCGTTGCAGGGTCACCCCTTCGGATGTCCCTGCTGGCTTTAGCTGCAGCCTTCTCCTCTGCCTGAGTCAAACTCTTAGTCCGAGTCTTGACCATTTCCTCCACCGTCTCGATGATGGCCTCGTGACGGCTGAGGTCCTTCTCCGCCATGATTGTTTTCATGCGGTTATAGTCTATCTGATAGACCTCGTAGGATAAGTTGGACCGTATTAAGTCCCTATATCCTTCAACCGATCTCGGTTCCAACATCCCTACCGGGTTGTATCTGCGGTAGCAACCTACCGCGAGGGTAGTGGCGCCGAATGCCCCACACGAAGTGTCATCAGAGATGGGTGTCATCCGAGGCACACACATCCCAACGTCAGCCATCTCGGCGTCAAACAAGCCCTTCCGAAGTGCTTTACACACTCGGAGGCCTTGCTGTAGATTTTCCCAGGTGGCGAACCACTCTGGGGGCATGATGCGGAGAGCTCCCGCATCAATAAATTCTTGCAACATATCCACTATGTCGTTAGGGATAGGTCTGGCTAGGCCTATCTCCGTGGCGCACATCACGTCTGGATGGAGATTCATCTCCCTTCCATCGTAACAACTTTTATCCGTTGTCTTCACCAGGCTAGCTGGCTTCTCATCCTTCGGGTGGTTATCCGGGTTGATGTTCGGATTACCACACCTATCCCACGTATCCTTCAGATGTTGGGCCTCCTCCTGCTCTATTTTCAGAGCAAGAAGACGATCTTTTTCATGAAGATTCCTTCGTTCAGCCTCAGTGAGGGCTGATTCAGACGTGGATACATCCATGTCTTCCTCTCCGAGGAGCTGCTCCTCGGAGAGAGTAACAGGGCTGGCGGCACCAACCCTGTCTTCGTGGGGCAAATCGGCCATGTTGTGTGGCCGTTCCCCTCCGCCCAACTCGAGCTGCCGTGAGGCCATGCTGGGTTGGGCGCTCTTATTTATACTAAATAAGAGTGCTAACTATTACTACAGGTCTTTGTGGAGGACCTGTTCTCCTTTTGAAACGTATTCACCTACTTTTGACGCTTGAATTCGGTTCTTATTAGATCCTCCTCGTTGGCCAGCACCCGGTGCCGGCGAAGATTCGAAATCTAATGAACCAAAACGACCTCTTTGCGCAGAGGTCACGCGCATCCACGCGCGTCTCGGGCCCTCCGCGAGACTGCCCTAACTAGGTCACTCATTGACCCAGTTCTTTTCCCGCGCCCGCAGGGCGCCGGTGCTTTTTATTATAAACAGGTGCTTCGGGTAGTAGCCGAACCATTCGCAACCAACAGCTCTGCTGGAGTATTAGTGAGGTTTTTATGGGAAGCATGCCCGCAAACCCACCGGATTATCCGCTCACCACCCACTGGTACCCTGCTGGGGGGTTTACACGCTCCATACCCGGTCACTCGTGTATATTCCAACATTTAACAGATGACAACACAAAACAATTTCTCGGAAAAAGAGGAAATAAATTTATAATTTTTCCCGCCAGGAATTTCTTCCCTCCCTCTCCTAACATAGTACAGGACAACACACTCGTTGTGTACTAGCTTAGGTTACCGCAGCCCTTTCTATCAGGCGGGGACTGCGTCGGGTACCTCCCATGGGTATTTTCTTTGACCTAGCTCCCGAAGGCGCCTTTTCAGAGGCAGGGTTAGCCGTCCCCTTTCTCTTCCGCCTAGGTTTGCTTACAGCTAGCGAGACTTTTTCCTTCTTCTGCACCTTCGGATCACTGCCCCCCAACTTCCTAGGCCTTCCTCGGCCACGTTTCGGGGTTATTTGATCCATTTTCCTGCTCTTTACTTCTTGGAGTAATTCATCTACTCCTAACCCATACGTTTCTGTGGTCAGATCCCTCCCCTTCCAGGGACGGAGCCGAGCCACGTTGGATTTATAGATCCGCCCAATTAAGGATCTAATCATGACAGTACAGTCACTTACTACTCTAGTCACTACAAATGGACCATCCCAGTTGCTTGCTAATTTTAAATTGGATAGAGGTTCGTGTAGTCTTACTACTTGATCCCCTACCTTAAACCGACGGACTTTTAGTCCATAGTCATAACCAGTCTTCTGCCATTTCGCATTCTTTTGTTCTAACAAGTTCGTATGCGAATTTGAACTGGTCTCTTAGTGATTCCACAAACATCACGTGACAGGGTGCGTCGGGATTCAACCCGACCACTCCAAAAACAAGATCGGCTGGCATGATCATGTCTTCCCCAAACACCAATAAGTTTGGGGTGCAATTGGTGCTTTTATGAACAGTGCTGTTGTATGCATGGCATACATATTCACATTGTTCATCCCAATCAGTCATACTTTCATTCACCAAGGGTTTCAGAACCTGAATCAGCGTTCTGTTGAACCTTTCCACCATCCCATCACTCTGGGGTCGGTAAGGATTGGTTCGGGTCTTACAGATGGCTAACCCATGGCACATTTCCTGCCATAGATCCGACTCAAATTCCCGGCCTTGGTCACTATGCATCATCAGAGGCACTCCTAGGTGTAATACCCAACCTTTCACAAAGGCCTTCGCACAGGTCGCTGCTTTGTGATCGGGTAAGGGGAACACCCGCGTATACTTAGTATAGTAGTCAGTGACTACCATCATACACGTGTTACCATCAGGGGTTGTTTTAAAACCACTGATGATGTCGATTGCTATTCTCGCAAACCTAACTCCGAACAGTTCCTGGGACAAGGGCATTTTACCCATCCCAGGGCCGGGTTTATTTTTACAGCAATCGGGACACGTGGCGATCCAACGTAATAAGTCAGTGCTCATTCCTGGCCAGTAGTATCTTCGGGACAGTCGTTCTAATGAACGTTTCTTCCCAAAGTGACCACTGGTCATATGACCGTGACAATAATACATTAAATCCCTCCTCATACCGGAGGGGATCACTACCTGTCTGATCCTTCTTCCCGAAGGATTGATCTTCCATCTATATAGAACACCTTCGGATACTTCAAGCTCTGTCCATTGGGCTAAAAATCTCCTCATCTCTCTATTTTCTAGCGAGATTTCAGGTCGAACAGGTTTGATCCCTTTAGGAATCAACCCGAGCAACCTCCCCACGTTCGGGTCCTTCTCCTGGAACCTTCTGATAGTCTCCATAGACCATTGGAGGATACCAGTTCCCCTGGATTCCAGTGGCAACCGGACTCCAGCTAGGACCGCCCCGTGGGCTCCACAATCATCACATTTCCCATTTCCACAACTCCTGATGGGTCGGCGGGACAGTGCATCAGCATTTACATGCTTCACACCGGGTTGGTGTTGGATCTGCTTCTGTTCCAACCCGAACTCTGATAAGTGTGCTAACCACCGACCTATCATGCCTTCAGCATCCTTAAAATTAAGTAACCACCTCAAGGAGGAATGGTCAGTCCTCAGCGTGAAATCTGAGCCCCACAAAAAATGTTTATATTTCTTTGTGTAAACAATCACTGCCAAGAGTTCCCTCTTGGTGGTACAGTAATTCCTCTGTGACTTGTTCATGGTGTTGCTAGCAAAAGCAATGGGAACTTCCTTTCCGTCTTGGACCTGACTCAAAGCAGCTCCAATGCTCTCATTGCTGGCGTCAGTATCCAGGATGAAATGACCGGCGGCTGTCGGATATTTCAACACTGGTGTTTCAACAAAGAGTCTTTTGATGGATTCAAAAGACTCGTCTTGCTCTTTTCCCCATGGAAAAACTTCCTTACGCCTACCAGGTGTCCAATGAGACAGTGACTGGATAGGATAGCTCACCTGGGCATAGCCTGGTAAGAAATCTCGATAATACGAGCAGAACCCGAGGAATGAACGGACATCCTTGGGACACCTGGGTTTTTCCCACTCCGTCACACTTCGGATCTTCTCCGGGTCTGCTTTCACCCCCTGTGTGGAAATGATTCTTCCCAGATAATTAATATCTTTCTTAAACAACTGACATTTCTTAGGTTTTAATTTCAACCCATTACTCATTATCCTCTGGAGGACTTCTTCCAGGTTGTCTAGACAACCTTGGAATGTTTTTCCGAAGATAATGACGTCATCTAGATAAACTAGACATTTCTTCCATAGTAGATCGCTCAGTAATGTCTCCATCATGGCCTCGAAGGTGGCTGGCGCATTGCACAACCCGAAGGGCATGACGTTGTACTGGAACAATCCTACATGGCTCGAGAAGGCCGTCTTCTCCATGTCGGCAGGCTTCATTCCGACCTGCCAGTACCCAGACTGTAAGTCTATGGTACAGTACCATTCATTCCCTCCTAGGGAGTCAATGGTTTCATCAATCCTCGGTAGAGGATATGAGTTCTTCTTTGTCATCCCATTCAGTTTCTTGTAGTCAATACAGAACCGTATGGTCCCATCTTTTTTTGTGACCATACAGACTGGACTGCTCCAGGGGCTGGAACTGGGTACAATAACATGATCCTTAATCATCTTATTGATCTCAGTTTCTGCTACCTCCTTCTTCTTCAGAGGTAGCCGACGGTAAGGAATTTTAAAGGGGGAACTTTCCCCCACGTCAATTCCGTGTAGGACTTTATCAGTTCGTCCTAAGGGTTCTCCGGGGAACGCGAAGGCCCTCCGGCAACGTTTTAACATTACCCGAAGGTCCTTCTGCTCCTTCGGATCTAGTTCCGAAGCATCTAGAATTAGCTTTTCTAATTCCTCTTCGATTACGGCCGTACCCGGCGGCTCTTCGGATGGCAACCCCAGAAGGCTGCTGGTGACCGCCTCCGCGAGTACCACACTGCCTACTTTAGCGCCTTTCTGGAGATATACCATATGAACACCAGGATTGGAAATGGGGACAAGGGTCCATTGGGCATTTCCCACCAACGTATCAGCAGATTCCAACCCGAGGGATTGGAGATAAGCTACGTCGGGTTCCATGACCCCGGCCCTTCCTCTTAGTTCAGAGGAAGCGCTTATTAACACATCACATATGGTTCCCGGTGGAAGTTTCACCGTCTGTGCGACACTTGCTACACTACTGATAACTCTCATCACACATTGTGCTTTGATATTATAGGGACTTTGTATGGACAATTCACCTGTCTTCGGGTTCAACATCATCCCGAACAGGTCGGCAAAGTCCATCCCTATAATGCCATCATCCTCGATCTCAGCAATGGTTGGGGAGAATACAAACTCCTTCCCCACCACCGAGATACACAGGAAAGTACGTCCAAACGTCCGCAATCTGCTACCGTCGGCTGTGCACGCATTTACCCTCATTTTAAGGTCATCATTTGTGCCCAGCAGAAGAGTGTAGAACCTCCGAGAGATGATGGAGTGGCTGGCTCCAGTATCTATCAGAAATTCCCCGACTCTACCCTTCACAGAAGCGGCTAAATACCACCTTTTTCCTCCATTCAATGAAGGGTTACTAGTGAACTTCTGTAAGTCACTCTCAGTACCTAGATCTAATCCACGCCCTCTTATGTATTCCAGGCAAGGGTGATCTAGGGGGAGCCTGGTTCCACAAACCATTGCACTATACTCCTCCGCATCAGCACCGGGTTTCCCCGACTCACTTCCCGAATGTATGACTGGAATGCTGATGGCCCCGGCCCCAGGGTTCCCAAGCTGCGCCTGCTTGTCCCCCATATGTCCGGGCGTCACTACTGAGTGTGAACTTACTCCCATTCCGTCAGGAGTATCATGGCATATTTCCTTCGGGATCTCTGAGTCGCCTTCCTCAGGGATCCCCTTTAATTTTCCGAGTTCTTTCCGGAGAATCGCATCACAGGTTTCTCAGCTGTGCATGAGGAGGCGTAATGCCCCTTCTCCTGACATCTGTAGCATGTTACAGTACTCAGTTCGGGTTTAACCCTCCTTTCCTCTTTCTTATCAAACATCGCCATCATACGCTGCATCATGGCTTCTACCAATCCGAGGGACTGGTCAGGCTCCGATTTCTTCGGAACATTGGGTTCTGGTGGACCCGAGGGAGGTTTGGAAGGGATTTTTGAATGGTCCCCTGGAGGTTTCTCTGGCTTTTTGCTAGAGGATGATTTGTCAAAAGGTTTCCGCCTTTTGTTATCACCGGACTTTTTGTCCCGGCGCTTCCCACTGAAGGCTACCGCCCCAATGGTCTCCTCTCCTTCGGTATCCTCACCCGAGGATCCCCCGCTGCTACTATAGTCAACTACCGCTGACGTTCGGGATTGGTTGGGCACCAATCCGGCAAGAAGAACTTTCTTCTTCTCATGACCATCTATGGCTAAAAATAGATCGGCTAGGGAGGAATCGCTTTTCCAAGCTTTTCTGGTTAGTTCCTGATGATCAGGGTCGCTCAGTCCGCTAATAAACCGGACAAAGAGAGTCTCGATGTAGTAATCGGCGTCTCTAGCCCATTCGGGTCTTGCCTGATGCAGAATCCGTTGAAGCTCTAGACCATATATCTTTGGGGACTCTTTTGGTTTCTGGGTTCGTCCCTTGAAGACCAACCAGTGATCCACGGTCACCAGGTTCCCAAAGATATATACAGCAGTACTTTCGAGCTGATCATATGTACCCGAAGGGCCATATGTACTTCTCCATTGGGAGACTGCTGACTTACCTGGCCCATCATTTAGCCAGATCACGAAGGCTCCTAATGAGTCTTCTTTAGACCACCCATTGTATTTGCAGTCATCCACAAATATTTGGTATTCATCTTTCCAGGGTCCTTTCCCTTTGTAGGATTTAGTGATCCGGGCGGTCCGTCGGGCACCCCTGGTGACCCCTTCTATCAGCTGATCCGATAGATTCCGGCTCCAGTCCATTATTTCAGTGGCATCTTGTCCCCGGCTATAGCTATCTAAGCCGAGGCTCTTGATACAAGGATCAGTATCATAAACCTGTCTCAATCCGGGAGCCATTGAGGTTCTTCGGGTCAATGGTCGGACTGGAGAGACTGGTTCGCACCCGGGAAACCGGGTAGGTCGAGGGCGAGAAGTGGTACCCGGATAAGGGGGAACACTCCCGGTGGTTGTTTGGTCATGGGTTTGGGGTCTAGGCCGACTTCCCTGACCATTTGTGGGTCTAACAGGACTATCAGTACGGGGGTACTGTCGGTTCTGATCCCTAGACCATCCAGCAGAAGGTCCTTCCACTGCTCTCCTGCCTCGGGTGGCATGCCCCCGGGTTTGATTTCCCGGAGTTCTCCCTTCTCGGGTCTCTGCCTCCTGGTTATGATGAAAAATCAGGTCACCCCAATTATCATAACCATACCACCCCCCCTGTTGATCCTCATGGGTGGTGGTGTTCTTGCTCGTACCCGAAGGGGGTGGAACAGCTCCATACTGAGATGGACTATCCCCAGCGAAGGGGTTCAAGGTGTCATAACTATCGACTCCCGGCGCACTTCCCGCGGAATATGCCGTCGGATCGATGGTTACCGAAGGTCCCGTCGGAGCAGGGGGAGCAGATGTATAGTAGACATCTTTCTCTACCTGTCCTCCGGAAGGGTATCGGGTGGCGGGCTTTAGAACTCCTTGGAGTGGAGGGTTCTCCACTCCTTCCCCAGGGGTGAGGGTCACCTCTGGGTCAGGTACCTTCTGGTTACCTAGGTAGAGTTCCAACTCTACTCGTCTAGCTTCCAGTATAGATACCGCCTTCATGCCCTCTAGTTTCTTCTGATCTAACTCTTCGTTTGCTTCTAGGATAGCGGTTCTTACTGCCTCATTGTCTTCCACCTGCTGGTTGCGAGCGTCCTTGGCGGCGTGCCATTCCCTAGAGTATCTTTCTAGGTCCGCCTGATACTGTTGTTGACAGGCATAAGACTTCCGGTTAGCTTGACCTAACTCGGATAATCTTTTCTTTTCCGCTTTCAGGGTTTCCTGATTTTTCTCCATCTGGTCTTTCACCAGTTGGTTGTCACGGGTCAACTGATCCGTTCTCCACTCCATATCCTGATGGACCTGTCTACTCTCTAGGATGTACCTATTCCTTTCAGAGATCAACGAAACCAATTCGTCGTGCAGAGCATCGTACTGCTTGTTCATTTCTTCCTTGTTCCGGTACTCGTTGTCCCGGTCCAAGGTGTCGTCCTGATCAAGATCAGGTTGGGTCCCGACGATGGGACCTCCTTCGGGTACAACCCGAAGGGGTTGTGGCGGTATTTCTAATACCGTTGGGTCCAGAAATGAGCCCTTCTGGTTCGCCCTTTTCTTTCCTCCGGGAAAGAAAACGGAGTCAGTCGTGTTGAACAAAGAACGCCCAGTGTTCAACATGATTTGGCCCTGAGTGGCAATGAAGTTCGGTGTGAACCCCCTCGCTTCCTCCGGTTCCATCTGGTCCACTCGGGTGGACTCCAGTTCTCCTTCTTCCAAAGTCGCTCCTGGATTTAAAGCTCCTTCGGTTTCACGCATGAAACCCTCGAAGCTGGTCGGAACAACTGGGTTGTTCCGCTCCGGGACGTTACCGTCCCCATACTCTCCTACTCCGGCCAGGTTCACCTGACTGCTACTTCGAAACTGATCCTGGTCACGGCACCAGTGTAGTGGTTCGGAATCTCAGAAAGAGAACAAGAACGTCAGTTTCCAAGTGCGAAGTAGAAAGCGTGGTTTATTCAACGTATCCCTATTACAATTGAATCTAGTCTTAACCCGAAGGGTAAGACGAAGCAGTCCTGGTTCAATCTAGCGATTGGGGTAGGGTAATGCGGGGAGTCAGCCGGGCCTGCACTGACTGGCGACTATACGAGGAGGGGAGGCTTATATACCCCCTTTGGATGTGAAATGAACATGGTCACGTGTCGGTTGGCTCCCGCCTGAAACGTGGTGCGCAGTACCCGAGAGAGGACAGTCGCCCCCTCTGGGATACCGCCCACACTAACGCCAGGCGGGAACAACCCGAACTTAATCCTCCTCGGTCACCAGTATTAACCTAATCGGATATTTCCTTAGCAAAACCAAGCCATACAAGTAAGGAGAGGTTATCAACACAGATGTTATAAATTATGATGTCGACATTCCTAACAGGATTCGCTAAAACTGAGCAGGGAATTTCAAGTTAACACAATGTTATTGTTTGAGTCATACATCATTGTCATGTGATATCAACAGACGTCATCCGTGACTGTCACTACTGTCAGTCATTCTGTAGCAGGCAAGTACCAGCTCGAGTCCACAGAGGCAGTTCTAACCATACAGAGGTTTCTGGGGGTCAGCTCTCATTCTGTAACAGAGGGAGGGATCTGATTATCACCGAAGCTGCATTGCATCACATAAAATGAGAGTTAACCTTCAGCACGGTCACAGTAAAGATGGGCACCTACCCAAAGATGATTCATAAAATCACAGGAATAAGCACTGTGATCAATGTGTGACTCACGTGACTCGCTAAGACAGACAGGCGGCTAGTATGCAAGTCAGATTGCCATTGCATCATAATAGGATCAGTACAAAGTCAGGGTGTGGCTTAT
Organism: Harmothoe impar; assembly: GCA_947462335.1. Taxonomy (NCBI): domain Eukaryota; kingdom Metazoa; phylum Annelida; class Polychaeta; order Phyllodocida; family Polynoidae; genus Harmothoe; species Harmothoe impar. The sequence goes on from OX381718.1 coordinate 33,290,910, forward strand.
GATGTATATGCGAATTTTTAAATGTATATTAAGGTACTTAAGTCACCATAATCGACCCCTCTCTGTGGCTTATCTAATTTACCAAAGTCAGGGTGCGGCCTATGCCAGTTTGGCTTATACGCATGGTTTTACGGTAGTCACCCTTTAAAGATATTAACATAAAAATGAACGAGTAAAAATACAACTGGATGTACGACGACGAGTTTGGATGTCCGTATCGCACGGTGCACACGACTGCGCAGCAGGAGTGCGCACCGTGCAATACGGACATCCAAACAAGTCGTCGTGCATCCAGTTGTATTTTTACGAGTTCTTTTTTTGTTTTATTATACCTAGCATATGACATTGGGAAGATTACGATAGATTAAGATAGATATTACGATCGATTTTTCGATAGATATACCAAAATACCCATTTGCGAGTTGCCCTGTTTTGCGCACCACCCGGTCTGTTTACGCACCATTTTCCGTATCGCACATGTTGCAATACAGAAGTGTGTATTACACACATAGTTAATCCGCCCCTCCTATGTTGTAGGAATAGCAATGTCATATGCTAGGTATAATAAATAGATATACCCCATAATGAAGCATGCAATGGAACATTGTCACCTCACTACCTGTCCTTGGTCACCCTGCAACTGTACATGATGATAGGATTACTGTTAGAACAGCTGTCTGTGGCTTTTACTGCAATCTGCCTTTTGTTGCCAGGTGTAGAGTTCCCACAGTTGGCATGCATAATGTTGCCAGAGTGTGTGTACAGTAATGATAGGTATAGTGAATAACTGGTATAGTGATGACCTCAATGCGTCAATGCCAGACACCCACAGCCCTCACCCTGACCTCCAATTACATGTACCTACATGCAACCCTCATCTGCACCCACAGGGGAAGGGTCGTGAGGCTAGCAGGGACCTGGTCCTGTCACGGACCTGCACCCAAAAAGTGGCATCCCCACCAATTAGGCACACGTCTGATCACCAGATGCTAACCCCACATCTAGACTGCAGCTACCCCTGTCTCCACCAGGTAAGGATGGGTCCTCTGCCTTGCTTTACAACAGCCTTATCGCACGCTGATCTCTCCAGTGGAAGGGGTAGGCAAGGTAACGGATCGGGGATGGCACCCCACAGTCAGGGAATGCTCATTTGTTTAACAACAGGGAGTCCGTGGATTCGGGTGGATGCTAAAAAATGTCGGTCCCTTGAATGGAGGGGCTGTTGTTACATTTTAATTTAACGCCCGAACCCTTGTGGGTTCAGAAAGGCATACAACGGCATCTACAGCCATGCAATGCCAAAATGAAAAGAACTCAACTAATTAATGAGGAATTCTCTAGCAGCCAACAAGGAGAGGCGTGGGGGGACTAGAAAAGGAGAGGACGATGAGGAAAAGAGGCAGCGTGAAAAATATCAATCCCTCTTGGGGGGATTGGACAAAACAAAATTAAAAGTTATTATCAGTGAAAACTCTTGCGCCTCACTATGCTTCATTGCACGTGTACGCGCCATGGTTTTCTGATAAATGATACACGCAAACTGTCCCCTTTGAATGTAAACAGCTAGATGGATACAGTAATGTACAGTAATGTAATATAAATGATAAAACAACACGGCTAGTAGAGGTGTCATCTACCTGTACGCACCTCGGCAGACCCCACCCCGCCCTACCTATACACTGATATTCCTTGCCTCCCTATACGACCAATCTCTCAGTCATTATAGCCTGACCAAGTTAGTCATTTTTTGGCTCCATATACGACCAACCTAGGCAGGTTGAAGACACACCCACACTTCTAGTACGCCCTAAATGAACTGTAGCTGTACTCACCATCTAGGGTGTACTAATATAGTGACCTTCCTACAAGTATGATTATATCCAAGCATTAAATTAAGGTGTCTCTTATAGTCCCGATGTTCTATACTGTGAAAGTACTTATTTTCACGTGTAAATTTTCGCGGAAGAGTGAAAATCGGAATTTCGCGGGTATTTATTGCGGATTTTTCATTTGCGCGAAAATCACGAAAATATATACCCAGCAAAATAAAGTACTTTCACAGTATATATTGTGTGGTACCATTGGAAAGCGGACATTTGAACATATACACTGGCCGATTTTCAAACTACAATCATTTATATTCATTCAGATATTATGCTTGGAACATGCCACATTCATAAGATAACTCTAGTAGAGACCCAGCAAAATCCATTTCCGAAATTTTCTGAATGTAATCCCTTTCTTTGCTCAGTTAAGAAACCCATATCTGCGAATCATATGATAGCATATAGCAGTAACTATGATATGCTAACTGGTTACCATGTAAAGATCAATGTCCAAAGTTTAGAAGTAGTAGGTTAAATATGAATTTGCTAAAAAAAAAAAAATAAGCATACAGAGCAGTAGCCTAGGCAGTGTCCTATCCCTCTATGTTTTGGTTTCATCTCCTAATGGAATGATGAGGTGACAAATGGGGAAAATCATAAGAAAAAGTGGAATATTCTCCCCAAGCCATACCCTAAGTGTTGGTTTGGATAATATCCATTGTTCTGTGATCACAGATAAGGTACTGGCCATGGTCTAATGATCACACCAAATGTACCACTGGACTCTACCACAATAGTGGTACGTACCAAGAAGGTATTCCTGCCCCTACCTGCTACACAGAGGCAAATATCAGAGTCACCCAATGTCGCCTAAACCACTCTCATACAAGGGTCAGGCACTGCTGGACTATAATAGATGGGTCAAGGGCCATTCTAGTGAGGGTCAGGCTAGGCTGGACATTCAATAACAGGCTGGACCCTGGCAAACTTGCTTGAGAGTCTGGCCATGCTGGGTCCTCATGCCACAGTCTGACAATGCTGGACTCTTGCAGGCTGAAAGAGACTCTCCCCAGAGTCCAGCATTGCCAGACTATGCCATGAGGATCCAGCATGGCCAGACTTTCAAGCAAGTTTGCCAGGGTCCAGCCTGTTATTGAATGTCCAGCCTAGCCTGACCCTCACTAGAATGGCCCTTGACCCATCTATTATAGTCCAGCAGTGCCTGACCCTTGAATGAGAGTGGTTTAGGCGACATTGGGTGACTCTGATATTTGCCTCTGTGTAGGATGGTTAATATTATCAGGTTGGTCATTACTGACCAACTTACCTTAGTCTTCATTTCATAAGTTTTAGGTTAAGTTCTCTTAAGTAAGGCATTAGTCATATGTTGTTATGTCTCAGTCATATTCGAATAGCACTTGGTCATGGTTGTCCCTATGACTAACCTGGGATAGTCACTACAGACTAAGGGACAGACCATTTAGATTATCAGTGTAGGCAGACCCCACCTCTCCTCCCTACCACCACCCTTCCCCCCTGGCACCCACCCCTCCTGTGTCAATGTCTCCCTAGTGAGTTTAAAACACACAGTGGCACGCCTGTATCCATGGCAACATGGACGCCATCAATGAGACAGCTACCCGCAAATTAGGCAGTGGTCGGCTTTGTTTTATCCCTGTCTTAGCGAACAGGGGATTCTACCTCCAAATCACACTGTATCACTCACATCAGGAGGTATGATACAATTATTGTATTTAGCAGTAATCCTAATGCAAAGCTGTCCAGCTGATAATATAGACTAGTTAGATTCTCAGGAGAGAGCGATATCTCCCTGAGACATAGATAGTTAGGTTGGGATTAGTGATCAATAAATTAATTGACACGCTTTCATTAGGACAAAACTTTGAGGATGGTAGATATTATATTGTATATTCCTTATCTTAAAATACTGGTAGGATTCATACTTGCTATGTATACGTATAGCCGTCTTCCAAAGTTACAACGTTTCCAAAATGCTCCTATAGTGGTATACTCTACTTAACCCTTTAATGGATGTGGCAATAAAGTAACATCTGTCGTCATAATGTACCGCACAATACCAGTGCTTCAATACATCATGCGGGTCATTTGGGGATGCATGAGCTCACTTGGAATGGATGATGCATGAATGCAGCCCTGTCGAGTTACTCACCAGGGCTGCACTCATGATGCACTATGCGGCCCTACAGAGCTAAACGACAAGTGGCGTGAGAGGTGCACTCCGGGGGTGTGCTGACAGTTCTTAAGTACCAGGCCGTGGTACCCTGTTACATCTGTTACGGCGCACCCAGCGCCATCTTGTCCACCAGAGAAGAACCCTGCCCCCGCCCTGCCCAAGCTGCACCCACTTACGTCTAGTATCCGAGTAGAGATGTCATGACAAAATCCACCCTTTACTAGAGTGCTTTAATGCTATTTGCCCTTTGTTATCATAACGCATTGATGTAGCCGTGGCAAGTAACTCACAAGTGTCTTTCTGACGCTATGGGGTTGTTAAACTCCTTATGGGTCTGCATGTATGACTGGCATGAGGCATGACTTGCAAGGTACTCGTCAGGGCTACATTCATGCATCATGAGGACAATAGCCAAAGCTCTGTGACAATTGAAGGGTTAAGCTGTAGTCCAGGCTGTAGCTAGAATTACTCCCCTCTCAAGAGGAGCCTTTGTCCTTATGTGATTGCCTAGAGCTATTTGACTCCCCAACGCGACTTCCTTAAGTGTGCCAGAGAGTCTCCCTTCACCAGCCAAGCCTCCCTAACGAGGGGAGTCATTCTGGAGGCAGTGTGGACTCCCTTCTTACTGTTTCATGTCTCTGCAGATGATGCATTGAGGTATAAAAACAAAGATCGCTGGTGTGTCTGTCTTTACACCCAACTGCTGGAGAGGGGGGCATTACCTAGGTGCCGAGGGCAGTTTGGTGTGAGGAACAGAGGCAATGTAGAAGTACGTCTTTGTTATTATTCTGACACATACAAAATAAAATAAATTAAATGATAACATTTTAACAAAATCAAATAATTTTCCAGACAAGAACGAAGGATGAATGCCAACTGTTGCATTCCCAGACAAAGAAAACACACCTTTACAGCATTCCACAGCAGAGGCCTGTTGCTACACGATGGCGCCTGGTGCACCATAACAAAATGTTACCACAGAGTGCCACAGCCTATTACAACAGGACTACAAGATGGCGCCGGGTACACCATGACGGGCTGTTACCACAGCTGCACTGAGGCCCTGTATTACAAGACTAGCCGACATGAGCTGGCCTCAGATTACTCTCGTTCCCAAATCCTTCCGAAGGAAGGCTCTGGTAACAGCCAAATGACCTTGAACTTTGGATTTTGCTGGGTCTGGCCAACCCCTGCTGGTAGGCTGGAACCAGTGAACAGGAACAGGAAATGGAACCAGAATGTATGATGGTAGTTTTAGGTAGTTTTACCATCAGCCTTTCTGGTTCCATTTCCTGTTCCTGTTCGCTGGTTCCAAGCTACCAGCAGGGGTTGCCCAGACCCAGCAAAATCCCAACATTTGGCAGTTACATGTACCAGAGCCTTCCTTCAGAGGGATTTGGGAACGAGAGTAGCCTCAGATCACCAGGTGGACCATTCTGCAGCAGAGGAGTGATAGGAAGGCCTCTCGGCGGGTTTTGAATCTCTAGCAGGGGCACCAATCCCCCGGGGGGCACACAATTTTATATTGACATGGAACCCTTACCCTTGGTGAGAGGGATTTTTGTGAGTAGTGGCTAGGTTATTGTTTTTTAAAGCGGAAAAATTACCCTGGCTCAGAGGAATTTTAGTCGATTTATGGTTTTGTTGAATTCACATATAGGTGACCCTTGGTGAGGGGGATTTTGGTGAAAAGTGACCCTTGTGCCTGTACATGGGTCCCAAAATCTTTTACCATGTCGCCGTGTCGATTGTTAGCCAAAGAGCCGTGTCGCCATGTCGATTTTTTTGCATATAGAACATAGTAGTACATTTTAAAAATGGCTGTGCTGTCGATTTTTAAAGGGGCCGTGTTGCCCGTGTCGATTTTTAAAAGGGCCGTGTTGCCGTGTCGCCAGAGTCGATTTTTACCCATGTAGAGGCACACCCTTGGTGAGAGCTGGAATTTGCCCAAAAACTACCCTTGCCAGCGGCACACCCGTGTATACAATATATAGGAAGTGACCCCCGGGCACCAATCTCCTATTAGATCCTTGGACTAGACACGCACCCTACTGCATCAATTAGCATACATAATCTACTGGTGGATAAAGATGGCTGTATTCGCACAGAGCGGTCATTGAGCTCCAAAGGTGGCACCATCTCTTGGTGCAGAATGGAAGCAAAGAGCAAGCGATCCTTTACTCTTTGAAGGCAGTCGATAGGGACCGGGTGGGTGGTGGTTAGTTAGAGTCCTTTAAGGGCCGCAGCGCGCACTAATACATTGAGGTCCTTTTGTTGTCATAATGCATGAGTGCAGCCCTTGTGAGTTACTCAACAACGCTGCATTCAGGAATACACCGACCCCATAGGCACAGCATGATGCTTGAGTTTGAAGCACTTGCTACTCGGTAGGGCTGCATTCATGCATCGTGACTAACAAGGACACATCAAAGCACCATGCGTCTGTCAGAGGGTTGGCCGGGTGTGAGGTTAGTTAGGTGGGTGTGACTGCCGTGTAAGAAGAACTCACCAACACCTTCAAAGGTAACTCGAGCTGCACGCTCAGTCCGATGTTCCATCAGTAACGCTTTAATCTCCACTCGTTAAGTCGGGCCACGTCAGGTGAAATCCAAATTAACTGTTTAAATCATGTTTAAATGTAACAGGGAAATTCTCGATGCAGAAATAATTCGGATTGCTGGAGGCATGCAAGAGGAGTGGGGTTACGATAACCCTGTAATGATGCTGCATGGTTTATGGTCAATCGTCAGCATGATGTACCAATACAGCACTGGTGATTAACTAGCACTGCATTAATGCATCGTGCTCAGGAATGTATCACCTGCGTAACATCAGCATGATTCATGAATTCAGCGCTGGCGAGTTGTTCACAACGGCTACATTGAATGATTGATAGATCGTGAAGACAAAGCTTATTGTGTATTACAGCACTTTGCTGCAGTTAGGCTGTTAACAACAAGGGTGTGGTTACACCCAACACGCCTCGGGGGGGGGGGCTGGGTGGCTGTGGGTAGGGCCGGGGACAGGTCATTTACAGTAAGGGTAGGGGGTTCCATCGAAAATTAAATAAACATCCTACATGATTTTTAAAATGATGACTCGGTAGAAAAGGCGTATATCAACCCAATGTCAAAAACAGAATAATGATTCATGTGGTAGTAAATGCTGGAGAGCCATTCAAAGATAGAAAAGTCGCTATATTTTTATCCCACTGGCTGCCTGCTTTAGCTACCAGGCCCGTGGCACTTGTACTGAGTGTATACTGGGGCATGTAGCACACTGAGTAATCACCCTGCATGCAGCCACAGGGACTGGTAGAGGAATACACAGGATATGTGGGTATCAATATGCAAGTAGCTATATGGTATATGTTCTCAATTATTTTATCATCATAAAATTTGATTCAAGGTCTTTCAGGGGATATAGCTTTTGCCACTGTCATGTATTGCATTAATTACTTTAATGTGACATTTACTAGGCTTAAAATCCGGGAAAATTGGTAATACTTAGGCCAGATTTTATTTGTGCAATCTGTTCTCTTATATCTAGACTATGAGAGGACCATACCCCTCTTTTAATTTTATTGTTCTGTCTCCTTTGTATAGCGACATTAAATTTTATTTTAGCCATAATTTATGAACCAAAGATGATACTAAAAAGGGGGTGGGTTGTGGATGTCCCCCTGAATGTCTAGAATAATGCCATGGCATTTTATTAAATGAGATATGCCTAGATTTCCCCGGATTTGGCATCAACTGAGAGGCTCCTGATGCATGCTCATGTAGAAGTAGGTGCCACGGCAGCGCTATACACACAGTAGTAGCACTGGGGACACGCTCTGCTGCCTGGTTGGAACCCCCTAGTAAGGGGACCTCCCCGAAATGTAGGTTTAGGACAAATTTCTTCGGTTTTGTATTCATGGTGCCCCTTCCCTCAAATTTTAACTCATTAAGCATGGCTTTTATTGCAAAATAGGATAGATCCCAAGGACAAAATCTCACCCTTTATAACCCCCAACCATGGTCCTCATCCCCAGCGTCCACCTAATTCAAATGCGCCATGCCCCCTCAGCCCCCAATAGATGACTCGTCCCTTATTAAGTCTAACCAAAAAATAAATGAATCAAAAGTAATCATAAAATGTTAACAATGCCAGTGTGGGAGGCTGCGACTGTGGCTCGCGGCGGCTCAGACCATGTCACAAAAAAGTAAGTAAACAAACTCACATCCAGGTTCAGAATGGGGCACGGTGATGAGGCCACTTACCTCCATAACAACAAGCAGTACTGGGCCCCTTACCTCCATAACAACAAGGAGTACAGGGCCCCTTACCTCCATAACAACAAGGAGTACAGGGCCCCTTACCTCCATAACAACAAGCAGTACTGGGCACCTTACCTCCATAACAACAAGCAGTACTGGGCCCCTTACCACCATAACAACAAGCAGTACTGGGCCCCTTACCTCCATAACAACAAGCAGTACTGGGCACCTTACCTCCATAACAACAAGCAGTACTGGGCCCCTTACCACCATAACAACAAGCAGTACTGGGCCCCTTACCTCCATAACAACAAGCAGTACAGGGCCCCTTACCTCCATAACAACAAGCAGTAGGCTACTGGGCCCCTTACCACCATAACAACAAGCAGTACTGGGCCCCTTACCTCCATAACAACAAGCAGTACAGGGCCCCTTACCTCCATAACAACAAGCAGTAGGCTACTGGGCCCCTTACCTCCATAACAACAAGCAGTACAGGGCACCACCACACCAACAAGCAGCACAGAGCCTCTTACCAACATAACAAGAAGGGCCCCTTACTACCACAACAGGGCCCCTTACTACCACAACAACAAGCAGAACAGGGCCCTTCGGGCCTTGTCTCACCAAATTGATACAAGTTGAAAGTCTATGACCGGGTGCAATCTATGACATACTCTCGTTCCCAAATCCTTCCAAAGGAAGGCTCTGGTAACTGCCATATGACCTTGAGCTTGACATTTTGCTGGGTTTGGGTAGTCCCTGTGGTTAGCTTGGAACCAGCAAACAGGAACCAGAATGTTTGATAGTAGTTTTACCATCAAACCTTCTGCTTCCATTTCTGGTTCCTGTTCACTGGTTCCAAGCTAACCACAGGGACTGCCCAAACCCAGCAAAATTCAAGATCATATGGCAGTCACCAGAGCCTTCCTTCGGAAGGATCTGGGAACGAGATTATCTCTCACGGGGTGCAATCTATATAACTGGCAAGTGTGAATTTGAAATCCTTTTGAACTGAAATAAGAAATAAGTAAATTAAAGTCTTAAAACATCCGTTAAATTTTTCCAGCTATTTCTATGTACATCTGCCCTAAATATGTTGTTTTCTTTTACGAGGGTCATACATTGCACCCAGTCATAGACTTCTAATTTGTATCAATTTAGTACTTAAATATAGCCTGAATAGACCAGCCTCAGCCATACTCTCTAGGCACTATGACCTATGTACTTTGTATTACCTCCAATGTTTGGCTTCATAGATAGAAAGATCATCTTGACAACGAATCAGTAAATGAATACATGAAACTTGAGAAATCCACCTATTCTTAAATGCTGGTCTTAGCTCTACCGAGTAATCCCATGGTGGCCATGTAAGGCCTTCATTGATTGGTTCATGATAACTTCTGATTGTCTGGCAGCACAATCGGTGTCTATTTCAGATAGTGTCCCTTTAAGGGCTGCATGAGTGCATCAACCCTGTAGGGCCAGGTATGATGCATGATTAAGGCACAGACACATCCCTCGCAAGTGACAACCACTTTCTGTATATTCTGAGAGGATCAATACAACTATTTCAAAAATCAAAAAATAGGGCACAGCTGACATTAAGTATTATGCGGCCCTTAAAGGGTTAATCACTACTATAGAGGCTTACCAAGACGTTATGTAACAGGTGGATTACGGGTTAATACCATCACCAATCTGATTATACTCATTTAATTATCGGGGCAATTGAATGATCAGCCCGCTGATCGCATCTCACTTTTCCATGAAATATGTTGCAGGCTTGCATTAGGTAATATTCATCCCACACTAAATGCTATGTCTGCACACAGACAGGCATCATCAGTAACTAGTCACTTGACTTTAATCATGACTTTGCCCCAACCCCTGGCATAAGTATGCGGACACGCCCCTTTTGGGCGGATTTTGGACAATGAGACACCCACAATATATATATAGGTCAGTAATGACCTCCCTTTTGTTGTCAATAAAAGCTACTATTATATAAGTTTTGAGTCCAAATAAATCCCTAACTACTGAAAATGTGTCTAGGATAAATTGTTATAATAAGTTGATATGTAATATACCATAAAACCTCGCATATAAGCCTAACTCGCGTCTTATCTGGACTTACCTGGACCCCTACCCCGTCGTGTCTAAATTGCCCCCCTCTCCCAAACAAACGAGATATCAACCTCTGTTGTATCAGATATTGACCACTACCTTTTGATAGACAAGATTCATGTTCGGCATTGTTCCATCGACTGATGTGTACTTGTAAGGTTTTAGACATTGTAAAATCACGTTCTAGATTACACGGTGGTTATTGAGCATTTAAAATAACGGATTAGTGATGCAACAGGCCCCAGGGACTGCCCTGCATCACGTGCGGCACGTACACACGTGTCTAGTCACGTGACTGGTCACGTGCTGACAACACCTTACTCCACACCCACAGGGGGGGGGGGTAACCCTTTAAGGCAGCATACCGCGTTAACCCTTTAAGGAGGCATGTCACAAAGAAATTTGTCGTCATGATGCACCAATGCAGCCCTGGCGAGAAATTTGCTAGTGCTGCAATTGTTGCATCATGCTGACCCTTCGGGAATGTATCAAACCTGTAGGGCCGGCATGATGCTTGAATCAGAGACTCCTTCGAGTCCCTGCTTGAATGTAGCACTGGCTAGTTATTCACCAGGGCTGCATGCATGCATGCATCATGATGAGCAAGGACATGCATGCATTAATGTATTAAAGGGTTAATGCGCTGTCATTTATCGTCTTTGTGCATTAATCTAACCCTGTTAAGTAGAGTCGCCAAGCATCATTTTGACTGCTAATGAGTGCATCAACCCTAAAGGGCCAGGTATGATGCATGATTAAGGCACAGACACATCCCTCGCAAGGGCTACATCCATGCATCGGGACGACTAAACGACTTGGAACTTTAAAGTAGTATTTTGTCCTTAAAGGGTTGACCCAAGGCGGAACATGGATATCATTATTTGCATAATTTTAAAAGTAGAGTCTTGCTCTTAAACTTAATATTGTCACATATTTTCTGTATATTATTATCATTTGGCGAGGGTGATACATTAGAACAAAGAAGGACCCGCAGACTATAGTGATAAATGCTCCTGTATTCACCATGTCCACCTGCAGAAAAGTAGTCCGCCCTAATTGTCAGCCAATTAGAGGAAGGGGCACTGACATATATACTGGACCAACTAATGGAGTGATCATTTTTTAGCAATCAGGGATGGGAGTAAAAGTGTGTGCATGTCCTTTTAATCATACTATAGTGCACGTTTTTATTCACTGAAACAGGTGAGAACCCCCCCCCCCCCCCGATCACACAGGAAGAGTTACCCCCCCCCCCTCCCTGAATACACCCCTTGTTCTTAAAAAGTGATCACTCTGTAATGTGTATAAGCTTACAGCACTGAGGTGTGAAGGGGTCTTAATTGTTTGCAGTCCATGGGGCAGGACGGATACTGCCTGTATTATACTTAGAGGTGCACCACTAATTGTGAAAAACAATTCACTGTGGCCCTGTGCAGTACAGCCCTGCAGTTGAAGTGCCCCTAGCCCTATATGTAGGCCTGTATACAACCTGAATACAACACACTCAGTTAATGCACTTGGAAAAGTAGTTCCACTAGTCTAGCCTGAATATCATTCTAAAGTTGATTTTGGGCTGCCAAATGATAATAAATCCACAAACATACTCGTCCCCAATACAAGTATTTTTATCAGACTCCTTTATGAAGGGTGTAGTAATATTATCAGCCTCGCCCTGCGGGCTCTGCTGATAATATCACTACACCCTTCATAGAGGAGTCTGATAAAAAATACTTGTATTGCCCAGCAAATTAGTGTGATTCTGTTTCAGATTGTGTGGTCTTGTTTGAAGAGATTTTGTCCCCATGGTATACTGTTTGAGATTGTGTGAGGCAGTTTTACACTGAAACCTGCTGGGACATCATAACACTAATGACCATGGGACACTGTGTCATTGTGTTCCAAGAAGTGTCAGATATGAAACAGACTGAAACATGTTCAAACACTGTATACACCCTTGTGTGTGACATTGTGTGATTTTGTGTCACTGAGTTCTGATTCTATCCCACATTATAGGGCAACATCACACTCCATAGAGAAGGACCATGGTATACAGTTTGACTTTGTGTCACTCAGTTTTGATTCTATCCCACATTAGGACAACATCACACACCATAGAGAAGGACCATGGTATACAGTTTGACTTTGTGTCACTAAGTTTTGATTCTATCCCACATTAAGGCAACATCACACACCATAGAGAAGGACCATGGTATACAGTTTGACTTTGTGTCACTCAGTTTTGATTCTATCCCACATTAGCACAATATCACACAGTACACAAAAGGTGCTATGTCACTCAGTTTGGGTTTGTTCTGATTCCATAACACATTAGGACAACACCACACACCATACACCATGTACTATGGCACATAGTTTGAGATTGTGTCACTCTGTTTAGCTTCTATCACACATTAGAAGATTACCATACATAGCACACTACTTGCTATAGCATCTCATCTATTTCGTAAAAGATCAAAATATGTGAGATTTTGTATGATGCAAATTTACTAGTGTCACACAGTTGCCATTAAACTCTTTCCCTTTCCATGATCTAACTAGGCCTCCTTTATAATTATGCTTTTGCTGGAGATTTTCCATTGTTTTCACAAGATCTGAAGGACATATCATTGAGGCAATTTGATCAAGATACAACCAAGAAAGGTAAGCATATTTTGTTTTTACACTTTGTTTTTGCCCTGCACTCATTGACTTCCCAATACTGAAAGGTGCTTGGAGGTCAAGTGCTCTATTCCAAGTTGTGCCAAGCCTGAATGACTTGTACACAGGAGATTGAAATGTCCTTGGGTGGGTGTCCTTGGGGTGCAAATACCCTGGGAGTTGGGCCAATTACATTTTTGCTTCTGGGTAGCAGGCCACACAGACTCCTTCCTTCCACAAAATCTGTTATATTCCAATTCTAGATGTGATCTAGCTTTACACATTATGTAGGTAATAGAAAACCATGGAGATCAATTGCTTTTGTAACACTTCAACATATTCCTAGTTAATTTAGCCCACCTACATTAGGTTGAATGTGTATGTCACCAGATTACTACTAGCCTTTGCCTATCTGAGGGCACCTGTTTCATAGTCACCACAAATGGTCAATTCTCCCAAATATTCATCACACAGCCTTCTTTGCAGAAATTCACCTTACAATCCGGTATACTGGTTGGATAAACAGCCATTGTGGGTTTGTACTACACACTTGATAAATCATCAATGGTGAAGCAGTGTCTATTTTGGCTCATCAAACCACATAACAATTAAACACATTGGTTTATTTCGGATGTAAAGACAGCCTATGATGGCTATGGGGGGCTTAAAGGCATATATATATACAGTAACTCTATACATGCTGAATATTATTCAGATATGTATTTTTGTTTAGGTATCTTTTTTTTTATTAACATTCCTAAAATTGGAGTCTAATTGGTGAGTATTTAGCAGGTACTACAAGCACAGTAAACAACAAATGTCAGGGAAACATTTTTGCATTGCTTACATTGTTTTTGAAGGGAATTTGACATATTTCAATCCATGAATACCAGTCAAAAACTAACCAAAAGGAATGAGAAGTGGCATCTCTATGTGACATTTGCTTTTAAAATAAATGATCAATCCTACCTGATATTAATGACTTCAGATTATGTTTTTCAAGTCTATATCCTAAGAACAATCACAATATAAGATGATCAACAAGTAATTGGTAAATTCCTTTAAAATGATTAAATTCTATCATAATTTACTATGGCTAAAGAGCCATTTAACATCATATATTTTATCCCAAATATAAATCATTTGGAGTACAGTTATACATTCTAAAAGGATATTATCTACATCAGAATAGAATACAATAAATGTCATGAATTTTATTCCTATTTGATGACATTTGGTGAGAATTGACCATGTGTCCCTGGATCAGGAATGTAGTGTAGGTTCCGCCTGGTTGGTCACCCATGCCTCACTCAAGACTCCTTGACCCTGAGGGAACAGCAGATTTCAGCCTAGGGAAAGCCTCTCTCACCTTTGAAGAATCTGTAAGTATTGTTTAATGTTCTTGTCATTTCAGGGTAGAGCTATATATTCTCTGTTAGTGCCAGAATTAAAATTGTCAAGGTGTATTGACTGTGGTTTGTCCTTTATATCATACACAGATAAACCCTTTGTCAAATATTTGACGACTGTTAGGTGGGAGAAGATCATTGCACACTACAGGGCTGGTATAGCAGTGGCTATACTTGCCCCTTTAAGGGCCGCACAGTGCTTTAATGTACTATGTCTAAAGTCGTACCACCTCTCCTAAATTCACCGCTGGTCTCTGGATTTTGATAGCATTCAGCTGTCACTATATGAGAATATGTATGTTTGTAATTGTATACACCTAATTTAGAACTCATCTGGCTGTACCTAATTATCAATTCTATAAACAATGTATCAGACCCTGCCCTAGATTATGTATTAGACCTTTGGTCAGGTTATGGTGGCAGGAATGTGGGAGAATGACCCTATTTTGTGTTACAGGTCGACAATCTGTTACACAGAGTGTATTGGTCAAGGGTATGCAGTGATCAAAATGGCAATTCCCAACTCGCCCCAGACACACCTGGAGTTGTACATTGCACAGTTGATAATTCACCAGGTACATGAGCCATATCTCACCCAGCTACACTGAATAACACCTATATAATTAAAATAATTATAGGCATATCACTCTAAATGAGATCCACACTGCCTTACCCATGCACCATGCAATATCATAATGAAAACTAGAACGTAGGTATAATTTAATATAATACTGTAAGGAGTAATGGTACTATCATGGTACAGCTACCTAACCACGTGGTGGCCTTGTTACCCCTACTCACTATCCTGTGAGGGAGTGATCATTTTAACAATGGGGAGGGGGGTGGTGGTTTGGAGGGACAGGCACAACACTCTCGACCCCTCTTTGTTTTCAGAGCAATAATAAGCCTGCTCGTCAATATGTATAAAACGTCCGACCATAGGGGGAGAGGGGTATATGATATTTTGTACTCATGGTGCAGCTGTCTGACCAGTGACAGAGTAAGGGGTAATTATAGATGTGCTGGAATGGCAGTAGGAGGGTAGGGGAAGCAAAGGAAATGGCTATGTGTAGCTATAGGCGTGAGGGGGGAGGCACTTGGTGCTTTTCTCAAAGGGATTTGGCCTCAATCTTTGGCCCTGCCCAAGCCCCACTAAAAGGGGTCAACATTTGTTGTCCTCCCCCACCAAAAGGGGTCGAATTTGTTTTCCTCCCCCTTCCCCCCAAAAATACCCAAAGAAAACCTTACATACTTCTAGTTAAAAATGGCCATTCCCTAATGAAATGCTACCTCAGGTGTGGTGTAAGTAGGACACAGGGGTCACTTCAGACGACCTAGTCTTGTCTACTTTGAATACTATGACCAGTGTTGACCTGTGGGCGGGATCTACCATGTAAGGTGGCTCAAAAAAATAGGAACTTTTTTATGGAAATTTCTTGTGGGCCCTTGCCTATATAGGTAACCAAAGCTAAGAAAGTGCCCTCACCCCCTACTCCCCCCCCCACCCTCCAGCCTCTGCAGTGGTCAGCCCAGTGAACAAAGAACGTTTTTTTAACATTCTGAAACGTTACAAAGTATAACGTTATTTTACGTTTTATGTAGAACGTTATTTAACACTGTTATGTGGTTCACCAAAAACGTTTGTATTTACAACATTATATAACGTTACTTAACCTTCTTATATCACCATGGTTTATCACGCAAATGTGAAAACCAATTCCACATATCTAATAAATAAATAGATAGTTTATGGAGTAGTCCTCTTTTTTATATTTGCTTTTTTCATCTGTATCACGGAATGGAGACAGCAGAGACATGACATTAGTTGAATAATCATACCCAAAAATGGATATTTTATGTGCATGGTCAAAAATGTGTGGCAGCTTACTTAGATTGGGCTTGAACCCAGGATCTCCTGCTTTGGAGACTAACCAGTTACCCTTACTCCATTGAGGATGTGGTAGTATGCCTGTTGAAAGATTTACTTGTATTAAAGGGTTCAATTTGTGGGTAATTAGGAACCTTTAGCTAACCCAACGTAGCTCATTCAACGCAGATGTAGTAGTACTAAAGGTATAGCCTACAACTGCATTAAATGGGCTACATTGGGCTTGCTAAAGGTATCTAATTGGGATGCAGAGGGATCCCCCTAAGGCCGGAAAGACACGAGAGATAGAAAGAAGTGACGGGAAGTTTGTAATATATAGTGTTAACATATCCATTAACATTCCCCCCCCTCCATTTCTATCTGCATAGCTCCATTTCAGCCCTTTTGAAACTTGCTGGTCAAAGACTACACCAGTCAAAGACTACACCTGGTCAAAGACTACACCCGGTCAAAGACGTTTCAATTATTACAATCTCTAGCTTGTAGAAATACATACGGGTAAATACTGTAATATGATACAAAGCATTTAGCACATTGATGCATCATGCTCCTGGGGATAGTGCTAATTAAAGGCTGTGTTTGTCTGCTCACTGGTGACTTGTGAAAACCACACATGCCCTATTCCTTTCATATCAACTATTTTTTGTACATGTACTATTAAATGGTAGTCCGTAATGTCACTTGGTGCTGGGGGTGTATAATGACTGGTATATTGAGTCATATTCTAATACCAAATACACCCTCTATACCTTAGATGCACCGACCGGTGACCGGATCATGAAATAAACGGACTATTGTATACTGGTCATTAGGTCCGTGTAGTAGCTACCCTGCCCGGACGGTGTAATACTGATACCCAGACTATTGGTGCCCGGACTAGGGTGACGTGACTGTATGATCATGCAGACCCTATGTGATTGATGCCCTCAGCATGATGCATAAATAAGTGCTATGCAGGGCCCACATGATGTACAGACGTCGTGGCTGTGTGGTCTAAGCCCTGGTACATGTATCTTACCCTCACAGGTTCCAGTCTCACAATTTCAAAAAGCTTCGAAATGTTAAAGCTCTGTGAGCGTTTTCAATCACAATTTATTACGTAAAATAAAACGTTAGTTATCATTCAAACTCCATTATTAAAAAACGTAAAATAACGTTATAATAAGGTTGCACATTGAAACGTTTTGTTATAACGTTAATATACGCAAATTGGAGTCAACGAATTTGCGTTAAATAACGTTATATTTCCGTTTTTTTCAAACGTTTTCCATACCTTAGAAAAACGTTTTGTCCACGTTATATAACGTATTTTTGTTTACTGGGAGTCGGTCTCAGGGATACTCATTGAGCATCCAAGACTGAGCACTAGGGTGGAGCAATTTCCACCCTGCCATACTAATATTAAACCACACGCCACTACTACAGGTACACGTGTACCTTGTCCCACCCCTCGCCAGGTAGATGTCAACAGGTACACAGAGCTCCACAGGCGGCCTAGAGGGGACCGAGGGTCATTGAGGGTCTGCCCCTCCATGCTACACTAACACTGCCCCATATAGGGAAGGTTACATATACTTGATTGCTTCTATTTATATGGGAGGTGCGGTGGGCAAACAAACCACTGGACTGTGACCCCTAGATACATGCACCATAAATCAGGCATTTATGTTATGCATAATTAGTCAAATGGGCCCTAAATGGGGCAAAAACATTCACATACAAGTCAGATATGTTGTATAGTGAAATGTGCGTATAAAAACAAGACACAGGCAATTGAAAATAAAATTTAGATTGATGACCCTGGTGTGTGGCTATCATGGTGAGGTTAGCTAACCATGTGTAGCCTTTATTTGCCCACACTGTGACGTAGCAGAACTCTGTATATAACCTTCCCTATAGCAGAGGTTAGAGTTGCCTCTGCTGCTTCGTCACAGGGCCTGAACTGGGGGGAAAACACAGCCCTGCATGTGGTTGGGTAGCCGACATTTTCAGTATAATGCATGTATATTACATTTTATACATATATATGAGAGAGTATTGATCGTCCCAATATTTATAATGTATTACAATGTGTTTAGGGTAGATTCACCTCTTTCGGACGCTCATTGTCACTGCCAATGTAACCCTTTTTAGATTTGCTATAGAAAATGGATTGTTGCACCTACAAATTATCATAATATACCTATGTATAGCGGAGGATTAAAAATGTATGACCAATGCATAATAAAATGGCTCAGTAGTATTTATCAACAAAATATTCAGTCAAAAACTGGTAATTTTATAGTCTAATTTCACCTGAAGTCGAACACCTAGATCACCTAATTGTTAAAGGTAGATCACCTAATTGGTTGGACAGGAATGATCTCATAGTTCACAAATATAATTCTCATTAAATATATATAAGATATTTCCAAGGGAAATAAGTCTTAAACATTTATTAAACCTACATATGTTGCAAAAGTGTATTATTCTCAGGTTATGAAATAATGGATTAGTACAGGTTCATTTTTTCACAGTAGAATGCCAAATAAGATTAGTTATACTTGATAGAATTCATATTTAAGTAATAAAATTGATCACTCTATTATTGGGAGAATGGAGAAAGCTATGTAAAAATTGGTGTCCAACTTCAGGTGAAATTGGAGTATCTCTTTAAAGGGGTCTCATATATTTATTCCTAGTAGTTATCCCTATATATTTTAAAACAGGACTACTTGGAGGTATTATCATATATGCATATAATCTGTGTGGGTGCTTGGTATCACTTTTATTGTCAAGTAGAACACTTCAATTTTACTTCCCTATCCACACACATATGTATTATAATGTGCTTACTGAAATATAGGCCCTAAAGTGTCCGACTTGAGGTGTGTGTCCGTTTTTGGGTGAATCTACCCTATGTACCTGCAACTGGCTGGGATATGGTCCATGTACCTTATGAAGCAACTACCGCGTGGAGTGTGCTTGCCCCCCACTGTTCTATTATTGGGTACAATCTACAACTCTAACCTCTGCCATACTGGACAGCTAGTGGGGTGTGGCCTGGTGTGCACAGTCTTGGTTGCACTGGGAGTAATGGTGTAAGGCAGGAAACCCTCGTGCTCAATGCAGGCTGAGCAGAGGGTGGGGCAGTTATGTAAAACGTCCTCCTATGAAAAATAGCCAAGTGTGTGTATGGAAGAAGTAGTGATGCATGCTTGCTGGCTTTACAGTACATGTGGGAGTACAGGTAGGGCATATACTGCAGCCTTTTATATCCTGCCTATTTAAGGTAAACATCCCCCCTTCTCCCTTGATCCATACACATACAGGATATACATAATCTCTATAATTAAGGATGCCTAGTCAGTTGAATGTCATGGATTTTTGTGTCTCTGAGTGCCTTACAGGGTGATTACCCACCCCACTGCAGGTCCTGCCATATGCTGAGTATGAGTGTCATCCCCCTCCCAGCTAACAAAAAACTTTATTTTACGTCAATATAACGTTCTAAAACTGTATATAACGTTATGCCATAGTGGGGAGCCTTAGAGAAACGTTATATAACGTTAAATAACGTTACAAAATGTTGTATAACGTTATTTGTTTACTGGGCTGACTCATACCTGTAGTGTTGTGTAAAGCCAGTAGATGTCTCTGGCGTATACCTGGTCTAAGTCTAGGTGCCTAGATGATCGGACCATACGAGTGTCGGGCCTTACCCTAACACTACCAACCCGCTGCTGACCATCTCCACCACAAGGCTCTCATTCGGCCTGTGCCCCTGCCCCTACCCACAAATAATGCCACCCACTTCCCACTCAGGTCAGACACGTCTGATGGTGTAACCATGGAGATGTGCGTCATGAGTTCTGCACCAGTGACTAGTATGGGGAACCTACCGGCAGCACCTGGCGACCTGAGCTGTTTATCAGGCGACCCGGTACCATAATTAAAGCGACCTGGCAATCTGTACTGTTTTCCAGGCGATCTGGCAACCTGGTACCTTAATTAAAGCGACCTGGTGACTTTTTCCGCAAATTCTGGCTCTGATAATAATGGTCTAAAGCGACCTCTGCACCCCCCATATAGAATTCGAATTGTGCATTATGTAGAATTCAAAGATACATAACAAATTCTCCATGTGGGAGGGTGAATGTTTAAAATTCCCCTATTCTTAACAATATGTTAAGCAAAATTAGATTGGCTCAATGGAATCGAATTAAACATATCTAACATGCTATTCCGATTAATACTATATTAGTTTTAACTTAGCACTGGCTCCCCATAATCAGCGATGGCGGAAGGGCGGCGGCAGACAGCCTAGACCGGCCAAACCCTGACTCCTTGCTCATGGTCTGTCACAGTTCCTGGTCGTGAAGTAGACTTGCTACAGTCTAGGGCTGTATTATTTGCAGACTACATTTATGTATTTATGCTACTATTTATGTATCTGATCATGTGTGGATTAGGGGGGGGGGGGGTCTTGGCCTATTGGCTCATTATCCTGGTACACTATAGATAACTAGGTTAAAATATGTTATTCAAATTTGTAGGGCCTACAGAACTGATGTACTATGCTTGAGTCATAACAGGTCCTCATGGGCCATGGTAATGCTGTGACAGAGAGAGAGATATCCCTCTCCCCCATCCCTCCATCTCCACTTCTACATCATGTGTGCATCATGTGGGCATCCCTTCACCAGCAATCATTCACCATAGCTCCCTTATCATTCTAAAGGATAAATGTTCATCATGATGCACAAGTGTATAAAATGCTTTTGGGGGCAGAACTGACAAACATGATGCACACATGTGTACAGGCAAGGTGAAAGGGATATCCAACGAAAATGTCAACTTTAAAATTGATATCATAAGCTTTCCAGTGATATATTACACAAAAAGATATCATTTCTAGTTTTTGAGAAACGGCTATATGAATATGGGTGGGCATTGCCCTATCCAAAACCCCAATAGGCTCTAAGTCCTATAGTTTCCTAGATATCTCTATCTAATTAGCATAATTAGAATAATACATCATACATTTTTATCCTATAGGCCATAGATTTTGATCTAGAAATGATAATTCTATTCTGTTTTGACCATAGCAATAGTGAATCATTCTATCAATGAGCTACTTTATTTTCTTTATTTGGAATGGAAATCATGTTTCCATGGCAACATATATCAACAAATACATGCATTTAGGCTCTAAAACATTCTTTTTACATTCCAAATAAGGAAGCTTTTCACCAAAGATAGAATGTTTTGTATAGAACGACTGAATTCTCCAGAAAAAAGTACCAAAAAGGAATTATTAGCCTGCTTCTTTTATTTTAGGCCATGGTGTAGCCCCCTGGTGGCTAAAAATGGTGCTAATCCCGCGGGGATACCCCTTTCTGCTTGATGCTCACACATGACGAACACATGATGTACACATGATGAACATACGATGCACACATGATGCCCACATGACAAAGTACAACAGGGGCCAAGAGGCTGTATATATGATTAATTCACCCCTTAATCCAGCAACCCAATCACCCGCCACCCCTCCCCTACTGTTATCACCCTCCTACCCGCACCAGCAGTAAGGGAGGGAGTAAATACCATATGTGTTTGTATCAGGTATATCTTTGTATGTCCATTTCTATCTCTCTTCTTTCTCTCTCTATGAATTCTCCCTGCTCTCTAATTATTCATTTATTTCTGGTCTCTTGTCCGACTCTCTTCTCTCTATCTGACATTCCATCTGTCCCTCTGTCTTTGTCTCTCCCGCTCTCTTCAAACAGTGTTGAATATCAAGATATTCAATGTACATAATTATCAGTGCATTGTGGCAGTGACCATTGACAGTTTGAACTGACAATACCAGGATACAATACTGTAGCGTCCGCCGTTAAGTACAGTTGAACTGGAGATACTTTATTGTCCTGGCCCTCTTGACCACACCAGCTAAGTCTTGTCGGAGATCCTCTCTGCTTCAAGCATCACTAGGTTAAGAGAAAGGGATCTCACTTGCCTTGTTGTCCTAGGTATAAGGGAGTGTTCATTTATTAGTTGCAGGGGGGGGGGTGATGGGTTGGGGGGGCGTAAAGGTTTTCGACCCCTCCTGAGGGGAGGAGGGCGTAAAGAGTTCTGATCCCTCTGGGGGGGGCGTAAAAAATTCAGCCCCTTTTAAGCAAAAAAGCCCACCCATTACTATAGTTCAAAGAGGGGGGTGAACATTTTCCCTGCTTGTACTATACTGTACCCACCTCTCCGATGATGGGGTTGGTGCAGAAAAAACATGGACAATTCTGCCCCCCCCCTCTTCCCTTGCCAAAGATGTTGAAAACTAATTGCCCCTCCCCCTTTAAAATATAGTAACATGTGGACCTTTTCTTTCTATAAAAGACACCTTTACCCCCTCCCCCCCTCAAGAGGCGAGTTTTTTCACTGAGTAAACTGGAGGAACTGAACTCTCTGTAACAATAAGATTTTGTACAGTGGCAGTGTACACACTTGGCTAGAAGGACACATAATTCATCACATGAGGGGGGGGGGCTTAGTAGACTTTCTCAAAATGGATACAATTGATGAGGTGAGGCGGGAAAGAAGGGGTGGCGGCAGGGTTTCTGCTAAACATGTATTCTATTAGCCAGTTTGTTCAAATTTAATAACAATAAGCCAAACGTTGAGGCATGTTTTCCCTCAACTGGCCACATATAAGACATTTAATTTTCTAGTCTTCCTTAAGGTTTCAGTCACCTCCTCATATACATTTTGCCTTATTGAACCCCTTTTCCTTATGATATCAATGAAAAACCATTAATTCATTTATTATTTTATGCTTCTCTTTATTTTCCAGTCAGTTGTAAGACTACCTGGAAAAAGTCATAGAAGTCAGGTGGGAAACAAATTATCCAGCGCCAGTGGCCAGCTACATCAGTCAGTGAATCTCGCACACATCAATCTACCCATACACAGAGTAAAGTCAACCGTAAGTGACCTGTTCTGCACACACCAGCTTCTTCATCTGGACGTGGTGTAGTTCCTGTCACATCCTGATGCTGTCCTGTACAGAATCTATGTATGCGTATGTGTATATATGGGTATTTGTATGTAATAGTATATATACACGTATATGTCAATTTCCCCAATTTTTTTGAACTGTCTATATAATTATATCAAAGGCAAAATGTATTATTAAAAAACCTCTCAATGGGCCGCTTCACTGCACTCACAGGACTTTTACACATAATTCTCACTTGAAAAAACACAGAAAGGGGTAATACTTCTGAAAATATGCATGCCTGTGTTTTCCAAGAAAAATGGGTCATTCTTTCTATTACAAAACATGGAATTTGGAAAAGAGGTGTATTTCTCCCATGTATAGACTATGAGAAGATGTAGTTATTCTCAAATACTATGTCATGAATCCTCCTTTAAGTGGCTCTTTAACATAATAAGCTATGAATCTCATATCAATATTGGTTTGGCATTAGATTCACCAATGTAAGACATTTTATTTGTTAGGGTTAAGTTCTAACATATGTCAAATGACATAGGAATTCCTCAAAATCGACTAGTGACATGAGGGCTGGTGACAAAGGACAAGACCTTTCTCTTAAAATTGACAAGGGACATTGGCATTTCTTAAAATCAACAAGTGACACAGAACACCCCCCCCCTGCCTGGGGCCCTATCGGAATGAGGAGTGAACAAGGGAATGAGTTAGGGACTGAGGGAGTGGGCGAGGGAGTAATATATCATTGACTACTGTATTTCATCCTCTGACTCTCTGTGTATTTCCAATATTATGTATCCCGGTAGGGGACAGGAATAGGTTGTTGGTACGTACTACTATTGTGGCACAGTCCAGTCAATTGAACCATACCAGTATTCTGGTGCTGTGCATGCCCCAGGGCCGTACAAATGTAGATAAATGATTCGAGTTTGTAAATCGGCTAGGATATAGATTGAGGTGTCCTCTTTCCAATGGTACCATGCATGGTATGTATTAGGATTGCCAGAGAAATCTCATGTATATGATTAGGTACACTAATACTATTATCAGGTCATTATACTAGTACGGCCTAGATGGTTAGTACAAGTACAGCCCATGTAGGACATACTGGAATAGTGGGTATGTCCTCAACCTGGTATCTGTGTATTGATAACTTAGTCAAATGATCCCCTAGTGCATCGATACACATGTGATCTTGGAATATATATTTTTTTACTTCAAAACTTTAAGAATGTATATACATTTTGAACATGATTTTGATAATAAAAGAGTTCTGCCAGACCTCATTGAACCAAAAAAGAATTAGGAAGGGAGTGAGGGAGAAAGTTAGACAGAGATTGAGCAAGTATGGGGTATGGGAGTGAGGCATGAGTGAGGAGTGAGTAAAGGAGTGTGTTAGGGAGTGTGTGAGGGAGGGAGCAGATGAAGTAGGGAGGAATAATAGAGAGAAGGGGAGAGGGAGGGAGCTGGGAAGAGAAGGAGGAAGGCACCTGACCTCTTTTACATGCTATAATCAGAGAGGCAGGCATTTTTAAGGGCATTAGTTGTGATAGCAAAGTTCCCACATGCATTCTGTCACACAGAATGCGTACATATCTACCTATATATGCATATTTGGTACTGAAAAATTCCTTACTTTATTGTCTCCCTTAACATATCAGTTACCCCATCTCTTTTTATCATATACATTTTGCATTATTTAACCCATTTCCCTTATGGAATCAATGATAACCATTGATTCATTTTATGCTTCTCTTTATTTTCCAGTCAGTTTTAAAACTACCTGGAAAAAGTCATAGAAGTCAAGTGGGAAACAAATTATCTAAAATGGGTCCCAATCGTTCTTCTCTTTATTTTAATGTAGATAACTCCCTCTGATGCGGACACCCCCCGATTCCCCACTACCCTTGCTGCCGCTACCAGAGGCGGGGGAGCCCATCCTCTCTATAGACCTCACGGAGGACAGGGAGGGGCCCTCACTTGGCAGACCAGGAGGGGGTCGTGTGGGATCCAGCTAAGGAAGAGAGGGTGTCGCTGTCAGAGCTAGGGGGCCTCATACGGAGGTGGTGCCCTTGGCTGGTAGTCCTACACCCCCCAGCTCCTCTCCACGTAGCGAGCACCAAGTGGACTTGGCGGTGCCCATCACCAGTACTGCACCTGCACCCGCCACCAGCACCGTACCTGCACCCACGAGGACAAGTGGGGCTCGTTGGGATGCAACTCGTCGGTGCATCCATGGTGTCTCGTTCCATTGCAGCATGAGAACGGGTACCTGTAGGCTCCGCCTGGCCATGGGCCACACTGTTGCCCGACAGCACCACTGCTAGTGTGAGGGGTCGGACCACCGGCCGTGCGCTCACCAAGCTTATCATCATCATAGTTCTCCAGTTATTCATGTTATTATCTAGTTATGCATCTCCTTCTGAGAATTGCCTCGTTTCATGGGAATCATTAGTCTATGTTCTAATGAGTACTGCATCCCTCGTAATGTGGTGGTCGGGGGCTACCATTTTCTATTTTCTACGGGTTCTAAAAACATGGGAGGGTTTAGATTAGAAAGGGAAGGGTGTAGCGGGGCTGGGTGACGGCCAGCGCTTCCTCCGCATGAGGAGTTCGGCCCGGCGCCGCGAGGTGGCACCTCCTCAGTGCGGATGCTATATAAGGCAGCATGTGGAGGCGTTGTGCCAGTTCTGTCTGAGAGCTCGCCACAGCAGGTTGCGTTATCGCTAATCTGATGTCATATCATATCACATATGTTGTAACTGTTGATGCCTTTGGAATATAATATACTACTATTGTTGCTACTACTTCCTCTCATCTTGTCTCTTTCCTAGTTATAAGACTGGTTAAACCCTAGCCTCCCAGTTCTATTACAATATACAACCTCTGCCAGCATTGCTCCACGATACACTGCCTCAACTACCACTAGTAGAATGTGAAATGTTGACACAGAGCTCACACTGACAAATGTATCGTAAGGGTTGAACACTTTTTTCTTTACTTAATAGATATCAAGGATTTCAAAAATCAACTTCTAGATATTTCATTCATTGCCCATTAAACATTGGTATTGAAACATTGAAAAAGGTGATTTTCTATTCACCAGTTCATCAAAATAACAAATATGTTTTTAGGTCGTTTTGCATCCAAACTCTTTATATATAATATATATATATATATGATATATATATAATATATATATATATATATATATATATATATATATACAATATTG
This sequence comes from Harmothoe impar, assembly GCA_947462335.1. Taxonomy (NCBI): domain Eukaryota; kingdom Metazoa; phylum Annelida; class Polychaeta; order Phyllodocida; family Polynoidae; genus Harmothoe; species Harmothoe impar. Next base: position 33,317,518 of record OX381718.1, read on the forward strand.
CACTGTTTTCTGTGGGTATGTTTAACCCTTTAGACCCCAAAACGGCTGCAAACGGCCGTGCTTCATTTTCCCAAAATGGCCGCAGACGGCCGCAAATTGGCCATTTTTAGACTCTAATCAAAGCCTATATAAATTATGAGACATTCCCAAAACTTTTTTTGTTTTTTTCAGCATGGATCCCTTGCCATATATTGGTAAAACCTAATTGTATTTCAGGTCATAAATAATATCCAGAAAAGGTTTACATTGAGTGATTACAGATAGTTGTGTCTCAAAAAACTAATTTCTTTGGGCCTCACTAGAAATCGGCAATAAAAGGTACAGACCTAGCATGTATATTAAAGATCATTCTATTTGGAAACACCACCATCCTTGATGCAAGTTATACATCATTTTAATGGGCAGCTGATGCAGGTTTAGCAAACCATGATTTGATTCATATTTGATAACCCAAATGGTCATATTTCTCATGTGATTCAACCCCTCAAAATGGATGAAACAAGTTGCCATTTCTGAGTAATACCGAGAAATGGCCAATTTTAGGCCGAAGCCAGCCAGATAAAATAAGAAAAATAGAAAAAATTGAGATTTTTCAATTTTTTTTTGATTTGTCCCCAACATGTTTTCTTAAAATAGCCCTGTAGACTTTAATAATAGGATAATCTATTAACCAAAAGACCGTTCCCTGCAAAGTAATGTCTAGATTACATTTAAATCATCAAAAATGTTAATTCTGATGAGATTCCACCCCTTAGGGGGCTGTTCAAGAAGGAATTACTCAAAAAAGAAAGTTTTTGTTTGATTCACATTCCAACCCTATAGCAACGGCCTTTCTAGTCCAAGAAATTTGAAAATGGCATTTCATATGGTCATAATGGTGTATAATAAGTAATGCTTGTACAAAAACTCACCAAGGTATAGATCATTTAATGTGTATTTTCTGCCTGGAAAGAGGGGGGTAGTATAGTAAGGTTCCTTAGCCTCAATTTTGGGGCATATCGTTACCGGAGTGACAAAAGCGCCAAATTTCTCATAGACGTTCATTTGGTCATAAAGATTCATTTTAGCCTAGGTTGCATCTTCAAAACAAATCGGTAACCATGGAAACAGCCTAAATCCAAGATGGCCGCCAAATTGGCCAAAAACACATCTCCCATAGCATTAATAGGGTCCCTATACAAATTTGAACCACACCTATCCCCCCTAAATTGGGCCCTGGGAATCCAATGGTATTATTGGTTTGTTGCTAGGTTGAGCGGTTGCTTAGCAACAGCCATTCTAAATATGTATTTCCTTAGTTACACAGACTTAATGATTACTTAGCTCAATTTCAATGACACCTACCCCCACTAAATTGGCCCCTAGGATTTTAACAGTGTTGTTCATTAGTTGCTAGGGCCAGTGGTTGCTTAGCAACAGCCATTTTAATTGTTTATTTGCATAGCAACACATGGTTTGCAGGTATTTAGCTCAATTTCAATGACACATACCCCCACTAAATTGGCCCCTAGGATTTTAACAGTGTTATTCATCGGTTGCTAGGGCCAGTAGTTGCTTAGCAACAGCCATTCCAATTGTTTATTTGCATAGCAACATAGGGTTTGCAGGTAGATAGCTCAATTTCAATGACACCTACCCCCCTTAAATTGACTATTGACAATTCTATAGTGTCACTCCCAACTTGCTAGGGCCAGTATATGCCTAGCAACAGCCATTTTAATGATTAATTCTAAAACTGACTAAAAATAAATACTGTCAACCTCACATAAAAGCTGTGACTAATAGAGGTGTAACGGTACAAATAGCAGACAAAACTTCTGGTGCTGACCCTATTTTTCTCCTTCAGACAGGCAAAATGTTGGGTTCTTTTGAGTGTGCAGTAATAAATGACCCCTTTAATTAAAGCTTAACCCTTTAGGGCCGACCAAAATAAATGGTTTCTTGTGATGGGGCCGAGATATTTTGACAGAAACTTTCCCTGGGCCGAGCCTTTGCTAAATCCATAGAGTTAAGATGACTATAGTCGATGCTCGGCCCCCCATGGCATCGACTATAGTCCATGCTCGGCCCCCCCATGGCATCAACTATAGTTGATGCTCGGCCCTAAAGGGTTAACTGATTTTTCATTTGCATCCCGCATAAAAAAGTGTGTTCCGATATTGTGCTAGTTGCCATGGAACCTGACTTACCCAAACTTGACCTTTGACCCCTCCAAGCACCACCCAGGGTTACCATGGCAACAACCAACTTTTTATATATTTTTTACCAAGGCCTTTGGGAACAATTTGGGCCGCAGATTTTGATTCTGTGACAAATTTAAGGCCTCCTACCACTGATTATATGCACAGTAGTACCGTTTTTCATCGGTACTATTTACGACTACAACATTCTAGGGGCGAATTTGTACTGTGACACCTAGACAAGTCAGATCGCTAGTATGGCTTTTACGCAAGTTTTTTTCCAAATTTTGCTTCAGAAAAGACCTTAAAATGACCTAAATGACCACCGCCTTCCACTCTTCCACTACATACACTGTACAGTGTGGCTCTGTATGAGGGGGTGGGGGGTTAGGTGAGAGACCTTTCCTGGCTCAACATTGTTATAACACCTCAACACCTCAACATTGCACTATGTTAAAGGCAAAACCCTTGCTGCCCCTACAGTAGCAGTCAGAGCTGATCGAAGACCAGAACTCTGAGCTTAAATAGAGAGGTTGGGGGTTTAAGATGCAGACCATCTGCACATCGTAATACATGTATAGCTGAATAGCACCATGATCTGAAAGCAGTGTGAGACTCGACACTCACACATCCCTAGGTTTATGGCGGCTCCTATGGTACAAGGGAGAGGAAGATTGAGGTCTCTGACCATCAATGCACGTTTCACTTCACATTTCCTTCTCAATGCAATACAACATTAATTTGGTACATCTACATGCCTTTTGAAGGAATCTCTCTATTAGCTTATAACTCTAGATCTAGTTTCTTCCACTAATTTGCGAGAAACTTCAAAAATGAATTATGATGTACGGTGCAAATACTAGTTGTGATTCATAGCCTCCTGTCCTGCAGTGCGCTCTGCTAGTATCGGCACCAATATCTCATGTTTAGAATGTAGGAATTGCTGCCTCAGTAACCAGAAAGTAGAGAGCATCACTTTTACACTCCACATATAGAATTTTAGCACCAAAGTCATTGTATCAGCCTGTTCCCGACAAAACGTGGAGTTCTCACCCGCCCTATTAGTAGAATGTCCTTTGCATTTACAATCACCAACCAATGATAGATATTCATAGGTGAATTGGATATTAAACTCCCAAAAACAATCAAACACAGGTATTTTATGCCATGGCAATTGGCCATACAATAAAATCTAACCACACCACCCAATTATTGCATATCAATTTCAACATTAGTATGTCTTTAGGCTTGTAAAATACATGGTTAGCCTCAAAATAGGGGTCAAAGGAGGCTAACTTAGGGAATATGGCTAGTCAATCTGTGAATCTGCACATATCCTTTCCCCTGCTTATTCCCCTACCTGTCCTTCTCTGCCTATATTTTGTTTTGCCTAGCAATACCTGCATATCTATCCCTCCACCATTCTCTGTTTCCTTGCCTAACGCCTTGCCTCTCATGTCCGCTCCCTATTGGTGTACCTATTAATCTGCTTGCTCACCCTCTCCCTTTCTATGCCTATCACTCTATCCACTCCTCTATCTATCCCTCTACTAGCATCTCCCTTACCCTGTCTATTTCTCTAACTGCCATATCCTTCAAGACAGGTGAGCAACATAGAGGTATATTCCATAGACCCAACTTGGCAACCCCAACACATTCTCACTAACTACCATGTATGATTCAAGAGAATACTTCATTTCAGTGATTAATATCAGCAAATGACTTTCAGTGTCAACTATGATGCATTCTAATATTCTTTAGTTGACCATACTTATAGCAACTAGTAGCATGCTCCTGAAGGTTGTAGCTTAGATATTTAGAAGGTAAATGTTACATTGAACATATTCCTACAGATGAATGTAGGGGCCAAGAGTCATATCCACCATAAAAAGATTCAGGGTCAGGTGAAAATCATTGATAAGGTATGCCACAATTGGTAATGTGTCCCTAATCTGCATATCCTTGGACAGCCTTGCCTCAATCAACTATTATTAGTGCACTTTGCTGGAACCAGCACAGCTCCCACTTACCCTCTATAAATGTCTGTTAAACTAAATGAATGGCTACCTAGCCTAGGAACAACCCCCCCCCCATCCCTTTTAGAATAACATAATAGTACAGTATCAGGGAGCTTGCTTCCCAAGGATGATTCTTAATGAATATCCAGAGTCAAATATTTCATACCGAAACAATTTGACATTTGGTGCTCTCAATGATTTTGAGAATCTAAGAGAGAAAAATGGTCATTCTGAAGTGCATAAGGATACTAAATGAGGAAAACCTTTTGAATTTTGCAAGTTATCAATATTAATAAGCAGAAAAATGAAATGGTAGTCCTTAAATGGCTATTGATTCCAGCACTAACAAGGTAATGGCACCCTTAACCCTTAACGGTTAAAAGCATCAATGCGCTACCAGCATAGGGCTGATAGTGCATTAATGCAGCATTTAGTTTTAGTGCTGGTGCTGCATTAGTGCATCATGATGACTCTTTGGTAGTGTATCAACCCCGGAGAGTTAGCATGATGCTTGAATAAAGCACTGATTCCACCTCAGGAATTACCCTCCAGGTCTGGGTGGTCTACAGCAATGGTGAACACAGATATGTTATATGTTGTTGAAAAAGGAGAAAAGGGTAAGAAAAATGAACTATCTATTCCAGGCCTGCTGTTTCAAGGGTGGTCCCATAGATTTCCAGAGCTGCAGACCTGGTCAAGAGTTACTGTCTACCCCTGCAGTACCTAAACCTGCGTTTTTAATGGGGCAACATTCGCCAGTCACCTAGTGAAACCAACCCTGCTGAGCACATCCCAGATATCCTAATATCTGTTGTTTATGTTAATTAGTGTCAAGACCATTGTGGGTGTGATGGAATATGAACTGAGATATAATCTGACTTGGCCAGGATATGTAACCATACACTACATAAGATCAACAGTGGGGTTTCAAATTAATGCATATACACGGGGGGCCTAAAAAGTTGCCCCTTTAAGGAATTAACCAATTTGCAATGGCTGTTGCTGGGCATATACTCGCCCTAGCAAGATCGGAATGACACTATGAAAAAGGCCAATAGTAAATTGAAAGGGAAATGTGGGTTCCTACACATGGGCAACCTGGTGGCAAATATCGAAAGTGATTTCTTCTATTAGTTCAATTCATATTCCAATATTTATTATATATATTACTTTTCCTTAATCAACCATTTCATTTGCCACTTGGAGATTATGCATATGTGTATGGCATTTATTAACCACCTGGTTACTCAAACAATCCTACAGTTAAGGCAAACTACATATTTTTGAACTTTCTCATTTCATCAGTGACCCCCTAGTTTTTGCTTTTAAAATGTTTGTAGAGATATAGCAAAAGAAGGAAATTATCCGTGACAGGTTATGAGAAAAAATGGTTTTCTCATTTTATTCTATAGTTAAGGTACTCTTTTGTTCAAATGGCTGTAGCATGAACATTTTCTGTTTGATCATAAATCAAAGTTATATAATGCTGTGTCCTATGCAAATAGCAATAGAATTTCAGTAATACCTGAACAAGTAGCATTCCCCTTTAAGTGGGATAGGTGTCACTACAATTGAGCAATGTACCTGTTAACCCTGTGTTGCTAAGCAAATAGACAATTAGAATGGCTGTTGCTAAGCAACCACTGACCCTAGCAACCTATGAATAACACTGTTAAAATCCTAGCAGTCAATTTAGTGGGGGTAGGTGTCATTGAAATTGAGCTATCTACCTGCAAACCCTGTGTTGCTATGCAAATAAACAATTGGAATGGCTGTTGCTAAGCAACTACTGGCCCTAGCAACCAATGAATAACACTGTTAAAATCCTAGGGGCCAATTTAGTGGGGGTAGGTGTCATTGAAATTGAGCTAAATACCTGCAAACCATGTGTTGCTATGCAAATAAACAATTAGAATGGCTGTTGCTAAGCAACCACTGGCCCTAGCAACTAATGAATAACACTGTTAAAATCCTAGGGGCCAATTTAGTGGGGGTAGGTATCATTGAAATTGAGCTAAGTAATCATTAAGTCTGTGTAACTAAGGAAATACATATTTAGAATGGCTGTTGCTAAGCAACCGCTCAACCTAGCAACAAACCAATAATGCCATTGGATTCCCAGGGCACAATTTAGGGGGGATAGGTATGGTTCAAATTTGTATAGAGACCATATTTATGCTATGGGAGATGTGTTTTTGGCTAATTTGGCGGCCATCTTGGATTTAGGCTGTTTCCATGGTTACCGATTTGTTTTGAAGATGCAACCTAGGCTAAAATGAATCTCCATGACCATATGAACACCTATGAGAAATTTGGCGCTTTTGTCACTCCGGTAACGATTTTTTGGCTAAGGGACCCTACTAGTAAGGGACAATCATGGGGCACTATACATGTTTTTAGTATAATGTGCTGGAATTGAAACCAACTTGCACAACATGGGATAAGTGTGGTCTCTTTCTCAAAAATTGTACCATAACGTCTAGGTCTGTTTCAAAGGACAGAATGTTTACAATAAAGTGTGTTCGTTTCATAGTACAATAATGGGACAAATTGCATCTTTCTAAAATTAAAGTAAGTCACACTGTATGGAACAAGCGTGATATTTGTTTGGAACATTGTTCTAAGCTGTGTGGGTCTGTTTCATGGGACTGTCATGGGTCAATATGCACATTTCTAGCACAGTGTGCTGGAACTGAAACCAAGTGACACAAAATGGGAAAAATGTGATCAGTGTTTGGAACAGTGTGCTGGAACTGGGACTAAGTCAAACAATATAGAACTAGTGTGATCACTGTTTGGAACATTGTACCAAGCTGTGTGGGTCTGTTCCATGGGACAGCCATGGGGCAATTTGCACACTTCTAGCACTGTGTGCTGGAACTGGACCTAAGTCAAACAATATAGAACTAGTGCGATCACTGTTTGGAACATTGTACCAAGCTGTGTGGGTCTGTTCCATGGGACAGCCATGGGGCAATTTGCACACTTCTAGCACAGTGTGCTGGAACTGAACCTAAGTCAAACAATATAGAACTAGTGTGATCACTGTTTGGAACATTGTACCAAGCTGTGTGGGTCTGTTCTATGGGACAGCCATGGGGCAATTTGCACACTTCTAGCACAGTGTGCTGGAAGTGGAACTAAGTCAAACAATATAGAACTAGTGCAATCACTGTTTGGAACATTGTACCAAGCTGTGTGGGTCTGTTCCATGGGACAGCCATGGGGCAATTTGTACACTTCTAGCACAGTGTGCTGGAAGTGGACCTAAGTCAAACAATATAGAACTAGTGTGATCACTGTTTGGAACATTGTACCAAGCTGTGTGGGTCTGTTCCATGGGACAGCCATGGGGCAATTTGTACACTTCTAGCACAGTGTGCTGGAACTGAACCTAAGTCAAACAATATAGACCTAGTGTGATCACTGTTTGGAACATTGTACTAAGCTGTGTGGATCTGTTTCATGGGACAGACATGGGCCAGTATGCACACTCCTAGTACAGTGTGCTGGAACTGAAACCAAGTGACACAAAATGGGACAAGTTTGATCACTGTTTGGAACATTGTACTATGATGTGTGGGTCTGTTTCATGGTAAAAACATGGGACAATTCCCGAGCATTGTCACACAAAATGGCACAAAATAACTCATGATCAGGTAGAATGTGATAAAGTGGATCTGATGCGCCCCCCTGTGGATAGCAGGTAAAGTATTAATGAACTATTTGCCAATAGTGGACTGCTGTGTGGTGCAGACCCCTGGTGGACAAACAAGGACTTCAGTAGAACAATGTGGCACAACATGGAGCAAACTGTGATTTTATCATGTTCAATTGTATCAAAGCAGTTAAAATCCACATCACATGTATATTCGAGGGAATATGTAATTTAACACAGAATTAAACACATTTGAAGGCCAAGGTAGTTTTGAAACTGTCACACTCAAAATAGAAAGCTTGAAATCAAAAGTTTCATACAAGATGTCACAGGATGAATCTCATATACTCTTTACTTAAATTCAAACAACCTGACACAAATGTGATTTTTCTGCTTTGGGAATCTGTGTGAGTGTGTGTGGATCTTTCCCATAGGACAGATTCACACACACTGACACAGACACCATGGGACAGATTCACACAATATGCACGTTTCTCACACTGTGTGTGAAGGCCTGAAACAGTATCAAACAATTTCACACTAATTTGCTGGGTGGAGACTCGTATGTTAGTGTGTATATATTAACTGATTACACACAGAGCTGCTACCTGGAGGATATCTTTATTAACTAGCTTTTACTGCTAACATTTACTGCGACACAATAGGTATATCTGTGCCTCTGCCCCCGAACTTCCCTTTACTTTTATTTCAGCGCAGGGGTCTCAAATGAGCACAGAATATTCACAAATCATATATTTGTCTTCCTTTTAATTTTTGATTTTCTTGCACAATATTTGGTCATTTTAGAATAAAACCGTGGTTGCTTTAATTCCCCCCATTGAAAATAACTCGAAAACCCTATGATTGGAGGACATTGGAACCCTTTGTGACCTATTAACACCAATGGATGACATTTAATTGGCCTCTATTTTCTAAATATTATACAGTGTTTGGAACACAATATATAAGATTTAAAAGAGAAAAAAAAACAGATATACCCACTTTAAAGTAGAAGTTAACAATAGAGTGCACTGGAGGTAAAAATCTGTCAGCCCTGACCGTTTTATAAAAGCACATCAGAATCAGCACAATAGGCATAATGAAGGATGATCAATAAATCCTGCCGTAACAACGCCTCTCAATACGCCGGTCAATAACCGATAATTGGTGGTCAATATACAGCAGATTACGGTCTCAATGGGGCATGCGCAGTCCGTGTGTCAGCCACCAGGATTAGTGATATCATGGAGGGGAGAGGGAAGGGGTGACAGGGGCGGGGAGGGCAGGGAAGGGAAGGGCAGGAAAGAGGTAGCAAAGAGCAAAGAATACTAAGAGGGTCCACTTGCCGATTTCTTTTCCCCCAAAAGCCCATGGAGCCCCCTGGTGGATGGAGTGCACAGTCCACATAGCCCACTCAAACCCTATTTATTTACTCATAGATGAAATCTTATTTCAATTGCTGGAAAAAGGGTTTTATCTGACATTGGCGGATCCAGGGGGGCGACGGGCCTTAAGCCCCCCCCCCCCCCGCACACACACACAAAACAAAGGAAAAGAGGGAAGAAAATAGAAAAAGATGTGCTGTCCTCTCCTGCCCCTGTCTTCTCCTCCCCCTGTGTACCCCACCCCCTGTGTCTTCCCCCTGTGTCCTCCCCTCCCCCTGTTGTATCTCCTCCCTATCAGGTCCTTCCCTCTTCCTCCCCCCACCTCTCTTCTGCTCAATATTCTTCCCTCCCTCTCTTTCAATGCCAAAGCCCCGGGACTCCCATCCCTTCTCCTGTGGCCCTTATCCTCCTCCCAGGGTCCCCATACCTCCTCTCAGGGATTCCACTAGTCCTCTGGGCAATGAGTCTCCATCTCTGGGGTACCTATACCTCTTCCAGCATATAGGTCTTCCGTCCATCCTTTAGTTGGACCATCCATCCTCTGTGGTCTCTCCTCTAGTTTCTCAGATACCCCCTCCAGTTTTTCTCCCTATTACTATTCCTTCCTTTCCCAAAATTTCTTCTCCTCCCAATACCACTTCTTTCCTCTCAATGTCACCCCCTCTCTCTTAATGGCTTCAAAATATATTGTTGAAGACATGCCTTCAGGTAACAAAATTATTCATTTCCAAAGAATCAAGAATTATTTTCCAAACCAAATGATAGAAGCTAGATGTAGATCAGACTTTTGATGAAAAAGTGTGCCAAAACTCCTGAGAATGCACAATTTCAAGGCTATAACTTCAAAATTGTCTTGCATGCCCCCAAACCCCCTAGCATTACCGCTGAGCTTCATTTGCGGTGACTGCTGCGCTTCACTTGCGGTGTTCCGCTGCAATAGCCGTTCACTCTAGATTGAGCACTTTTGGGCCCCCCTTCTAGAAAATCCTGGATCCGCCACTGTAATAATTACCCGTATACATGAAGGCATTATGTTACAAATAACCACAGACAAAACTATATATTCTATCACATGCACTCACCGAAAGGGAGCTGCTGGCCTGTGCAGGAGGCGTGGCAGTCGCTGTGGCAGTTGCTGTGTTGTCGGAGGTAGGCGGAGGTGTTGTGTAGGCAGTGTGGTCGGCGTGGTCAGTCGTGGCAGGCGTCGCCACAGCAGCAGCCCTCCGCAAAGGCGGGGCCTTAGCAACAACCCTCCTCAGTCGGGGGGGCTCAGCGACAACCCTCCTTTGTCGGGGGGGCTCAGTGACAACCCTCCTCGGTGGCGGGGGCTCAGCGACAACCCTCGGTGGTGGGGGGGCCTCAGCGACGACCCTCGGTGGTGAGGGGCCAGGTTGTTCGTCCCCAGGCACTGGCTCAACGGAGGGGCCAGGCTGTTCCTCCATGGGAGCTTGGTCACCTGCGAGGCCAGCCAGATTTTTTCTCTCACGGTGAGCCTGGACCTTTAAAAATAAAAGGATATTGTATGATTTAACATAATATATTATGATATATTATTTACACAGTTTATAAATCTATAGATCTATGCATGTATTGTACAAGTTATTTGTAATGACACACAGCTAGTACCAGTACTAGTATCTATGGTATAAATTACATTATAAATATATATATATAAATATATAAATAAATGTATGCCATTAGACTTACGTAGCCTGTCGCGTACGCAGTCCGGAGTTTCTTCTCTGGGGTGTTACACAACTTCAGGGTGCGACGCTTGCTATCCTTTTTCCTTTTTCGCTCAGTGGAAGTATGTTTTATCCTCAAAATACATAAAAGTGTCGGAACTTACAAGTTGGTCTGAGCACCCTCAATCATATATAAATTATTAAACTATCATATATTTGGCAATAGCATATTAGAATAGATGACCAGTGAACATCCTGTACAGAAATCGTCTTGATATTGTTAATATTAAAGTTTCTAGGAGCGAAAAGCATTTTCTCGTGTAAGGCCCGACACTTTTATCGGAAAAGCATTATATTCACCGAAAACAGGGGTAAATAAACGCTTTGGCATAGATTGAACCTGCTAAAATGATGAAGGGGGGGTGTATCTATAATATAAACCATAAATAACCTCATTAAACAGAATATTTTGGGCCTGGTGGGGGGTTTTGAGAAGAAATTTTGAGCATTTTCGGCGACGACAAACCTCTGCCAGCGCCAAAAGTATACCTACTATGCTTTAAACAATCTAAAACTTCATCCGGAGCTGCGCCCGTGGGTATCTTATTATGCTGGAACTTTTAGCTTTTGGATGAATACCTCGGAATATCTCGGGTAGATTCATCGAAAACATAAAAGTGTCGGGCCTTACATAAAAGTGTCCGAACGCTTCGACGACACGCAAATAGCCTAAAACGAACCGATGATTGCGCAATCGAGTCAAACCGCGGCCAGCGTCGGTCGGCAATCATCGAATATTAGCAGAAATACATCACTTCTACACGAAAATTTGCATTTGGGGGGTGCTAGACATGTTCTACGATCAATGTATTCACAAATTTCCGCGAAATTTCTTACCTTTTTGCGAATATTTGGCGAAATTCCGCGAACTTTCGATGCGACTGCGAATTTGCCTGTTGATTTCGATACGTTACGGCGTCCCACTGCCGTAAACCGGTTCGGCGCTGCTGGAAAGCGACGCGCTTTTACGACAATATGCTGCAAAAGTTGTTCCCGCCGAAAATACGAAAAAAGTGTCGGACCTTACAGAAATACGTAAAACTGCCCGAAATACACACACCGGCGAGGGATCAGACTGCTATTTTTCGCCAAGATGAAGGAAATATGTACTCGCGTGGATATCCATTGCTTAGATTCAATTGGTTACCGGTATTTTAAGAATTATAGCCACATTTCGCCGTAAGGTCCGACACTTTTATTTTGTTCCAAAATCACTATTTTGGACCTAGCTCCGTCAAAAATGATCCCATAGGTTCCTCCAGATTGAATGAAAAACGAAGTTTAGGTGGCCCTTTTTACTGTCCCATCTGAAGTGCCAAACATAAAAGTGTCGGAACTTACGAGCGTGTCATTTTCCAATATAAGGGCTATGACAAAAAATTGGGGAAAAACATCTGGATAAAACCAACTGATTTGGTGAGGTAACACATATACCTAATAGAAAATCATGAATTTGCATGGTTGGGAGTGCCTCAATAGATAGGGGGGGCTTTGAAAAAAATGAAAATGGCCTGGAACACCGTTTTTGGGCTATTTTCAACTTTGAGGGGCCATAGGTCCCAAAATATTCACCCGACACATGCAATTTTACATTTTTCTGAAAGCCTAGGGTGTCCCCTCTAACATAAAAACAAAAAGAACCAGTATGGTGCAAGGATTTTTACTCCACAGCTACTGGAAGGTGGAAAACACAGGAAAACACCCGAAAGTGGCATTTTTCAAAATTCTGACTCGTATATGTTTTTTTCTTGATATTTTTTCTCAATATCCGTTTTATCCATGTTGAATTTGGGGGAAAATCTGATCAGGAATAGTAGCTCTAGCTATTCGCCATCTTTACCACAGTTGGTGCCCATCCCTATACTGAGTTCCCCCTCTAGGCTGTAGGACCCAGGCATACAACATGGTTCACACCCCACCTGTCTGCCACCAGAAATGGACGACTCGTGACACGTGACTCGTGTCTATAGTGCCGACTACAAAAAGGCATTTCTATTGAGAATGCAGTCAGAGCTTCAGTTAGCTTCACAGAAAAAAAGAAGTCGTGCAGAAAGATGTAACTATTTTAGACTGAATATAGTAAGTGTGGGTACACAGTAGAATCTACTGTAAGTGTACAGCATCTACTGTAGCTTTACACTAGACGCTACTGTTTACATACACTAAACTGTACACCTACAGTAGATTCTAAAATATACCTACAAGGAGGCAACTGACTATTTAGAGTGTAGGCTACACTGTCTAGAATCCAGGCCTTCGTATATTCATTACTCATCCTGTATCTCATTTACGCTGTACTGTGTCCCCTTCTCCCACCCGTTTAACCCTTCAAGGACAGAATGATTCCTAAGTGCGATTAATGTTCATGTGTGATTATGATGCCCTAAGGCCCTAATGCAGCTTTGGCGAGTTACTCACCAGCATAATGCCAATCCTTCGGGAGTCTGAACTTTGTATGGTCGTCATGATGTATTATTGCAGCGAGTTATGCATGATAAGAACAGAGTCATGCATGATAAGAACAGAGGGTATATCACATTAAAACACTTACAACAAAGGGCATATCACATTTAACTAGTATGCAGCCTTTAGAGGGTTAAATGTCTCTAATACTCGGCTGACCTCCTTGGGTTCAATACATCAAGATGTGTGAATATTTCATGAGCGGCGGCCTCTCAGGATATCACGGGGCGGGGGTAAGTAGCCTAATTGTTACAGATTGTCCAATAATGGACACCCCCGTAAATCCAGCCATGTGCATTATTGATACTATATTGTAGCGGACAGGGCACTAGGCCTTTGGGCATGGGGCAGGGGGTATTGAGATGCCCTCATAGTTTATGGTAAGTTTTTGTACCTTTTTGGTTTCATATTTCCCCGCTGAGTCTATACTTATAACATCATACAGAATATCTAATGTCCTTTCTGATATCTTCACATTAAACCACAGCGGAAGGGTAAGACAAAGGACTTCGCACCTTGGGTATATCGCATACCCTGACATGACCTTGCTGATGTGGTTTAAAATAGATAGACAATGGTTATGAAAAGGTAAGTGGGATTAACCACAGCTTGCCGGTAGGGCGACTCGGGCTTCGCCCTCGTCTGGCCCCACCAGCAAGCTGTGGTTAATTCTACATACCTTTTCATAACTATAGTCTATCTATTACATGTACCAAAATGGCATACTTAGACCACTAAAAAAAGAAGGTTTCTCATCACAGTTGGCTGAAATGTAAAGGATGATTATGTCCTTTTCGTGACTAAAATTCACACTATAGTAGTCAAGGGGTCAAAGATCTTTAAACGAGGGGGAAATGTAAGTTATTCCGTTTTTCATCCGAAAAAATAGAATAAAAAGTTTTCCTCAAAACCTGATTTCTAGGATGCACGGTGAGATGAAAACCAGGCATTTTTTTGGTTGCCATATATTTCCTTTTTTTCTAGAGCAACCATTTCCTTCATACCATATGCAGGTCAGATACAACATAAATCATCTTCATACATAATGTGAAACTGATGAAGGTGAAACAATGAAGATATAGAGCGCCGAAGTAGCCCCTCTGCCCTGGATCCTGAGTAAACACAGTAAAGTATAGGATGGAAACTTAGTCAATAACAACGAACCTAGTTAGTCATTTTTTGGCTCCCTATACGACCAATCATGGTTAGTTAATACTATCAGGTATAGTCAGTAGTGACTGATCAACCTTCGTCATTCCATTCCTATGAGTATAAGACGGAGTATTATATAGTACAAGCAATATGTGCATGATTTTCAAGGCAGTGTGAATTTTTTCATAAAAGCAAGAGACTTGGCATGTCTCAAGTCCATATCCACACCAAAAAAATCAGAGGTGGGGCCACCGCAAAATATCGTTATTTTGCCTGTAGCGGCCATTTTAAGTCGGCCATTACCAAAAAATCTGTTTTCTTCGATCAAGCAGCAACTAAATACAGTACTGCAACAAAAAAGGTGTCTAGACCTATGTTTTCAGGGTCACAGAATATGATTATGCAATGAGAAATGATGTAGTATAGCTAGTTTGACTTTGGCGTCCATTTTGGTTCTGCCATTACCAAAAAGTGTTTGGTCATTGATAACTTCACAACCAAATGGAGTATTGAAGCAAGTAAGGTGTCTATACCCACATTTCCAGGGTCATGGAATAATGTGATGCCATCAGAGAATGTCTATTACGCATAGTTTCACCAGGAATCTGTTTCACCTCAAATGACAATAACTTG
This sequence comes from Harmothoe impar, assembly GCA_947462335.1. NCBI lineage: Eukaryota > Metazoa > Annelida > Polychaeta > Phyllodocida > Polynoidae > Harmothoe > Harmothoe impar. The sequence goes on from OX381718.1 coordinate 33,332,752, forward strand.
TGGACGCAACAAATGCTATATGGACTATGGCAAAACATATTTTTCTCAATTACTTCAAAACTAGATGTGGTACTTCCATAAATAAAGTATCTATACCCATGTTTTCAGAGGCAGAGAATATTATTATGTTAGTAGAAAAGGTAATTTGTCCCTAGTTTGACAATGGCGGCCATTTCCTTCGGTCATTACCCAAAAATATATATTCTTGAATTACATCACAAAGACTCAGAGCATTGCAACAAACAAGGTATTTATACCCATATTTCCTTGGTCATAGAACAACATTGTGCCATCATTTTTGCATGTCCATTAGGGGCCTATTAAGAATCACATTTTCTCAATTGGTTCCTAACCAATGATAGCACTGCAATAAAGAAGGTACGGTAGCAAACCCCATATTACCATGGTTATTAAAGGAATAATGCATAAACAAGCAAGCAGGAGGGTTGGTTATCCAGGGCTAACACATGAGGTGCAACCGAGTGCCTTAGCCATGGATAACCAGCCTGAGTGCTCGATTATTCATGTTTTATTCTATTTATACTACAGTTTTAACATTTGAGAAAAAAATCTGATTTATTTTACCCTGTAAACTCGTGTTTACAATGTAAACTCACTGTGTGTCATAGCAGTGCGGTTATCTACTGAGCACTAATACACACTGGTTATCCAGTTTAGGCGTGCACTGATTTGAGTGCCTGAAGTGGATAACCATGGTATAAAGAATGCTATTATGCTGGTAATGTGTATGTCATAAGGCAGCAATATTTGGTATGCCATTAAAGGGATCCCTCCATTCTCCCTGTAGCTCTACACCATAACTCCTCCTGGATCTCCTCTAACATCTCTGACGCCATCTTCAGGATTGTCAATTCTAATACCGGCAATTACACTATTACTTCCTGAGGTCTAATCCCTCCTTCAGGATACCCCCTCCTCAAGGGTCACCATGTTTGAAATGTAAAAGATACTGGGACAATGTTAATCACTAACAACCATCCTCTCATTATGCAACCCCTCCTGCCAAGATGTCCTCTCACTAACAATGTCCCACCCTTCATCTCAAGGTATTTCCTGCCAATATCCCACCCTCCTCGAAGTACCTCCTCCCAGTCAATAGCCCTGCTTGCCTCTTGGGGTGACCCTCCCTGCCAGAAAGGAGCACACACTGCAAGTAAAGAAGGAGTAGGGCATTGAGGACCAGGGAGGCATCGGTAATCAGGTATATCGATATATAGATATTGAACAAGAGATAGAACAGGACAGTTTGGATACCTCAGAGGAATGTTGTTAGACCTGCAATGAGATTTAAAAAATCCTGGAGTAGTGGTAGATGTTCAGGGATGCTAGAGGATGCTAGAGATGAGATAGGGGAGGCTGGAGGAGGATAGTGACTACTGCAGGAGACTATGGGGATGGATATCAGAGCAGAAGGGATAAGGGAGGGAAGGTGGTGTGAGAATAAAAGAGAGAGATGGGGAATTACATGGAGGTAAGGGGATGTGGATATGAAGTGAATATGGTAAATGTAGGTAACATGCAAATTCAGTGGACTTGCGAGGGGATAGGATAGGACACAAGGATATGGTAGGACAAAGGAGGAAAGAGTGTTTGGCATAGGGACATGGACATTTTTGTGTGAATCTATGGATGCCCTTGGGACTTGAGTGGAAGTGCCTAGGGTGATACATGGAAGCAGGTCGTGGAAATATAGGGGACTCTCAAAGAGTGTGCATGAGTGATGCTTGGCTACCAGACCAAGGTTATTCATTTCCTAACACTGGCTGACCACTGTTTCTCTATACAAATCATTTTTGAGGGGATCTCTGTTATCAAAGGTTCTATACACTATTACCAGGCTGTAACATCAATTAACACCCTATAGGGGGTTGGTTAAGTATATTCTAATTGCCTTCATGTTTCCTTAAGTTCTAGCTAGTATCTAAAAGGCTGATTAGATGGTGCCCTACATATACCACCTATGCCTTAGCACTGTGGGGAACCCGGGAGGACACACACCTCATTCTGGGTGCTCATTGCATATACATAAGTGGGCAATATTAAGTGTCCCCTATGAGATCGTTGAAGGATAGGAACCTCTCGCCATACTTCTCACCTTGCTCTCACCATATATGTAGCTTCTCCAAGAACTATCTTGAACCTGTCCCCATACTTCTCCCCTCACCCATCCCCTGTTCCCACCACATCACTCTGGGTTGGGCAGGATAAAACTGTTTAAGACAGAGGGAGGGGGGCAATCAGTACCCTTTCATTCATAATATCATGCATCATAGGTTAATATCTAATACTCAAATGTTGATGGGATGGGGATTTCAGCCCTCCTCCACCAGGAGCACTTAACCAATAGTCAAAAATTGATCTATACTATACTGAAAAGGGCTACTATGTGTTATGATAGTGTTCCTCTTTCTCTCTTTCTTTCCCTCTTTTCTTCTCTATTCTTCCTTTTCCCCCTCATCCTTTCTTTTTCTTAGTGGGGTGGGGGGGGGGGGAGAAAAGACCTGTCAGCTCCCCCTGGATCAGCCAATGTAGAGATAGTGAACCATCATGGATGACACTGGCTAAGGCAAAGAATCATGAGATAAAATGCCATGCTGTGAGTGTATAAAATGCTAAAATGAGCACATAGATGTGGAAAACCTGATAAACCTGGATAAAACCAGCTTTATGACACTGGGGAATATCATCAGCATATAATTTCCTGAACTGAGACTAAACTAGCATATATTTTGCTTGATGTCATGTACTGTTTTTAGCATCCTCACATAATGGAGCAGAATTATATTATTTGTGTTGATTTAAATCAGTTTCATGATCATGACTATCTTCTTCCACACAAGCATGTGGGGTATCATTATGAAACTATTACATAATAGAATTTGTATTCTGACAAATATGAATTGCTAATACTTAAGAAATAGGCCTTATAGTCTGATACCATACAACTGATAGCATGGTATTGTTATCTGACCATGATAATATTAATTTTGACACCTTAATATACATATTCACTGCCGAAAATATTTTTCTTGTCAATGGGTAACGAGAAATTGTTTTTCAGGAGGCCGTTTCACCTCAAATGAAAACAATTGATTGAGGCCTGCAAATGATATATGGACCCCCTCAAATGCTTTATGGGTGCCACATATGCTTAATCACAGGGTACCCAACCATCATATAAAGCATTTGCCACACCCATAAAGCATTTGCCGTAGTCCATATAGCATTTGTAGGGTCCACAAATTATTGCCATTTGAGGTGAAACAGCTTCCTGGTGAAACTATGCATAATAGACATTTTTTGATGGCACCACATTATTCCTTGACCCTTGAAATGTGGGTATAGACACCTTACTTGCTTCAATACTCCACTTGGTTGTGAAGTTATCAAAGACCACCAACTTTTTGGTGATGGCGGAATCAAAATGGCCGCCATAGTCAAGCTAGCCATACTACACCATTTCTCATTGTATAATTATATTCTGTGACCCTGAAAACATAGGTCTAGACACCTTTTTTGTTGCAGTACTGTATTTAGTTGCTGCTTGATCGAAGAAAACAGAATTTTTGGTAATGGCCGATTTAAAATGGCCGCCACAGCCATAATAACGGGTTTTCTCAGTGGCCCCACCTCTGAAATTCATTGCATGGATATGGAGTACAAGCGTGAGAAGTTTCATGCTTTTATGAAAAAATTCACACCTATTTCACATATTGCCTGGACTATATAAGGTAAAGTCTTTTTGGGTAAGGTCCTAGCCATACTTTGTTTTGCCGAAGTCATATCAGTTCGTCTTTCTGATTAATATCTCTATACTAACCTGGGATAACCACTACAGCCCGGAGCATTTAGACTATCAGTGTACGTCATTAGGACGTGAGGATAAGTCATATACAGTAAAATTCCGCTACAACGAATTTGGTTACAACGAATTTTTGGATACAACAAACAAATTGCTGTGCCCAAATCCCTTTCCATACACTCCTATAGTAAAGATATCCTGTTATAACGAATCTTTTCAGATATGAATTCGGTTATAACGAATTATATTTGGTCAGTTAATGAATTTTCTCTTTGATATCACCTCTACTAGTTCAGGGTATAGAGGCACCATGGCCGGGTACAGAGGCAGTAGGGCCGGGTACAGAGCCACAGGACTTCTGGCTTTGATATCCACTCACCTGAGGCCGGGTACAGGGGCAGTAGGGCCGGGTACAGAGCCACAGGACTTCTGGCTTTGATATCCACTCACCTGAGGCCGGGTACAGGGGCAGTAGGGCCGGGTACAGAGCCACAGGACTTCTGGCTTTGACCTGAGGCCGCCCACAGAGGGACTAAGGCCAGGTACAAAGGGACTATGGCCGGTTTTTTTAAACCATATTAGGATGTCTATGATGCTGTATTTGGATACTACGAAATTTGTTTATAACGAACGAACTTTTCTGCTGAACCAAAGCACTTATAACGTTATAACGGAATTTTACTGTAGAAACCCCAGTGAGGTTCTATCCCACTTAGAACATGGTATTTTAGTTAACCACCACTGTTACATGTGTAGGGGCCGGTTTTACACTTCCTATATTATTGCGGGTTCTGTTGGACGTCATGCTGCGAACTCTGTCTGAACCCTTCAGTCCGGCGGCAGGTAGTAGCACCTGTCCCAGTCTTGGGGTATGGACAGAGTTCACTATAGGCTTCCGGTCTGCATGTGCACATGCAGGCTGGATGCCTATAAATGCCGGCGTCTGGGAGGACCCGCTGGCTAGTGTGAGGCTAACCACCACACTGCTCATACTGAGGCAATGAACGATACTGCCAACTTACCTGCTACATGTATTGGGTCTGGACTCAAAGGAGATCTGAAGTGATTAGCTTTCTGTTGAAGTTCCATAATAAAGACTATTTATTGCAACCTGTACACTATAATTGAACTGTTGTCGACCTTGTTCTTTCATCTTGTATACTATTAAATATTAGTTATTAGTAATTCATACTATGCAGACAAAAGTAGGTTTTTAATACACATGCAAAAATGGTCTGAATATAGCAAAATTGCTTTGATTAAGAAACATCAAGAGCCATGGAATAAGCCTTGACTGCGGGCACATAGAATACAGCTATTCCGGTGTAAACCATATATATGTAGTAATTAGAGAACATTTTGAAGTGCAGCTGCACACAGGTGCATGGGATATCAAACATTGTTAGAGCTACAATACAGTCATTATTTGGAGGCATATGGAAAACAGAGAGCCCACAGTACGTTTTGCTGTTCTAGACGTAGAGTAGGATCACACATATTTTATGATGTGCAATATTTCATCCAGCTCTCAGGAATAAATTATATCAAAGATGCCCTACTTGAGGTTTTTATCAGGGGGTTCCTGTGATAATAGCATTAGGTAAATATTGAAAATGTGCCCTTGCACCATAATACATCATGATAAAGTGATGACCCTCCGAGTGTTTGCCCACATCTTGGCAATGTTTGCACCATAGTGCGTCTGTGTCATCCTGGCCAAACTCCACAACTATAGGTCAAGGTCCTGATGGTATCTGGTCCTGTACAGACTCCTGCCACAACTGGATAAGGGTCTTGATGGTACCTGGTCCTACCCAGACTCCTGCCACAACTAGGTAAGGGTCCTGGTAGTATCTAGTCCTGTACAGACTCCTGCCACAACTAGGTAAATGTCCTGGTGGTACCTAGTCCTGTACAGACTCCTGCCACAACTAGATAAGGGTCCTGATGGTACCTGGTCCTATCCAGACTTCTGCCACAACCAGGTAAATGTCCTGGTGGTACCCAGTCCTGCCAAGACTCCTGCCACAACAAGCTAAGGGTCCTGATAGGCATTCATTCAAGATCTTTTTTCATTGCTTAAGAAAAATTCCTCTTCCCAAGGTGCTTACATGGAGTTGTGCCTACACCTTAGTACATCCATTGACTGGGACTAAAAATGAGTTCACAAATAACATACTTCTCTTCCTGTCTATTCCATTCGCAGTTATTCCCCACCATTTTGTTCAAATCAGATTCTGTTGCCCAACGTTTTGGTCATTTTGCATTAAAACAGTGCATAATTTTATTCCACCATTGCAAATACACAAGAGCTTTCTGAGCTATTTCTACCCAAGGATCACATCTAATTGACCCCCATCCCCTGAAATTTATACTGTTACAGTATTAAGAACACCTTTATGTAAGATTTGGAATCTGAGGAAAAATCGGATATAGCCACTTTAAAGGGACTCGCTACTTGTCGCAGGATTACTGATGTTCTATTGACCTTTGCATATAACTCAGGATTATGTTAGTGTAGCTGTTGGCTATTCTAAAATAGGCATCGGCTATGAAAAACTCCAGATTCGAAAATAGGTTGTTCAGAAATTACACTTTATTCATTCTGACATACGGCTCGTAATCATACAGACGGATAGTAACAATCAAATAGGCTTCTGAACACCAGTGGTCATATGAACATACAGGAGGTATACGTATACGCTCACGGTCTAGTACATAATTCCCGAGTTCCAAGGCTCTCTTCCATCTTGGTTAACTCCACTTGGACCAGACTCCACGGAGGGAGCTCTGTGTCCGGAGTTGTCCACCAGTGCATCTATCTCCTCTAGTTCCCCCAGAGGGTAGAACAGAGAGAGACGCAGGGTGACCAAGTTGGAAGCAGCGACAGGACTAGGCCTAAAAGGTACAACAGAGTTCGGGGAAGCTCTGTTGTGGAGCAGTCGAGCTGGCCGAAGTGCACAGCAAGACTGGGTCCTCGATTAGCAGAACCCCAGGTCTTATGTACTGATCCTTATATAACTCTCTTCATTACTCGTAAACACTTGAGTTCCCGAGGAACTCCGGGTAACCACGCACCGGTGCATCCGGGCCAACACGGTACCCGAGATATGTCGGGTGACACGTGGCGGTCACGGCTCAATGCACATAACCAGGCCGCGCTCCCTCAATCCTCAGGTGTAGACTTATGTAACCATATACCCGGCACCAGACTGGAGCGCGGCCCGGATACACGGCAACACACATACTCAATATAACCCAAACTGGTTCTATAGAAATAGTACAGCGGCGACCCACTACACTACCCCCCTTCAGACAATATCACAGCGTCTAAATAGCGGCACAAAGTGCAGTATTTCTTTTATACTACCTTGATATAATGACAAATTTTATCTCCAAGCAACCCAAAAAAACATATTGTCTCCAAACATATACATAGTGGAGACAAGCGTAACTCTTTCTACTAGAACAACTAATATATTTCTTGAGTATTATAGATATGTCTTCATCCTTTTTGATATTAACGTCAATCATATCAACCATCAGGATCCAGTTACACAATAATCGAGTATCATCCTTCAATAACAGTCATGATTTCTGGGACTAAGAGGATAAACTCCACACAGCCAGTCAAGCCCTATAAAACAAACTTGACTACATATCATAAAAAAATAAAACCTTTAAGACATACTACCATATACTAACCATGTTTTATCGAAAACGATTTGTTACAACAGGTATCATATACATACAGATCAATATGAACACTTCTCCTTAAAAGTTACCAATTTTTTCATACGAGACATCTTGGAAACAAAAAGGTGGCAAGTGTCGGACTTATAGTAAACCTTGACCCAACCCGTCTATTTGAATAGACTCACTCGCTTTACGTGCCAGAGTAAGGTTTGAAAGATCAATATTTTTGGAATAAATGTACATATAGCGTAGATCCGGTAAATGCAGTTTCAGTCAAATCCAGGACTTCAAAACCGTATGCAAATCATGGTCACATAGGTGTCCTTCGTGATGTAACCTACATAATAACACAAGTGGCATTCTCCATATAGAAATGCTAAGGCAATCAGATCAAGTGGCATGGCAACATACTTCAACCTTTATGGAGAATTAATCTCCACACTCAAGTTTATAGATCAAAAAGCAGCAAGCTGAAAAATAGAATGATCCAGCTCCTCACTTGATACCTTCCTTCTGAAAGTAATCAACGAGAACCTACGGATCTCCATAACAACTTACTTAATTTTCATCATCTGTACTTGAACAAATCTCACGTCTTTCAGGTTCATTGATATGTTATTACCATTGATACACATTTAGTACAAATGCAGTCAAGTAACCCTTCACTTTAGTAGGTATCATCAGGATCCAGTCCCTTATACTTTTACTACTGGACGGTTAATTCAGAGTATCACAATTGGCATACAATAATCATACCTATAGCACATGTCATCAAATCAAACAGAACCCGTTTCACAAATACTGTCTTATGGCAAATAGAACACTCTTTGGTGATAGTTTAACAGTCTTTATATGTCAACAACTGCAAAACCTAGATGAAAGGTAATATGGTATCATATCAAAGTCTTTTCATAAATAGGTGATAATGATCCACTGTAAGCAGTTCCTGTCATCTCAGTCTTTTATAAATATATCTATATATATAGTCATCTTGTGACCCATTGTTCATGGTATTTAACGCATCATATGGTTCGTGGTGCACTAATAGCTCCACTACTGCAAAAGTTCAACCTTGATGACGACACATGGTAGAGGTTCTATACATGCTGCAAACTGGGAATGTTTTTATGACTCGCCACTCAGCAAAAGTTCTTCATTCTTGGACACTGGCGACATGCACTCACTAGATCGGTTGTCACTCATCTCAATGGAAATGTCCATCCCAGACCCTAGCTGCAGAGCGTCAGGGTTGAGAAAATGCACCTGCGTACTCATAGGTACACTCGCCATGGATATAGGAATGTCCAAGGTCGATGGACGATGGTTCCCTGACACAGAACCAGTCGTCACAGGTAGGTCCACTGGAGGATCCACCATCATAGATTGTTCAAGTTCAGGCATACCTGGCGGGACAAATGTCATCCAGGCCCATTTCATACGGTTTCTATCCTCGTTGGAGAGGTCAGCAGCCCTGTATGTCCCCATACTTTGCTTTATAACCTCGTCCCAAAACTTGTAGGCTTGATGTGCCCCCGAACTAGTATGTTCTAACCAGAATTCCATATCCCTCTCCGTATCCTCATAGGAGGGTAGCCTAGCTCGGCTCCCTATCTCCCCAGTAATCTCCCCCGTGTAGGGTTTGGACTTAGAATTATTGGAAGGAGTTCTGAATAGCTTGGTACATTTCCTCTCGTTGAACTTATCTAATTCTCGGATATATGCCCCCCTGCATATCTTACTCCCAGGAATTACATCATCCGGATCAAATTTCTGGAATTTAGCTGCCAAATGCATGACTGCCATGTTTGGAATACGCTCCGGGGTAGACTGCTTAGGGGCATTCCAATCGGGTACAAATTTTCCATGAACCGGATGTAGACCATCAGCACGGTCATACGACATAGAACCCCAAGGAGCACCCACTGGAGCGTTACTGACCAAATGCACCGGTATTCCGGGCATGTTCTGGTCAGTTCGGGTTACTCCCGAAGAAGGTGGTGACGCAATATTCCCAACCTGGAACAAGGGAAATCCCCCGGCTTCGAGTCCTTTCAACCCCGGGCCTGACACGAACCCCCTAGCTTGCGCCACTGACAAACCCATATCTACCAGTTTCTTTACATGTGCTCCCCGAGCTAGGAGATACTGTGTGGTTCTAACCTGTTCAGCTTTCTTTATCTCAGAGATATCACTGCCATTCCGGCGTTTCACTCCCCTATTCTTCATCTTACTCGGTGGTTGATACACGAATTTAGGTAAATTCGCTTCACTGAATTGTTTTGGAAGGTTACAATCGACCGGAGCTGTAGACTCCAGGTCTCCTAAAGCTAACATCTCTCTCTCGTCCTGCGACAGAGGGGTAACCTCCGTTGAGTGACTCCTTCTATGGGAGTTACCTGACGGATAGCCATCCGCCATGATAACTAAACAGAGGGCGGCCCAGAGGAGCCCACTCTCAAATGAGCTTAAATGAGTAGTAGAATCAGGAAAATTGTTACAAAAGTGTCCTCCTGTACTACCTCACTTTAGTGTCTCCTCTCTCCCTCACATGTAGAGCAGTATAGATGGCTAACTGCTGTTTAACATACGCGGAGAGAGGTGCCTTCGCATCCACCCTCTCCAACGATATGTGCAGGACTGACGCTTTCCACGCCAAACCAGCGTGCGTGCGCATCCAAGCTCAAAGGATCATGGGTACCGGATAGCCCTTCCCGAAGAAGTTATCCGGTATTATCCGAAGAAAACCGGGTAACGAAGTAAACTGCGTAGTAGTTGCAATCTTCGCCGGGTTATCTCGGATACTATTTTCACACATCATTTCAAGCAATAGCAGTTCTTTAGTTCATCAAAGCTGTATCATTTGTAGCATATGAACTTTAGAACGCACTTTAAACAGAACATAATAAAAAAATACGTGTTAAAGTAAATTTCTTTGGTGGTCCGAACAAATTCGGAAGACTTACGAGTCCTATTCTCGTGTTACTAGAACGAATTCTACACCCGTCCTTTTCCACAAAGTATTTCTTTTAGGATTCTCATTTCATCCTTAGAAAAATTACTGACTTAGTTAATTGGATTTTAATCCGAAACCATCACGACAAGTACTAAATGGGAAACCAACTCACAGACCATAGCATGTAAACATTCAAAACTAACTTTAGTAAAGCAGAACGTTGGGTACCCCAATGCCATCTACTGGTTACTTCCACTATTATTCCCGTCACAAAGCTTAAAGAAAAAAATCCGGTATTTCTCGTTGTGTTTTTGACAATCAGCACCAGTTACGCAACTTTCCGGGGTTTACCGGGTGAGTCCATGGAAACCCGAACTATTCCGGGTAACCATAACAAACCAAGCCAGCCCCGCCGCTTTTACGTAACAGCACCTCGACCCGCTATACGAGCACTTCTACGTATGGGTCCTTGGGGCTTCTTCTTCTCAATTACTCAAGGAACTTCTCTAGCCTCCTTTCCAGTAACTGACTTCTTCTTCTTCCTACCATCGACCTTTTTAGCTGGCGTTGCTTTTCTAGTCTTCTTTGTAGGCGGGGGTGCCGTAACCTGTTTCTTACGCACCCACCTGGGTTGGGGCATTGGCACTTCTACCAAAGGTTCATCCTCATCGCCGGGCCGGCGACCTAGCCAAGGCTTCAGGCGATCCACATGGCCTGCAACTATCTTGCCTCGCACATTCTTCAACAACACAGTAACATCAGATATTACATTTGTTACCTCAAACGGCCCATCCCAACCTTTCGAGATTTTTCCATGCACAGGTGGTTTCAACCTCACCACCTTCTGTCCAACTACATACTTCCTTTCTCTCAAGCCTGTATCATATCCCACTTTCTGATGGATGGCTGCTTTCTTCAAGTGGCCTCTCACCAATGCATAGCCTTCTCGCAATTCCCTGCGTAGAGATTCCGCAAATGCCACTCGGCATGGGACATCCTTCCTCCGCAGCACACTGCCAAAGACCAAATCTGCAGGCATTATGATCTCAGATCCAAATACCAGACTGTTAGGAGTGCAGCCAGTAGAAGCATGCACTGTACCGTTGTAAGCATGGGCCACATACTGGGAAAACGTGTCCCAGTCATCCTGATTAGAATTAACCAGCGTTGTCAACCCCTGAATCAACGTACGGTTGAACCTCTCAACCATCCCATCCGACTGCGGTCGGTAAGGATTAGTGCGTGTTTTCACTATGGCCAATTCTTCCAGCATCCCCTGAAAGAGACGCGATTCAAACTCTCTACCCTGGTCTGAATGTAGCATGAGAGGTGCACCAAATGTTAGTACCCACTCTTCAACCAAAGCTTGTGCGCAGGTTAATGCCGTGTGATCCTTCATTGGGATCACTCTCACATACTTGGTATAGTAGTCCTGTACTACCATCATGCACACATTGGAGTTTGGAGTAGTCTGGAAGTCAGTGATTATATCAATGGCTATCCTTGCAAATCTGACTCCGAACAGTTCTTGTCTGAGAGATGTTTTACCTTTCCCAGGGCCCGGCTTTACCAGGCAACACGTCGGGCATTCCATCAGCCAACGTATTACATCCTTAGACATCCCCGGCCAGTAATATCTCCTCGCTAGTTTGTCCAAAGTCCGTTTCCTGCCAAAATGAGCGGAAGTCTGATGACCATGGAAAAACTCAAATACTTCCCATCTCAGTGAAGCTGGCAGGACTATCTGTAGCCTCCTCCTGGCTTTGCCTTCAAGAGTTTTCCATCTGCACAATAGGCCGTCTCGCACTACCAACTGCGACCATTGGCCTACTAAGTTCCTCACTTCCACACACTCCAATGACAGAGCAGGTCTGACGGGACGAGCAGCTCTCTCCAGGATCAGATTCCGTATCACGTTGATACCTTCGTCCTCCTGCTGAGCTTCAAGTATGGACTCCGCCGACCAGAACACCAAGTTCTCTTCCCAGGCTGGATCAAAATTCATTATTGGAGCCACCAACGCGTTATGTATGCCACAATCTTCACAGTCCAACCTCGCACATCTTCGGATTGGTCTCCTAGACAAGCAATCCGCATTCACGTGCTTCACTCCGCTCCAATGCTGAATCTGGGTATTCTCTATTCCCAATTCAGACAACGCGGAGATCCATCTACCCATCATCCCATCTGCTTCCTTAAAATTAAGGAGCCATCTCAAGGATGAATGGTCTGTACGCAGAATAAAATTCCCACCATACAAATAATGGCGGAATTTCTTTGTATACACTACTATGGCCAACAACTCTCGCTTGGTGGTACAATAATTGCGTTGAGTCTTACTCAAGCTGTTGCTAGCAAATGCTAAGGGCACTTCCTTCCCATCCTGTACCTGGGACAAGACAGCGCCTATACTGTTGTTACTAGCATCGGTGTCCAGGATGAACTGATCACCCTCAGTAGGATAGCTCAATACAGGAGTTACCGTAAATAACTCCTTTAGCTTCTGAAAAGCCTGCTCAGCTAGTTCCGTCCAAATAAATGGTGGTAGCTTCAACATTCCTTTCCTCTTGCCTACTACTAGCGCCTGTAAGGGAGCCGACACCTCAGCAAATCCGGGAATGAAATCACGGTAGTACGAGCAAAAACCCAAAAACGATCTTACTTCCTTCTGATCTTTTGGCGTTGCCCAACTCGCTACTGCCTCCAGTTTCCCTGGATCCGCCGAAATACCTGTGCCACTAACTATTCGGCCCAGATATTCCACTGATTGCCTGAAGAACTTGCATTTCTTAGCTTTCAGTCTCAGGTTATAGGATCTCAGTCGATCCATCACCATGGTCAAATTCGATAGACACTCTTCCCGAGTTTTCCCGAAAACTATGATGTCGTCCAGATATACCAGACAGTTTTTCCACAACAAGCCCCTCAGCATTGTTTCCATCATATTCTCGAAAGTAGCCGGAGCGTTACACAAGCCAAATGGCATCACATTGAACTCAAACAACCCCCTATGGGTTGTGAACGCTGTCTTTTCCTTATCCTCTGGGTGCATTCCAATCTGCCAGTATCCTGACTGCAGATCTAAGGTACTAAACCAGTGATTGCCACCCAAGGAATCCAGACTCTCATCAATGCGCGGCAAGGGATAGGCATTCTTCCTCATAATCCCATTCAGTCTCCTGTAATCTATACAGAACCGACAGGTGCCATCCTTCTTGGTAACCATTACCACTGGACTAGCCCATGGACTATCAGAAGGCCTTATTATCCCTTCCCCTAACATCTTTTCCACCTCATCCTCCAATGCCTGTTTCTTAGACAAAGGTAGGCGCCGGTAGGGCAAGCGTAACGGCGGGCTAGAACCGGTGTCTATCCGATGAGTTACTCGGTCGGTTCTACCCAACTGCTCTCCTGGAGCAGAGAACAAGTCTGCATTCTCACACAACAATTGAGCCAGACTCCCTTTGTCCTCTTCCTTCTCCAGGTGGCTATCTGTCACTAATGGTAAAAGATGCAGTGGTAATCCATCCTATCTTGCTCTCCAGTGTCTTGCAACACCACTGGCATAGCAGATGGATCCAAAGCTCCTAACTCAACTGCTCTTCTTGCTGCTAACTCTACCTCTGGTGAGTCAGCCCTTCCTACCACATCAGCATATGTTACGTCCCCAAAGGTTGTCCCCTTTTCCAGGTACACATCCTGAAAAGTCATATTACTGACTGGCACTACTGTTCGTCTTGAACTCTGCACTAGGGCACTGGTGGAAACCAACCCTAGCTTACTCAAATGCTCCTGATTAGGTTCCACCACCCCCATGCGGTCAAATTCCATATCCCGGCAGTATACAACTACATTGCATACATGGCGGGGAGGAATTCGGACTGTCTGAGAGACAGATGAGACGCCTGAAATCCGGCGGAGCACACACTGGACCTTCATCTCTTGTGGATATCGAAAAGTGAGCTCCCCTGTCACACTATCCAATACAGCACCATACAGAGAACAAAAATCCACTCCCAAGATTCCCTCATCCGTCAGTTCAGCTACAGTTGTTGAAACAACAAGTGAATGTTGATTCACCCAAAAGGGTATCACCTGTCTGCCATGTGTCCGAATATGAGATCCATCAGCACTTCTGACCGACCCAGGCCCCACAGGGCTAGTCGGCAGACCTGCAAGCTTCTTGAAGAAATGGTGACCCATCATGGAGTGGCTAGCTCCAGTATCGATCAGAAATTCCCCCAAGCAACCCTGAATCTGCACAGGCAAATACCATCTCTTCCCTTGTAAAGGGGAAGGTTGTAAGGCAAACCTCTGGATTCCAGTGTCACCGCCCAAGTCATATCCCCTTGAGTTGAGAAACTTAACTATAGGATCGTTGGGTTTGAGCCGCGAAGCACAAAACCTTTCTACTTCTTCGGCCAACTCAATTCTACGGACGGTGTCCAGATGAGCTAAATCTTCAACACCTCTCTCGTCCGTTCCCTGGGGCCCATCTCCACCTGGCGGATCAGACTCAGGTGCGGCTAACCCCAGCGGCTCCAATGAAATGGAATCTTTTGACTTTTCCTCGACAGTACCTTTGACAATCACAGGCGGGGTTGTTATCTTGTCATCGACAACAACCCCTGTTAGTTTTCCGTCGGCGGTGGGCTTTGGTCAGAAGAGGGTCCGTCTTTTTGTTTCTCGACCGATGATACATTCCTGGTATCCTTGGACCAACATGTCCTTGCAAAGTGACCCTTCTTCCCACAATTGTAACATTTCGTGTCTTTGTTGGGTTTCCCCTTACCGCGACCACGAGTTGCGACCTTTTCAGCCTTCTCAGCTTTACTACGCTCATCCATGACTTTTCCAATCATGGTTTTCAATGCACCCTCCTCTGGCGCTGGAGCGTCTGATCCTGGAACCTTTCGTCTTCTATACAAAGTATGACGTTCTCCCCATTTAGGATCTATAGCTGCCACCTCCTGCACACCCTCTGTAGCTAGATCACCCCCCGCTTCGGGTATCTCAATTCCAGCTACAGGAGCTGCCTCCACAGTTTTCAATAACTTCCTCTTTCTTAGAGCATCCTCTGTGAGCTCGAAGATGTCTGCCAGCGACATAGTGGTCTTCCACTGCGAAGCAATCTCGGTTGACAATCTCTCGTCCCTAAGTCCATCTATATACAGGCTGGACAACTTCCTCACCAGCCATGGATCACTCGGACTCATAGATTCAAATGCTTCCGCTGCTAGCACTCGGAGAGCCATCCCAAACTGTCGGTGTCCTTCACCGAGCTTCTGAACCCTTACTTCCAGTTCAGATGCGGGATCCGCACCGGATGTGGAACCCAAAGCCCAAGAAGCTGTTTCCACCAATCCCTTGTACGTTCTACCCCCGCTTAATTCAAAGCTCGTTAGGGCGGGATCACCAGGACCATCCCGCAGACACCACGACAAAGCTGCAAGGCACTCATCCCCTTCCCAGCCATTATGTCGCATATCTGCTGAAAATCGTGTGAACCATTTCCTCCATGGAACTGAGCCATCATACTGCTTCATCTTGATAGCCTGCTTCTTCACAGCCGTCATCCCCGTTCTCAACGGTATATCAGCTTGACTCAAAGCATAATCCACTGCTCTAGAGTTCCCCACGTCATTCGGTACTGCATCAATCCCCAATCTTCTAATTGCTGGATTGCTTTGGAACACTGCCTCATCCTCCATCGACATATTTCCCCTATGTTGATAAGGCGTCCCTCTCTGATCAGCACCCCCGGTCCTTGGTGTATACATGCTTCCTGGAGTTATATGACTGCCAGGTAATGGGGGAGGTGGTATATTGAACATAGGCCTCGCGTTCCCATAACAGTTATCCGGTCCCACATTGCCCCACCCCCCATAGGAGGTGTTAGGCCCAGCCAGATTCCCTTGACCTGGCGGCCGAGCATTCATGTTTGCCCCCCTGGGCAAACCTGGTCTACCTACCGTAGATACATTTACCGGAACTGTATGAACCTGCCCTGCTCCTGGAGCTGGAGTAGAATGAGCACCGGGAGCTGGAGCAGCATTAGCTGTTCCCACAGGAGCCTTATTTCCTGTAGCCTGAGCTACTGGAACGTCCCCTCTTTCTCTCTTAGTGTCATTCTCCATGCTCACTGATTCTGTTTCTTCAAGAAAGCAATCTAACTTCTCTTGAAACAGCTTCTCAACTCTACCACAAAGTTCCAACATGAACTCCTCATTCTTGTCAAACTTATTGCCTTGCATAGATGAGTGTCCACTCACACTGGATAACATATCTGCTGTATGTATCACCATGGAACCATCTAGATCCTCAGTGGCAGGTGGTTTCTCTACCTCCTCCGCTGTATTGACGACAAATACTGAGGGCTCGTCGGCAGTCACAAAGGTCTCATCTCTAGATACCTCTTGCTCCTTGCCGACCGGGTCCCCATCTGCCTTCATTCCTTCTGGTTCTAGTTTATTCACCATGTGATCTTCAGCTTGTTGAGCTAGCATCTCTAGCTCTCCCAGCTTACTATTTTGCTTCCTCAGCAACTCATCATATTCAGCTACTTGTAACTGTCTTGCTAGAATCTCGGAACTAATTTCTTTATTCCGTACCACTAGCTTTTCTGTTTCAGACTTCAGTCTGACTTCAGTACCTTCAAGTAGACCCACATTGACAGAGATCTGTTCCAGATGCTTTATCTGAGCTGCATCTTCCCCAATATTTCCTGACCTTTTTGCTAAAAAACTCTTTTCAAAAGCCTCCCTCTCTTCCTTCAACTTCCTCAGGGATTCCTCTTCTATTTTTATCCCTTCCTTCATGTGATCATGCTCATTCCTCAACCTGAGCGTCCTTATGTCATCCAGGCTCAACCTCTCCCTGGGTCCATAAGGCGGAACCTCTAAACCAGGTATCGTCAACCTAAAAGGATCCGGAAACAGCTTATCCCCTTGGAGATTGCCACAGCTGTCTCTTTTCCTTCCTCCGGAGTTTTCTCCAAGTCGTCCCCCTTGACAGCCTCTACCCCTTCTTGACTACTCTGGACCACTACTTTAGTCCTTTCCACTGTCTCTACAGTGGGCACCGGTCTACGTTCCCATGTCACAGGTACATCTACCGTACCCTCCAGACTAGGTATACTAGAGTCACTATCCTCTCCAGCATCTTCCATGGTCACCTGTCCAAGCGTCACATCCTCCCGTGATGTGTCCCCCACCTGGACAGGTCCTTACATACCCCTATCTGGCTCTAGAGCTGGACGTTTCGCTGGGGGGTCCCCTTGTGAATCCTCAGATCTCACCTCGTGGGCTTCGTCCTCCCCTCCATGTCCAATTTCCCTATTCTGATTGAACGTATGTACCTTCTGCCTAGCATTAAACCTCACCCTAGATCGTAACCTAGGGAGCATACCCTCCCCTTGGTTTGTAACCGACGGGGGAGGTACCTCTGTATCTGACATATCTTCACCACACAAAAGCAACCTGTGATTACTATCCTTGAAACCTACCAATTCTGGTTCAAACATATAAGAGCTTACCTCTCAATTTCAAAAAGAAAAAATAAATGTAAATCAATACTTACCCAAAGTGGTCACGGCACCAGTGTAGCTGTTGGCTATTCTAAAATAGGCATCGGCTATGAAAAACTCCAGATTCGAAAATAGGTTGTTCAGAAATTACACTTTATTCATTCTGACATACGGCTCTTAATCATACAGACGGATAGTAACAATCAAATAGGCTTCTGAACACCAGTGGTCATATGAACATATAGGAGGTATACGCTCACGGTCTAGTACATAATTCCCGAGTTCCAAGGCTCTCTTCCATCTTGGTTAACTCCACTTGGACCAGACTCCACGGAGGGAGCTCTGTGTCCGGAGTTGTCCACCAGTGCGTCTATCTCCTCTAGTTCCCCCAGAGGGTAGAACAGAGAGAGACGCAGGGTGACCAAGTTGGAAGCAGCGACAGGACTAGGCCTAAAAGGTACAACAGAGTTCGGGGAAGCTCTGTTGTGGAGTAGTCGAGCCGGCCGAAGTGCACAGCAAGACTGGGTCCTCGATTAGCAGAACCCCAGGTCTTATGTACTGATCCTTATGTAACTCTCTTCATTACTCGTAAACACTTGAGTTCCCGAGGAACTCCGGGTAACCACGCACCGGTGCATCCGGGCCGACACGGTACCCAAGATATGTCGGGTGACACGTGGCGGTCACGGCTCAATGCACATAACCAGGCCGCGCTCCCTCAATCCTCAGGTGTAGACTTATGTAACCATATACCCGGCACCAGACAGGAGCGCGGCCCGGATACACGGCAACACACATACTCAATATAACCCAAACTGGTTCTATAGAAATAGTACAGCGGCGACCCACTACATTAGTTTGATTTATTGTCTAATAGAAAATCAAAAGAAATTGCCATGTCATGGTACTAACTTTCATGGTACGGCCATTTGAGCAAAGGAGTACCCTAACTATAGAAATGAATAGGAAAACAGCATTTACACATTATCTGTCATGCGTAATCCCCTTCTTCTATTGATATTGCAACCAAACCTTGGGAATGTATAATGGACATCTATACAAACATTTTAGGACCAATAAAACAGAGGGTCACGGATGAAATGAGAAAGGCATGAATTTTGGAAAAATATTTCTTTTGCCTTAACTATAGGATCATATGGGTGTCCTAGCAGTGAATATATGTGAACAATGGAGGTATACTGTCAAAATAGAAAATACAAATAGTTGATTTAGGGAAAATGGTCTTTGTAGGAATATGAATACAGCTTAAAGAATACTTTTCATGAGCTTCGATTTTTGCCGCCAGGTGGCTTCTGTGTAGGAATCAGCAATTCCCTTTAAATGAGATGGTATGGTATAAGATCTGTGTCAACCCGACACTAAAATGGCCCAGGTGCCACCCGGACCCTGACTGTGTATGGAGTGCACGTGCACGTGCGTGTGCGCGTGCATGTGCACGTGTGCTGCGGGAGGACTAACATGTCCCCGCTGTCAGCAGGACCCTGGCTGTGTCTGGGTGTGTGCTAGATGTGTAAGGTGTGGGTTGGGTTTATGTGTGGTGCAGCGGGACTCAGGTAAAAGGTTCATCAAAGGCTGCAGCCAATGCCTCCATGCAGACACAACCTGCTCAGTTCCTGCCACCATGTGCCACTACCCCGGATACCAACCCCATGGACAGGGTTTCACCAGATCGATACAGGTTGCTGTATCTAAAACAAGTGGGGTGGTGAGGGACGGGTGAAAAAGAGGTGGAGTCCACATATAAATAAACCTTATTTCGGTTATATTTTGTCATTTAAATCATTATATTTCACGAAATACAATACTGTAATACAAGCTCATCCAAATATAACTAGATACCTATATTGTCTACCTGTGTATCGGCTAATTATTTTCAGCAAATGATGTTTAGAAAGAAATGAACAAATATGGATAGGGAAGGTTCCACAAAACTCTAAAGCAACACCAACATTTTTTTCCGTTTATATTCCATATAATCTGGAGAAAATCTCAAACCCACCCCAGAAGGAGACCACCTGGTTCCAATACACTACATGCAGAGACTTAATTGAAAACCGCCCTGGAACATTTATAGTGTCCCCATTATAATTCCAGATAGACTTTTTAACTAGTAACTACACAGATATAGCCCTGCCAAGGAGCAGGGGTCAACATGTAGGACTACACCACTTTTATGGAAAACTTTAATGACCTCTCCAAGGGGGGGGGGGCACAGAAAATGAGTTGCCAAAATTGGCTCTAAGTACACTCATAATATTTTCACCTGATGAGCTAATCTCAGCTAATTCTCACCTTATTGCCACATGTACCATTTATCATAACCCACCCCAACTGCAGACAGTAGCTGTGGGTTGGTATACAAATGGCCTTTACATTTTTACATAAGTTGGGGAAGATGAAATCTACCGTTAAACCCCGGCTTTCAGACGGATTCTTTTTGGCGTTTTTTATTTGCACAAGACGGATTTTTTTCTGCAAGTTGGGGGGTCATCTTAAAGGCGGGGTTTTGGAAATTTTCAATGTGAAAAAAGTATGAAAACATTAAAATGAAAATATCAACGACCTCATATCATTTATAAACTTTTCTTTCAATGATTTTAGAAAGTAACATGTATCGTACTGTAGACTTTGATAAGTTCATGGGGAAATGATAAAAAATCTTGCAATTTTGTTGAAGGTGGTGTTTTCCAAAATGCTATATATATTTTTTGCACAAGACAGATTTTTTTCTAAAGTTGGGGGTCGTCTTAAAGGCGGGGTTGTCTTAAAGGCAGGGTTTTACGGTACATGAAAAACGGAGGTCAGTCATGCCTGACCATTTAACTACGTGTTGTTTTGATCCCAAGGGGAACAACAATATGAATAGTAAGAGGCTTCCTACTGGACCAGCTACACACACTGGCCTATGACACAGCGGTCCTGAGGCACCCATGGGAGGAAAAGATGTGCCAATCTATGTAAACCAATCTTTGCTCACATTGGCAGCGACCTATTTAATTCTCCAGGATCCAAGCCCAATGTATGTAACGATAGGAACCCGGTGAACACAGAATATGTACCCAATGCTGAAACACTGGTTCACTATGACACTGTATTAAAATTAATCAGGGAAATAGATGTCCATAAATCAAGCGGATTGGATGACATCAGTACCTCTGTGCTGAAGGATGCATTATTGTTAATGGCGCCTCAGTTGACAGACCTGATAAATACCTGTCTCCATAATGTATCCTTCCCTGCTCACTGGGCTGCAGCCAAAGCGGTTCCCCTGCCCAAGTCAGGAGATGGCCGGTCCATAGGTAACTGGAGGCCGATTTCCCTTCTCCCAGTCCCAGTCAAATTATGGAGAGGGTTGTGTACCAAGAGATATACAATAGACTGGAGACTAATGATAAATTACATGCCAGCCAGTATGGCTTCCCTGCATCGAGGGGAACAAATGATGCTGTCTTTAAACTTGTAAATGATATTTATAGATCTAGGGACAATAGACAGTTTATGATAAAGTGTTTCCTCAATGTGCGGAAGGCATTCGATTGTATACACCATGGGGAGCTACTCAGCAGGATGAGATCCCTGAATTTGCCGTCAATTTATTGTGATTGGTTGTGTGCTTATCTTGGTAAAAGGACTCAACAAGTAATGTGTAATAATGCAATGTCTAATTATGAAAATATTACCTTTGGTGTACCCCAAGGTCCATCTTAGGGCCCTTGCTATTTATTTGTTATATTAATAACCTTCCGTCTGTTATCAAAAACTGTCATACAATTATGTACGCTGATGATGTTCCATTTTATAAAAGCGACAACTCATTGTCATCAGTGACGGCTAAGTTACAATCTGATGCCACTCTCGTATTTGATTGGTTCTCGGCAAGCGGCCTTTGTATGAACACCGACAAGACCAAAGTTGTAATCTTTGCACCCACAAAGCCACCTGCACCACTGTCTGTTCATATTCGTATGGGTAATGCCTTATTAGAAACCTGTGATCAATATGAATATCTTGGTAGTATCCTTGACAATGAATTTACTCTTGAAAAAAGTGTGAGCAAAAGTGTAAGCAGCTCTAACTTTAGAAGTGTTATGTTACGCAAAATGCGCAAGAAAATGTCTACTAGTACTGCCAAATTGGTTTATAAACAGACAATAATGCCAGTAATGGAATATTGTGGCTATTTATTCAATGACGTAACTGTTGGCCAACATAAAAGGTTACAATTAACTCAAAACCGATGGCTCAGAACATGCTTGAATGTAAAAATGAGATATCAGATAGCAGACCTACACAGGGATGCAGGTGTAGATTTTCTCAATGTATGCTATGATATACAACTACTGTTACTTTTACATAAATACCTACACAGTGATAAACATGACAACAAGGCCCTGGAGCTAACATTCAGGTGTGCTGTACCGGGAGAGAGGGTGATGCGCTCTACCGGTACTGGGCTCCTTGAATATCCCAAGTCTATATTAAAAGGGTTTAATAAGAGTCCTCTCCAGAGAGGTGTGAGCCTCTGGAACAAGCTGCAAGCCTCCTGCAGAACCAAACAATCTAAAGAGGCCTTCAGGACTAAAGCGATTGTACATGTACGCGCTCTCTTTGAGGCTAAACAAAGAGAGAAAGGACTGATATAGATGAATATTACCTGTAGCGTCTGTGCATACGGCTGCAGTCTATATGATATCTACCATCGATATTTAACCAATAATGTATGGCTAACAGGGTCACGAGGGGGTGTATCGTAAGATATCGGCACAAGGGGCGTAGCGCCGAGTGCTCAATATCCATACGATACACCCCCGAGTGACCTGTTAGCCATACAATATTAGGTTCATTATATGATTACATTAACTCCTTACTGCATCATGCCAACCCTATGGTGTTGATACACTCCCAAATGGTCGGTAGGCCTACCCACTCCCACCCCGCACCTCTCTCTCTCTCTCTCTCTCTCTCTCTCTCTCTCTCTCTCTCTCTCTCTCTCTCTCTCTCTCTCTCTCTCTCTCTCTCTCTCTCTCTCTCTCTCTCGAGTCTATGGTTTCCCTGCTATAGGCTCACAGTGCTTGGAGTAAGCAGCAGGGCGCCAGTGTAGATGCACTGCGGCCGGGGACGCGCTGCCAACTCTCCGCCGCGTTTCCCTCCCACTGTAACACGGCCTCTGCGGCCAAGCACCTAGTGGTACTTAGAGTGTCCGACTCCAAGTCTTGGGTTAGGTTGTTCGAATCACCATGAAACCTCGGATTTTATGGGTGACGAAATTTTAGAATGACTGAAGAGTGCCGATATCACTAGATATCAGCACGGGGATATCACCTAAAGAGCACGATGAGTCGCCCGATCGTATAATAACAATACATATACTGAGTAAACCATCGCATCTGTACTTCAACATGAACAGAGACTCGTCTCTCTACTTTGAAAATGTAATTGTATTTGAAAATCACTTTGTGCAATAAATACATTTATAAACTCAAAAACTAATGAATCCGTTGCTCTGAGAACCCAACAGCCAACCACTGGAGAGAACAGCTAGCGGTGCCTAGCAACCCACCCCAATGCATGCTGGTATTGTATGCAGCATGTTGTGTAATATTCACCATTTATATGCAGCGGATTGTGAAATCTCAGACATCTTCCATTCTTGCAGTAGTGAAGTGAGTATCAATGGAACGTCCTACACCATGAATAATATTTAGATATTAGCAAATACTTTTTTCTGGTTGAATCTAACATTGCATGTATAATGACCCGAAATCAAGGGGAGAAACTTCCTCATTCTATTTTCTCCCAGAATGGTATTAAATGTTGGATTTCCCCAACCTGACAATAAGAGTCTGATAGAAGGTCAGACACAGGTTACTTGTCCTTTAAGGTAGGGTTTCAGGGTAATTCTGTTGAACACATTTTTAGTGCATTCATTGTCACAGGTATGCTAAAATTATATGCAACGCAGACCAATCTGATCAGAATTGATGTCTCCTTCAAGTAAATTACATTTTGTGTAGCGTTGCTAGGCATGGAATGAATATGGAACAAAAACATTCTTTTTGAGCTTCTCAATCTTCAAACGGACTTATGGGATAGAAATTCAATGTGATTATAACTTCTGATGATTGGACACATATCTTGAAGTCATTTCCTGGGGAGGTTTTTTAAATCATGTCAATACTCCCGTTATTAAGGTCAGGAGAGCTCTTCAAAGTTGCATAGTTACTAAAAACGAGTGATTTTCCCTGATTTTCGCCAAAAAACCACCATTTTTAGTAACCAAGCAACTTTGAAGACCTCCCCTGACCTTAATACTTGGAATATCAAAATGATTCAAAAAAGCTCCCCAGGAAATGACTTCAATATGTATCTGCAATCATCATAAATGATAATTCCATTGAATTAATATACCAGAACTCCGTTTGAAGAGTTGGAAGCTAAATAAGAACATTTTTGTTCCATTTTCATTCCATGCCTAGCAACACCTTATAAAATGGCAATTATTTGAAAGGAACATCAATTCCTGTCAGATTGGTGTGTGTTACATATACTTTGAACCAATCTGTGGTAAAAAATGCACTAAAAATATGTCCAGCTGAATTACCCTGAAACCCTACCTTAAAGGCCGCGTGGAACTTTGAGGCGCGATGGCCGGCCTTTTTAGTCATGATGCATGAATGCAAACCTGGGCAGTCTACTCTCCAGTGCTGCATTTATGCATCCCACCAATCTTTTAAGAACGTTCAACCCTGTTTGGCCAGCATGCTGCTTGAAAGCAGTGTTACTTACCAGGACTACATGCATGTATCAAATGACTAGACACCAACTAATTAACCTTTACTTTACTAATAAATATAACCTGCCCTTATCATGGAGAGGGCCTCCTTGTGGGCACGTATTTAATCATGCCGCCCCTAAAGGGTCTTTATCTTACAGCTGATAAGCCTGGTGTAAGGATAATCTAATTATTAGTTAGTTATGTGGCCCCTGTAGGGTTTGCTAACAGATAAGGATACAGCATGTTGCCAGGTGCTACTAGGCTTACTCAGTGTTAACCCTTTATAGGTACCATTTTAATAAAGATAATATAGTGCTTTGATATTGATGCACTCTGCCCTCTTGATGCATGCACACAGTCCTGGTTGAACTGCCAGTATTGAACTCCCGACCCTTCAGGAGTGTATCAACCCTTTAGGGTTGGCATGGCGCTTCAATGCAGTTACTCGCCAGAGCTTACTGGACAGGCCTTACTCAATAGGCCATAATCGACAGGGGGCGCAAGGGTTAAGGTAGCTAGCTACAAGTTTCAACTTGGTCACATTATTTTCATGATTTTATGTGATTGCTGAACCTTTATCAATCACTTAAATCCTAGCCTTGTTTCTCCATGTTACATTTGAGACTCATAATTACATATACTATATATGTTGTTTTCAATAGACAATGGTGTTACACAGTGTTGAAAAGAGGTTCAATTCAGTGTCTTGCGGAGGTACTAGGGCTGTCGGTTTACTGGCCTTCTTTAGGGTTTGCGCTGTTGGTACCCTGGGCTTTGAGGTATTATGGAACCTAAGACCCAAACGACATTGATCCTATGAGGCTCCTGATGGATCACTTGGAGGCAGCACTGTTGTACAACTTAACCCCACTAGTTAGCCTTATCAGACAAATCGACTTTTTTATTGGTGTAATAAACGATACTTTGCTCCTCTATGATATTGTAGGGGCACGAATAATACGTGTACATATAGGTCTGTGGAGTCAGAGCGGGAAGTGCCTCCATCGGACACTAGGTGGCAACACCTACGCCATGTCCTTTCGGTTATCCGGTAGCGGAGCCAGGCAGGGCGCTACGGAGGAGTGCCACGTCGACACTGCTTGGTCCGCGCTCAGGGTATATAAGAGGCCGAGGTTGGCTACCTCAGGGAGTTCGTCCCAAGACGAGCTCTGACCCACACCTTTCGATACCTTTGTTACCACTTTGATCGGGGCACCTACACCCCTCCCACACTATGGCTCCTGCACCAGTCATGCTGGCTCAGGACCAGATCGTCCAGCGTTGCTGACTTCGAACTATCGATAGAACCCTATGCATCTTCGAATGGTTAAAAACCAAGTGAACCGAGTAAAAACCTTCGAGTACTTTGAGGCTGTGATCGAATAAAACCTGTTGCATTCAAACCTAATTTGGAACCTGTGTTCGCGTGATACCTATACGAAACCCCCTACATTGGTGACGTGACCAGTTCGGGTGAAACACAGAATAGCACAGTTCGGGTGAACATGGCTGAACAGGCAAAGGGTGGAGCGCCTCTTCACCCTATTTTGAGTCCGGATCCGGAGGTGGTAGCAGCCCTTGAGAAACACTATGGGCCAAGCCGTTCGAGTTCGACACCAGAACCAAGGAGAGGCAATCCTGATTGTATTCGAAAGGATCTTGGGTCAAACCTGGAGGATTCTTTGTTCGAGACTGGCGGTTCGAAGAGGCACATTGCTCCTATGCCAACACAAGGCATGAGCATTCTGCATGCTGAACGACACCAAAGGCAAGAGGTGACACGTCGTCACTTCGCCGAAGAGAAGAATCGATTCGAGGAGGCAAGGATTGCAGAGATGGACAGGATGAATGCGGAGTTTGAAGCCTTGAGCCATCGGTTAGTACAGCTCCGAAACAAAAATGAGGAGTTGGACGGCGCGACAAAGGAGAAACAAAAAATGTCTTGCGGCGACGGACTGAGGTTCTTGAACAGCGTCAAGATAAGACCGTACAAGAATCAGACGAACTCCACGAGACAATTAGAGAGGCAACCAAAGCGATGATGGAGGAAAAGGACCGTGTTGTTCAGGAACTGAAAGATTTGCAGTTGAAACGAGAGAGGGAGTCAACTCAAAGTGGCTATTCGGGGTTCAATCATGTCAATGATGGCATCTACAACTCAACGTCTGGTGGGGGTAGTGCTACTACCTCATCCGGAGGAAGACCGAAAAGGGTGACCATCGATACAGGTGATTCGGATGGGAGGTCTTCACAACGTGAACAACGCCCAACGTCATACGATGATGACTATTCAAATCCCCCCAGCCGGTCGAACTCTCAAGAGAGACCAAGCCGTTTCGATTCAAGTGATAGATCTTCAAGATCTGATCCGAACGAGCTTTCGAGTGGCCCCACGAGGCGGTCAGGGAGATCTCCTACAAATGCAGGTAGACGAGTCTCTCGACGTGAATCCCCAGGGATGAAGGTGATTTACGATTCGAACCCCTGCATTGCTGAGATGGGAGTTGACTGTGTTAGCAGACAGGCTGATAATGCTGATATCGTCGATAGGAGCATTGAGCAGTCTCGCTTGTTGCACAGGGACAACCACAATGCTGCTAGACGCACTGCAAGCACTCCAGTTCCATTCACAGGCAGGCAGCCATGGCAGGACTGGTTTGCAGACTTCATGGACGACATGAGGTATAATCGGTGGTCCGAGCAGGAATCGTTGGACGAGCTTCTTCAGGCATTGAGAAATGGGCCTGGCAAGTTAGCTGTGTCGAGATGGAGAACGATGCATGGTGCCGGATCGTTTACCCAATTGGTGGAATGCGCCAGTTACCTGATCGGTAATGTGGGTAATGAGGATCTGCTTCGGTTGTTTCGAAAAAGGACTCAGAAACCAAATGAGTCTCACCGTGTGTTTGGTCTGGAATTGCAGGGTCTCTTGCAACGAGCTAGACCACGATGGCAGTTAGATGACTCACAGTTCCTAGATGATTTGTTCTCGCAATTCATTGAGGGATTGCGGGATTCTGATGAACGAACCGCAGCCTGTGATAGTTGGAAAGCTGGAACTTCTCTTACCGATTTGTTCATGGCCATAGAAGACTATGACAGGAAACGGCATCTGCTATCTTCGAGAGTACTTTCGAAAACTTCCAGTGTGGTACAAGACCCACCAGCCTCTGATGCAGAGGACAGTGATTCTGGAAGGGAGGAGGAGATTGGCGCAGTTGCTCAAAAGAACAGCGGCAAATCTTATTCCAATTCGAATTCGAAGCGCTATCCGAAGGCTGACAGGAAAACACCTCCTGCAACCTCTGGAGCCACCAGCGCACCTTCGACTACATCCTCAACTCCTAGTTCTATGGAAGAACTCCTGTTACGGTTGACTGACTTAATGTCTGGAAACCAGCAATCAGCAGGGAGGAATTCGAAGCCAAAAGTGGATAAGACCACCAGGTAGTGTTACAGGTGTCAGGCCCTGGGACACTTTGCAGCAGAATGCCCAGCTGAGAAGCCGGTACCAAAGCCTGAAGAGAAGAAGACGGAAAACTAGAGGGGGTTGCTCGGGATGGCAATGTAGTAACCCCTAAGGTGAATGTAGGCCAGCTTATCACCAGCGGTGCAAGCGATGAAGTCCGAGGTACAGAAGAGATTGGAAGCTTGGGAGAGGGGCCTGATCAGTCCCTTCTAGGTATGTCCAATGAACCCAGGGAAGTAGACATCCGAGAAGGAAGTGCTGGGGGAGGGACGAATTGGATACAGGAGCTGGAAGTAGTCAGCAGTGCCCGATTGTCCCCGGATCATCCCTGCTTGAAACACTTGAAGCGGCGGGGAGTAGATCTTGGTGTCACCAATGATTTCGAACGCTTCACCGTCAACCCATCACCACTGGATGGGAAGAGGTGGTATTTGACTGTAGCAGTGAAGGGAAGGTCTGCGGAATTTTTGGTTGATACTGGGGCTAGTCACTCCATGATCTCCAAAAGATTCCATGATCTTGTAGCCTATGAACCAGATAACTTCACAACGAGGGTAAAAACTCATTCGGCCGACGGTAGCTGCATGCAGACGTTTGGTAAAGCGTTTTTCGAAGTCAATATAGGTGGACAGGATTATCTTCTGTCGCCTACTATCGCTGATCTGAGTGATGATGGCATCATCGGATTAGATTTCGCTGCGTTGTATGGGGCAATGTTTGAACTTTGTAGGGGGATGTTGAAGATAGAACATCCGTACAAGGTGGCCGTGCAGTGCGTGTTGAGGAAGGTATCTTCTGTAGCCTCGGTGGTACAGACGGTTAAGATACCCCCAGGACAGACATGCAATGTGCTGTTTTCGAGTGACAGTATCTTCCGAGATCAGATGGCGGTGGTTGAACCCGATGTGGTGAGACTAGCATCCATTGGACCCGAGAGTGCAGAT
This sequence comes from Harmothoe impar, assembly GCA_947462335.1. Taxonomy (NCBI): domain Eukaryota; kingdom Metazoa; phylum Annelida; class Polychaeta; order Phyllodocida; family Polynoidae; genus Harmothoe; species Harmothoe impar. The sequence continues at coordinate 33,361,958 of OX381718.1, forward strand.
ACTTTCGTAGGCAGTGGCAGCAGGAATTTGATTCCTATTTCGAATCCTGGAGGTGAAGTCCGTTATCTGATGAAAGGTACTCCCGTGGGGCAGGTGATCGTTGCACAGGCAAGCACCAGTATACTCTCAGAAGATACCAAACCGAACCTTGAAGCGATGTTTGAACTGCGTCCGGAACTCCAGAAGTTGGTGGACGATTCGAGCCTGGTGACGGGGGAACAGAAAGATCAGTTGAGACGGGTATTGATGGAGTATGATGCAGCCTTCGGGGAACCCACTGGTTTGGGGCGAACTGATATGGTGCTACATTCCATTAATACAGATGAGGCTGTACCTTTCAAAATCCCTTATAGACGCCTACCTTTGAAGAAGAAATTGATGGCCGAGAAGGAAATCGCTGATCAGCTGAAATTGGGGGTGATTGTTCCCAGCACTAGCCCCTGGTCCAGTCCTGTTCAGATGGTAACTAAGAAAGACGGCACAATTCGCTTCTGTATCGATTATCGGAAATTGAATGGTTGCACAAAGAAAAACTCCTATCCTCTTCCTCGTATAGATGAGACTATTGATTCCCTGGGAGGAAACCAATGGTTCTGTACGCTGGATTTACAATCCGGATACTGGCAGGTTTGAATGAAGGAGGAGGATCAGGAGAAGACAGCTTTTTCGAGCCATGTCGGTCTTTTCCAGTACAATGTGATGCCGTTCGGGTTGTGTAACGCCCCTGCAACATTCGAAGCCATGATGGAGTCTCTGTTGAGTGATATGTTATGGAAGGAGTGTTTGGTGTACCTGGACGACGTAATTGTATTCGGGAAAACCTTCGATTCGTGCCTGGCTACTTTATTCAAAATTTTCGAGAGGTTGATAACCAATGGTTTGAAATTGAAACCAAAGAAGTGTCACCTATTTAGGACTTCAATTAACTATCTCGGTCGGATAATATCCACTGAGGGCGTTAAGGCGGATCCTGAGAAACTAGATGTTGTGTCGGAATGGGAAAAGCCGGAAGGTCCTAAAGACATACGGTCCTTTCTTGGCTTCTGTAGCTACTACAGAGACTTCCTACCGGGGTATGCCAGAATAGCTCAGCCTATGCAGGCTCTAGCTCACTGGACTCCGGGTAGAAGGAAGGAGCCTTTCCCATGGGGTCCTGAACAAGATCTAGCATTCGAAGCCGTGAAGAACCTATTTCGAACCACCCCAGTTTTGAAGTATCCAACAGCTGATGGACATTTCATACTGGAGACTGATGCCAGTAACGACAGTATAGGTGCTGCTCTGTCCCAGATTCAGGAGGGGATAGAAGTGCCACTGGCTTTCGCTAGTAATACCCTCAATAAGGCCCAGAGGAATTACTGTACTACTAAGCGCAAATTGTTGGCGGTAGTAGTATATACAAAGAAGTTTAAGCACTTTCTGTGGGGAGGTGACTTTACTTTACGGACAGATCACTCCTCCTTAAGGTGGTTGCTAAACTTTAAGGAAGCAGAAGGAATGATCGGTCGATGGCTGACCCATTTGTCCGAGTTCGGGTTGGAAAATAGCCAAATCCAACATAGAGCAGGGAGCAAGCATATCAATGCTAACGCCCTTTCGAGAAGACCCATACGGAAATGTTCTAGAATGGATTGCGATGATTGTGGAGCCCATAATGCTGTAATAGATGGAGTTCGAACGCCGTATGATGTAGGACATTCAAAAGCAATGGAATGGTCCACGGAAACTATCAGGCAATTCCAGAAGGGTGATACTGTCATAGCAAGACTAATAGAACAGGTCTCCAGTGGTGTCCAACCACAAAGACCAACAATTTCGATTGAGAACCGGGAAATGAGACAACTACTTGCTCAATGGTCTGAGCTAACTGTTGTTGACGGTATCTTATGTACATGGAAGATAACACCATACAAGACCAAACTTCGACAAATCATGATACCCACTGCTATGCGAAGGGATATCATGTATTTCGTACACGGGCACCAGACCAGTGGACATTTTGGAAAGAAGCGCTCCCTTGCGCGACTCTCCAGGAGGTATTACTGGCCCGGCATGAGTAAAGATCTGCTTAGGTGGATCTCTACTTGTCCGGATTGTTGTCTGAATAAACCAGGTGAAGGCCTGGGGAAATTACCACTAACTCAAGAACTGTGGGGAGTTAGATTTTCACGCATAGCGATTGATATCATCAGTGGCCTCAAAACCACTCCTGATGGAAACATGTGCATGATGGTGATCTCTGACTACTATTCGAAGTACACTAGAGTGTTCCCTCTGAAGGATCATAAAGCCCATACATGTGCCCGTGCATTTGTAAAAGGCTGGGTGCTTCATCTAGGCGTGCCCTTGATGTTGCACAGTGATCAAGGCAGAGAATTCGAATCCGAGTTATGGGCAGCAATGTGCCATAACCTTGCTATATGCAAAACAAGAACGAATCCGTACAGGCCTCAGTCTGATTGTCAGGTAGAAAGGTTCAACAGAACCTTGATACAAGTCCTGAAGCCTCTGGTCAACAGTCAGATGGATGATTGGGACAAACAATGCGAGTTTGTGGTACATGCTTATAACAGTACGGTGCATGCTTCCACCGGTTGTTCCCCCAATCTATTAGTGTTCGGAGAGGACTTGATTATGCCTGCTGACTTGGTGTTTGGCGGTCTGAAGGGGAGGAGGGCTGTCCAATTGACTACTGGACATCCTGTCGAATCTTCCCGAATGACCAGGTCTAAAGAACCCAAGGTAGGGTTAAGGCGCAGTCCACGGTTTGGCCAAGGGACTGCTGTGACCTAATTTGTATACACAGCAAGAAGCTTCGATCCCATGATGGTAGTACAGACCTAATTGCTGTCGAGTGATCAGAACTAGGGCAGGTGCTGGTTGTATGAATGTCCCCGAGGGTGGCAGACGGATCTATCCGGCGGGTATTCTTACTAGTGACACCCATGGTTCTGTGGAACTGACTCAATAAGGATTACACTCCGGTGAGCTACCCGTTCGATCAGTGGCGGGAAACGTGAGCGTCTCCCGCTGCGTTATCCGTTAGAAAAGGGCTATCCGGTGAGGCGTGAACGCTGATTGGTTGACCTTTGCTCCCGCGGCGGGCGTGACGGCGCGAGACAAGAAGGGCAGCCGCCATATTGGAACAGCGCCAAGAAGACGCGCGGACGCTGCAGGGCAAAGGAGGAGGATAAGAGGGGTCTTGGTACCGACAAAAGTCTTCCGAACCACATCATAACACGTCCAAACCTGGTTAGTTCCCGCTCATAGTGTCATTTGGACACGCGGAGCTTCGTTCTCGACTTAAACTTCGTTTTCGTAGAAAACATTCGACTTCGATGGAGGAGCAGTACACCCCCGGTGAGGGCCTCCAGTCCGACGACCTGGATCTATTCGGGGACGTGGATGATGGCCAGTTCGACAGCGTACAGGAATCGGATTACGAATCCGCCTCCGAATCAGCAGGGAGTACAGTCACCGTCCGAGTGGCGGGGATCGGCACCTATTCGACGGCTGAGCAGGATGCTGTGGCCATGCCACCTCCAGGGACAGTCAACATGGGGCCGTTACCCCAAAACGAGTAGCTTCGAAGGATATCGATAACTCCACATCCACGCGGCTCAACGCGGCAGGCGATATGGAGGAAGACGACATGCCGGAACTGGAGGAGGTGAGTCAGAAGATGCCCATTCAACCAGTTTCTGATGAGGAGATGGAGGATTACGTACGTAAATCGCTAGCCCAACAGCAACTGATGGAGGTGCTGGAATGCGACCCCCCATTCGATACTTCGCTGCAGCTTCATCCCACACTCATGGCGATGGTGCTGGACAAAGTGGAGGAACACGAGTTCTATCACCACGATGGGAAGTGGCTAGAGATCTACGAGGAGGCCATTCGGGGTGCCTACAAGAACGAAATCTTCGGACAAATTCTACTAAGGTGTGGTACGAACTTTAGAAACCTCCAGCGAGCCAAACTAGTGGAGGAACCGGCCTCCTCGAGTGATGGGAGCACTAAGAGTACGAAAGGGAAGAAAAAGAAACTCACCAAAACCAGAGGTAGTCGTAAAACTTCCCGTTCGAGTACCCCTCCAGCTACCCCGTCCACATCCGAAGTATCCGAACCTGCCTCAGCCCAGTCCGAGTGCTCTTCAAGTACTCTCCAGTCGGCCCCGACTACATTCGAAGAACCCACTACTACAACTGAGACTAATGAATCTCCATTCGAACCTCTTCCTAAGACTCTGGGACCTTTACCGGTCCCCTTCGACAAGCCTCCAGCTATTTTTGAGTTAACACCTACGGAAGTTACCTCCGATACTCCAGAGTCAGTTGAGCAGGAAGCTCGGTTCGCTCAGGTGGTGAGAGAGTCCGATGAACTCCGGGCAGCCAATGAACATTTGCGGCAAACCCTAGAAGCTATGCAAGCTACCCCTAGGGCTCCACTCACCCGAGCTCAATCCAGGAAGAACTCCAACCCGCAGCGGAAGGGACGATCCGTGTCTGACGCTTTGGATGTGGAGGAGGTACCATTCGAACTTCCTAAGAGCCAGCGATGTAAGGTGAAAAAGGCTGAAGCATGACAGCCCTGTATCCCTCATGTCCTGCCTCCACAAACCACAGCGTTAAACATGTCTCCAACTGTGAGGTTGGTTGATGTGGTCTCCGGTACGGCTTCTGCCCCTTCAACGCCTCCTAGGGCACCAACTAAGACGCCTTCGACGCCACCAAGAACACCGTACAAGACTCCTGTGCAGGTTCCCATACCTGCATCCCCATCCACGTCCTCAGAATCAGGACATTCGAATACATCACCTGTGGTCACTTCTCCCCCTCCGGCTGCTGGGGCAACCGCCTCAGTAGATGTCCCTAACTCTCGGGCAGAAGAAATGGTCTGGCGCAATGCTTCCGGGGGCTTCAAAATATTTAGGCCCGCGTGTATGGAGCATTGCAAACGGTCCAGGGACATGTACTCCTGCCCTAAGGCAATGGACTTTGTCCGACGACAAAGAATGGATCAGGTATAACACCAACTCACCTAGTACATTCGGATGGACGGAAAATTGGTTCGGTCGGCTTCAGGATCAAAAACAGTTCCCCGAGTCCTACTACAACCATGAGGGACGCCCCAAGATTCGATGGGCTATGGCCCAGTACAAAGCAGGGGTAAGGGAGGATTGTCCTTTCGATTCCTGTCGTCATCATTACCAGCACGAGAACCGTCCCATGCCCACTCGTCTTCGATTCATGCGGCACCTGGTCGAGTGCCACATGCACCACCGGGCGCAGTACATCTGCGCTGACACCGGCAAGTCCAATAAGAAGTGTACGGGGCTGTGGACCCTCTGAAGGGGTCAGATGATCGAGCACCTAATACAATGTCATGGCCAAGCCATGATGTTAGCAAGAAAGAACGTGGGGGACCTCCATGCACAACTGGTGGCGGGCCTGGACAAAGTGAAGTTCGAGAACATCACCATCGAAACCCCACAGTTCGGGAAAGTACAGGTCACCAGGAATTCGAAGCAGTCTGCTGTCTTCCAGCGTACAGATCGAAGAGGTCGATTTGACCTAGGTAGCGCCTTGTATCAGGAGTTGTACGACTGGAGAGCTGCCAACCCCCTCACGGGGAAATGAAGTGAAATCAACAGGAGTCCGGCCACTTCCGAACCTGACTGTAAGAAAGTCAGGTCAGAAGCTTCGGCCCAAAGAGCTCCAACTGCAGCACGAGGGCGAGCGACAACGATTGAGCACCGGTCCCCACTCCAGGACCTACGTCCTGACTATGGTCCGGACTTTTCGGCCCCAAAAGGTCGTTCGCAACTACAAACCCTTCGTCCCCTGACTCCTGGTAACCTGGCTAGCAGGACCGAATATCCTTCGATGGATCCTCCTGGTCCGGAAAGACAGACCGAGAGAGATCCGTACAAGAACCTCCCTTCGGGTATCCCTGTAAAGGATGCCCTTCGTCAGCCGGACTCCCGAAACGTAGAGATGATGGACTCCGAGCACTTTGTCCTGCCTGGGAAGAAGGACATGGTGGTCACTGCTACCATCAACACCCCCCAGGTGATGGAAAAGGCAAAGCCGGAGGTTAGCAGCTCTTCAAAGACGGTGGGGCGTAAAACCCCTGCCACTACTTTGAGTTCGAAATCCGTGAAAACTGAGCCTGTGGTGGAACCAGTTCCGGTGACCACTTCGAACCCGGTCACCACCACACCAACTACGACTGCTAGAGGGGTGACAGCAGCAACTGTCGCTGCCTCAGTGATTACCACCACTACCACCACAGCCACTGTGCCTTTCAGGCCCATCGTGCGTGAAGAACCAGCAGTCAGTCCGGAAAGGTGGTATGATTTAATGGTGAGTGGTGAAAACCTTCGTCCAAGTGTGGGAATCCCAAGGGACTACTTCGAGCCTGTGAAGGCCCCTGATGCAGTAGTGCATAAGGACCTGTGGATCTCTTGAGGAACTCCAGGATATTGTGAAGGACTTGTGAAGTGATTCGTATGTTCGTGTATTCAGTTGCGTTTTTATGACTTGGGTATAATGTTTCCATGATATCTTAATAATCCGTTGTGTTCGTAATTACAAAACGTCCATGATTGGAATCATGATTCGAAAAGCATAAATCGGGTGTGAGATGCATAATTGATACTTATTGTCGTTAAAGAAATGTCTTCGTTGTCTAAAAAAAAAAAAAAAAAATGTCTTCATACTTTGAAAAGTATAGGTTATACTGTCTACTATTCGAACCAACAACTGTAAATAATGTTCGATACCTACCTTTATCTCCAAAAAATTTTCTTTTTGGACATAACAATTGGTATTCGGATTTCGAGAGTATATCTATTTTTAGGATATAGAGTCATATATCATTTACCTCATGTGGAGGCATATATTACTACATTCCTTGGTTATAAGAGTTGACTTCACACTTATGTTGGTTTCATGTATTCTGTAATTCCAATAGGTCACATAATTACCTCTCCCGGGACGGTTCGCCCATATAAATATTTTCGAACCACTACTTCTGTGTCATTCCGTCCTAAAAAGTCACATAACGTGCATTTCTTACCTACCTTAAAATAATTAATGATTAATAATCAATATTGTATCTCAACAAAACCATACGGAGCTGTGATCTCGGTAGTTAGGAATAGTGTAGAACATATATATTCACATATATATTCATATCTTTATTCAAGATGGATACTCACGTATCAATCTTGTCGTTATAGTGTTGGATCTATAAGATCCCTGTTATGTACATAGAGATGTAAATGTTGTTTGGTGTAACAGGTCAAGCTAAATCTAGTTGTACTTTCCACGTGTTCGTACGGAACATAATTCGAACCTTCGAATTTACCCCGGTAATGTCATTATGTACACTGATATTATTCTCCTATGTACGAGTAGTATATTATATCAGATGTATTTCGACCCTTGTTATAATCTGGTGGGGGTGATGTAGGGGCACGAATAATACGTGTACATATAGGTCCTTGGAGTCAGAGCGGGAAGTGCCTCCATCGGACACTAGGTGGCAACACCTACGCCATGTCCTTTCGGTTATCCGGTAGCGGAGCCAGGCAGGGCACTCCAGACGGCGCTACGGAGGAGTGCCACGTCGACACTGCTTGGTCCGCGCTCAGGGTATATAAGAGGCCGAGGTTGGCTACCTCAGGGAGTTCGTCCCAGAACAAGCTCTGACCCACACCTTTCGATACCTTCGTTACCACTTTGATCGGGGCACCTACACCCCTCCCACACTATGGCTCCTGCACCAGTCATGCTGGCTCAGGACCAGATCGTCAGGCGTTGCTGACTTAGAACTATCGATAGAACCCTGTGCATCTTCGAATGGTTAAAAACCAAGTGAACCGAGTAAAAACCTTCGTGTACTTTGAGGCTGTGATCGAATAAAACCTGTTGCATTCAAACCGAATTTGGAGCCTGTGTTCGCGTGATACCTATACGAAACCCCCTACAATATTGTTATAGTATCAAGTAAAAGAACAAAGTCCACACAGTTCGGATCAAGTGTCACAGGTTGCGAATCAATAGGTTTATTCAGGAACCTAGACAGGCAAAGCTCTAATGGTGCGAACTCCCTATAGAGTTCGGAACGTGTCAGTAGGCTGATATAGCCGCAGTGATCTGGGGGTCTCTTCACCAGCGTGGCTCAAGAGTAACCGACGAGTCCCATCGGATGCTGGGTATATATAGGCAGCCAGCCTGCGCGCGCACACGCAGACCGGAAGCCTATAGCGACCTCTGTCCATACCCCAAGCCCGAAGCAGGTGCTGGCACCTGCCGTCGGACTGAAGGGTTCGGACGGAGGTCGCAACACAGCATCCAACAGAACCCGTCATATAAAACCCGTATAACCCTAGCCCCTACACTACCCCCTACCAGATAATAACCGGGAGGTAAATAATTAAGGTTAAAGTCCGAAAACACTTCGGACTGGCATTATCTTCTAAATACCACCTTAGGGGCTCATTAAAGCTACACTTTTTAACAATATGACGTGTTCTGATGAACACAATAAGTTATTATTTACACACATTAATATATATAGCGACTGTAATGAAAATTACACTCCATTTCCTTGGATAAATAGAGTTAACCTATATATATTGACTTTAGGTAAAACCTGAGAACATGAACACTTGAAAAACATGGCATCACAAAAAAAAATTCGTCCCTCCAGGACCCCGAGCTATTTAAACCCGTTATTAATATTACTATAAGTGATAAACACTATCACTTTTCTTATTAATTTAAGAAACGATAATAATATTACAGTATTAAAAAGACATCATACGTGTTCTTCGGTGGAGATCCGGATCCTCCTGGGATGAGATGTAGCATTCTGCCCGGCTTTCGGAACCTACTTCGTTCAGCTCCTACTCACCGGAACAAGAAAGTTCATCGCTCGCACTCGGGAGCGTAATAATAATAAATAAAAAACTCAGTCCTGCCTCCAGGCGATCTTCAGACTGATTATAAGGAGCACTCGGTCCTGATGTTGAATGTCAATCATAACAAAAAAAAACGGATGTATCAGGTCCTAGATGTTAAGGTGCTCCGGTCCCGAGTCCTGCTTCCTCATCCGGATCTCCTCGTATGCCTCCGTCAGTGTTCCTTGACAGACTGGGTCCTTGCGTAGCCAGCCTGTCTCGTCCTGCTGTCAGGATCTCAAGACACCCTACTGTAGAGTGTTTTACTGATGGGGACAGTATTCTTCAATACTCCCCCCCTTCCTTCGAACCCGCTATAGGATAGTCCTATGCGGTGTCCGAGTCCTCGTTAGCATCGGCTTTAGCCACCGGTGTATCCTCCTCCTCGAAGTCTGACTCGGCCTCCGCCAGAGTCAACGCTTGGAGCCAGGACTCGATCATAGCCCTGGACCCATCCCATTCGTGCATCTCGTGCGCAAAGCAATCCCGGAACTTGGCGCGCTCGGCGTCCAGTTTCTCCTCAGCGTTCTTAGTCACCCTCCTTTTCTTTTTCTTTTCAAGCCTCGCGTTTGCCTGTTCGGTCCATCTCGTCCCGAACGGTGTCCACAGCCGCTGCCTTCTGGATAGCGACCTCTCTCTGGTGGAGGTGATGCACCGTGTTTAGTGACATCATCGACACCTCCTGACTCAGGTCAGTCAGCAGCCTGTGGAAGTTGTCCTGCCACACATTCAGAGTCTCTTGTCCGACTTCATAGGAGGCGAAGTCGGTCCGAGAGAAAGATGGTGGAGCTTGGCGCTGCAAGAGCAGAGCATCCTTGGCAGGAGCCTCCGGAGGGGGGCTCTGTGTCTTAGTATGTTTCGGTTTTGGTTTTACCCAAGCCTTTATTCCCCCAGTCTGGGTCAAGACTTGCGTCTCATCTCCCGCGACCAGGTTACCCCCCGGGAAAACATCTTCGAAGCTTTCCGTCGTCTCGGTGCTCGTATCCTCCGAACCGGACCGTGTTAGAGTCGGTCCGTGCTGAGGACCCGACTTCCAGTCTGTTTTGGTGGAGTTAAAGGCGGGACCTTTGTATGTAGGTTCCACCCTCCCCAGTACGGACGGCCTCTCAGAGCTGTCCGTTCTTGCTCGTTTGGCGTTAGCTGGCTCCGAAGACTGGTTCTGCCTCTTCGGAGCTTTCCGGGTTGGTACCGAAGTCCACTTCGAGGTTGTCCTGTTTTTCTAACCCCCCGAACTGAGAGTAGACTTCCTGATGGGCGAGCTGGATTCGCTCCGCCGCAGCCTCCAGGGACAAGTTGTGCTTCTTGGCCATGTGTCGGATGATGTCTGCCCTATTGTAGAACATCCCTCCGTCAGGGCAAGCCTTGCTCCCCCTTGATCTCACGCTCAGGCAGTCATATTGCATGAAATGACGCACATGAGCTCCCGTAACGTGACGCGCGAACCTCACCTTGGTGGGCCAAGTTCGGGGCGTATCACGAGTCTCATCAGCATTCTGACAAGTCACGAACGGGCAGGGTCGATCCGGAGTCCATCTCGACATTGCCCATGACAACTTAGTTTTCTGATGATAGGAATGGTACTTCTTGTCGGAAGTCTGGACCTTCTCCAGCAGCTCATAGTGGTACAACTGCACCGACTTGTCGAGAGGATCTTTCTTGATCCACTCCTCGTCGTCCGAGAGACCATCAAGACCAACCAGATCAGGGTGTTGCGAAGAACGGTTGTCCTTGACACAATCCCCTACACACATAGGTTTAAAGTACCTAAACTTGCTGACCGCGTTAGCTCAGAGCGCAGTCCCCACCAACTCCTGGAGTTCGGCCTCCGGAATCGTATACCTCCGCCAAACCCTTCAACACGGCTGCTACCTCCTCGGGGGATAAACCCGCCTCCAGAGACGTCAGCCGGATGGTCTCCATCAGGATCTTGTCCCGATGGTTGGCCCTTTCCAGTCGGTTAGTGTCAGCACTCCTAACCGCTGCAGTCGTTTGCTCAACGATTTCGTCCTCCCGGGTTGCATCCAGGATGGACTCCTTCGTCTTATGGTGGACACCTCGAGCCAGCTTCATTGCTGGAGTCAGGAGTCGCTTTTTCTCCCGTCGGCTGTGGACGGTCTTGAACTCGGCATATGTTTGCATATCCGAATCTAAGTCCGCCATAGCCTCGGGACGATCCTCCGAGATGGCGACTAGACGTGCCTTATGGGACGCCTCTCCGAAATTGTTCATAGCCGCTGTCAAACGGTCCGGAAACCATACAGGGAACCTGACCGAAAGACAGTCGAGACCCCTGAACGTTTTCAATTGAGCTAGGTCGAATAGCTTTATCTCCTCGGAGCTCAGCTGATCGATGATGCTCCCCCTTAGGATTGCTGGGACCTCGGTGTCATCCTTGTCCCAGTCGTCATGCTCGTGTGGGGCCAGAATGTGCAGTCCCGTTCAGTTTACCGGCCTCGTCCGAAGTATCCATTGCTGGTGTCTCCGGACTCGACTCGGTTGTCCTAGTAGGTGGCTCCATGGGGGTTGGCACCTCTTTCACGGGTCCTGGTGCAGCCGGGACCCTGAAGCTCGGTCCTATCTGGGACAGCATCTCTTGTATCCGCTCAACATGTTGTTCGGCGGTATCCATATCCTCATCTTTACGAGGCTCCAGAGAGGTAGCAGTTGTTTTAGGACGTGCTCCACCATGTCCCGACCCCCCAACCGAAGCTGTTTGGCCGGGAATAGCCGCGGCTGTGGCTGCCACGGCTGCACTAGTGTCCAACCCCTGTGAAAAAGACAACAAGTCTAACTTCGGAAGAGGGGCCGGAGGAGCTGGAGTCGTAACCGTCTTGGTACTGCCCTTAACCTTTTTAGTGGTTTCAGGCTTCCCAGGAATGGTAGCGAACGTGGCCTTGAGATCCAACTTTCCTTTCTTGTAGATCGGAGCCTTTGCAGGGGTACTGCTGGCAGGGGTCGGACCCTTCTTAGTCGGATCCTTAGCCCCCCTGCTACCGGTTGGCTTCGGATCCACCTTCTTCACGTCCTTAACCGTAGACGTGGGAGTCTTCTTCGGATCCTTCGGCACCGTCATACTGGCAGCCTTAGGATCCGTCTTCTTGGTACTTTGGGTACCACTCTTCTTAGGGTCCGGCTTCTTAGGCTCGACCTTCAGTTGAGGCTTCTTACTGACACCTGCGTGCTTGGTAGCCTTCGTGCTGGTCCGAGAGTCGGACGACTTTGACCGATCCCGAGGCGGCCTCTTCCCACCACGAGTCCTCGGACGAGTGGTGTCACTCTCCTCACCGCTATCCATAGACAGCTTGCGGCTCACTGTCTTAACGATGGTCGGAGAGATGCTCAGACTGCACAACCGCGATGGTCGGACAATACCCTCGGCGGTTTCGGGCTCCATTTCGGAGAGCTCGATTCCTTCCAGCAGGGTGGAATCCTCACTACCCATGGGCGATGGAGACTTCCGGATCGGGGAGACGGCGAGATCCACAGTCATCTCCGCCAAATTCTCGCTAAGCTCATCACCGCTGGGGTGCTGAGCGTCTACCAGCCCCTTGACAGCTGAAGCCGTCTCGGAGTCCTCGGTAAGTTCGGAGTGGCGGAGCTGCTGCTCGGCCATCCTTACTTGTGGCGGGGTGTCTTTCGACGAGGAGTTTGACGGGAAACGCAAAGTTTCCTGCCGCCCTCTTTTTTCTCACAGACCACTAGAAAGAGTACTCACTGCTCACAACTCTTTCAACTGATTTCTTCCTCTTCAAACTGCCCAAAACACGAATACTCCGCTGCCGACTGCCGCCCCGATTGACTTGGTTATGAGCCAATATCAATATGGCGGTTCCCTCGCTTTTGTTTTTAAAACAAAGCGCATGCGCAGCGTCTCGCGTGATTGGACGCGATCCCGTTATCCTGCATGACCCAATTATCGGTTAATCAGGTCACGACCTCTCCCGCCTGCAGCTCGGGCTGTAGGGATCATCATGCCACTCGGGCGGCTCCCAAAAGTCAAATTTACTTCGAATAAAGAGCTCATCGGGAGTATTAGTGGATATATATGGGAAATTGAAGATTATCCCACCGGATTATCCGTCCACCACCCTCGGGGAACACTCTTACATTCTTTTCCATTGACTCTGAGCGCCCCTGTCGGTGGCACACATATAACATATAGAGACAACACAGGACACCACACTCGTTGTGTAAACAAGCTAGGTTACGGCCCCCCTAGCCACAAGCCTAGGGCTCCGCCGGACGGGTTTACCATCCGCATCGAGTAACCTGGCCGAAGGACACTCGTTCTTAACTAAAACTCTAGCCCTGATTTTAGTTTTCCGTGCCCTTCTTCCTTCGCCTGCCGAGACTTTCTTTTTCACAGTCTTCCGGAGTTTTCTTTGTACCGGCCTCTTGGGGGGGTCCACTGACACCCCTTCCAAAGGTACAAATTTAGACTCCGAACTCTCCTCCTCCACCTCCGTTTCCGGGGTGAGCTCCCTCCCAGCCCAAGCACGCAACCGAGCCACATGGCTCGTCCGGATGCGTCCCCCTGCAGACTGGATCAATACAGTCGTTTGACTGATACATTTGACCACGGTGTGTGGTCCGTCCCAGTTATTCGCCAGCTTGACTTTACAGAGCGGTTCATGCAGTCGGATCACTCTATCCCCCACTATGAACTGTCGTAATTTCAGCCCGGTGTCATAACCCACCTTCTGCCAATTCGCAGCTTTGAGCAAGTGAGCCCTAACTGTTTCATAGGCGAACTTGAATCTCTCCCGGAGAGATTCCACAAATAGCACCGTACAGGGCGCCTCTGGACTAATCCCTACCACCCCGAACACCAAGTCCACTGGCATGATTAAGTCCTCCCCGAACACCAATAGGTTCGGAGTGCAGTTTGTCGAAGTGTGTACCGTATTGTTATACGCATACATGTACCACAAATTCGCATTGATCATCCCAATCATCCATATGGGAGTTCACTAATGGCTTCAGAACCTGGATCAAGGTCCGATTAAACCGCTCCACCTGTCCGTCGGACTGTGGTCGGTACGGATTGGTCCGAGTTTTGCATATAGCCAACTGATGGCACATAGCCGCCCATAACTTTGATTCAAATTCCCTCCCTTGATCGCTATGTAACATCAAGGGAGCCCCCAGATGGAGGATCCACCCCTTTACCAATGCTTCCGCACAAGTAGCAGCAGTGTGATCCTCGAGTGGGTACAAGCGGGTGTATTTTGTATAGTAGTCCGAGACTACCATCATACACGTATTTCCTTTCGGAGTGGGTTTTACCCCACTAATGATGTCTACAGCTATCCGAGCAAACCTTACCCCGAACAGCTCCTGTTGTAATGGTAATTTTCCCAGTCCAGGACCAGGTTTGCCCAAACAACAGGCCGGACATGTCTCGATCCACCTCAAAAGGTCACCAGACATTCCCGGCCAATAATACCCTCTACTCAGCCGTTCCAGAGAGCGTTTCTTTCCGAAATGCCCACTCGTGGAATGGCCGTGGCAATAGTACAGGATATCTTTCCGCATAGCAGCCGGGATTACCATCTGTAACACCCTCCGCTTTCCTGGACAAGACTTCCACCTGCACAACAACGAATCCCGCATCTCCAGTTCATGGAACTGAGCCAGGAAACGTTGCATTTCACGATTTTCCAGTGATATTTCGGGTCGCACTGGACAGACCCCGGTAGGGACCAGCTCCCTCAGTCGTGCTATGGTAGGATCGGCTATCTGGTACGTCCTTATAGTGTCGGTGGACCAATCCAACAGGTTCTGCAACAACCCATCATAAGGCAAACGCACACTCGCTACCACAGCATTGTGAGCACCATAATCCCCACACTCCGGACGCACACAACGGCGTACCGGACGTCGACTTAGGCAGTCAGCATTGATATGCTTCGTGCCCGCTCGGTGCTGGATATGAGAGTACTCCAGCCCGAATTCACTGAGGTGATTCAACCACCGACCAATCATCCCCTCCACGTCCTTAAAATTGAGGAGCCACCTCAAGGCGGAATGATCAGTCCGGAGTGTGAAATTCCCTCCATACAAGAAGTGCCGAAACGTCTTCGTGTACACCACCACTGCGAGCAACTCCCGCTTGGTAGTACAATAATTCCTCTGTGCCTTGTTCATACTGTTACTAGCAAACGCCAGCTGGACCTCTACTCCGTCCTGGATTTGGGACAATGCGTCCCCGATGCTCTCATTGATCGCATCAGTGTCAAGGATGAAATGCCCCTTCTCCGTAGGGTATCTCAGCACGGGGGTGGTTCGGAACAATGCCTTAATCTCTTTGAAAGCCTCATTCTGTTCCCTACCCCAGGGGAAGGGTTGTTTCTTCCTCCCCGGAGTCCAATGGCTCAACTTTTGCAAGGGTTGAGACACTCTAGAGAATCCGGGGATGAAGTCCCTATAATAGGAACAGAACCCCAAGAAGGATCTCACGTCCTTCGGTCCTTTTGGAACTTCCCAAGTCTCCACAGTCTCCAGTTTAGCCGGATCAGCCTGCACACCCTCGGTGGAGATGATCCGGCCCAAATAGACCATGGACTTCCAAAAAAGCTCACATTTCTTCGGCTTCAAGGTTAACCCTTTGGACCGAATTCGCTCCAACACCTCTCTGTGGTTCAACGCACACTCCTCGAACGTCTTGCCAAAAACAATGACGTCGTCTAGATACACCAAGCACTTTTGCCATGATAGATCACTCAACAGAGTTTCCATCATGGCCTCGAAAGTCGCCGGGGCGTTGCATAACCCGAAAGGCATCAGCTGAAACTGATACAGTCCAATATGGCTAGTAAAAGCCGTCTTCTCCTTATTATCCTCCTTCATTCCGATTTGCCAATATCCCGACTGCAAATCCAGGGTGCAGAACCATTGGTTCCCACCCAACGAGTCCAGGGTCTCATCAATTCGGGGTACAGGATACGCGTTCTTTTTGGTTACCCCATTCAGACGTCTATAATCGATACAAAATCGGATAGACCCGTCCTTCTTAGTAACCATCTGAACCGGACTAGACCAGGGGCTAGTGCTAGGCACAATCACCTTCTGTTCCAGCATGGTTTTCACTTGTTCTTCAACAACTCTCTTCTTAGCCAACGGCAAACGTCGGTAAGGCAGTTTAAACGGCTGGGCATCTCCTGTATTGATAGAATGCAGCATTTTATCAGTTCGGCCCAAAGGCTCCCCCTCCACTTGCCATGCATCCTGATACTTCTCTACCAGTCTTCTCAAGGAATCGAGATCCCTCCGATCCGTCAAATCCGTCTCGGAGATCATTTTCTCAAGTCCATCACTCAAAATGGTCGGAGAAGGATCACCCTTCATGCTCACATGACCAGCAGGCATCACTGCCTCGCTGGTGAACACATTCCTCAACACAGTATCCTTTTTCAGATACTTAGCTTCTAACCAGGGGTTAGAAACCGGCACCACGGTCCAAGCACCATCACCCACCAGGGTGTCCATGCCCACTAGACCAATGCTTCCCAACATAGCCACATCCGGCTCCACAACTGCTTCTTCCTCTCTCCTAAGCCCCTTGCTTCGGACCAGCACGTCACACGTCTGTCCGGGAGGAATCTTTACAGTTTGGACCACCGTTGCCACTGTTGATACTTGTCGGAGCACACATTGCTCCACCGCACGGTACGGGTGCTCTATCTGGAGTACCCCTGTACCAGGGTTCAGGACCGCGTCATATAACGCCGCAAAGTCCAACCCCAGTATACCGTCGTCAGCAATTTCCGCGATGGTGGGAGAAGCCACATACTCCTTCCCTCCGATCCGGAGCGGTATGAACGCGCGCCCATACGTCGGCATACTCGACCCATCGGCCGAACAGGCGCTTACCTTCGTTTTGAAGTTATCACGACTGTCCGGCATAAAAGCATAGAAGTTTGAGGAGATAAAGGAGTGGCTTGCTCCCGTATCTATTAAAAACTCACCCGCCCTACCGGCCACAGTAACAGACACATACCACCGCCTCCCCCCCAGCGGAGACGGGTTTACAGTGAAGCGTTTAAAGTCCTTCGGAGCAGCCAAATCTAGGCCATGTTTCTTCAAATGGTCGAAACATGGGTGATCTGGGGAAAGCTGGGTACTCCCTACCCACACGGTGTCTGTGACAGCCGCAACTTCCTCGTTCCTATCCGTAATGGGCCTCCCTGCCTCATTGCCGGGCAACTGTTGGACTGGAATGCCAGCATCCGAACTCCTAAAGTTCGAAGCCACCCCTGGTTCCCTTTCTGTCTTTTGGACTCCACTAGGCTCTACCTCTGGTATTTTGGCGTACTTCATCACCAGGGGCCGTCCGCTCGCCAGCTCGGACCACCCCCTCTAGTTTCCCTCTTTCCCGGGAACTTTCGGACTCGGAGCCGTACACTCCACAGCAAAATGACCGATCTCCAAGCACCTATAACACTTGGCGGTCCTCCGGTTGATCTTCCTCCTGTTAGGCTGGGTAGCCCCCTGAATGGAAGTAGTCATCTTCTCAAACAGTGCCGTGAAGAACGCGGCATCCATCATAGCCTTCTTATCCGATGATTCCTTCTTCAGAGGAGGGTTTCCACCCCCTTCCGGTTTCTTATTCTTCCACAGTGGTTTAGAGGAATTTCCATTCCTCTTGAACTGAGCCGCAGAAGCCTCCTCATCACTGCCTTCATCCTCAGACTGTTCTGGAGAACATTCTATGATGGCGGAGGCCCGGGTTGGCACCCGGTCTCCAAGCAGCGACTTTTTGAGGGCGTGTATATCGATGGCCTTAAAAAGGTCATCCAACGACGTATCCGCCCTCCACGTATCATACACTGTTTGTTGTACGTCGGGGTCTCTCAATCCGGCGACGAATTGAGAGAACAATTCCTTAGAAAATAAGGCATCGTGGATCCCTGAAGCAGGATGTACCTTCTTCAGGAGTCTCATCAACGCAAGTCCGAAAACCCTCGGGTCCTCGTTCTTGCCTTGCACCCGCTTTTTAAAAGCGACCATCGGATCCGTCCGGGCGGAGCCTCCGAACAATATAGTCCCTATCTCCACCAGCTGTTTGAAAGTACCATGCGGTCCGCATTCGTCTTTCCACTGCTCGACCGCCATCAGGCCATCTCCTAGGCGCAATCCCTTACAGACATAAGGAATAGCATCTTGTTGGTCCCAGCCACTGAGGTTGATATCCTCCACGGTGGCCCCCAGCCACTCCTCCCAAGAGTTTTTCTGCCAGTACGGACTAGGTTCACTAGCAATCCGTCGGGCTGCATTGGACAATCCCCTAATTTTAGAGGTGATCGACAGGCATTTGGAAATGGCAGTCGAGGCGTCTTGTTCCGCGCCTACGTTGTGCAATCCTATCCCTGCTATAGCGGGGTTAGTATCGTACAACTCTTGCAACTCCGTACTCAGAATTGACCGTCTTGGAGCCTTCTTTGGACTCTTTGTCCCTGGAGCCGCTCCCGGAGTAGCCCCCGGAGTCGGCACATTATTTTGCCTTTCCAGATAGGCCTGGTAAGTACCATACGCCACCAGATCCGTCGTGAGGTCAATCCCTTGACTGAACCACCAATTCTTTTCCAGATCTGTCATATACTGGCACTGCTGGGACAGAGCAAGCAACCGTTGATGCTCGGCCTTTTCCTTCTCCAATTGCTTGGCTTGTCTCTCCTCCTCCTGCTCTTGCTGGGCTTGTTCCAGTTTGGCTTTCGCAGCTTCGCCGGCAGTCCTCAGTCCCTCTTTTCGGGCTCTCAACACTGCCGCCTCTTGCTCCGCTAGCTCCTCTGCCATCGCAGCGTTTTCTCGCATATGTTTCTTTTGCTGTTCCAGGACAGCTTGCTGCTGGCGGAACACCTCCCGTCTCCCGATTTCGAAGGCTCTCTGCTCCTGAAACATTTTGTTGGTTTGGCAAGTTTGCCACTCAGCCAAGCTTCCAGGTAGCTTTTGGCTCCCTCTTCCTGACCGGACGCCTTTTTCCGGCGTTCCGAATCCAGTCGTTGCTCCTACTGGTGCAACTGCTCCTGTTGGGTAAGTACCCGCTCCGACAATGGTCTTCCTCTCCCCGAGGGAGCAACCCCCGGTGTCACCGAAAATACCTCTTTCGGTATTGGACGGATGCCCATGATACCCACTCTTGGTGAGTATTCACTAGCCATTCCTCTGCCCCTTGCTCGGCCGATCCTAAGGGGTCGACCTGGCGTTGAGGCAGACAAAGCCGACTCTATAGTCACTCCACGCCCACCTAGTAGGTTCGGAGTGTCTGTAAAACTCATGTAATGACCAGCCGTCGGGCTCCCATTATCAGCTGAAGCGTACGAGGTGCTACTGTCCTGCATACTGTGTCGGGCCTTCAACAAAAATTGCTGTAGAGCAGTTTTCTTGGTTCTCAAGATGTCACACTCCGTGTTCAAAGTCTGACGTGTTTCCCTCAGGTCTTCCGTATCTCGAACGAGTTCGGAACGTAATCCCTCCGTTTCCGCTACCAAGGCATCCCTGGCAACACAAATCTGGTTCAGCTCGGTGTTTGCAGAGACAAACTCGGATCGGACCGCCTCCAGGTCGGCCGTCTTGTGGTTAAACTCCGACCGGACCATACTTAGAGACTGTGCAAGCCTCTCGTTTTCTTCCAACAAGGTGGACAGCCTCGCATCCTTCTCTTTGATTTTGGAAGTTTGGTGTGTGACTGCACCTTCCAACGCAATCAAGCTGTTCTTCCATTCATTGGACTGTGCCTGAATGGTCAACAATTCCCTTTGGGCTACCTGCAGACGTTCCTGCACCCTGGCCTCTCGCATGTCGTTGAAGCGACGCTCCTCCGAAATGCCATACCTCTGGGGTGTCGGAGCGGCTGCCCGTGATCCGCCGACATTAAACATCGACAGATTCATCTCCTCTAATGAGCGACTCATTATCTCCGGACCTCTTGGTCCCGTTAGCACGCCTGCTCCTGGTAGAACATTCGCGCCCCGTGTGGGGGTATCTGCCTCATCGCCGGCACACAACCCCTCCAAGGATAAGGCTAATGCCTCATCAGGAGACCTTGCTGCTCCGGCCAGAGCACGAGGTTTGTGCTTTGCACATGCTAACCTGCTTATCACTCAGAACTGGTCACGGCACCAGTGTAATAAACGATACTTTGCTCCTCTATGATATTGTTATAGTATCAAGTAAAAGAACAAAGTCCACACAGTTCGGATCAAGTGTCACAGGTTGCGAATCAATAGGTTTATTCAGGAACCTAGACAGGCAAAGCTCTAATGGTGCGAACTCCCTTTAGAGTTCGGAACGGGTCAGTAGGCTGATATAGCCGCAGTGATCTCGGGGTCTCTTCACCAGCGTGGCTCAAGAGTAACCCACGAGTCCCATCGGATGCTGGGTATATATAGGCAGCCAGCCTGCGCGCGCACACACAGACCGGAAGCCTATAGCGACCTCTGTCCATACCCCAAGCCCGAAGCAGGTGCTGCCACCTGCCGTCGGACTGAAGGGTTCGGACGGAGTTCGCAACACAGTATCCAACAGAACCCGTCATATAAAACCCCGTATAACCCTAGCCCCTACACTGGTTTGAATAGATGGTGTGTGCCGTAGTCTACAGAGAACTTGTTTGACTTGTTTGTAGAGTGCAGTTTGAGGGTTCATATCTCCTGCCATCAGAGTTGGCGTTCGTTTTCTTACCCACATGATAACACCGGGCATCGATTCGCAATTTTCTGGGGGTCCTTCCTCTATTAGTAATTGACGCTCAAACTGCACTCATTGCAATTTGGGTAGTATACATATCAAACTATATCGGGGATGTATAATAAGTAGTTTCAAAGGTATTTACAGGTTATTTGGAGATGAAACATCAATGTTTATCCATGACAAAGCAGAAAATCCAAGATGGCGGCATTCAAAATGATGTAGCTATATATATTCATACACGGATCTTCTATTGAGGGGGGTTTGGGGACACAGCCCCCGAATATTGAACAAAGTTACTGCAAACTTTGAACTCGAATTGTAGTTAGCTGGCTGACGTAGGTAATAATCATTTTGGGTTAATACGAGTGTTAACTATACTTTCTCATGCCGGATCTGAAAATTGGCTCTAAATTGCACTATAATGGCTTTAAAGAGACTTGAATCATGGCTTCCGTGCAAACAAGATCTCGGGCAGAACTTGTGCAGTTCTTGAGTCACAACTCGGGATCCCTGCGAGAATTGTGCACATATCTTGCATGGTTATATGTGAACAGCTTTTGACTGTGTCATATTCTGTGGAATTCCACGTTATTTATATCAAACAGAACTTGGGAATTGAACGTTCGCAACAGGGTAGAATCCGGGTAGGTCACAATGACACAAGAAAGGCATAAGATATTCCCAAGAATTCTACCCAGTTGCGAACGTTCCATTCCCAAGTTCTGATTGTAATAAGGATATAATGGGTCAGACCCCACCAAAATGGACTAATTGGTTGTTTTTTTGTCTTTTTCACCTTTCAGCAGCTATTACATGGACATACCTAATCATCACTAATATATCTTGATTTCATGTAAGAGAAAACACCCTAGGCTTTGGGGTAAAAAAAATAAAAAATTGTCGGACCGTTATTTATGGAGTTATGGCCCCTCAAAGTGGGAAAATACCCCCAAAACAGGGTTCCAGGCAATTTCTATTTTATTAAACAGCCCCCCATTTCGTATAAGACCATCACAGCCCTTCCTATTCAGCTTTTTTTATTTGGTATATGTGTTTACTCAAATAATTAAGAGTGTTTACCCAGGTGTCTAGCCCCAAATTTCCTCCACAGTCCTGGAATTCAGAAATGACACTTTTATATTTGGTGTCAAAATGCGCCAAATATTAAAGGCACTGGAATGTATCAAATATAATCAAAATAAGAGGGGGCACTAGTATTAAAGCGTGGAAAAAGAATTTTGTAATTATCTCTTTTTTTAAACTTCCTAGGGCCAAAATAGTGATTTTGTCGGAGCATACATCGTTTCACCTCCGTAATCATACAAATACCCCCGTCGCATTTTTGTGGGTTGTAATGGAATATTTTGGCTGTTATCGATCAATATCGGTTCGTCGGTGTCGAAATTACGTCCGATTTCACCACACGGGGGCCAAAAAGCGTGCGAATGTAGCCGGTCTGTATACTCCGACACTTTTATGTATGCTCCGACACTTTTATATTTCACCGAAAATGGAGCTCTCGCTTGCTTAATATTGCTTCCCCATGCTACATATCGTTTTGAAAGTGTACTTAAGGGAGCCAGCTACCCCTCATAACCTTTTTAGATTGAATATATGTGTAGGCCTACTGTAGGGTTGGTTTTGGTCTGATTCACCTCACGAAATTGGAAAAATTTGAACTTATTTCGTCCTAACCAACCTCAAAGTCAGTCTGGCTGGTGCTATATGTACTTATTATGATTCACACACTATTAGTTCATCAATAGTTCATCATCAGCTTTACCTACGCTGGTAAGATGTATTTGGGTGCCAGAGCCAAATATAGTGATCCTTGGATAAAAGTGTCGGAGCAAACACGTGATATAGTTAAACTCTCATAGAGAAGTTAATAATAACTTAATCAAACCAAATCCAGCTCAGGCTAGATTTACTTGAAAGTATGCATATTGAGGATAGTGCACAGCAAGTTTGGGGATGAACAAGGCCATTTTGAGCAAACTAGAGAAAAGTTGGTGCCCACTGCCATTTTTTTCACGATTTTCAAGATTTCCGCAAAGTTTGTCGGCCTGTAACGGGAAAAGTTTTAGAGTGGTGATTACCAAACTTGGCATGCATTATCCTATATACTGTGGCTAGTTAGAGGCCAAACTAAAAGGTTCTGTGGTGTTTTCAAAGCATTCTACCAGCTGTTTGATATTTTAGTTGTATGCTCCGACACTTTTATATCAACATATGTTCGCCGGTGAATAAAAACTGACACCCTGGGAGTTAAGCCGTCCAATTTATGTGTTCATGGAGCCAAGATACTAGTCTTTTAATAAAATAAACTTGCTTTCAGATGAATTGAGTTTGCTGAATTTTCAATCTGATATATTTCTGGCCCCAGATTAGTCCATTAACAATCCTTGGGAATATCTCATGCCTTTCTTGTGTCATTGTGACCTATACCCGGGTTCTACCCAGTTGCGAATGTTCAATTCCCGTGCCTTTCTTGTGTCATTGTGCCCTACCCGGATTCTACTCAGTTGTGAACATTCAATTCCCAAGTTCTGTTTGGAGGGTTTGCTATAATCTCTTATATAGACCCTTGACAACATCATCTCCCGCCATAGTTATGGAACCTCTGACTGATCTCACTTTCAGGTAGGAGATTCTCCCCTTTTAAAAATTGTGGGTTTTTTTTTACACCCAAGTGTAGGGGTTGGTCGTGCTAAAGACCAATTTAACTGTAGCTTGCAAACGCTACTGCTATCAAGATTATAAGCGCAATACCATTCTGCTTAGGACACAGCAGCAACGTGTCCTAGGTTCAATAGGATGTAGCCCATTTAATTGCATACTAACACCTTGAGTAAGTTGCCTCGAAAAAGTCTGAAGGGGACTAATGTAGCAGGCACGTATCGCTCGGGGCAGCCCGAGCGTGCGTGGAGAGCGCATTGCCTGCCTGTGGTAGCTCAAGCACCGTAGCAGAGCGGTGGAGAAGCAGCTAGCCCTGTGGTGTAGTGGTAGCATTCTCAACTCGAGAGTGGAGGGGCCGGGGTTCGATTCCCCGTGGGGCTGACCTGTTTTCCGCTGCCTGTTACATATGTATATATACAATGTTGATCCATAATGTCTTGATCGCTGAAATATGAATTTAGTTTGCCGAGGATAGGTTTGGTACCCAGGAAAAAAAAGGGAAAAAAAAAGCAGAAAAAAAATGCGCCCTCGTCATATTTCTCATGGTTTGGTGGTGAAAACCTGGGATGAGAAACAAGTTTATGTTTTAGGAGTGGCCCCAGTGTGGGGATGGCTTTTTGTACACACCATGGGAGTACCACCGGGGCCCTACCCCAGGGGACCTATAGCATGGGAGCTATAGCACGAGGACAGATGGGGACAGATAGGGGAGGGCTGTTTGTGTGGTAATGTATGTCAGGCCCTGAGTGTGTTGTCAACAAGCCGCTCCCCGGGGACCCCGAGCTACTCCCCACCTACCTCAGGAGCAGCTGAGTGTCACGGCCGGGGGGTCTTTATGCACACACGGGTGCCGCTCGTGTGCTGTGAATCTCGTAGTTAGCACCGCCATCTTGAATCTATGGGCATGCTATAGTTTTTGGTGAATCACCATTGAGGTAAATTCCACGTGGAACTGACATAGGAAGCGAATGATGTATCACTGGCTGGAAGAGTGTTTTTGGATTAACTCTTGATGGAAACATTTACCCCACCCCCATCCCCCACCCCTAAAAAAGAAATAAGAGTATGTGGGTGACAACAGGTTAACGTTATCATGGGTTTATCAAGTGTTGCCCCTTTAGATGCCATGTACCTGTCATTATATCTTCAATAAGCAGTGAATGCCTTACACATAGGCTGCCAACTTGGCCCATTGAGTCTCAGTATAGGAACAGCCACAGCCTTTGTAGTCCATCACTACTTTTAAACCAGGGGTGTCGGAAGCAACTTGACTTTTGGGGGGCCGCAGCCGAACCAAACAAAGTTCAGAAGGGTGTGCGATTCCGAGCGTTAAAAAGCGACACACTGACAAATTTATTGGGTTTGGGGGCAGGGCCCCCAAGGAGAATTTTGAGAAATTTGACATGATTTGGTGCATTTTAAGGTCAATTTGTGCGTATTTCTTTCTATAACTATTAGAGTAATGAATATGATATGTTAGCATTTCCAAAAATTGGGGGGCCAAAAGATACTCTGGCCCCCCATGTCTAGGATTGAGGGGGGGGACATGGCCCCCCTGCCCCCCCCCCCCTGGTCCGACACCCCTGTGTACAGGACTTCCTCACTGCGTGGTGTCACTCACTCACACCCACAGTCTGTGTGTACACTCACTCCCACAGTCTGTGTGTACAGGCCTACCTCACTGCGTGGTGTCACTCACTCACTCCCACAGTCTGTGTGTACACTCACTCCCACAGTCTGTGTGTACACTCACTCCTACAGTCTGTGTGTACAGGCCTACCTCACTGCGTGGTGTCACTCACTCACTCCCACAGTCTGTGTGTACACTCACTCCTACAGTCTGTGTGTACAGGCCTACCTCACTGCGTGGTGTCACTCACTCACTCCCACAGTCTGTGTGTACACTCACTCCTACAGTCTGTGTGTACACTCACTCCTACAGTCTGTGTGTACAGGCCTACCTCACTGCGTGGTGTCACTCACTCCCACAGTCTGTGTGTACACTCACTCCCACAGTCTGTGTGTACACTCACTCCTACAGTCTGTGTGTACAGGCCTACCTCACTGCGTGGTGTCACTCACTCACTCCCACAGTCTGTGTGTACACTCACTCCTACAGTCTGTGTGTACAGGCCTACCTCACTGCGTGGTGTCACTCACTCCCACAGTCTGTGTGTACACTCACTCCCACAGTCTGTGTGTACACTCACTCCTACAGTCTGTGTGTACAGGCCTACCTCACTGCGTGGTGTCACTCACTCACTCCCACAGTCTGTGTGTACACTCACTCACACAGTCTGTGTGTACACTCACTCCCACAGTCTGTGTGTACAGGCCTACCTCACTGCGTGGTGTCACTCACTCACTCCCACAGTCTGTGTGTACACTCACTCCCACAGTCTGTGTGTACACTCACTCCTACAGTCTGTGTGTACAGGCCTACCTCACTGCGTGGTGTCACTCACTCACTCCCACAGTCTGTGTGTACACTCACTCCCACAGTCTGTGTGTACACTCACTCCTACAGTCTGTGTGTACAGGCCTACCTCACTGCGTGGTGTCACTCACTCACTCCCACAGTCTGTGTGTACACTCACTCACACAGTCTGTGTGTACACTCACTCCCACAGTCTGTGTGTACAGTCTGCCACACATGTTAAGGCCCACATGCTGCGTGAAACCTGTAATGCCTTAATGCAGCATGTCCCTGGTCGTCATGATGCATGAATTCAGCCCTGGTGAGTAACTTGCCAGGGCTGTATTCAAGCATCATGCCGAGCCGACATGATTGAGAGATGCCCAAGGGTTAGCATGGTGCTCTAATGCAGCACTGACATGTAACTCACCCGGGCTACATTGATGCATCATGACAACAAATGTTATCTTTTAGCTACACACCATCCTTAGAGGGTCAATGCATCATGCCTTTTGTTGACGTGATGCATTGGCATTGGCAACTCTATTCCGAAGTGCTATATCCAACGCTATCTAACACAGTTGTTATATCTCATGCAGCCCTTACAGCGTTAAAGACACAGGGTGGTAGTGGTGATGAAGACTGTGTGTACATATATACTGCATCCAGGGGGGATGTATGATGATGACAGTATATATATAGTTGGCCATTATGTGGAGATATAAGAGCTGTAACTGTGCCTAGAGCCTGATAATGGTCTGCTATTTGGCATGCTAAGGACAAATATACACAAGGATATGATGAAGAGAGTACATAGTTATAGAGACTCCTTTTCTAGCTTAGGAACAGCCATTGCAACCTAATATCCTAGTTTGTAGAATGCCTAAAAGGTAGACAAGAAATGCAAAGACTGATTAATTTCAATGAATGCGGTAATGGATAGGGTTTGTTAGTCAGTCAAATACGACAGCTAGTGGGTCAAATATTTAGACCTGTATCTCTGTTCTTGTAGTTACACAGTGTGACTGGTGAGGAAAACAAAAATGCCAATAGCAGCACTTTCTGGTTCCAATGTAGAAGATACTTACACACAGAAAATAATACAGGCGAGTCTATCAGATGTGTACAGTCGAGGGAAAAGGGTGCTCCAAGGTGTAATTTCAATTATTCATATAATTTATTTCATCAGTTTCTAGTGATATTTATCATTAGCAGGTACCACTTCTATCTGTTGAGTACTGGCCCCTTGAATATGTGTGGTCACAGTCCAATCTCAAATGCCAAGAAGCTCTCTCTTACTCTTAGATATCTATATCTAATTGGCATAATTATGCTAATAACCAAATATCCAAACTTCTTCAAACATTTGGTCACAGCTTTTGATCTTAAAATGGTATTTACAATCTGTTTTCAGCCTAGAATTTTTATGAGGCCTTCTATCAATTGATATTTAAATATTTTCGATTTAGAATGAAAATCAAGATTCCATGGCAACCAACATGTGCAAGAATACCAATTTAGGTCCCAAAAATGTTTTTGTTTTTTTTCATTCCAAATATGGAATGTTTTCACCGAAGATGGAAATTGTTAAGGTGGCCTATTATTTTCTCCATAAAAAAAGTAGTATAGATTGGTTTTTGCTGTATTTTGAACCTTTTTGGCTATATGAACTTCCCTGGTGGCCAAAGTTGGTATTAAAAATCCCGCAGGGAGGTCCTTTTTCCCTTGTTGATCCACAGATGGTGAACACCCTCATATTAAGATTGTCTTTTAACTTTCAAATATCATATTCAAAATGAAGATACTTGTTTTCTGATGGTAAGTAATACTTTGCATGAAATTGTAATATAAGGCTGCTTTTGTATTGGTTTATTTTCAGTTCATGCCTCAGAAACAATATCAGTTTTTATACTAATTTGCAAATACAAAGTAGAAAGATCCCTCCGTATGCACTTTAAGAAGTTAAGGCTGCATCACTGTAACTATCATCATAGTGAGATAGTATATTCCTGAAAAATATCAACCTTTCATAACTACAGACAATGGCCTTCTGGTTGGTTGCCACCAACAAAGGCACCAGGGACCCTAGCTCCCCCAGGTGGGCAGGTGGTGAACTAGGTAATTCACTTACTCCACCTGGGGAATATATCCCAATGTTGTCGCCCTACATTGGCGTCATGATGTTGACATTTCATTGAACTTCTGTAAACCAATACGTTAAAAGAAACACTGTTGTACCTTTACACTGTAATGTTGTCGCATGGAAAGTTCCATTTATTCAAAATAAAATCAGAAAGTTTGGCATCCATTGTTGCCAACGAATCTGGCATGTAATTAACCATTAAAAGGCTACCAAAGTAACACACAGAGAAGTAAAGGTGTCAACTGTGTCTCCCACATGGCTCTGGAGTCGAAATGCTAAGGACTCTTATCATGCTGTTATGAAGGGTCAACTCTAGTTGACTCTGTATGGTCAGTGTCAACTCAAATTGAAACTGTACTATCAGTGTCATCTCAAGTTAACCCTGCATATAAGCAGATTCATTAGAAGTTTGACTCTCTATTTTTCCAGAGCCATGTGGGAGACACAGTTGACACTTTTACTTTTCTGTGTGAACTTGTTGTACCTACCAAACCTAATCTAAGTACTCCCGTATAATGATACATTTATCTGTGCTTGGGTGTTCACGTCCATTTTGGCTCTATTCTCAGAATATCTCTGGATATATAGGTATGTACAAGACTCTCCCACACTTTTATATGCCAGAAACAAGTTCGGAAGTGATCATTTTTTAACAACAGGTTGGGTAGTGAGTTTGGGGGTGGGCAACGAAATTTAAACCCCTTGTCTGAGGGCCTCTCAGGGGGTTCAAAAGATTTTGAGCCAAAAAGCCTGCACATTTTTGTGCTTCAAAGGACCTGTGGACGCGCCGATTTTCAACCCGGTAGGGGGGTAAAAAATGTCAACACCTTGACACAGGGGTATAAAGACATTTTTCACACACGGATATCATGACCCAAGTTCTGATCTTAGTATATGCCCCCCCCCCCCCATCAAAAGAGGGAAATTGCATACATGGAAATTAACGGTGCAAGTGCATTAATGGACTGCACTAAGTTTGGACCCCCGTGAGTAGTATTGTATGTATCGGAACGGGACTATGGTTAACTGCTGTTTATTACTCAATCGACATGCAGCCAATCAGAGGCCTCCATTTGGTCACGTGACCGGAAGTGACCTACTTAGGGGATTAGTGGTGACGTCACGTGACCTAGTTAGCCAATCAGAGGCAAGAAGAAGAAGAAGAAGAAGAAGAAGAAGAAGAAGAAGAAGAAGAAGAAGAAGAAGAAGAAGAAGAAGAAGAAGAAGAAGAAGAAGAAGAAGAAGAAGAAGAAGAAGAAGAAGAAGAAGAAGAAGAAGAAGAAGCACAGTCGGTACACCGCAGTAAGTAGCTTAGCTCATGTCAGTCGATCTCTCAAAGGGGAGGGGGAAAGGGATCCAGCTGAAAACGTCATGCCTTATGTCTTTTTGTTTCTCTTTGTGAATGGCCGCTGGTCAGCCGGCGGCAGCTGAACAGAGCCGTAAGTAGCTTAGCTCTAGAAGCGAGAAGGAGTATATAAGGGGGCTGGAAACACCCATTCACTCACTCAGTCTTTTGCTGCTCTCTACAGTCACCACCATGAGCAAAACACAACAACTAGTGTCGTCCAAGGATCTAATCGAGTTCAAGAACAAGAAGAGTACGCAGAACGGTGATCGTTTAGCGTCAGCGTCTCCTCTTGCTACTGAAATTGAGACTAGCGCCGCAACCGCTTGGTCTTATCACCCTCCCGCTGTAGCGAGCGCACGCAGCAGTAGTAGTGGTAGTAGTAGTCGTCATGGTAGCGACGTTGTTACACTTGCGACGGTTGTTGCTGCTAAGCACGCTGCTGCTGCTACTGCTGCGCCTGCTGCGGCTGCTGGTGATCTTCGTGCTGCTAGTGCTGCTGCTGCTGCTGCTGCTGCTGCTGCGCCTGCTACTGCTGCGCCTGCTACTGCTGCGCCTGCTGAGGCTGCTGCGCCTGCTGCTGCTGTGCCTGCTACTGCTGCGCCTGCTACTGCTGCACCTGCTAGCGCTGCGCCTGCTGCTGCTGCTGCTGCTGCTACACCTCTTGCTGCGACTGCCGCTACTAGTACTGACACGCAGCACGTTGCACAGAACCTCTCCACCGCTACATCAACCGACGCCATCAACGCCGCTCGCGCTGAGACTTACAGCTATTCGGACACTCAGCCCCAGCAGCGCGTAGTAGACATACATGCCCTAAAGCAACAGGGTGAGACAGAGAACGACGCTGACGACGAGGCGTACGAGGAACCCGAAGGGCTACGGGCGCACAGTCCGTTTTTCGACCTCATTTCCACTGGTAGCGCGTCCGGTCCGTGGCGACTGCCCTCACCACCACCTTACGAAGTCGTGTGGTTGCCCTGTTCCGACAACGAGTCGTCGGATACCAGCGCAGACGCTGCTCCTGTTATTGGTTCTGCTGCAGTAGTACCTGTATCATCATACTTCAAAGCAGAGCCGTTAGGATACTTGTCAGACGCTATGCTACTGAAAATAAGTAGTAAGTTGCCGACATCAGATTACATACGGTTAGGTTCATACCTTGAAGTGAACTTGAAGGATATGGGATATCTCAGTTGTGAGACAAGTGTCATAACTCAAGCTAGAGAAATGTTCACTACTTGGTACCAGAAAAGTTGTACTACTAGGTGGAAGGACCTAGCCGCCGCCTTGGAAGAATCTTACCGTATGGACCTCATCAAATTCTCACGTGAGTACATGGACAAGCATGACATGTGGGATGGCTTAGAGAGTGGAGACATGGAGTGGAAAGTGCAGAAATATTTCTCTCTTTTAGCTGAGCTCTGCCCTAGAGACTGGAAGACCATAGGGATCTACTTAGGGTTGACTTCTCATGAAGTAGCTTTCATCTCTCAACCTGTGCCTTCTGACAGGACTGTGAAGAACCCTGTCTATGAAGTGCTGAGAGCTTGGAAGTACAACGAGACGTCTGAGCCTATGGCTCTGATGAAAGTGTTGCAAGACGACATGGGTCGCAGCGACGTCGCAATGTATGTTCAAGGGTTGTATGCAGCTGTACCCAAAGACATAAAAGTGAGCTGTGACACTCCAGTGTTGACCACTCTCGTCTGATCCCTGCAGTAAGATGGACATCTGTTGAATTCGATCCTAGACTACAGTCACCTTTCACTATGCTAATAGTATCGTGTGGTAAGAGGCGTCTAGTATTCGAAGTGATAAATAACGTTTATTTTTTTTAAAATAATTGGTAAATAAGTGAAAAAACAAAAAAAGAAAAACATGACGCAGGACGTTTGCGAAAAGTGTTTCAAAATTTTTAAAAGACCGTACAATCACGAGTGACCCGTAGAAAAATGAAGAACAATACCTAAATTTTGCCCTCTATGCGGCGATGTCGATTGCTGAAAAGATCACCTGTCGACGCGAATCTCTGGACGAGGTGACTATCCCTCCACGTACATGCACTGTACCGAACGGTGAGGAAACGTTCACGGCGAATTGGCCTGCAATACGAACGAGTGTCAGGATGCACGGGACTCGCGTGAGTGTAACAAACGTCAAACTACCAACCGGCGAGTTGAGTGACGCTGTAGATACTATGCGTCGCAATCCGCTTCACACAATGATAAAAAGTGGGTTTCTCGGTAGGCTTACTCTTACAACACAGAGAAGACAAGAACATACTGCGCTACTTTCACGTCTCCCAGAACAACGCAACTCTCATTACAACCGCTCCCTACTATAACTAATTCAGAAACTTTGGAAGAGCTCCTCTCAAAGATGGAAAACACCGTCGCTTGCGAGGAAGTACGGAAACTTTGCGACGCTGACACCAAGCGGTGCGCTCTTTTTCCTACTAATTTTGAACATTTGCGTTTACATGGGACCGGGGGGTTTTCCCATAGGCGGTAGGAACAGTCAGGACGGTCGAGTTGGAAAGAGAAGCCGTGTGTTAGATTTTCCCAACAAGGACAACCTCTGCGTCTTCCGCCACATTTCCTTTCACTTATACAACACCAGCAAGCGCGCTTCAAATTTGTTACGTCAGTTCTGTCCCGCTGCCACACGTGAAACTTTTCCTCCCGACGGACATTCCAGAATCTACCCTTACAACATTACCTTTGATTTCGAGGCTTTCTTCAGACCGTGCAGAGAACCGTCGACCGAACACGTGTCCCTGCTGTGGGATCACGCCCCTTTGTCGGCTAGCGTCGCATCCGACTTTCCGGGGTAGGAGGGGTCGGTGTACGTCAGAGAATCCGACGCAGATTCCGACCCCTTGTTAGACCGAGTTTAAAATCACATAAACGAGAACGCCAAAGTCATCGAGAAAGCTGTGCTAGAACTTTACCGACCAATGTTAGCGAAGTTACATGTGGCGATAGGTGAAGCTCTCCTGCTGGAGGAAGCGACATTCACCCCTTCTCCAGGCGGCTTCGCTGCAGCTCACACCAGACAACCGTTAGTTCAACTGAAGAAGCAGCTTCTGAGATACATCCGTCAAGCTCCAGTCATGGGCTTCAACACGGAGCGTTACGACTTGAACCTGATCAAAAATACGCCTTCACTCGTTCTTTGCCTCCGGAGACCAAAGAAACCAACAATTCAGCGTCATAAAGAGAAGCAATCAATACTTGACGGTTTACACACAGTTTTCTTGGACATAGTAGTCAACTATTTGGCACTTGGTTACAGCTACGCGAATTATTTGCGAGCTTTCACCAGAAACGAAGAGAAAAGTCGCTTTCCTTACGAATGGATGACGTATACCAAGAAACTGGTAAACAGAACCCTGCCACCGAGATCGGCTTTTGACAGCGAACTGACGGGCGTCAAAATGGCCGAAATCCGACTACGCCACATGTCAGAAAGTTTAGTACAACAAGAAGATGCAAACTATGAGAGATTACTTGATCCACTACAACAACGAAGACGTCAAACCTTTCATAGAAGCTTTTGAAAAAATCACGCTAATTTTTTCCAAGATCGCAGCATTGTCATGTTGAAAGACAAGATCTCTCTCGCCAGTTTGACTTTACAGGTCCTCTTCCAAAACCTATAAGCTGTGTTCACAACGTTCCCTCCCTTCGACGCCGTCCTCCACGCTCTGATCAAAGAAAATCTAGTCGGTGGTCCTTCCATCATCTTCCATAGATTTCATGAGAAGGAGTGTATAGGTGTCTTATAAGTCGGCAGAGGGTGAATACTAGTGAAAAGGGAAGGCAGGTGTGCAAGTAGCTTTTCTAACAGACACGTGTGTGAACTAAGCTGCTTAAGTCTAAACCCACCTGCGGTAGAAGCTCTGTACTGAGAGAGTCTTTTCAGCCGTTTAAGAGGCTTATCTAGGACAGGGTACATAAGGAGTGAAACGCCACTCTCACCCGTCACACTTTCTCCACCCGCCCTTCATCTTCGTAGCATCGTCCACTGTACGGTCGCTCAGCACGTTACGATGATTAGTTCTGCTATTTTCTTTATTTATGAAAGTGTTGACGCTACAGAGCATCAAAACCCTCTCGAAATGAGTCCAAGAAAGAAAAAGCAACTCCCACTTGAAGCAAGAAGAGAAACAGTGCCCTATGATGCATGTGAGGTAAAGAAACATTGGAAGGACGTCACCAAGGAGCAATGGATAGAAGCATGCTTCAACTTCATCGGAACAGTAGTTTCATTTGGACAGAGGGAGAAGATTTTGTTAGAGCTATTTTTCTTGGCTCCGTATACTTGGCCTGACTGTGGTGAAATTCCTTCAAGTTTGTCAGTCTTCGCCATACAAGTTATCAACTCCTTGAAGGAGCTTCGATATATGCAAGGCACTCAGGAGGAGATTGTCAAGAAAATGACGGAATTCGAAACAAGCGAAGACACAATATGGTGCGAGGAGACGACATATGCGGACGATGATCTGGAGTCCATCATTTGTAGCCCGTTGGAACATTATGTTAAAGACTTTGAGGACATGCTAGACAGCACTGAGATGAACCCGAAAGAGAGATCCCTTACTGTACAGAAAGAGGCCAAAGCTGTGTTGGAAAAGCACAAGTTTGGTCAAGGATTCACTCTTCAAAGCAGCTGTGTGAGTGTGATAAAAAGTCTTGTGTTGAAACATTCAGACATGAAGTTTTCGCGTGCTGTCGACACACTTCCTTTGCCTGAACTGATGATGAACATGATCGACCCCATCGTACCAACACGTTTCGACTCTGCCAATTGTCCCATGTATAAAATGGTTTCAAGTTTTGCCCGTGGCCGATGGCTAAACGATCCACTGAAGTCAGAAAACCTCCTTGATTTAATCAACTGACTAAATGTATTTTCTCATACTAGTATTAGTAGCATTAGTAATAGCGGCTACTCAGTCTCGTGCAGCACAAGCAGCAGCATCTGTCAGCAGCATCCGTGACATCGTCAGCAGCAGCAGCAGCTGCACAAGCAGCACAAGCAGCCACATCTGTCAACAGTATCCGTGACATCGTCAGCAGCTGCAGCAGCTGCACGAGCAGCGCAAGCAGCACAAGCAGTAGCATCTGTCAGCGGAATCCGTGACAACGTCAGCAGCAGCAGCAGCTGCACGAGCGGCACAAGCAGCAGCATCTGTCAACAGCATCCGTGACAGCGTCAGCAACTACAGCAGCTGCAGCTGTCAGCAGCTGCAGCAGCTGCACGAGCTGCACAAGCAGCAGCAGCAGCGGTAGTGTAGACCGCTAAATTCGAGATGACGTCATGTCTGTTTCTTAGCATCGACATGAGACATGAGACCTAGTGACATTTGACATGAAGCTTGAAAAACATAGTGACAGGTGACATGAGCAATTCTTAAAATCGCCATGAGATATGAGCATAATTAAGCGACATCGACATGTGCCATGGCTATTTTTTTTTAAGACAAACGCCGTAGTCTCCTCATCCAGACCTCCGCTAGTAGCGCTCTGTGTAGTCAAACCTCGCCTGAGAGAGACATACTTCAGAAAGAAACGAAAGCGGATTCCGACATCGGTGTGTGACGATCACTTAGAGCTTTTCGTGAAGATAAAAACGGAAAAAAGTGCGAAAATGGTGTCCGCCGCCCGGCGGATGTTGTGAGAGACGTTACCTTCACGATCTGAGAACTTCGGGGCTTATGAAAGCGGCGTGGGAAGGTGACGGGATCCTAAGTCTCAACCCTAAGACTTACATTTGCTACGATCGAGTCAGCGGCACCGGTGAAAGAAAATCCCAAAAAAAAAGATGGCGTGCAAAAAGTGTACAGAAGTAACAAAACCCTAAAGAACCAGTCGTCTTCTTAGATGTTTTCGCGAACGAAAAACTCTCCTTGCGGTAAATAGAAATTTCAAAGTGGTACGAACCAAAAATGGACACTTACACCATAGAGAAAGATGACGTGCGCTACTTGTATTATAAGCGTCGCGTGCATTCTAACGGTATGACAACGAGTCCTTTAAAAATATGAAAAAAAGTGTGTTATTGATTGATTGAGCGCATCTTTTCAAAAATAGCGTGTTTATTAGAATTGAAAAAAAGAAAAGAAAAAAATAAATAAAATTATTGTTGTGTTTTATTTTCATACGTCTTCTTTTATTAGTAAGTAAAAAAAAAATTATAACAATTAACTAGCGTGTCCTCTTAAAGTGACACTTCCTCCGGTCGCTGCTGATCGCCTAATTAAAGCATGTGTCGTCGTCACTTCTAGTCACGTGACTCATCAGGTCACTTCCGGTCACGTGATCCTAAAGTCGATCACTTCCTAAACAAAAAAAATTAAGAGACACATTTCTTCATGACCCAACCAATCAGGGGTCTCCATTTGACCGGAAGTAGTCCCCTCATTTGCATAATGGGTCACTTCCGGTGTACCAGCCAATCAGAAGCCTCTAACTAAGTCAAGGTCACGTGACGTCACTTCCGGTATGCCCTTATATGGACATGTGAAGGTCACATGATGTCACTTCCGGTATGCCCTTATATGGGCGTGTGACGTCACTTCCGGTCAAATGGAAGCCTCTGATTGGCTGCGTCATGACCTTGACCTCTAACTAGGTCAAGGTCACGTGACGTCACTTCCGGTATGCCCTTATATGGGCATGTGACGTCACTTCCGGTCAAATGGAGGCTTCTGATTGGCTGCAGGTCGATTGAGTAATAAACAGTAGTTAAGCATAGTCCCGTTCCGATACATACTATACTACTCCCGTGCTCCTCCCGAGCATGAATGCTTATATATAGGGCCTCAGGGGGGGGGGGGGGGGGGGGGGGGGGTTAGCTGTGCCACTTTTCGATCCTTGGAAATGCCAATGTCCCTTGTCCATCCTAACTAAAATGGAGTCTTGTCCCTTGTTGATTTAAAGAAGTAGATTTGTTCCTTGTCCCCAACCCTCAGCATTCCCGTGTCCTTTAAAACAGGGTCTTGTCACCTTGTCGATTTTACACGTCTGGGGTCCTTTATATAGTGTAGGCAACCCCACCACCGAGGGCCTGATTCTTTTTTACTTCAATCCCCCCTACCATACCAAGCCTTCCCCGCCATATACATCTTTGAGTTATCCCTTAAAAGGTGAATCCACTGACACAAATCCATCGGATCGTATGAATGTTCACAATGTTAACCATATGGACAAATCTTCTTCGATCCAACAGATTCATGTCGGTGGATTCACCCCTAACGATATACTGTACATGCCTTTTACTTGTAATACTTCCAGATCAGTTTACTTTTATTATTTTGTGTGAAGTTTCTGTTTACTTGCGTTATAATAGTCGGTGTGCAGTTCCACTTCTGCATTATATTCTATAATCTGAAAGGTTTAAAAGTGCAAAGGTTTGTTCTCGCAAACAAAATATACAATGTTGACATTATAGCCTTTTAGCTTTCTAATTTAAAACACTATGCAGTCCTTACAAGGGTAAGCGTACATTTCAGCTCTAGGCTGCACTGTATTCCACACTAGCTGGATGTCCACTGTACAGCGCCATGTCTGACTGGTCCCAGAATAGATCCTCTACTTCCCAATCACCAGCTACAGCAAATCCTGTAGATGAGGGTGCTCAAACTCTGCTTGGAGAGTGGAACTACTACATTCCCTGTATATTGTGTTGTAGTGAATGGGGTGTACCTACAGAGTGTCTAGACCTATTACCATAATTCGAATTACGGTAATATCTAGGTAGCTACTTAGGATATTGACAACAAATAGAAGGGAGTTGATTTAGCCTAATTAGAAGTAACTATATGAGCTGTTATTGCACAAATATACTTATAGGAGATATACATTGCCATAGGTATGGCATTTTAGAGGCCAAATGGCATGGTTTGTGTGTAACAGGGTTGAGAATTGTTTACATGTATTACCATAATTCAATTTGAAATTAACATAGGGTATCACTGTAATTCATTGGTAGGTATTACCATAATTCTAGGATGTAATGTTATTTCTACCTGGTTTCCTGCCTTTAAAATGCCATGTTCACTTTCCAAATTAACAGAGCTTGTTTCCATGATCAATATCATGTCTTCTCCACGTCTTGGTATGAAGCATTCACTATGAGGGGGCAAAACACCAATCACTTGGTCATGTATCACTGTAACTCTGGCCCTCACTAAAGTATCACTGTAATTCTGGCCCTCACTAAAGTATCACTGTAATTCTAGCCCTCACTAGAGTAGCACTGTATGAATATCTCAAGAGCAGGGCCAAAATTCATTTGCTCCCCCCCTGTTGTTGATCACCCCTTACCTCTTAGAAGCATGTGGGTTTGTAAATAGAAACACTCCAATTTAACTCACCCCAATAGTGTGTGTTTGTGGCACTGCACTCAGTGACTGGGGCCTATCTGGCTAGTGGTGCAGAGGCCAGTTCACCCTGTATTCTACACCCAACCCCCACAGTGAGGACACTACCACAGTGAAGGCCCTATAGAGATACCTGGTATGTTCAAATTAATCATGTTCATGTTCTATTTGCACACAGTAGTACAAATTAGGAGAGCACATGAGACCTATACAAGTAGGGTTTTTATGGCTCACAGGAGCTTTGTCTACATTTACAACTGCTATCTGCATCAAATATAACATCTGTATAACACATAGAGGCCATCCATTAATTACGTACACACCAAGGGGGTGGGGTAGGCCAAATGGGTACAGATGCATACAGGGGGGTGGGGGTCCAGGCCCAATTTTGGCATACACACTGTAATTTTCTGGTAATTTTGGACTAGAATTGGTACCTTTTTAGGTCAAAATATCCAACCAAATTTCACCGATTTTCTAGTCACAATGATTGTTGTCCATCCCCCTCACACTGAGTCCAATGATGCTGTTTATGTGAGAGTATTGTCAGTGTCAAGCCTACAGTGACAGGCTGTATACATATTTTATGAATGTGTGTCAATTATTAACTCTATAAGCACCTATGACAGATTAGATAAATGGCAAAACATATAATGCTATACACCTTCAGAGTTACAGTAATACCATGGAGTGAATTACAGTAATACACTGTCAACTGAATTACGGTGATACCTGCCAAAACACAACAACAGAATTGTGGTAATACCCTTGAGTGAATTACAGTGATACCCTTGATATATTGGAATAGGTATTATGCAAAAACTAGGACATGTACACCAAATCCATGCATAGGTATATTACCTCTGCTACTTATAGAACATATTGTCCAAAGAACAGGGTTCAGATACCTCTGTATTCACTACAATGCAATGAGATAGAAATGGACAGAACTTACCTTCGGCCATTTTGAATTACCGTTATTCGAATTAAGGTAATAGGTCTAGACCCTGTGACCTAGGCATCCCTTATATCAGCTGTCCGGAGTAGGGGTAAGCACAGTGGACCCATGCTTCTGGGGCCCCAAGTTCAAGTCCCTCCCGAGCCATATGTATGTATATCCTTATATATTTTTACATTTCTGGTTAGGTAGACATGAGTAGCAGGCTTGAAGATTTGTGACATTTAGATCAATTTAGATATCAATAGTTATATGATGGTATTGTGTTGCCATTCTCTATTACAAGGTGTTGTATTTCATTTTAATTGATATGTATATTTAGCCATAAAGGCTTATTTCTCCTTTACTCAAAAGCAGTATTACAAATAAGAACTATTTTTACTTATGAATGGTATGATCACCTGACATTGCTTGGAAGTGAGTTGAACTCAGGATCTTTGAGTCATGAGACCACAGTCATAACCACTACCCTATCTTGGACCAGGTGATATAAGGGATTTCTGGGTACACACCATTCATGATACAAAATACTTTCACCCTAGGACACCTACACTCTCCCTAGACACTGCTGGGAGAGCTGGTCCTATCAAGTATACCTTCACTCTCCCCCAGAGGTTGGGCACCACTAAAACCCTGGACTGCTAGTTCTAAATGCTCTCACCCTCTGGCACCACTGGTATCCCGCTAGTGCGGAATACATAGGCAGGTACTAAGATCAATATGTGACACATCATCCATTATTGTGTGTCTTATCAGGTATGAATGATGGGAACAATATTGTTGACTTTGCAATATTCATGAGACAAGGATGAAATGGTGGGTAGGTCTGCATTCATACTCCACTGCCAAGGAAAATGTGCAGTTCGTGAATAATACACAAAGTCATTAAACAGTTCAGTGATCCGGATCATGTGTCCTACAACGTATATAAATCCTCATTAAATCCATCTATGCATTCAGAAGTGCTACCACAGGGACTGGTCATTTTTTTAAACAACAGGGGGAATTCCCTTGAACAACCGGGGGAATTCCCTTGAGGGGGGAGACCAAAGAAGCCCCACCCCTCATTAGGTTATAAATAGGAGTTGGATTTCAAGTGCAATGACGGGTAGCTAGTCACATACATTGTATTGACCCGGGGGTTAATACCTTGTCTATGCCTTCCCTGCCAACCAATGCTACTTACATACCTTTCTCCCTTCCCTTCTTCCTATACTCCCCTCACCTCCTCCCCTCTCCGGATCCCTCCCCTCACCCATCACCTCTAACCCCATACCGACCATCTAGCCCAACACCCACCCCCATCCCACACTCTCCCAGCACTCTCAAATAATACTCTGCCAAAATTCTCCGAAATCGTTTTTGGAAGAAGAGGCAAAAACGGTGGTTGCTCTTCTATCCGCATAACACACTAAATAATTCTTACATAACAAAATGGTTCTGAATAAATATTCCAGCATAAAAACATGTCCAATACTTCTATAATTCTAAACATTTGCTCTTTATCTATCCCCTAACAAATTTGAATTGAATCATAGTTCTATAAAGGAGTATCTCAAAAGCATGGTGTCGGTAAGTTTTCAGGGAAGTCCACCGCGTTTTGGCAGAGAAGGAAGTAGTGCCGACACAAATGAATGGAAGAATTTGCTGGGAGATTGCCCCACCCACACCTACACCGATCATATAGCCTCAAACCAGATGTACCTACAGCTCCTTTCTTGCCAGACTCGCTCATCCAGCACCCTTTTCTGCCACAAGGGCTCCAAATGGGACTGGTGGAACTGTTATATTTAGATTGTTACTTCCTGTTAGGCTATGCACAGGAATTGGTGTACAGGATTTGATTGGTCAACTCCTGGAGACAAGTTAACGAAACCCGTTTTTTATATGAGTTTGCCCAGACTCTACTATTATAGAGTCGGGCCCGAGACTGCTTTCTTGCTGGCGTCTTGTAACATAGTTCAGCCACTCCCCGACTGGGGGCGCCATGGGCGAGGCAATTTTCAACAGGAAGTCACGTGCACAGGGGCGACATCTGCCGGGAGCAGCGGGAAATGAGGTCTTCAAGTCAGAGGTGGAAGGGGTGGGGTAAGGGGGTCTAGGGAATAAGGTATAATAGAGGATACCAATGTGGTCTTGGAACATGGTAGGAGGACAACAAGGCCGCTCCTTCTTAAACCCGCAAGTCTCGTTACCCCTCCACCGACAGTCAGGGCGCAGTCGGGACAGGTACTCAGCCCTATTTATAGGAGAGCTGGGGCTTTAACACTGCAGTAGGCAGGAGTTTATCAGCTCACCAGTGGTCACCAAAATAAGATACCAGATAGCTTATTTCAAAGCTGATATCTTTAAATTACAGCTGCCAAGATTGTCCCCCACATATGTGTATACACTCCCCAGTGCTGTAATCTAAACATGCATTGGTTTCTGGTTATATCCAGGGTCTCTCATTTTTCTTGGTGGCCACCTGTTATTGAAATAACAGCCCCTAGCAGCACTATCTGGTTTACCTATGGTCGTCCTCAGTGCTACAGCACTCAGTGAATGTGTAACAAACAGCATCATGAGTGGGATTGTCTGTATTTAAGGGAGACTAAGCCTAAACCATACCCCACTTATACCTAAAGAAAAGGCAAGCCATAACACACATATTCATGGTGTATTCATCTACAAGTATGTGCAGTCCTTGACCTTGAATATGCCTGGAACATCATGCTTTGGGATAGGCTCATAAGAAGCCATGTGGTGTTGATGGAAGAAGAGTGGACAATCGAGGCTCTGTCTTACCAGTTTGATGCTGTTGCGTTTCTGTTCTCCACGTTTCTGCTCGTCCCGAAAAATGTGAATTTAGACCCAATTCTTTTTCAGGGGGCTTCTATTTGTATTCAGGAACCTGCTATTTGCCTTGGCTAAGAATTGTCATTTACCCCCCCCCCCCCCAAAGACCCTAAAGGCTTCTCCCAAAATCGTCCATTCACGTTTCTGCTCGGCTACACTAAATAGCCTCTGTAGGACAGAATTTTCTTTTTTATAAATTCTTTATTTTCCATTTGGAGGGTACCCCTGTTTACTAACATGCCTAGAAGTATTCATATGAATATATGATTAGTGTTACCATATGCCTATTAAACCTTCCTGAAAAAGAAACGGATCAATATACACATTATTTGTGCCGAGCAGAAACCGAGCAGAAACGTGACGACCAGAAACGCAACTGCATCAGACTGGTAAGACTAATTCAAGAGTGGTAGTCAGCTCAGGCGGGCCGCCTAACCTCCATCTCCTCTATATATGTAAGACTCCAACCTTTAAGCTGAACGGAAGACAAACATTAAGAATACAGTGGCTGAACACAATGGTAAAGGGAAAGGTTCATGGGAGTGGTTAACCCTATACACATTAAGTAGTGCTAAGCCATTTGTCGTCATGATGCATGAATGCAGGACTAGCGAGTAACTCGCCAGTGCTGCATTCACACATCATGTAGGCCCCCATATCATCGACATGGTGCATTTATGTAGCCTTGGGCAGAAGACACAGGACTCAAACGAATGCATACTGATGACAAAGGATATTTAAACACTATATATGCCCTTAAAGTGTTAATGGGCACCCAAGACAGAAGCTCAAAGGTGTATGTGGAGGGGACAGCCCCCGGTGCCCTCAGCTGCACAGTGTCCCTGTGATCACCTTAAACTAGCAGTATAATATATATATATATATATATATATATATATATATATATATATATAGAGGGGCCCTCTGAACTTGGGCCTTCTGAACTGGGGCCCCCATGACCTAGGGCCCCCATGAACTAAGGCCCCCATGAACTGAGGCCCCCAGGAACTAGGGCCCTCAGGAATAGGGGCCATCATTTCAATTCAGTGACCGTCAGATTGCTAGATCTTATTCAGCACCCGTCAGGTTGCTAGGATTAAGAGCCCGCTAGAATTTTTCAGGTTTCAGAGCCCGCTAGATTTTTTCAGGTATCAGAGCCTGCTAGATTTCTTAGGTTTCAGAGCCCGCTAGATTTTATGGCTTTCAGAGCCCGCTAGAATTTCTCAGTTTCAGAGCCCGCTAGATTTTTTCAAGTTTCAGAGCCCGCTAGATTTTTTCAGGTATCAGAGCCCGCTAGATTTCTTAGGTTTCAGAGCCCGCTAGATTTTATGGATTTCAGAGCCCGCTAGAATTTCTCAGTTTCAGAGCCCGCTAGATTTTTTCAAGTTTCAGAGCCCGCTAGATATTTTCAGGTATCAGAGCCCGCTAGATTTCTTAGGTTTCAGAGCCCGCTAGATTTTATGGATTTCAGAGCCCGCTAGAATTTCTCAGTTTCAGAGCCCGCTAGATTTTTTTCAGGTATCAGAGTCCGCTTGATTTTTTCAGGTATCAGAGCCCGCTAGATATTTTCAGGTATCAGAGCCCGCTAGATTTCTTAGGTTTCAGAGCCCGCTAGATTTTATGGACTTCAGAGCCCACTAGCATTTCTCAGGTTTCAGAGTCCGCTAGATTTTTTCAGGTATCAGAACCCGCTAGATTTTCTCAGGTTTCAGAGCCAGCTAGATTTCTGTAGGTATCAGAGCCAGCTAGATGTTTTAGACATCAGAGACCGCTAGATTTTCAAAGTATCAGAGCCCGCTAGATTTCTTAGGTTTTAGAGACCGCTAGATTTTCTCAGGTTTCAGAGCCTGCTAGATTTCTGTAAGCATCAGAGCCCGCTAGATTTCTTAGGTTTCAGAGCCCGCTAGATGTTTTACATATTCAGAGCCTGCTAGATTTCTGTAGGTATCAGAACCCGCTAGATTTTCATAGATACAATCAACTCCCTCTAATGCAACCACCCTTGGGCCTATTCAAAAGTGGTCGCAATGGCGGGGTGGTCGCCCTGGGGGGGAGTCAAGCTTATACATATATATATATAGGGTTGATAGAACGCTGTTGTTTATCCATGTTTTCCACCCGCAATAAAGGTATGTAGCATAGAGTTTCTGACCAATATCAATACGTTTATACATTAGTGTACTAGTATAGGGCCCTGATTTTTACTTGAATAAAAGTCCAGCCCAGCTCATTAGTCAGATTTTAGGGGTCAACCCGACTCACCTGTTCAGTGGTCGGGGTGGAGAGGGACAGACACCCCTCACCCAGTAAGCACAAACACTGAATCAACATCAAATCAACACTGACAACCATTTATTAATGTTGATTCAATGTTCTCTGCCCGCTGGGCACCAACTGTACCATGGTCGGAGTGGACACCCGGCCACATTAAAAAAAATTAAGGTAAATTATTTAACTGTTTATACCGTAAAACCCCGCCTATAAGACAAATTTCATTTGGCATTTTTATTTTCTATAAGCCGAATATTTTTTTCTGTACTTGGGGGTTTGCCTCATAGGTGGGGTTTAATACACTAGAATAAAGAGAAAACGCTTTTTAAAGCTATTTTGTATAGGGC
The DNA here is from genome assembly GCA_947462335.1 of Harmothoe impar. Lineage (NCBI taxonomy): Eukaryota > Metazoa > Annelida > Polychaeta > Phyllodocida > Polynoidae > Harmothoe > Harmothoe impar. The sequence continues at coordinate 33,406,003 of OX381718.1, forward strand.
GATTTTTCTCCCCTCAAATTGGGGGTTCGGCTTATAAGTGAGGTGGTTCTATAGGTGGGGTTTTACGGTAGTCATTATAAGTACATGTACATTGTATCCCACACTTGATAATTTATCTCTTTGACGTCTCCGGCTATGGTGGCAGGTGTAATATGAGCTGATAATATGGGTCTGATGAGAGGGGATGAGAAACATACCGTTATCAGTTTAATACTAGGCCTATGCGTTAGATTGAGCCTCACATCCCAGCCTTCAAAAGGGTGGAAAATATTTTGAAAAAAAAATTTGAAAAAAAAAAATTTGCGGCTACCCCGGTTAGTTATTTTAGCCCACCTGCTCCACCGGAAATAGACTTTTCTTTTAAAGTGTGGCCTAATGGAACTTTACTGTTATTTGACTTTTCATTTCAATGGCCACATTAGAGGGAGGAATCTATCATTTTAAGTCTGTAAAAACAGTGGCCGCAGGGGGGGTGGCCATATTAGAGGGGTGGCCGTATTGGAGGGAGTATTTTACATTAAAATAAAGGGGAAAACGTTTGGGACTTTCCAAAAATGGCCTTAATGGCGGGGTGGCCGTAATGGAGGGGTGGCCATTAGGAGGAAGTTAACTGTACATCATTACAAAGTAAGGCACAGCAGTGTAATGTAGAGTAGAGCAGGACAGAACAAGGCATTGTAATGCAGAGTAGTGTAATGTAGAGTAGGGTAGAGTAAGGCAGATCTTGTTCTGTGCTATTCTGCTCATACATTAATCTGCTCTGACTTGCCCTGCCTTACTCTGCCTGGCTCTGCTTGGATCTGTCTTACTCTGTTTTGCTCTGCCTTGTTCTAATCTACATTATTTTGCTCTGCCTTATTCTGCCTTGATTTACCCTGCTATACTCTACCCTACTATACTCTCCATTACTTTGCTCTGCCTTATTCTGCCTTGCACTGTCCTGCTCTACTCTACATAGATTTTCTCTGCCTTGCTCTACCCTGCTGAACCTTAACCTGCCTTTAGTACTTAAGTTTTGTAGGGGTTGTGGAAATATCACACGAACACAGGTTCCAAATTCGGTTTGAATGCAACAGGTTTTATTCAGTCACGATCACAGCCTCAAAGTAACACGAAGGTTTGTTCGTTTCAATTAGATAACCAACTCGAAATGTACAGCTTTCTACCTTTAGCTCGAAGTCAGCAAAGCTGGATGATCTGGTCCTGAGCCAGCATGGCTGGTGCAGGAGGCAGAGAGTGGGAGGGGTGTAGGTGCCCCGTGATCGAAAAGGTAACGAAGGTATCGAAGGGTGTGGGTCTGAGCTCGTCCTAGGACGAACTCCCTGAAGTAGCCAACCTCGCCTCTTATATACCCTGAGCGCGGACCAAGCAGTGTCGACGTGGCACTCCACCGGAGCGCCGTCTGGAGTGCCCTGCCTGGCTCTGCTACCGGATAATCGAAAGGACATGGCATAGGTGTTGCCACCTAGTGTCCGAAGGAGGCACTTCCCGCGTTGACTCCACAAACCCATATATACACGTATTATTCGTGCCCCTACATTTCTCATGATTAATTATATATATCTATTAGTCATAGTGACTACTTTAGACCATGAAACCATTAAATTCATAGTCACTTGACTATAATATTATAGCCCAAATCAGCCAATTTAATGGCTGACTATATAGGTTGACTATATGACTAACTTATGTTAGACATAGGTGACTAACTTGGTATAGTTGTTTTTTGCTACATTCATGTGACTATAGAAATGTAGTCTGTAGTGACTAACATAGTATTTCCAGGTCCATTATTATCAGTGTATACTTTATGGAAGCCCCCTAATATGTAGCATTAGAATATCCATTAACCTTTTCCTGGAATTTCTGTGATACCTGAAAAATCTAGCGGACTCTGAAACCTGAGAAATTCTAGCGGGCTCTGAAACCTGAGAAAATCTAGCGGGCTCTTAAACCTGAGAAATTCTAGCGGGTTCTGAAACCTTAAAAAATCTAGCGGGCTCTGAAATCTATAAAATCTAGCGGGCTCTGATACCTAAGAAATCTAGCGGGCTCTGAAACCTGAGAAATTCTAGCGGGCTCTGAAATCCATAAAATCTAGCGGGCTCTGAAACCTGAGGAAATCTAGCGGGCTCTTATACCTGAAAAAATCTAGCGGACTCTGAAACCTGAGAAAATCTAGCGAGCTCTTAAACCTGAGAAATTCTAGCGGGCTCTGAAACCTTAAAAAATCTAGCGGGCTCTGAAATCTATAAAATCTAGCGGGCTCTGATACCTAAGAAATCTAGCGGGCTCTGAAACCTTAGAAATTCTAGCGGGCTCTGAAATCCATAAAATCTAGCGGGCTCTGAAATCTATAAAATCTAGCCGGCACTGATACCTGAGAAAATCTAGCGGGCTCTGATATCTGAGAAAATATAGCGGGCTCTTAAACCTAGCAACCTGACGGGTGCTGAATAAGATCTAGCAATCTGAGGGTCACTGAATTGAAATGATGGCCCCTGTTCCGAGGGCCCAAGTTCTTGAGGGCCCTAGTTCCTGGGGGCCTCAGTTCATGGGGGCCCTAGGTCATGGGGCCCCAGTTCAGAGGGTCCAAGTTCAGAGGGCCCAAATTCTGAGGGCCCCAGTTCAGGGGGCCCCTATTCCAGAGGGCCCTAGGGCCTGGAACCGAACTTGGGCCTTCTGAACTGGGGCCCCCATGACCTAGGGCCCCCATGAACTGAGGCCCCCAGGAACTAGGGCCCTCAAGAACTTGGGCCCTCGGAACAGGGGCCATCAAGACTTTGTATGTCTGGTCACACTTGTGAGGTGAATTCACCATTGCAGTTTACAGTTTATTATGCTATACCAAAACCCAGAGTGATGAGTACCTGTTTTGTATCCGATCTTGTTGACACTAATCTTGTCTCTGTAGGTTCTGAATTCAGCAAAGGTACTGAATGCTTTTTAAAGGTGGAATATCTTAGTATGCTATCTTTTCAAAAGCATCTATCTAACGCTTGTAATCTTAAAATTCCTACTCAAAAGTGGAAATCAAGACAGCTTTTTAGAGACTGGAACCCAGGATCCCAGCGTTGAAAAGCCTGCGGCTCTATCCATTGGGCCATGGAGAACTAATGAAACTCTAATGAAACCAGGCACTACAGGTCCAGCATTATTTTCATGTGGTCTCTGCATATTTAGCTGCGAGAATCAGCCAGCTCCTGGGTATAGGAAATTATTGACGACAAGCAAACCCAATGTAGCTCATTTAACACAGACGTATCCCATAACTTCAGCACTGCTACGTCTGCGTTTAATGAGCTTTTAGGTGGTTGCTAAAGGTCCCTTATGTATGTCTGGTCACACTTGTGAGATGATTTCACCATTGCAGTTCACAGTTTATTGTGCAATACGAAAACCCAGAGTGATGTAGAGTACCTGTTTTGTATCCGGTCTTGTTGACATTAATCTTGTTTCTGTAGGTTTGGAATTCAGCAGAAGTATTAAATGCTTTTTAGAGGTGGAATATCTTAGTTTGCTATCTTTTCAAAAGCATTGATCTAACGCTTGTTATCTTAAAATTCCTACTCAAAAGTGGAAATCATGACAGCTTTTTAGAGATTCGAACCCGGGATCCCTGCGTTGAAAAGCCGGCTCCTCTATCCATTGGGCCATGGAGAACTAATGAAACTCCAATGAAACCAGGCACTACAAGTCCAGCATTATTTCATCTACTTGAATTTAGCTAGGCCCAACTCAGCCAACATGTCCCAAAACAACATTGTGAATGGTCTCTCACTGACTATCGCCTGACATTGTTTCTCTTTGGCTTTCTTTTAATCATTTGAGTTTGATTAATGCCAGCAGTGGTGATATTGGGGATCGCTATTGCCACCTGGTAGCTAAAAGAGGAAGCTGCCGTGTCAAGTTGCTCCAACAGGTGGCACAACTGAGTCAACTCCAATATAGAAGAGATAGAGTGAAGCACTGCAGCTAAGGAAATGAAATGACTATAACAAATGCATTCAAGAGCTAATTTTCAAGATATACTGGCCCTGACTGCATGTGTCTGTTGTCTATCTTTCTCAGGTAAACATGTTATTTCTCTGTCTGTATATCTCTCTTCCTGTGCATCTCTGTGTCTCTGTGTGTGTGTCTCTTTCACTTCTTTCCCAATATGATGTTTGAGCTGGAGAGTACAGTAAAACGTCACTAATCCAACCACTGCTGTTTGGATAATTTGCTGCTTGAATTAGCCAGTTCTCGGGTATAGGAAATTATTGAGCGCAAGACTATGTATGTCTGGTCGCACTTGTGAGGTGATTTCACCATTGCAGTTCACAGTTTATTAATCTATCCAAGGGAAGTGAGGCAACACAGGAACTGTTTGGGATCCGCGCCGCTGGATAGACGGCCTATTTATTAACATAGTAACATGATTATTGAATAAAGTAGAAAAAAGAATTTTTTTAAGTGTCCATGATTGAGAGTGTAGCAGGCCGGCAGTGACGTCACGGCGTCACTGGCGGGAAAGCTGGTAACACCCCCTGTCGAATAATAGTTGTACTAACTTGTTAGTCCGTGTCATTAATCTATCCAAGGGAAGTGAGGCGACACAGGAACTGTTTGGGATCCGCGCCGCTGGATAGACGGCCAAAGTCCAAATAAAGTATGATTATATAGTATAAGTAGAACAATAAACTTAAGTCACTCATGATAATATAACTTAGTCAATAGAGCGCACCCTTATGGTGCGTCGCATACGACGACAAGGCCTTGGAGACTAAGGAGTCTGTCGCCACTCGATTGGTGAAAGGCTTGGTGAGATACATCAATGCCGCCATGCTGGATCAATCCCCACATTGTCTTATATCCTCCAAGGAGAGGCCCAGATTGTACATGTACAAGGCGCCTGCGCGTCGTAAGGAGTGGCAACCCACCCTCTTAGACTCCAGACCCGAGCGGTCTAGCAGGGTCTTGAGAAAGGATAACAGCTTGCTGTAAGTCAAAGGCTTAGGGGTGCCAGATCCCACCAGCATGAAGGCTGGGCTGTTTGGATCTGAGCTTGGGAAATCCATGAAATGTTTCCGGACCCAAGTCACCGCGCACACTGGGGAACCAACAGCTACGGTGACAGGGACTCGGTGGACCTTTTGGCAGTACTGAATGGTTTTGGAGCTGGACACTTTTATTTCCAGCCCCCAGTCATTGAAGACCACGGCTCCTCTACGCAGGTAGTGGCCCTGCAAGGCACTGGAGTCCGGGACAAGATTACTCTTCCTTAGGAGGCCTCTGAAGGCCAAGGCGATGCATGCCCACATAGTGATCTCGTTTGGATTTGAAAAGTCCAAGCTGTTAAACATCAAATGCAAGTCCTCCAGGAATAAAGTGGGGCGGTGAGGTTCTGGGTCGCCCAAGGCCCGGCGGATACCCGACATTGTCATAGCAAAAGTAAACTCAGAGCTGAGGTATAGCACATCATGGCTAAAATAATTGTTAAGGCTGATCACAGCGCTGATGTAGTTCTGGATTGTAGAATAGGCCTATCTCAAGGATTTAGACAGGTACACCGCGTAACGGCACATGACGTCAAGCTTGGTGGGTACCGGGGTGGCGTCGACTAGGGCACAGAACCCGAGGAACTTTTTCCACTGGGAAGTTTTCGTTTTCCAGGTGGAGGCCGACCACGCCATCGACCTCAACTCCGCGGCCCTGATGTCCAGCTCCCTGACAAACTGGTTTGTTTCTACAACATAAATGGAAAGGAATGTCATTAAAGCACTCGGCTCTGGACACTGCATCGGCAACAACATTCTTGTAACCCGGCAAGAAAACCCCCACTAGATGGCAATTAAAAATCACAGTGTCCCAGAAAATGAGGCGGAGGATATCCATAGACCTGCTATTGTCACTCTTGCCCGTATTCAACGCGGCCACCACCTGGGTGTTGTCCGTCACGCATTCTACGCGTGTGTCGCGCCACTCGTCCCCCCATCTCCTCAACGCCATGAGGATAGGATATAGCTCCTGTACGTTAATGTTAGAGGGAATGTGCATATCCGGTTTAGGAGTACAATGATTGTGAAGATCTCTCAGGTCCCTCCAACTTTTAGACCACGAGCCGGCGGCCCAGTCGTCGCCGTACACAGCCCCCCACCCGACCGTGGTTGCTGCATCGGTGTGAATGATTGCCGTGTTCATTGGGCCCGGTTTGATGATCTTAGCCTCCCCGTTAAACCACGCTGCGAAGTCTGACCACCACAGGAGGTCCCGGAGGAATGACTTCGATAGCGAAACATATCGCTTGCCGGGGGTAAAATGCGAAAGCATTTCGATGACTCGATGACTGAAAGTCCTGCCGCCCCTAACTAGCGTGCTGCAGTGGGCTAGAACCCCACATAGGCGTTGCAGCTGCTTCCTCGTCGCCCGCAGGCAACCTGAGAAGAAGTCTATTTCCTCGTGTAGGCTGGCTATTTTCTCGTTGGGCAGACGGAGCTTCATTTCGATGGAGTCTAACTCCACTCCCAGATAGGTCTGGATTTGGGCCGGCGACTTGACCTTTTTATATGAAATATAGAAACCCAACCTCCTCAATACACTATGGAGGTAAAGTTGGGCTGTCTGGCATTCGCTGAAATTGCGACCCATCACTAGAAAGTCATCAAGGTAATTGGCACAAAAGAAACCTTGTCCCTCCATATGACGCGAGACCGCGTCGGTGATGCGAGTGAACACGCTAGGAGACATCCTGGTCCCGAAGGCCAAGAAATTGTCCTCTATGAAGCACGGGGTACCGTCTATGTCCCACTGCAAACCTTGAAACTTCCTGTCACTCTCTCTTATCAAAATTGACCTATATGCACTGGTAATGTCTGTGACTGCCATAAAGCAGTACGGCTGTATGGCTGCTGAAACCATATCTACGGTTTTATACTTGAAAGTTTGGAAGGTTGATTCCATAAAGGAATTGATGGATGCCCCTAGCGGGCGGCTAGCATCCGTGATAGGCCTATATGAGCCCCCTTTCTTCTCGACAGCACCGAGGGCATGGATGCAGTGGGGGGTACTCGGCACCAACGACAACTTGCCACTACTCAACTCCTCGAGAATAATCTCGCTAATCTCATCCTTGGCTGAGACGGTCGCAGATTTATAGTTTGTACACAAATAGGGGTGAATCACAGAGCCTGGGTCAACCAATTTAAAGCCGTGGGTTAAACCGTCCAACAAAAAATGTGCGTCCGGGTCGGGGGCGGCTACACCATGTCCCGACAGCATATCCCTCCATGCACATAAATTCATCTGTGATCGAACACCCCCCACAAAGTGGGTCTCCTTGACATCCCATAATGGGAGGTAGTCCGCGTACATGCTACACAAATCATCTACACTCGCACATACACAAATAGCATCACAATCTACACTGATGTCCCATGTCTGCGCGTGCCCTCGGCTCGGCTCCGCACTGACGGCTAATGTCTGCGCGTGCACTCGGCTCGGCTCCGCGCTGACGACTAGATCATGTGGTCACATATGATGACCTGGGTTGCCCTGTTGGGCATGAGGGGGACCTTGAGGTGGGAAACCACTCCCATATCCTGGAGGGGGGTTACCCATCATCTGAGCCTGGTTGCCATAGAAACCGCTAGGTTGGCTCCTGCAGTATCTACCTTTATGGGCCCCCCGGCAGTTGCTGCAAATATGTTTCTTGTTGCAAGGGTTATAGTCGCATCGGTCTCGGAAGTTCCATTGCCCACAGATATCCGGGGGGCACAGTCCTCCTTTGTTGCCGGAGCCCCGCCCCCCGCTGTTGGCCCCCCGACTCTCACTGCGCGCCTCCTCCCGGGCCAGCGCTCTGCGGACTGGTCCAGTGTTATCCGTGCCCAGGCAGTCGTGGCGGGCATCCTCATCGCAGTGTACATAATCTGTGAGATCACCCTCTATGACCTTGGTGGTGACCTTGAACTCATACTTAGCAAGAGTGTCGGCCTCATAAGCCTTGGACAAGCCCCTCATAGTGATGAACTTCATATGGGCAGAGTAGCCCCTGGCCGTTATGCGGCTGGGAAATTCACCTTTAATGATACACTCGTGCACACATGTCATACCATACACAAGCTCTCAGTAGGACATTTGCTTGTAATCCTTGTCCACCTCCAGATGATAATCAGGCCTAATTTTCTCCCTAGACCTCTTCCTTCTGTTGTCCCTAGCATAAACCCTCAGCTCATCACAGAGAATATCTGACAAACCTTGAGGTTGACGGGGTCCCAGGAGAGCAGCATCAAAGTCTGGGGAGAGTAGTCCCAGAGACTGGTGTGACAGCCCAGCCCTCTGTAGCCCTGCCTGGATGGTGGCTGAAGCAGAGGATGGGTACAAAGGCTGAGGCCTCTGCTGCTGTTGCTGCTGTTGAAATGGCTGTTGCCACTGCTGATACGGCTGTTGCTGCTGCTGATGGCCTTGTTGGTGCTGGGATTGCTGCTGCTGTTGCACCCAGAGCAGGTAAGACTGGTATGAAGTGTCAGCATTGCCATTTGGGTACACACCACCAACCTGACCTCGCTCATCACGGGTGTCCGATCGCTCTCCACGGCCCACCTCTCGCTCTGCGCGGTCGTCGGTGGTAAAAGGAGCTGAGCTGAAGCTGTTTGAAGTATCCCCACCTCTCTGCCATTGTCTATCGTCCTTAAAACGATCAAAATCGCCTTGTATATCGCCGTAGGAAGCAGTACCGGAAGGTTGAGAGTGGGCGCCGCCATGATTGTTGTGATATGCGGCCACGTTCGAGTCTCCACCCCGGTGAGTAGAAATCACCGCTGGTCCCCGCGTGTCCGCGTGCCGCCCGCCGGGTATCGGCCACGAATCCGCGCTCTGGTGATGGACTGGGGCGCTTGTATCACCCTCGAACGCGGCCACGCTGCCCACAGCTTGGACTACACCGCGGAAGGCGGCCTCTGCGAGGTAGGTATCCTTTTCGATTCTCTTATTGCCAGCCCTAATGCCAGCCAGCTCCATCTCGGCCTCTTTTAATCTCTGCTTCCTCTTCAATTCGGCCTCTCTGGCCCTCTCTTTGATCGTGAGGGCCTCTATCCTCTCAAGTGCCTGTAGGAGCTCTTCTTCTTGGGCCGCGGCGTCCACCGCGGCCTGCTCAGCTTGTTGGGGGGCCGTACCGCCCGGGGTTCCCGTCGGCGCAGTGTTGTCCTTGCCGGTCCTCTGCTCTCCGTCGGAGCCGCCATGCTCCTCCGGTGCCGGCTCAGTCCTGTCCCCCTGCTTCTTGGGTGTACCCTTGTTAGGGTTGGGGGCATTGCACTGTGGGCAACTATTGCGGTTTGAGTGGTATTCCACCCCACAAAAACAAATTGTAGGCATGGCGAAATCTCAAGACAAGCACTAGATCTCAAGAAATATCTCAAGAATTTTTTTAAGTGTCCATGATTGAGAGTGTAGCAGGCCGGCAGTGACGTCACAGCGTCACTGGCGGGAAAGCTGGTAACACCCCCTGTCGATTAATAGTTGTACTAACTTGTTAGTCCATGTCATTATGCTATACCAAAACCCAGAGTGATGAGTACCTGTTTTGTATCCGATCTTGTTGACACTAATCTTGTCTCTGTAGGTTCGGAATTCAGCAAAGGTATTAAATGCTTTTTAAAGGTGGAATATCTTAGTATGCTATCTTTTCAAAAGCATTGATCTAACGCTTGTTATCTTAAAATTCCTACTCAAAAGTGGAAATCAAGACAGCTTTTTAGAGACTGGAACCCGGGATCCCAGCGTTGAAAAGCCGGCGGCTCTATCCATTGGGCCATGGAGAACTAATGAAACTCTAATGAAACCAGGCACTACAGGTCCAGCATTATTTTCATGTGCTCTCTGCATATTTAGCTGCGAGAATCAGCCAGCTCCTGGGTATAGGAAATTATTGAGGACAAGACATTAGGGACCTTTAGCAAACCCAATGTAGCTCATTTAACACGGACGTATCCTATAACTTCAGCACTGCTACGTCTGCGTTTAATGAGCTTTTACGTGGTTGCTAAAGGTCCCTTATGTATGTCTGGTCACACTTGTGAGATGATTTCACCATTGCAGTTCACAGTTTATTGTGCAATACGAAAACCCAGAGTGATGTAGAGTACCTGTTTTGTATCCGGTCTTGTTGACATTAATCTTGTTTCTGTAGGTTTGGAATTCAGCAGAAGTATTAAATGCTTTTTAGAGGTGGAATATCTTAGTATGCTATCTTTTCAAAAGCATTGATCTAACGCTTGTTATCTTAAAATTCCTACTCAAAAGTGGAAATCATGACAGCTTTTTAGAGATTCGAACCCGGGATCCCAGCGTTGAAAAGCCGGCGCCTCTATCCATTGGGCCATGGAGAACTAATGAAACTCCACTGAAACCAGGCACTACAAGTCCAGCATTATTTCATCTACTTGAATTTAGCTAGGCCCAACTCAGCCAACATGTCCCAAAACAACATTGTGAATGGTCTCTCACTGACTATTGCCTGACATTGTTTCTCTTTGGCTTTCTTTTAATCATTTGAGTTTGATTAATGCCAGCAGTGGTGATATTGGGGATCGCTATTGCCACCTGGTAGCTAAAAGAGGAAGCTGCCGTGTCAAGTTGCTCCAACAGGTGGCACAACTGAGTCAACTCCAATATAGAAGAGATAGAGTGAAGTACTGCAGCTAAGGAAATGAAATGAGCATAACAAATGCATTCAAGAGCTAATTTTCAAGATATACTGGCCCTGACTGCATGTGTCTGTTGTCTATCTTTCTCAGGTAAACATGTTATTTCTCTGTCTGTGTATCTCTCTTCCTGTGCATCTCTGTGTCTCTGTGTGTGTCTCTTTCACTTCTTTCCCAATATGATGTTTGAGCTGGAGAGTACAGTAAAACGTCACTAATCCAACCACTGCTGTTTGGATAATTTGCTGCTTGAATTAGCCAGTTCTCGGGTATAGGAAATTATTGAGCGCAAGACTATGTATGTCTGGTCGCACTTGTGAGGTGATTTCACCATTGCAGTTCACAGTTTATTATGCTATACCAAAACCCAGAGTGATGAGTACCTGTTTTGTATCCGATCTTGTTGACACTAATCTTGTCTCTGTAGGTTCGGAATTCAGCAAAGGTATTAAATGCTTTTTAAAGGTGGAATATCTTAGTATGCTATCTTTTCAAAAGCATTGATCTAACGCTTGTTTTCTTAAAATTCCTACTCAAAAGTGGAAATCAAGACAGCTTTTTAGAGACTGGAACCCAGGGTCCCAGCGTTGAAAAGCCGGCGGCTCTATCCATTGGGCCATGGAGAACTAATGAAACTCTAATGAAACCAGGCACTACAGGTCCAGCATTATTTTCATGTGCTCTCTGCATATTTAGCTGCGAGAATCAGCCAGCTCCTGGGTATAGGAAATTATTGAGGACACTCTACTATGTGATTGTTGAAATATGACTATCTGACAACTTCTTTATCCTGCACAAATTGTATTGTTTATTTACCTGTTGCATTTACAACATTGGTTGATATGAAAAACGTATGTGATATGAATATTTGAACCAATAAAAATATTGAAACTGAACTGAGACATTAGGGACCTTTAGCAAACCCAATGTAGCTCATTTAACACAGACGTATCCTATAACTTCAGCACTGCTACGTCTGCGTTTAATGAGCTTTTACGTGGTTGCTAAAGGTCCCTTATGTATGTCTGGTCACACTTGTGAGATGATTTCACCATTGCAGTTCACAGTTTATTGTGCAATACGAAAACCCAGAGTGATGTAGAGTACCTGTTTTGTATCCGGTCTTGTTGACATTAATCTTGTTTCTGTAGGTTTGGAATTCAGCAGAAGTATTAAATGCTTTTTAGAGGTGGAATATCTTAGTATGCTATCTTTTCAAAAGCATTGATCTAACGCTTGTTATCTTAAAATTCCTACTCAAAAGTGGAAATCATGACAGCTTTTTAGAGATTCGAACCCGGGATCCCAGCGTTGAAAAGCCGGCGCCTCTATCCATTGGGCCATGGAGAACTAATGAAACTCCACTGAAACCAGGCACTACAAGTCCAGCATTATTTCATCTACTTGAATTTAGCTAGGCCCAACTCAGCCAACATGTCCCAAAACAACATTGTGAATGGTCTCTCACTGACTATTGCCTGACATTGTTTCTCTTTGGCTTTCTTTTAATCATTTGAGTTTGATTAATGCCAGCAGTGGTGATATTGGGGATCGCTATTGCCACCTGGTAGCTAAAAGAGGAAGCTGCCGTGTCAAGTTGCTCCAACAGGTGGCACAACTGAGTCAACTCCAATATAGAAGAGATAGAGTGAAGCACTGCAGCTAAGGAAATGAAATGAGCATAACAAATGCATTCAAGAGCTAATTTTCAAGATATACTGGCCCTGACTGCATGTGTCTGTTGTCTATCTTTCTCAGGTAAACATGTTATTTCTCTGTCTGTGTATCTCTCTTCCTGTGCATCTCTGTGTCTCTGTGTGTGTCTCTTTCACTTCTTTCCCAATGTGATGTTTGAGCTGGAGAGTACAGTAAAACGTCACTAATCCAACCACTGCTGTTTGGATAATTTGCTGCTTGAATTAGCCAGTTCTCGGGTATAGGAAATCATTGAGCGCAAGACTATGTATGTCTGGTCGCACTTGTGAGGTGATTTCACCATTGCAGTTCACAGTTTATTATGCTATACCAAAACCCAGAGTGATGAGTACCTGTTTTGTATCCGATCTTGTTGGCACTAATCTTGTCTCTGTAGGTTCGGAATTCAGCAAAGGTATTAAATGCTTTTTAAAGGTGGAATATCTTAGTATGCTATCTTTTCAAAAGCATTGATCTAACGCTTGTTTTCTTAAAATTCCTACTCAAAAGTGGAAATCAAGACAGCTTTCAGAGACTGGAACCCGGGATCCCAGCATTGAAAAGCCGGCGGCTCTATCCATTGGGCCATGGAGAACTAATGAAACTCTAATGAAACCAGGCACTACAGGTCCAGCATTATTTTCATGTGCTCTCTGCATATTTAGCTGCGAGAATCAGCCAGCTCCTGGGTATAGGAAATTATTGAGGACACTCTACTATGTGATTGTTGAAATATGACTATCTGACAACTTCTTTATCCTGCACAAATTGTATTGTTTATTTACCTGTTGCATTTACAACATTGGTTGATATGAAAAACGTATGTGATATGAATATTTGAACCAATAAAAATATTGAAACTGAACTGAGACATTAGGGACCTTTAGCAAACCCAATGTAGCTCATTTAATACAGACGTATCCTATAACTTCAGCACTGCTACGTCTGCGTTTAATGAGCTTTTACGTGGTTGCTAAAGGTCCCTTATGTATGTCTGGTCACACTTGTGAGATGATTTCACCATTGCAGTTCACAGTTTATTGTGCAATACGAAAACCCAGAGTGATGTAGAGTACCTGTTTTGTATCCGGTCTTGTTGACATTAATCTTGTTTCTGTAGGTTTGGAATTCAGCAGAAGTATTAAATGCTTTTTAGAGGTGGAATATCTTGGTATGCTATCTTTTCAAAAGCATTGATCTAACGCTTGTTATCTTAAAATTCCTACTCAAAAGTGGAAATCAAGACAGCTTTTTAGAGATTCGAACCCGGGATCCCAGCGTTGAAAAGCCGGCGGCTCTATCCATTGGGCCATGGAGAACTAATGAAACTCCAATGAAACCAGGCACTACAAGTCCAGCATTATTTCATCTACTTGAATTTAGCTAGGCCCAACTCAGCCAACATGTCCCAAAACAACGTTGTGAATGGTCTCTCACTGACTATCGCCTGACATTGTTTCTCTTTGGCTTTCTTTTAATCATTTGAGTTTGATTAATGCCAGCAGTGGTGATATGGGGGATCGCTATTGCCACCTGGTAGCTAAAAGAGGAAGCTGCCGTGTCAAGTTGCTCCAACAGGTGGCACAACTGAGTCAACTCCAATATAGAAGAGATAGAGTGAAGCACTGCAGCTAAGGAAATGAAATGAGCATAACAAATGCATTCAAGAGCTAATTTTCAAGATATACTGGCCCTGACTGCATGTGTCTGTTGTCTATCTTTCTCAGGTAAACATGTTATTTCTCTGTCTGTGTATCTCTCTTCCTGTGCATCTCTGTGTCTCTGTGTGTGTCTCTTTCACTTCTTTCCCAATGTGATGTTTGAGCTGGAGAGTACAGTAAAACGTCACTAATCCAACCACTGCTGTTTGGATAATTTGCTGCTTGAATTAGCCAGTTCTCGGGTATAGGAAATCATTGAGTGCAAGACTATGTATGTCTGGTCGCACTTGTGAGGTGATTTCACCATTGCAGTTCACAGTTTATTATGCTATACCAAAACCCAGAGTGATGAGTACCTGTTTTGTATCCGATCTTGTTGACACTAATCTTGTCTCTGTAGGTTCGGAATTCAGCAAAGGTATTAAATGCTTTTTAAAGGTGGAATATCCTAGTATGCTATCTTTTCAAAAGCATTGATCTAACACTTGTTATCTTAAAATTCCTACTCAAAAGTGGAAATCAATACAGCTTTTTAGAGACTTGAACCCGGGATCCCAGCGTTGAAAAGCCGGCGGCTCTATCCATTGGGCCATGGAGAACTAATGAAACTCTAATGAAACCAGGCACTACAGGTCCAGCATTATTTTCATGTGCTCTCTGCATATTTAGCTGCGAGAATCAGCCAGCTCCTGGGTATAGGAAATTATTGAGGACACTCTACTATGTGATTGTTGAAATATGACTATCTGACAACTTCTTTATCCTGCACAAATTGTATTGTTTATTTACCTGTTGCATTTACAACATTGGTTGAAATGAAAAACGTATGTGATATGAATATTTGAACCAATAAAAATATTGAAACTGAACTGAGACATTAGGGACCTTTAGCAAACCAAATGTAGCTCATTTAATACAGACGTATCCTATAACTTCAGCACTGCTACGTCTGCGTTTAATGAGCTTTTACGTGGTTGCTAAAGGTCCCTTATGTATGTCTGGTCACACTTGTGAGATGATTTCACCATTGCAGTTCACAGTTTATTGTGCAATACAAAAACCCAGAGTGATGTAGAGTACCTGTTTTGTATCCGGTCTTGTTGACATTAATCTTGTTTCTGTAGGTTTGGAATTCAGCAGAAGTATTAAATGCTTTTTAGAGGTGGAATATCTTAGTATGCTATCTTTTCAAAAGCATTGATCTAACGCTTGTTATCTTAAAATTCCTACTCAAAAGTGGAAATCATGACAGCTTTTTAGAGATTCGAACCCGGCATCCCAGCGTTGAAAAGCCGGCGCCTCTATCCATTGGGCCATGGAGAACTAATGAAACTCCAATGAAACCAGGCACTACAAGTCCAGCATTATTTCATCTACTTGAATTTAGCTAGGCCCAACTCAGCCAACATGTCCCAAAACAACATTGTGAATGGTCTCTCACTGACTATCGCCTGACATTGTTTCTCTTTGGCTTTCTTTTAATCATTTGAGTTTGATTAATGCCAGCAGTGGTGATATTGGGGATCGCTATTGCCACCTGGTAGCTAAAAGAGGAAGCTGCCGTGTCAAGTTGCTCCAACAGGTGGCACAACTGAGTCAACTCCAATATAGAAGAGATAGAGTGAAGCACTGCAGCTAAGGAAATGAAATGACTATAACAAATGCATTCAAGAGCTAATTTTCAAGATATACTGGCCCTGACTGCATATGTCTGTTGTCTATCTTTCTCAGGTAAACATGTTATTTCTCTGTCTGTGTATCTCTCTTCCTGTGCATCTCTGTGTCTCTGTGTGTGTCTCTTTCACTTCTTTCCCAATATGATGTTTGAGCTGGAGAGTACAGTAAAACGTCACTAATCCAACCACTGCTGTTTGGATAATTTGCTGCTTGAATTAGCCAGTTCTCGGGTATAGGAAATCATTGAGTGCAAGACTATGTATGTCTGGTCGCACTTGTGAGGTGATTTCACCATTGCAGTTCACAGTTTATTATGCTATACCAAAACCCAGAGTGATGAGTACCTGTTTTGTATCCGATCTTGTTGACACTAATCTTGTCTCTGTAGGTTCGGAATTCAGCAAAGGTATTAAATGCTTTTTAAAGGTGGAATATCTTAGTATGCTATCTTTACAAAAGCATTGATCTAACGCTTGTTATCTTAAAATTCCTACTCAAAAGTGGAAATCAAGACAGCTTTTTAGAGACTGGAACCCAGGATCCCAGCGTTGAAAAGCCGGCGGCTCTATCCATTGGGCCATGGAGAACTAATGAAACTCTAATGAAACCAGGCACTACAGGTCCAGCATTATTTTCATGTGCTCTCTGCATATTTAGCTGCGAGAATCAGGCAGCTCCTGGGTATAGGAAATTATTGAGGACAAGACATTAGGGACCTTTAGCAAACCACGTAAAAGCTTATAAAACGCAGACGTAGCAGTGCTGAAAGGATAGGATACGTCTGCGTTTAATGAGCTTTTACGTGGTTGCTAAAGGTCCCTATTAGGGACCTTTAGCAAACCCAATGTAGCTCATTTAACACAGACGTATCCTATAACTTCAGCACTGCTACGTCTGCGTTTAATGAGCTTTTAGGTGGTTGCTAAAGGTCCCTTATGTATGTCTGGTCACACTTGTGAGATGATTTCACCATTGCAGTTCACAGTTTATTGTGCAATACGAAAACCCAGAGTGATGTAGAGTACCTGTTTTGTATCCGGTCTTAGTATGCTATCTTTTCAAAAGCATTGATCTAACGCTTGTTATCTTAAAATTCCTACTCAAAAGTGGAAATCATGACAGCTTTTTAGAGATTCGAACCCGGCATCCCAGCGTTGAAAAGCCTGCGCCTCTATCCATTGGGCCATGGAGAACTAATGAAACTCCAATGAAACCAGGCACTACAAGTCCAGCATTATTTCATCTACTTGAATTTAGCTAGGCCCAACTCAGCCAACATGTCCCAAAACAACATTGTGAATGGTCTCTCACTGACTATTGCCTGACATTGTTTCTCTTTGGCTTTCTTTTAATCATTTGAGTTTGATTAATGCCAGCAGTGGTGATATTGGGGATCGCTATTGCCACCTGGTAGCTAAAAGAGGAAGCTGCCGTGTCAAGTTGCTCCAACAGGTGGCACAACTGAGTCAACTCCAATATAGAAGAGATAGAGTGAAGCACTGCAGCTAAGGAAATGAAATGACTATAACAAATGCATTCAAGAGCTAATTTTCAAGATATACTGGCCCTGACTGCATGTGTCTGTTGTCTATCTTTCTCAGGTAAACATGTTATTTCTCTGTCTGTGTATCTCTCTTCCTGTGCATCTCTGTGTCTCTGTGTGTGTCTCTTTCACTTCTTTCCCAATATGATGTTTGAGCTGGAGAGTACAGTAAAACGTCACTAATCCAACCACTGCTGTTTGGATAATTTGCTGCTTGAATTAGCCAGTTCTCGGGTATAGGAAATTATTGAGCGCAAGACTATGTATGTCTGGTCGCACTTGTGAGGTGATTTCACCATTGCAGTTCACAGTTTATTATGCTATACCAAAACCCAGAGTGATGAGTACCTGTTTTGTATCCGATCTTGTTGACACTAATCTTGTCTCTGTAGGTTCGGAATTCAGCAAAGGTATTAAATGCTTTTTAAAGGTGGAATATCCTAGTATGCTATCTTTTCAAAAGCATTGATCTAACGCTTGTTATCTTAAAATTCCTACTCAAAAGTGGAAATCAAGACAGCTTTTTAGAGACTTGAACCCGGGATCCCAGCGTTGAAAAGCCGGCGGCTCTATCCATTGGGCCATGGAGAACTAATGAAACTCTAATGAAACCAGGCACTACAGGTCCAGCATTATTTTCATGTGCTCTCTGCATATTTAGCTGCGAGAATCAGCCAGCTCCTGGGTATAGGAAATTATTGAGGACAAGACATTAGGGACCTTTAGCAAACCCAATGTAGCTCATTTAACACAGACCTATCCTATAACTTCAGCACTGCTACGTCTGCGTTTAATGAGCTTTTAGGTGGTTGCTAAAGGTCCCTTATGTATGTCTGGTCACACTTGTGAGATGATTTCACCATTGCAGTTCACAGTTTATTGTGCAATACGAAAACCCAGAGTGATGTAGAGTACCTGTTTTGTATCCGGTCTTAGTATGCTATCTTTTCAAAAGCATTGATCTAACGCTTGTTATCTTAAAATTCCTACTCAAAAGTGGAAATCATGACAGCTTTTTAGAGATTCGAACCCGGCATCCCAGCGTTGAAAAGCCGGCGCCTCTATCCATTGGGCCATGGAGAACTAATGAAACTCCAATGAAACCAGGCACTACAAGTCCAGCATTATTTCATCTACTTGAATTTAGCTAGGCCCAACTCAGCCAACATGTCCCAAAACAACATTGTGAATGGTCTCTCACTGACTATTGCCTGACATTGTTTCTCTTTGGCTTTCTTTTAATCATTTGAGTTTGATTAATGCCAGCAGTGGTGATATTGGGGATCGCTATTGCCACCTGGTAGCTAAAAGAGGAAGCTGCCGTGTCAAGTTGCTCCAACAGGTGGCACAACTGAGTCAACTCCAATATAGAAGAGATAGAGTGAAGCACTGCAGCTAAGGAAATGAAATGACTATAACAAATGCATTCAAGAGCTAATTTTCAAGATATACTGGCCCTGACTGCATGTGTCTGTTGTCTATCTTTCTCAGGTAAACATGTTATTTCTCTGTCTGTGTATCTCTCTTCCTGTGCATCTCTGTGTCTCTGTGTGTGTCTCTTTCACTTCTTTCCCAATATGATGTTTGAGCTGGAGAGTACAGTAAAACGTCACTAATCCAACCACTGCTGTTTGGATAATTTGCTGCTTGAATTAGCCAGTTCTCGGGTATAGGAAATTATTGAGCGCAAGACTATGTATGTCTGGTCGCACTTGTGAGGTGATTTCACCATTGCAGTTCACAGTTTATTATGCTATACCAAAACCCAGAGTGATGAGTACCTGTTTTGTATCCGATCTTGTTGACACTAATCTTGTCTCTGTAGGTTCGGAATTCAGCAAAGGTATTAAATGCTTTTTAAAGGTGGAATATCCTAGTATGCTATCTTTTCAAAAGCATTGATCTAACGCTTGTTATCTGAAAATTCCTACTCAAAAGTGGAAATCAAGACAGCTTTTTAGAGACTTGAACCCGGGATCCCAGCGTTGAAAAGCCGGCGGCTCTATCCATTGGGCCATGGAGAACTAATGAAACTCTAATGAAACCAGGCACTACAGGTCCAGCATTATTTTCATGTGCTCTCTGCATATTTAGCTGCGAGAATCAGCCAGCTCCTGGGTATAGGAAATTATTGAGGACAAGACATTAGGGACCTTTAGCAAACCCAATGTAGCTCATTTAACACAGACGTATCCTATAACTTCAGCACTGCTACGTCTGCGTTTAATGAGCTTTTAGGTGGTTGCTAAAGGTCCCTTATGTATGTCTGGTCACACTTGTGAGATGATTTCACCATTGCAGTTCACAGTTTATTGTGCAATACGAAAACCCAGAGTGATGTAGAGTACCTGTTTTGTATCCGGTCTTAGTATGCTATCTTTTCAAAAGCATTGATCTAACGCTTGTTATCTTAAAATTCCTACTCAAAAGTGGAAATCATGACAGCTTTTTAGAGATTCGAACCCGGCATCCCAGCGTTGAAAAGCCGGCGCCTCTATCCATTGGGCCATGGAGAACTAATGAAACTCCAATGAAACCAGGCACTACAAGTCCAGCATTATTTCATCTACTTGAATTTAGCTAGGCCCAACTCAGCCAACATGTCCCAAAACAACATTGTGAATGGTCTCTCACTGACTATTGCCTGACATTAGGGACCTTTAGCAACCACGTAAAAGCTCAATAAACGTAGACGTAGCCTATCCCTTTAGCACTACTACGTCTGCGTTTAATGAGCTACGTCAGGTTTGCTAAAGGTCCCTATTGTTTCTCTTTGGCTTTCTTTTAATCATTTGAGTTTGATTAATGCCAGCAGTGGTGATATTGGGGATCGCTATTGCCACCTGGTAGCTAAAAGAGGAAGCTGCCGTGTCAAGTTGCTCCAACAGGTGGCACAACTGAGTCAACTCCAATATAGAAGAGATAGAGTGAAGCACTGCAGCTAAGGAAATGAAATGACTATAACAAATGCATTCAAGAGCTAATTTTCAAGATATACTGGCCCTGACTGCATGTGTCTGTTGTCTATCTTTCTCAGGTAAACATGTTATTTCTCTGTCTGTATATCTCTCTTCCTGTGCATCTCTGTGTCTCTGTGTGTGTCTCTTTCACTTCTTTCCCAATATGATGTTTGAGCTGGAGAGTACAGTAAAACGTCACTAATCCAACCACTGCTGTTTGGATAATTTGCTGCTTGAATTAGCCAGTTCTCGGGTATAGGAAATTATTGTGCGCAAGACTATGTATGTCTGGTCGCACTTGTGAGGTGATTTCACCATTGCAGTTCACAGTTTATTATGCTATACCAAAACCCAGAGTGATGAGTACCTGTTTTGTATCCGATCTTGTTGACACTAATCTTGTCTCTGTAGGTTCGGAATTCAGCAAAGGTATTAAATGCTTTTTAAAGGTGGAATATCCTAGTATGCTATCTTTTCAAAAGCATTGATCTAACGCTTGTTATCTGAAAATTCCTACTCAAAAGTGGAAATCAAGACAGCTTTTTAGAGACTTGAACCCGGGATCCCAGCGTTGAAAAGCCGGCGGCTCTATCCATTGGGCCATGGAGAACTAATGAAACTCTAATGAAACCAGGCACTACAGGTCCAGCATTATTTTCATGTGCTCTCTGCATATTTAGCTGCGAGAATCAGCCAGCTCCTGGGTATAGGAAATTATTGAGGACAAGACATTAGGGACCTTTAGCAAACCCAATGTAGCTCATTTAACACAGACGTATCCTATAACTTCAGCACTGCTACGTCTGCGTTTAATGAGCTTTTAGGTGGTTGCTAAAGGTCCCTTATGTATGTCTGGTCACACTTGTGAGATGATTTCACCATTGCAGTTCACAGTTTATTGTGCAATACGAAAACCCAGAGTGATGTAGAGTACCTGTTTTGTATCCGGTCTTAGTATGCTATCTTTTCAAAAGCATTGATCTAACGCTTGTTATCTTAAAATTCCTACTCAAAAGTGGAAATCATGACAGCTTTTTAGAGATTCGAACCCGGCATCCCAGCGTTGAAAAGCCGGCGCCTCTATCCATTGGGCCATGGAGAACTAATGAAACTCCAATGAAACCAGGCACTACAAGTCCAGCATTATTTCATCTACTTGAATTTAGCTAGGCCCAACTCAGCCAACATGTCCCAAAACAACATTGTGAATGGTCTCTCACTGACTATTGCCTGACATTGTTTCTCTTTGGCTTTCTTTTAATCATTTGAGTTTGATTAATGCCAGCAGTGGTGATATTGGGGATCGCTATTGCCACCTGGTAGCTAAAAGAGGAAGCTGCCGTGTCAAGTTGCTCCAACAGGTGGCACAACTGAGTCAACTCCAATATAGAAGAGATAGAGTGAAGCACTGCAGCTAAGGAAATGAAATGACTATAACAAATGCATTCAAGAGCTAATTTTCAAGATATACTGGCCCTGACTGCATGTGTCTGTTGTCTATCTTTCTCAGGTAAACATGTTATTTCTCTGTCTGTGTATCTCTCTTCCTGTGCATCTCTGTGTCTCTGTGTGTGTCTCTTTCACTTCTTTCCCAATAT
Source organism: Harmothoe impar (assembly GCA_947462335.1). Classification (NCBI taxonomy): domain Eukaryota; kingdom Metazoa; phylum Annelida; class Polychaeta; order Phyllodocida; family Polynoidae; genus Harmothoe; species Harmothoe impar. The sequence continues at coordinate 33,427,816 of OX381718.1, forward strand.
GATGTTTGAGCTGGAGAGTACAGTAAAACGTCAATAATCCAACCACTGCTGTTTGGATAATTTGCTGCTTGAATTAGCCAGTTCTCGGGTATAGGAAATTATTGAGCGCAAGACTATGTATGTCTGGTCGCACTTGTGAGATGATTTCACCATTGAAGTTCACAGTTTATTATGCTATACCAAAACCCAGAGTGATGAGTACCTGTTTTGTATCCGATCTTGTTGAAACTAATCTTGTCTCTGTAGGTTCGGAATTCAGCAAAGGTATTAAATGCTTTTTAAAGGTGGAATATCCTAGTATGCTATCTTTTCAAAAGCATTGATCTAACGCTTGTTATCTGAAAATTCCTACTCAAAAGTGGAAATCAAGACAGCTTTTTAGAGACTTGAACCCGGGATCCCAGCGTTGAAAAGCCGGCGGCTCTATCCATTGGGCCATGGAGAACTAATGAAACTCTAATGAAACCAGGCACTACAGGTCCAGCATTATTTTCATGTGCTCTCTGCATATTTAGCTGCGAGAATCAGCCAGCTCCTGGGTATAGGAAATTATTGAGGACAAGACATTAGGGACCTTTAGCAAACCCAATGTAGCTCATTTAACACAGACGTATCCTATAACTTCAGCACTGCTACGTCTGCGTTTAATGAGCTTTTAGGTGGTTGCTAAAGGTCCCTTATGTATGTCTGGTCACACTTGTGAGATGATTTCACCATTGCAGTTCACAGTTTATTGTGCAATACGAAAACCCAGAGTGATGTAGAGTACCTGTTTTGTATCCGGTCTTAGTATGCTATCTTTTCAAAAGCATTGATCTAACGCTTGTTATCTTAAAATTCCTACTCAAAAGTGGAAATCATGACAGCTTTTTAGAGATTCGAACCCGGCATCCCAGCGTTGAAAAGCCGGCGCCTCTATCCATTGGGCCATGGAGAACTAATGAAACTCCAATGAAACCAGGCACTACAAGTCCAGCATTATTTCATATACTTGAATTTAGCTAGGCCCAACTCAGCCAACATGTCCCAAAACAACATTGTGAATGGTCTCTCACTGACTATTGCCTGACATTGTTTCTCTTTGGCTTTCTTTTAATCATTTGAGTTTGATTAATGCCAGCAGTGGTGATATTGGGGATCGCTATTGCCACCTGGTAGCTAAAAGAGGAAGCTGCCGTGTCAAGTTGCTCCAACAGGTGGCACAACTGAGTCAACTCCAATATAGAAGAGATAGAGTGAAGCACTGCAGCTAAGGAAATGAAATGACTATAACAAATGCATTCAAGAGCTAATTTTCAAGATATACTGGCCCTGACTGCATGTGTCTGTTGTCTATCTTTCTCAGGTAAACATGTTATTTCTCTGTCTGTGTATCTCTCTTCCTGTGCATCTCTGTGTCTCTGTGTGTGTCTCTTTCACTTCTTTCCCAATATGATGTTTGAGCTGGAGAGTACAGTAAAACGTCACTAATCCAACCACTGCTGTTTGGATAATTTGCTGCTTGAATTAGCCAGTTCTCGGGTATAGGAAATTATTGAGCGCAAGACTATGTATGTCTGGTCGCACTTGTGAGGTGATTTCACCATTGCAGTTCACAGTTTATTATGCTATACCAAAACCCAGAGTGATGAGTACCTGTTTTGTATCCGATCTTGTTGACACTAATCTTGTCTCTGTAGGTTCGGAATTCAGCAAAGGTATTAAATGCTTTTTTAAGGTGGAATATCCTAGTATGCTATTTTTTCAAAAGCATTAATCTAACGCTTGTTATCTTAAAATTCCTACTCAAAAGTGGAAATCAAGACAGCTTTTTAGAGACTCGAACCCGGGATCCCAGCGTTGAAAAGCCGGCGGCTCTATCCATTGGGCCATGGAGAACTAATGAAACTCTAATGAAACCAGGCACTACAGGTCCAGCATTATTTTCATGTGCTCTCTGCATATTTAGCTGCGAGAATCAGCCAGCTCCTGGGTATAGGAAATTATTGAGGACAAGACATTAGGGACCTTTAGCAAACCCAATGTAGCTCATTTAACACAGACGTATCCTATAACTTCAGCACTGCTACGTCTGCGTTTAATGAGCTTTTAGGTGGTTGCTAAAGGTCCCTTATGTATGTCTGGTCACACTTGTGAGATGATTTCACCATTGCAGTTCACAGTTTATTGTGCAATACGAAAACCCAGAGTGATGTAGAGTACCTGTTTTGTATCCGGTCTTGTTGACATTAATCTTGTTTCTGTAGGTTTGGAATTCAGCAGAAGTATTAAATGCTTTTTAGAGGTGGAATATCTTAGTATGCTATCTTTTCAAAAGCATTGATCTAACGCTTGTTATCTTAAAATTCCTACTCAAAAGTGGAAATCATGACAGCTTTTTAGAGATTCGAACCCGGGATCCCAGCGTTGAAAAGCCAGCGCCTCTATCCATTGGGCCATGGTGAACTAATGAAACTCTAATGAAACCAGGCACTACAACTCCAGTATTATTTCATCTACTTGAATTTAGCTAGGCCCAACTCAGCCAACATGTCCCAAAACAACATTGTGAATGGTCTCTCACTAGGGACCTTTAGCAAACCCGACGTAGCTTATTTAACCCAGACGTAGCCTATCCCTTTAACACTACTACGTCTGCGTTTAATGAGCTACGTCGGGTTTGCTAAAGGTCCCTACTGACTATTGCCTGACATTGTTTCTCTTTGGCTTTCTTTTAATCATTTGAGTTTGATTAATGCCAGCAGTGGTGATATTGGGGATCGCTATTGCCACCTGGTAGCTAAAAGAGGAAGCTGCCGTGTCAAGTTGCTCCAACAGGTGGCACAACTGAGTCAACTCCAATATAGAAGAGATAGAGTGAAGCACTGCAGCTAAGGAAATGAAATGACTATAACAAATGCATTCAAGAGCTAATTTTCAAGATATACTGGCCCTGACTGCATGTGTCTGTTGTCTATCTTTCTCAGGTAAACATGTTATTTCTCTGTCTGTATATCTCTCTTCCTGTGCATCTCTGTGTCTCTGTGTGTGTCTCTTTCACTTCTTTCCCAATATGATGTTTGAGCTGGAGAGTACAGTAAAACGTCACTAATCCAACCACTGCTGTTTGGATAATTTGCTGCTTGAATTAGCCAGTTCTCGGGTATAGGAAATTATTGAGCGCAAGACTATGTATGTCTGGTCGCACTTGTGAGGTGATTTCACCATTGCAGTTCACAGTTTATTATGCTATACCAAAACCCAGAGTGATGAGTACCTGTTTTGTATCCGATCTTGTTGACACTAATCTTGTCTCTGTAGGTTCGGAATTCAGCAAAGGTATTAAATGCTTTTTAAAGGTGGAATATCCTAGTATGCTATCTTTTCAAAAGCATTGATCTAACGCTTGTTATCTTAAAATTCCTACTCAAAAGTGGAAATCAAGACAGCTCTTTAGAGACTTGAACCCGGGATCCCAGCGTTGAAAAGCCGGCGGCTCTATCCATTGGGCCATGGAGAACTAATGAAACTCTAATGAAACCAGGCACTACAGGTCCAGCATTATTTTCATGTGCTCTCTGCATATTTAGCTGCGAGAATCAGCCAGCTCCTGGGTATAGGAAATTATTGAGGACAAGACATTAGGGACCTTTAGCAAACCCAATGTAGCTCATTTAACACAGACGTATCCTATAACTTCAGCACTGCTACGTCTGCGTTTAATGAGCTTTTAGGTGGTTGCTAAAGGTCCCTTATGTATGTCTGGTCACACTTGTGAGATGATTTCACCATTGCAGTTCACAGTTTATTGTGCAATACGAAAACCCAGAGTGATGTAGAGTACCTGTTTTGTATCCGGTCTTAGTATGCTATCTTTTCAAAAGCATTGATCTAACGCTTGTTATCTTAAAATTCCTACTCAAAAGTGGAAATCATGACAGCTTTTTAGAGATTCGAACCCGGCATCCCAGCGTTGAAAAGCCGGCGCCTCTATCCATTGGGCCATGGAGAACTAATGAAACTCCAATGAAACCAGGCACTACAAGTCCAGCATTATTTCATATACTTGAATTTAGCTAGGCCCAACTCAGCCAACATGTCCCAAAACAACATTGTGAATGGTCTCTCACTGACTATTGCCTGACATTGTTTCTCTTTGGCTTTCTTTTAATCATTTGAGTTTGATTAATGCCAGCAGTGGTGATATTGGGGATCGCTATTGCCACCTGGTAGCTAAAAGAGGAAGCTGCCGTGTCAAGTTGCTCCAACAGGTGGCACAACTGAGTCAACTCCAATATAGAAGAGATAGAGTGAAGCACTGCAGCTAAGGAAATGAAATGACTATAACAAATGCATTCAAGAGCTAATTTTCAAGATATACTGGCCCTGACTGCATGTGTCTGTTGTCTATCTTTCTCAGGTAAACATGTTATTTCTCTGTCTGTGTATCTCTCTTCCTGTGCATCTCTGTGTCTCTGTGTGTGTCTCTTTCACTTCTTTCCCAATATGATGTTTGAGCTGGAGAGTACAGTAAAACGTCACTAATCCAACCACTGCTGTTTGGATAATTTGCTGCTTGAATTAGCCAGTTCTCGGGTATAGGAAATTATTGAGCGCAAGACTATGTATGTCTGGTCGCACTTGTGAGGTGATTTCACCATTGCAGTTCACAGTTTATTATGCTATACCAAAACCCAGAGTGATGAGTACCTGTTTTGTATCCGATCTTGTTGACACTAATCTTGTCTCTGTAGGTTCGGAATTCAGCAAAGGTATTAAATGCTTTTTAAAGGTGGAATATCCTAGTATGCTATCTTTTCAAAAGCATTGATCTAACGCTTGTTATCTTAAAATTCCTACTCAAAAGTGGAAATCAAGACAGCTGTTAGAGACTTGAACCCGGGATACCAGCGTTGAAAAGCCGGCGGCTCTATCCATTGGGCCATGGAGAACTAATGAAACTCTAATGAAACCAGGCACTACAGGTCCAGCATTATTTTCATGTGCTCTCTGCATATTTAGCTGCGAGAATCAGTCAGCTCCTGGGTATAGGAAATTATTGAGGACAAGACATTAGGGACCTTTAGCAAACCCAATGTAGCTCATTTAACACAGACGTATCCTATAACTTCAGCACTGCTACGTCTGCGTTTAATGAGCTTTTAGGTGGTTGCTAAAGGTCCCTTATGTATGTCTGGTCACACTTGTGAGATGATTTCACCATTGCAGTTCACAGTTTATTGTGCAATACGAAAACCCAGAGTGATGTAGAGTACCTGTTTTGTATCTGGTCTTAGTATGCTATCTTTTCAAAAGCATTGATCTAACGCTTGTTATCTTAAAATTCCTACTCAAAAGTGGAAATCATGACAGCTTTTTAGAGATTCGAACCCGGCATCCCAGCGTTGAAAAGCCGGCGCCTCTATCCATTGGGCCATGGAGAACTAATGAAACTCCAATGAAACCAGGCACTACAAGTCCAGCATTATTTCATCTACTTGAATTTAGCTAGGCCCAACTCAGCCAACATGTCCCAAAACAACATTGTGAATGGTCTCTCACTGACTATTGCCTGACATTGTTTCTCTTTGGCTTTCTTTTAATCATTTGAGTTTGATTAATGCCAGCAGTGGTGATATTGGGGATCGCTATTGCCACCTGGTAGCTAAAAGAGGAAGCTGCCGTGTCAAGTTGCTCCAACAGGTGGCACAACTGAGTCAACTCCAATATAGAAGAGATAGAGTGAAGCACTGCAGCTAAGGAAATGAAATGACTATAACAAATGCATTCAAGAGCTAATTTTCAAGATATACTGGCCCTGACTGCATGTGTCTGTTGTCTATCTTTCTCAGGTAAACATGTTATTTCTCTGTCTGTATATCTCTCTTCCTGTGCATCTCTGTGTCTCTGTGTGTGTCTCTTTCACTTCTTTCCCAATATGATGTTTGAGCTGGAGAGTACAGTAAAACGTCACTAATCCAACCACTGCTGTTTGGATAATTTGCTGCTTGAATTAGCCAGTTCTCGGGTATAGGAAATTATTGAGCGCAAGACTATGTATGTCTGGTCGCACTTGTGAGGTGATTTCACCATTGCAGTTCACAGTTTATTATGCTATACCAAAACCCAGAGTGATGAGTACCTGTTTTTTATCCGATCTTGTTGACACTAATCTTGTCTCTGTAGGTTCGGAATTCAGCAAAGGTATTAAATGCTTTTTAAAGGTGGAATATCCTAGTATGCTATCTTTTCAAAAGCATTGATCTAACGCTTGTTATCTTAAAATTCCTACTCAAAAGTGGAATTCAAGACAGCTTTTTAGAGACTTGAACCCGGGATCCCAGCGTTGAAAAGCCGGCGGCTCTATCCATTGGGCCATGGAGAACTAATGAAACTCTAATGAAACCAGGCACTACAGGTCCAGCATTATTTTCATGTGCTCTCTGCATATTTAGCTGCGAGAATCAGCCAGCTCCTGGGTATAGGAAATTATTGAGGACAAGACATTAGGGACCTTTAGCAAACCCAATGTAGCTCATTTAACACAGACGTATCCTATAACTTCAGCACTGCTACGTCTGCGTTTAATGAGCTTTTAGGTGGTTGCTAAAGGTCCCTTTTGTATGTCTGGTCACACTTGTGAGATGATTTCACCATTGCAGTTCACAGTTTATTGTGCAATACGATAACCCAGAGTGATGTAGAGTACCTGTTTTGTATCCGGTCTTAGTATGCTATCTTTTCAAAAGCATTGATCTAACGCTTGTTATCTTAAAATTCCTACTCAAAAGTGGAAATCATGACAGCTTTTTAGAGATTCGAACCCGGGATCCCAGCGTTGAAAAGCCGGCGCCTCTATCCATTGGGCCATGGAGAACTAATGAAACTCCAATGAAACCAGGCACTACAAGTCCAGCATTATTTCATCTACTTGAATTTAGCTAGGCCCAACTCAGCCAACATGTCCCAAAACAACATTGTGAATGGTCTCTCACTGGGGACCTTTAGCAACCCACGTAAAAGCTCGGTAAACGCAGACGTAGCAGTGCTGAAAGGATAGGATACGTCTGCGTTTAATGAGCTTTTACGTTGTTGCTAAAGGTCCCTACTGACTATTGCCTGACATTGTTTCTCTTTGGCTTTCTTTTAATCATTTGAGTTTGATTAATGCCAGCAGTGGTGATATTGGGGATCGCTATTGCCACCTGGTAGCTAAAAGAGGAAGCTGCCGTGTCAAGTTGCTCCAACAGGTGGCACAACTGAGTCAACTCCAATATAGAAGAGATAGAGTGAAGCACTGCAGCTAAGGAAATGAAATGACTATAACAAATGCATTCAAGAGCTAATTTTCAAGATATACTGGCCCTGACTGCATGTGTCTGTTGTCTATCTTTCTCAGGTAAACATGTTATTTCTCTGTCTGTATATCTCTCTTCCTGTGCATCTCTGTGTCTCTGTGTGTGTCTCTTTCACTTCTTTCCCAATATGATGTTTGAGCGGGAGAGTACAGTAAAACGTCACTAATCCAACCACTGCTGTTTGGATAATTTGCTGCTTGAATTAGCCAGTTCTCGGGTATAGGAAATTATTGAGCGCAAGACTATGTATGTCTGGTCGCACTTGTGAGGTGATTTCACCATTGCAGTTCACAGTTTATTATGCTATACCAAAACCCAGAGTGATGAGTACCTGTTTTGTATCCGATCTTGTTGACACTAATCTTGTCTCTTTAGGTTCGGAATTCAGCAAAGGTATTAAATGCTTTTTAAAGGTGGAATATCCTAGTATGCTATCTTTTCAAAAGCATTGATCTAACGCTTGTTATCTTAAAATTCCTACTCAAAAGTGGAAATCAAGACAGCTTTTTAGAGACTTGAACCCGGGATCCCAGCGTTGAAAAGCCGGCGGCTCTATCCATTGGGCCATGGAGAACTAATGAAACTCTAATGAAACCAGGCACTACAGGTCCAGCATTATTTTCATGTGCTCTCTGCATATTTAGCTGCGAGAATCAGCCAGCTCCTGGGTATAGGAAATTATTGAGGACAAGACATTAGGGACCTTTAGCAAACCCAATGTAGCTCATTTAACACAGACGTATCCTATAACTTCAGCACTGCTACGTCTGCGTTTAATGAGCTTTTAGGTGGTTGCTAAAGGTCCCTTTTGTATGTCTGGTCACACTTGTGAGATGATTTCACCATTGCAGTTCACAGTTTATTGTGCAATACGAAAACCCAGAGTGATGTAGAGTACCTGTTTTGTATCCGGTCTTAGTATGCTATCTTTTCAAAAGCATTGATCTAACGCTTGTTATCTTAAAATTCCTACTCAAAAGTGGAAATCATGACAGCTTTTTAGAGATTCGAACCCGGGATCCCAGCATTGAAAAGCCGGCGCCTCTATCCATTGGGCCATGGAGAACTAATGAAACTCCAATGAAACCAGGCACTACAAGTCCAGCATTATTTCATATACTTGAATTTAGCTAGGCCCAACTCAGCCAACATGTCCCAAAACAACATTGTGAATGGTCTCTCACTGACTATTGCCTGACATTGTTTCTCTTTGGCTTTCTTTTAATCATTTGAGTTTGATTAATGCCAGCAGTGGTGATATTGGGGATCGCTATTGCCACCTGGTAGCTAAAAGAGGAAGCTGCCGTGTCAAGTTGCTCCAACAGGTGGCACAACTGAGTCAACTCCAATATAGAAGAGATAGAGTGAAGCACTGCAGCTAAGGAAATGAAATGACTATAACAAATGCATTCAAGAGCTAATTTTCAAGATATACTGGCCCTGACTGCATGTGTCTGTTGTCTATCTTTCTCAGGTAAACATGTTATTTCTCTGTCTGTGTATCTCTCTTCCTGTGCATCTCTGTGTCTCTGTGTGTGTCTCTTTCACTTCTTTCCCAATATGATGTTTGAGCTGGAGAGTACAGTAAAACGTCACTAATCCAACCACTGCTGTTTGGATAATTTGCTGCTTGAATTAGCCAGTTCTCGGGTATAGGAAATTATTGAGCGCAAGACTATGTATGTCTGGTCGCACTTGTGAGGTGATTTCACCATTGCAGTTCACAGTTTATTATGCTATACCAAAACCCAGAGTGATGAGTACCTGTTTTGTATCCGATCTTGTTGACACTAATCTTGTCTCAGTAGGTTCGGAATTCAGCAAAGGTATTAAATGCTTTTTAAAGGTGGAATATCCTAGTATGCTATCTTTTCAAAAGCATTGATCTAACGCTTGTTATCTGAAAATTCCTACTCAAAAGTGGAAATCATGACAGCTTTTTAGAGATTCGAACCCGGCATCCCAGCGTTGAAAAGCCGGCGCCTCTATCCATTGGGCCATGGAGAACTAATGAAACTCCAATGAAACCAGGCACTACAAGTCCAGCATTATTTCATCTACTTGAATTTAGCTAGGCCCAACTCAGCCAACATGTCCCAAAACAACATTGTGAATGGTCTCTCACTGGGGACCTTTAGCAACCCACGTAAAAGCTCGGTAAACGCAGACGTAGCAGTGCTGAAAGGATAGGATACGTCTGCGTTTAATGAGCTTTTACGTTGTTGCTAAAGGTCCCTACTGACTATTGCCTGACATTGTTTCTCTTTGGCTTTCTTTTAATCATTTGAGTTTGATTAATGCCAGCAGTGGTGATATTGGGGATCGCTATTGCCACCTGGTAGCTAAAAGAGGAAGCTGCCGTGTCAAGTTGCTCCAACAGGTGGCACAACTGAGTCAACTCCAATATAGAAGAGATAGAGTGAAGCACTGCAGCTAAGGAAATGAAATGACTATAACAAATGCATTCAAGAGCTAATTTTCAAGATATACTGGCCCTGACTGCATGTGTCTGTTGTCTATCTTTCTCAGGTAAACATGTTATTTCTCTGTCTGTGTATCTCTCTTCCTGTGCATCTCTGTGTCTCTGTGTGTGTCTCTTTCACTTCTTTCCCAATATGATGTTTGAGCTGGAGAGTACAGTAAAACGTCACTAATCCAACCACTGCTGTTTGGATAATTTGCTGCTTGAATTAGCCAGTTCTCGGGTATAGGAAATTATTGAGCGCAAGACTATGTATGTCTGGTCGCACTTGTGAGGTGATTTCACCATTGCAGTTCACAGTTTATTATGCTATACCAAAACCCAGAGTGATGAGTACCTGTTTTGTATCCGATCTTGTTGACACTAATCTTGTCTCTGTAGGTTCGGAATTCAGCAAAGGTATTAAATGCTTTTTAAAGGTGGAATATCCTAGTATGCTATCTTTTCAAAAGCATTGATCTAACGCTTGTTATCTGAAAATTCCTACTCAAAAGTGGAAATCATGACAGCTTTTTAGAGATTCGAACCCGGCATCCCAGCGTTGAAAAGCCGGCGCCTCTATCCATTGGGCCATGGAGAACTAATGAAACTCCAATGAAACCAGGCACTACAAGTCCAGCATTATTTCATCTACTTGAATTTAGCTAGGCCCAACTCAGCCAACATGTCCCAAAACAACATTGTGAATGGTCTCTCACTGGGGACCTTTAGCAACCCACGTAAAAGCTCGGTAAACGCAGACGTAGCAGTGCTGAAAGGATAGGATACGTCTGCGTTTAATGAGCTTTTACGTTGTTGCTAAAGGTCCCTACTGACTATTGCCTGACATTGTTTCTCTTTGGCTTTCTTTTAATCATTTGAGTTTGATTAATGCCAGCAGTGGTGATATTGGGGATCGCTATTGCCACCTGGTAGCTAAAAGAGGAAGCTGCCGTGTCAAGTTGCTCCAACAGGTGGCACAACTGAGTCAACTCCAATATAGAAGAGATAGAGTGAAGCACTGCAGCTAAGGAAATGAAATGACTATAACAAATGCATTCAAGAGCTAATTTTCAAGATATACTGGCCCTGACTGCATGTGTCTGTTGTCTATCTTTCTCAGGTAAACATGTTATTTCTCTGTCTGTGTATCTCTCTTCCTGTGCATCTCTGTGTCTCTGTGTGTGTCTCTTTCACTTCTTTCCCAATATGATGTTTGAGCTGGAGAGTACAGTAAAACGTCACTAATCCAACCACTGCTGTTTGGATAATTTGCTGCTTGAATTAGCCAGTTCTCGGGTATAGGAAATTATTGAGCGCAAGACTATGTATGTCTGGTCGCACTTGTGAGGTGATTTCACCATTGCAGTTCACAGTTTATTATGCTATACCAAAACCCAGAGTGATGAGTACCTGTTTTGTATCCGATCTTGTTGACACTAATCTTGTCTCTGTAGGTTCGGAATTCAGCAAAGGTATTAAATGCTTTTTAAAGGTGGAATATCCTAGTATGCTATCTTTTCAAAAGCATTGATCTAACGCTTGTTATCTTAAAATTCCTACTCAAAAGTGGAAATCAAGACAGCTTTTTAGAGACTTGAACCCGGGATCCCAGCGTTGAAAAGCCGGCGGCTCTATCCATTGGGCCATGGAGAACTAATGAAACTCTAATGAAACCAGGCACTACAGGTCCAGCATTATTTTCATGTGCTCTCTGCATATTTAGCTGCGAGAATCAGCCAGCTCCTGGGTATAGGAAATTATTGAGGACAAGACATTAGGGACCTTTAGCAAACCCAATGTATCTTTTAACACAGACGTATCCTATAACTTCAGCACTGCTACGTCTGCGTTTAATGAGCTTTTAGGTGGTTGCTAAAGGTCCCTTATGTATGTCTGGTCACACTTGTGAGATGATTTCACCATTGCAGTTCACAGTTTATTGTGCAATACGAAAACCCAGAGTGATGTAGAGTACCTGTTTTGTATCCGGTCTTAGTATGCTATCTTTTCAAAAGCATTGATCTAACGCTTGTTATCTTAAAATTCCTACTCAAAAGTGGAAATCATGACAGCTTTTTAGAGATTCGAACCCGGCATCCCAGCGTTGAAAAGCCGGCGCCTCTATCCATTGGGCCATGGAGAACTAATGAAACTCCAATGAAACCAGGCACTACAAGTCCAGCATTATTTCATCTACTTGAATTCAGCTAGGCCCAACTCAGCCAACATGTCCCAAAACAACATTGTGAATGGTCTCTCACTGACTATTGCCTGACATTGTTTCTCTTTGGCTTTCTTTTAATCATTTGAGTTTGATTAATAGAGACCTTTAGCAACCACGTAAAAGCTCATAAAACACAGACGTAGCAGTACTGAAGGCATAGGATACGTCTGCGTTAAATGAGCTACGTCGGGTTTGCTAAAGGTCCCTATTGCCAGCAGTGGTGATATTGGGGATCGCTATTGCCACCTGGTAGCTAAAAGAGGAAGCTGCCGTGTCAAGTTGCTCCAACAGGTGGCACAACTGAGTCAACTCCAATATAGAAGAGATAGAGTGAAGCACTGCAGCTAAGGAAATGAAATGACTATAACAAATGCATTCAAGAGCTAATTTTCAAGATATACTGGCCCTGACTGCATGTGTCTGTTGTCTATCTTTCTCAGGTAAACATGTTATTTCTCTGTCTGTGTATCTCTCTTCCTGTGCATCTCTGTGTCTCTGTGTGTGTCTCTTTCACTTCTTTCCCAATATGATGTTTGAGCTGGAGAGTACAGTAAAACGTCAATAATCCAACCACTGCTGTTTGGATAATTTGCTGCTTGAATTAGCCAGTTCTCGGGTATAGGAAATTATTGAGCGCAAGACTATGTATGTCTGGTCGCACTTGTGAGGTGATTTCACCATTGCAGTTCACAGTTTATTATGCTATACCAAAACCCAGAGTGATGAGTACCTGTTTTGTATCCGATCTTGTTGACACTAATCTTGTCTCTGTAGGTTCGGAATGCAGCCTGATACTTAAAAATTGATACCAGATACCGACCCCCCAAAGTCACTTCTACCGATCCTGTCTACGTATTAAATGCTTTTTAAAGGTGGAATATCCTAGTATGCTATCTTTTCAAAAGCATTGATCTAACGCTTGTTATCTTAAAATTCCTACTCAAAAGTGGAAATCAAGACAGCTTTTTAGAGACTTGAACCCGGGATCCCAGCGTTGAAAAGCCGGCAGCTCTATCCATTGGGCCATGGAGAACTAATGAAACTCTAATGAAACCAGGCACTACAGGTCCAGCATTGTTTTCATGTGCTCTCTGCATATTTAGCTGCGAGAATCAGCCAGCTCCTGGGTATAGGAAATTATTGAGGACAAGACATTAGGGACCTTTAGCAAACCCAATGTAGCTCATTTAACACAGACGTATCCTATAACTTCAGCACTGCTACGTCTGCGTTTAATGAGCTTTTAGGTGGTTGCTAAAGGTCCCTTATGTATGTCTGGTCACACTTGTGAGATGATTTCACCATTGCAGTTCACAGTTTATTGTGCAATACGAAAACCCAGAGTGATGTAGAGTACCTGTTTTGTATCCGGTCTTAGTATGCTATCTTTTCAAAAGCATTGATCTAACGCTTGTTATCTTAAAATTCCTACTCAAAAGTGGAAATCAAGACAGCTTTTTAGAGACTTGAACCCGGGATCCCAGCGTTGAAAAGCCGGCGGCTCTATCCATTGGGCCATGGAGAACTAATGAAACTCCAATGAAACCAGGCACTACAAGTCCAGCATTATTTCATCTACTTGAATTTAGCTAGGCCCAACTCAGCCAACATGTCCCAAAACAACATTGTGAATGGTCTCTCACTGACTATTGCCTGACATTGTTTCTCTTTGGCTTTCTTTTAATCATTTGAGTTTGATTAATGCCAGCAGTGGTGATATTGGGGATCGCTATTGCCACCTGGTAGCTAAAAGAGGAAGCTGCCGTGTCAAGTTGCTCCAACAGGTGGCACAACTGAGTCAACTCCAATATAGAAGAGATAGAGTGAAGCACTGCAGCTAAGGAAATGAAATGACTATAACAACTGCATTCAAGAGCTAATTTTCAAGATATACTGGCCCTGACTGCATGTGTCTGTTGTCTATCTTTCTCAGGTAAACAGGTTATTTCTCTGTCTGTGTATCTCTCTTCCTGTGCATCTCTGTGTCTCTGTGTGTGTCTCTTTCACTTCTTTCCCAATATGATGTTTGAGCTGGAGAGTACAGTAAAACGTCACTAATCCAACCACTGCTGTTTGGATAATTTGCTGCTTGAATTAGCCAGTTCTCGGGTATAGGAAATTATTGAGCGCAAGACTATGTATGTCTGGTCGCACTTGTGAGGTGATTTCACCATTGCAGTTCACAGTTTATTATGCTATACCAAAACCCAGAGTGATGAGTACCTGTTTTGTATCCGATCTTGTTGACACTAATCTTGTCTCTGTAGGTTCGGAATTCAGCAAAGGTATTAAATGCTTTTTAAAGGTGGAATATCCTAGTATGCTATCTTTTCAAAAGCATTGATCTAACGCTTGTTATCTTAAAATTCCTACTCAAAAGTGGAAATCAAGACAGCTTTTTAGAGACTTGAACCCGGGATCCCAGCGTTGAAAAGCCGGCGGCTCTATCCATTGGGCCATGGAGAACTAATGAAACTCTAATGAAACCAGGCACTACAGGTCCAGCATTATTTTCATGTGCTCTCTGCATATTTAGCTGCGAGAATCAGCCAGCTCCTGGGTATAGGAAATTATTGAGGACAAGACATTAGGGACCTTTAGCAAACCCAATGTAGCTCATTTAACACAGACGTATCCTATAACTTCAGCACTGCTACGTCTGCGTTTAATGAGCTTTTAGGTGGTTGCTAAAGGTCCCTTATGTATGTCTGGTCACACTTGTGAGATGATTTTACCATTGCAGTTCACAGTTTATTGTGCAATACGAAAACCCAGAGTGATGTAGAGTACCTGTTTTGTATCCGGTCTTAGTATGCTATCTTTTCAAAAGCATTGATCTAACGCTTGTTATCTTAAAATTCCTACTCAAAAGTGGAAATCATGACAGCTTTTTAGAGATTCGAACCCGGGATCCCAGCGTTGAAAAGCCGGCGCCTCTATCCATTGGGCCATGGAGAACTAATGAAACTCCAATGAAACCAGGCACTACAAGTCCAGCATTATTTCATCTACTTGAATTTAGCTAGGCCCAACTCAGCCAACATGTCCCAAAACAACATTGTGAATGGTCTCTCACTGACTATTGC
This sequence comes from Harmothoe impar, assembly GCA_947462335.1. Classification (NCBI taxonomy): domain Eukaryota; kingdom Metazoa; phylum Annelida; class Polychaeta; order Phyllodocida; family Polynoidae; genus Harmothoe; species Harmothoe impar. Next base: position 33,442,927 of record OX381718.1, read on the forward strand.
CTGACATTGTTTCTCTTTGGCTTTCTTTTAATCATTTGAGTTTGATTAATGCCAGCAGTGGTGATATTGGGGATCGCTATTGCCACCTGGTAGCTAAAAGAGGAAGCTGCCGTGTCAAGTTGCTCCAACAGGTGGCACAACTGAGTCAACTCCAATATAGAAGAGATAGAGTGAAGCACTGCAGCTAAGGAAATGAAATGACTATAACAAATGCATTCAAGAGCTAATTTTCAAGATATACTGGCCCTGACTGCATGTGTCTGTTGTCTATCTTTCTCAGGTAAACATGTTATTTCTCTGTCTGTGTATCTCTCTTCCTGTGCATCTCTGTGTCTCTGTGTGTGTCTCTTTCACTTCTTTCCCAATATGATGTTTGAGCTGGAGAGTACAGTAAAACGTCACTAATCCAACCACTGCTGTTTGGATAATTTGCTGCTTGAATTAGCCAGTTCTCGGGTATAGGAAATTATTGAGCGCAAGACTATGTATGTCTGGTCGCACTTGTGAGGTGATTTCACCATTGCAGTTCACAGTTTATTATGCTATACCAAAACCCAGAGTGATGAGTACCTGTTTTGTATCCGATCTTGTTGACACTAATCTTGTCTCTGTAGGTTCGGAATTCAGCAAAGGTATTAAATGCTTTTTAAAGGTGGAATATCCTAGTATGCTATCTTTTCAAAAGCATTGATCTAACGCTTGTTATCTTAAAATTCCTACTCAAAAGTGGAAATCAAGACAGCTTTTTAGAGACTTGAACCCGGGATCCCAGCGTTGAAAAGCCGGCGGCTCTATCCATTGGGCCATGGAGAACTAATGAAACTCTAATGAAACCAGGCACTACAGGTCCAGCATTATTTTCATGTGCTCTCTGCATATTTAGCTGCGAGAATCTGCCAGCTCCTGGGTATAGGAAATTATTGAGGACAAGACAGTAGGGACCTTTAGCAACCCACGTAAAAGCTCAGTAAACGCAGACGTAGCAGTGCTGAAAGGATAGGATACGTCTGCGTTTAATGAGCTTTTACGTGGTTGCTAAAGGTCCCTACTAGGGACCTTTAGCAAACCCAATGTAGCTCATTTAACACAGACGTATCCTATAACTTCAGCACTGCTACGTCTGCGTTTAATGAGCTTTTAGGTGGTTGCTAAAGGTCCCTTATGTATGTCTGGTCACACTTGTGAGATGATTTCACCATTGCAGTTCACAGTTTATTGTGCAATACGAAAACCCAGAGTGATGTAGAGTACCTGTTTTGTATCCGGTCTTAGTATGCTATCTTTTCAAAAGCATTGATCTAACGCTTGTTATCTTAAAATTCCTACTCAAAAGTGGAAATCATGACAGCTTTTTAGAGATTCGAACCCGGGATCCCAGCGTTGAAAAGCCGGCGCCTCTATCCATTGGGCCATGGAGAACTAATGAAACTCCAATGAAACCAGGCACTACAAGTCCAGCATTATTTCATCTACTTGAATTTAGCTAGGCCCAACTCAGCCAACATGTCCCAAAACAACATTGTGAATGGTCTCTCACTGACTATTGCCTGACATTGTTTCTCTTTGGCTTTCTTTTAATCATTTGAGTTTGATTAATGCCAGCAGTGGTGATATTGGGGATCGCTATTGCCACCTGGTAGCTAAAAGAGGAAGCTGCCGTGTCAAGTTGCTCCAACAGGTGGCACAACTGAGTCAACTCCAATATAGAAGAGATAGAGTGAAGCACTGCAGCTAAGGAAATGAAATGACTATAACAACTGCATTCAAGAGCTAATTTTCAAGATATACTGGCCCTGACTGCATGTGTCTGTTGTCTATCTTTCTCAGGTAAACAGGTTATTTCTCTGTCTGTGTATCTCTCTTCCTGTGCATCTCTGTGTCTCTGTGTGTGTCTCTTTCACTTCTTTCCCAATATGATGTTTGAGCTGGAGAGTACAGTAAAACGTCACTAATCCAACCACTGCTGTTTGGATAATTTGCTGCTTGAATTAGCCAGTTCTCGGGTATAGGAAATTATTGAGCGCAAGACTATGTATGTCTGGTCGCACTTGTGAGGTGATTTCACCATTGCAGTTCACAGTTTATTATGCTATACCAAAACCCAGAGTGATGAGTACCTGTTTTGTATCCGATCTTGTTGACACTAATCTTGTCTCTGTAGGTTCGGAATTCAGCAAAGGTATTAAATGCTTTTTAAAGGTGGAATATCCTAGTATGCTATCTTTTCAAAAGCATTGATCTAACGCTTGTTATCTTAAAATTCCTACTCAAAAGTGGAAATCAAGACAGCTTTTTAGAGACTTGAACCCGGGATCCCAGCGTTGAAAAGCCGGCGGCTCTATCCATTGGGCCATGGAGAACTAATGAAACTCTAATGAAACCAGGCACTACAGGTCCAGCATTATTTTCATGTGCTCTCTGCATATTTAGCTGCGAGAATCAGCCAGCTCCTGGGTATAGGAAATTATTGAGGACAAGACATTAGGGACCTTTAGCAAACCCAATGAAGCTCATTTAACACAGACGTATCCTATAACTTCAGCACTGCTACGTCTGCGTTTAATGAGCTTTTAGGTGGTTGCTAAAGGTCCCTTATGTATGTCTGGTCACACTTGTGAGATGATTTCACCATTGCAGTTCACAGTTTATTGTGCAATACGAAAACCCAGAGTGATGTAGAGTACCTGTTTTGTATCCGGTCTTAGTATGCTATCTTTTCAAAAGCATTGATCTAACGCTTGTTATCTTAAAATTCCTACTCAAAAGTGGAAATCATGACAGCTTTTTAGAGATTCGAACCCGGGATCCCAGCGTTGAAAAGCCGGCGCCTCTATCCATTGGGCCATGGAGAACTAATGAAACTCCAATGAAACCAGGCACTACAAGTCCAGCATTATTTCATCTACTTGAATTTAGCTAGGCCCAACTCAGCCAACATGTCCCAAAACAACATTGTGAATGGTCTCTCACTGACTATTGCCTGACATTGTTTCTCTTTGGCTTTCTTTTAATCATTTGAGTTTGATTAATGCCAGCAGTGGTGATATTGGGGATCGCTATTGCCACCTGGTAGCTAAAAGAGGAAGCTGCCGTGTCAAGTTGCTCCAACAGGTGGCACAACTGAGTCAACTCCAATATAGAAGAGATAGAGTGAAGCACTGCAGCTAAGGAAATGAAATGACTATAACAAATGCATTCAAGAGCTAATTTTCAAGATATACTGGCCCTGACTGCATGTGTCTGTTGTCTATCTTTCTCAGGTAAACATGTTATTTCTCTGTCTGTGTATCTCTCTTCCTGTGCATCTCTGTGTCTCTGTGTGTGTCTCTTTCACTTCTTTCCCAATATGATGTTTGAGCTGGAGAGTACAGTAAAACGTCACTAATCCAACCACTGCTGTTTGGATAATTTGCTGCTTGAATTAGCCAGTTCTTGGGTATAGGAAATTATTGAGCGCAAGACTATGTATGTCTGGTCGCACTTGTGAGGTGATTTCACCATTGCAGTTCACAGTTTATTATGCTATACCAAAACCCAGAGTGATGAGTACCTGTTTTGTATCCGATCTTGTTGACACTAATCTTGTCTCTGTAGGTTCGGAATTCAGCAAAGGTATTAAATGCTTTTTAAAGGTGGAATATCCTAGTATGCTATCTTTTCAAAAGCATTGATCTAACGCTTGTTATCTTAAAATTCCTACTCAAAAGTGGAAATCAAGACAGCTTTTTAGAGACTTGAACCCGGGATCCCAGCGTTGAAAAGCCGGCGGCTCTATCCATTGGGCCATGGAGAACTAATGAAACTCTAATGAAACCAGGCACTACAGGTCCAGCATTATTTTCATGTGCTCTCTGCATATTTAGCTGCGAGAATCAGCCAGCTCCTGGGTATAGGAAATTATTGAGGACAAGACATTAGGGACCTTTAGCAAACCCAATGTAGCTCATTTAACACAGACGTATCCTATAACTTCAGCACTGCTACGTCTGCGTTTAATGAGCTTTTAGGTGGTTGCTAAAGGTCCCTTATGTATGTCTGGTCACACTTGTGAGATGATTTCACCATTGCAGTTCACAGTTTATTGTGCAATACGAAAACCCAGAGTGATGTAGAGTACCTGTTTTGTATCCGGTCTTAGTATGCTATCTTTTCAAAAGCATTGATCTAACGCTTGTTATCTTAAAATTCCTACTCAAAAGTGGAAATTATGACAGCTTTTTAGAGATTCGAACCCGGGATCCCAGCGTTGAAAAGCCGGCGCCTCTATCCATTGGGCCATGGAGAACTAATGAAACTCCAATGAAACCAGGCACTACAAGTCCAGCATTATTTCATCTACTTGAATTTAGCTAGGCCCAACTCAGCCAACATGTCCCAAAACAACATTGTGAATGGTCTCTCACTGACTATTGCCTGACATTGTTTCTCTTTGGCTTTCTTTTAATCATTTGAGTTTGATTAATGCCAGCAGTGGTGATATTGGGGATCGCTATTGCCACCTGGTAGCTAAAAGAGGAAGCTGCCGTGTCAAGTTGCTCCAACAGGTGGCACAACTGAGTCAACTCCAATATAGAAGAGATAGAGTGAAGCACTGCAGCTAAGGAAATGAAATGACTATAACAAATGCATTCAAGAGCTAATTTTCAAGATATACTGGCCCTGACTGCATGTGTCTGTTGTCTATCTTTCTCAGGTAAACAGGTTATTTCTCTGTCTGTGTATCTCTCTTCCTGTGCATCTCTGTGTCTCTGTGTGTGTCTCTTTCACTTCTTTCCCAATATGATGTTTGAGCTGGAGAGTACAGTAAAACGTCACTAATCCAACCACTGCTGTTTGGATAATTTGCTGCTTGAATTAGCCAGTTCTTGGGTATAGGAAATTATTGAGCGCAAGACTATGTATGTCTGGTCGCACTTGTGAGGTGATTTCACCATTGCAGTTCACAGTTTATTATGCTATACCAAAACCCAGAGTGATGAGTACCTGTTTTGTATCCGATCTTGTTGACACTAATCTTGTCTCTGTAGGTTCGGAATTCAGCAAAGGTATTAAATGCTTTTTAAAGGTGGAATATCCTAGTATGCTATCTTTTCAAAAGCATTGATCTAACGCTTGTTATCTTAAAATTCCTACTCAAAAGTGGAAATCAAGACAGCTTTTTAGAGACTTGAACCCGGGATCCCAGCGTTGAAAAGCCGGCGGCTCTATCCATTGGGCCATGGAGAACTAATGAAACTCTAATGAAACCAGGCACTACAGGTCCAGCATTATTTTCATGTGCTCTCTGCATATTTAGCTGCGAGAATCAGCCAGCTCCTGGGTATAGGAAATTATTGAGGACAAGACATTAGGGACCTTTAGCAAACCCAATGTAGCTCATTTAACACAGACGTATCCTATAACTTCAGCACTGCTACGTCTGCGTTTAATGAGCTTTTAGGTGGTTGCTAAAGGTCCCTTATGTATGTCTGGTCACACTTGTGAGATGATTTCACCATTGCAGTTCACAGTTTATTGTGCAATACGAAAACCCAGAGTGATGTAGAGTACCTGTTTTGTATCCGGTCTTAGTATGCTATCTTTTCAAAAGCATTGATCTAACGCTTGTTATCTTAAAATTCCTACTCAAAAGTGGAAATTATGACAGCTTTTTAGAGATTCGAACCCGGGATCCCAGCGTTGAAAAGCCGGCGCCTCTATCCATTGGGCCATGGAGAACTAATGAAACTCCAATGAAACCAGGCACTACAAGTCCAGCATTATTTCATCTACTTGAATTTAGCTAGGCCCAACTCAGCCAACATGTCCCAAAACAACATTGTGAATGGTCTCTCACTGACTATTGCCTGACATTGTTTCTCTTTGGCTTTCTTTTAATCATTTGAGTTTGATTAATGCCAGCAGTGGTGATATTGGGGATCGCTATTGCCACCTGGTAGCTAAAAGAGGAAGCTGCCGTGTCAAGTTGCTCCAACAGGTGGCACAACTGAGTCAACTCCAATATAGAAGAGATAGAGTGAAGCACTGCAGCTAAGGAAATGAAATGACTATAACAACTGCATTCAAGAGCTAATTTTCAAGATATACTGGCCCTGACTGCATGTGTCTGTTGTCTATCTTTCTCAGGTAAACAGGTTATTTCTCTGTCTGTGTATCTCTCTTCCTGTGCATCTCTGTGTCTCTGTGTGTGTCTCTTTCACTTCTTTCCCAATATGATGTTTGAGCTGGAGAGTACAGTAAAACGTCACTAATCCAACCACTGCTGTTTGGATAATTTGCTGCTTGAATTAGCCAGTTCTCGGGTATAGGAAATTATTGAGCGCAAGACTATGTATGTCTGGTCGCACTTGTGAGGTGATTTCACCATTGCAGTTCACAGTTTATTATGCTATACCAAAACCCAGAGTGATGAGTACCTGTTTTGTATCCGATCTTGTTGACACTAATCTTGTCTCTGTAGGTTCGGAATTCAGCAAAGGTATTAAATGCTTTTTAAAGGTGGAATATCCTAGTATGCTATCTTTTCAAAAGCATTGATCTAACGCTTGTTATCTTAAAATTCCTACTCAAAAGTGGAAATCAAGACAGCTTTTTAGAGACTTGAACCCGGGATCCCAGCGTTGAAAAGCCGGCGGCTCTATCCATTGGGCCATGGAGAACTAATGAAACTCTAATGAAACCAGGCACTACAGGTCCAGCATTATTTTCATGTGCTCTCTGCATATTTAGCTGCGAGAATCAGCCAGCTCCTGGGTATAGAAAATTATTGAGGACAAGACATTAGGGACCTTTAGCAAACCCAATGTAGCTCATTTAACACAGACGTATCCTATAACTTCAGCACTGCTACGTCTGCGTTTAATGAGCTTTTAGGTGGTTGCTAAAGGTCCCTTATGTATGTCTGGTCACACTTGTGAGATGATTTCACCATTGCAGTTCACAGTTTATTGTGCAATACGAAAACCCAGAGTGATGTAGAGTACCTGTTTTGTATCCGGTCTTAGTATGCTATCTTTTCAAAAGCATTGATCTAACGCTTGTTATCTTAAAATTCCTACTCAAAAGTGGAAATCATGACAGCTTTTTAGAGATTCGAACCCGGGATCCCAGCGTTGAAAAGCCGGCGCCTCTATCCATTGGGCCATGGAGAACTAATGAAACTCCAATGAAACCAGGCACTACAAGTCCAGCATTATTTCATCTACTTGAATTTAGCTAGGCCCAACTCAGCCAACATGTCCCAAAACAACATTGTGAATGGTCTCTCACTGACTATTGCCTGACATTGTTTCTCTTTGGCTTTCTTTTAATCATTTGAGTTTGATTAATGCCAGCAGTGGTGATATTGGGGATCGCTATTGCCACCTGGTAGCTAAAAGAGGAAGCTGCCGTGTCAAGTTGCTCCAACAGGTGGCACAACTGAGTCAACTCCAATATAGAAGAGATAGAGTGAAGCACTGCAGCTAAGGAAATGAAATGACTATAACAAATGCATTCAAGAGCTAATTTTCAAGATATACTGGCCCTGACTGCATGTGTCTGTTGTCTATCTTTCTCAGGTAAACATGTTATTTCTCTGTCTGTGTATCTCTCTTCCTGTGCATCTCTGTGTCTCTGTGTGTGTCTCTTTCACTTCTTTCCCAATATGATGTTTGAGCTGGAGAGTACAGTAAAACGTCACTAATCCAACCACTGCTGTTTGGATAATTTGCTGCTTGAATTAGCCAGTTCTCGGGTATAGGAAATTATTGAGCGTAAGACTATGTATGTCTGGTCGCACTTGTGAGGTGATTTCACCATTGCAGTTCACAGTTTATTATGCTATACCAAAACCCAGAGTGATGAGTACCTGTTTTGTATCCGATCTTGTTGACACTAATCTTGTCTCTGTAGGTTCGGAATTCAGCAAAGGTATTAAATGCTTTTTAAAGGTGGAATATCTTAGTATGCTATCTTTCCAAAGCATTGATCTAACGCTTGTTATCTTAAAATTCCTACTCAAAAGTGGAAATCAAGACAGCTTTTTAGAGACTGGAACCCGGGATCCCAGCGTTGAAAAGCCGGCGGCTCTATCCATTGGGCCATGGAGAACTAATGAAACTCTAATGAAACCAGGCACTACAGGTCCAGCATTATTTTCATGTGCTCTCTGCATATTTAGCTGCGAGAATCGGCCAGCTCCTGGGTATAGGAAATTATTGAGGACAAGACATTAGGGACCTTTAGCAAACCCAATGTAGCTCATTTAACACAGACGTATCCTATAACTTCAGCACTGCTACGTCTGCGTTTTATGAGCTTTTAGGTGGTTGCTAAAGGTCCCTTATGTATGTCTGGTCACACTTGTGAGATGATTTCACCATTGCAGTTCACAGTTTATTGTGCAATACGAAAACCCAGAGTGATGTAGAGTACCTGTTTTGTATCCGGTCTTAGTATGCTATCTTTTCAAAAGCATTGATCTAACGCTTGTTATCTTAAAATTCCTACTCAAAAGTGGAAATCATGACAGCTTTTTAGAGATTCGAACCCGGGATCCCAGCGTTGAAAACCCTGCCTCTCTATCCATTGGGCCATGGTGAACTAATGAAACTCCAATGAAACCAGGCACTACAAGTCCAGCATAATTTCATCTACTTGAATTTAGCTAGGCCCAACTCAGCCAACATGTCCCAAAACAACATTGTGAATGGTCTCTCATTAGGGACATTTAGCAACCCACGTAAATGCTCAGTAAACGCAGACGTAGCAGTGCTGAAAGGATAGTATACGTCTGGGTTTAATGAACTCTTACGTGGTTGCTAAAGGTCCCTACTGACTATTGCCTGACATTGTTTCTCTTTGGCTTTCTTTTAATCATTTGAGTTTGATTAATGCCAGCAGTGGTGATATTGGGGATCGCTATTGCCACCTGGTAGCTAAAAGAGGAAGCTGCCGTGTCAAGTTGCTCCAACAGGTGGCACAACTGAGTCAACTCCAATATAGAAGAGATAGAGTGAAGCACTGCAGCTAAGGAAATGAAATGACTATAACAAATGCATTCAAGAGCTAATTTTCAAGATATACTGGCCCTGACTGCATGTGTCTGTTGTCTATCTTTCTCAGGTAAACATGTTATTTCTCTGTCTGTATATCTCTCTTCCTGTGCATCTCTGTGTCTCTGTGTGTGTCTCTTTCACTTCTTTCCCAATATGATGTTTGAGCTGGAGAGTACAGTAAAACGTCACTAATCCAACCACTGCTGTTTGGATAATTTGCTGCTTGAATTAGCCAGTTCTCGGGTATAGGAAATTATTGAGCGCAAGACTATGTATGTCTGGTCGCACTTGTGAGATGATTTCACCATTGAAGTTCACAGTTTATTATGCTATACCAAAACCCAGAGTGATGAGTACCTGTTTTGTATCCGATCTTGTTGAAACTAATCTTGTCTCTGTAGGTTCGGAATTCAGCAAAGGTATTAAATGCTTTTTAAAGGTGGAATATCTTAGTATGCTATCTTTTCAAAAGCATTAATCTAACGCTTGTTATCTTAAAATTCCTACTCAAAAGTGGAAATCAAGACAGCTTTTTAGAGACTTGAACCCGGAATACCAGCGTTGAAAAGCCGGCGGCTCTATCCATTGGGCCATGGAGAACTAATGAAACTCTAATGAAACCAGGCACTACAGGTCCAGCATTATTTTCATGTGCTCTCTGCATATTTAGCTGCGAGAATCAGCCAGCTCCTGGGTATAGGAAATTATTGAGGACAAGACATTAGGGACCTTTAGCAAACCCAATGTAGCTCATTTAACACAGACGTTTCCTATAACTTCAGCACTGCTACGTCTGCGTTTAATGAGCTTTTAGGTGGTTGCTAAAGGTCCCTTATGTATGTCTGGTCACACTTGTGAGATGATTTCACCATTGCAGTTCACAGTTTATTGTGCAATACGAAAACCCAGAGTGATGTAGAGTACCTGTTTTGTATCCGGTCTTAGTATGCTATCTTTTCAAAAGCATTGATCTAACGCTTGTTATCTTAAAATTCCTACTCAAAAGTGGAAATCATGAAAGCTTTTTAGAGATTCGAACCCGGGATCCCAGCGTTGAAAAGCCGGCGCCTCTATCCATTGGGCCATGGAGAACTAATGAAACTCCAATGAAACCAGGCACTACAAGTCCAGCATTATTTCATCTACTTGAATTTAGCTAGGCCCAACTCAGCCAACATGTCCCAAAACAACATTGTGAATGGTCTCTCACTGACTATTGCCTGACATTGTTTCTCTTTGGCTTTCTTTTAATCATTTGAGTTTGATTAATGCCAGCAGTGGTGATATTGGGGATCGCTATTGCCACCTGGTAGCTAAAAGAGGAAGCTGCCGTGTCAAGTTGCTCCAACAGGTGGCACAACTGAGTCAACTCCAATATAGAAGAGATAGAGTGAAGCACTGCAGCTAAGGAAATGAAATGACTATAACAACTGCATTCAAGAGCTAATTTTCAAGATATACTGGCCCTGACTGCATGTGTCTGTTGTCTATCTTTCTCAGGTAAACAGGTTATTTCTCTGTCTGTGTATCTTTCTTCCTGTGCATCTCTGTGTCTCTGTGTGTGTCTCTTTCACTTCTTTCCCAATATGATGTTTGAGCTGGAGAGTACAGTAAAACGTCACTAATCCAACCACTGCTGTTTGGATAATTTGCTGCTTGAATTAGCCAGTTCTCGGGTATAGGAAATTATTGAGCGCAAGACTATGTATGTCTGGTCGCACTTGTGAGGTGATTTCACCATTGCAGTTCACAGTTTATTATGCTATACCAAAACCCAGAGTGATGAGTACCTGTTTTGTATCCGATCTTGTTGACACTAATCTTGTCTCTGTAGGTTCGGAATTCAGCAAAGGTATTAAATGCTTTTTAAAGGTGGAATATCCTAGTATGCTATCTTTTCAAAAGCATTGATCTAACGCTTGTTATCTTAAAATTCCTACTCAAAAGTGGAAATCAAGACAGCTTTTTAGAGACTTGAACCCGGGATCCCAGCGTTGAAAAGCCGGCGGCTCTATCCATTGGGCCATGGAGAACTAATGAAACTCTAATGAAACCAGGCACTACAGGTCCAGCATTATTTTCATGTGCTCTCTGCATATTTAGCTGCGAGAATCAGCCAGCTCCTGTGTATAGGAAATTATTGAGGACAAGACATTAGGGACCTTTAGCAAACCCAATGTAGCTCATTTAACACAGACGTATCCTATAACTTCAGCACTGCTACGTCTGCGTTTAATGAGCTATTAGGGACCTTTAGCAACCCACGTAAAAGCTTATAAAACGCAAACGTAGCAGTGCTGAAAGGATAGGATACGTCTGCGTTAAATGAGCTTTTACGTGGTTGCTAAAGGTCCCTTTTAGGTGGTTGCTAAAGGTCCCTTATGTATGTCTGGTCACACTTGTGAGATGATTTCACCATTGCAGTTCACAGTTCATTGTGCAATACGAAAACCCAGAGCGATGTAGAGTACCTGTTTTGTATCCGGTCTTAGTATGCTATTTTTTTCAAAAGCATTGATCTAACGCTTGTTATCTTAAAATTCCTACTCAAAAGTGGAAATCATGACAGCTTTTTAGAGATTCGAACCCGGGATCCCAGCGTTGAAAAGCCGGCACCTCTATCCATTGGGCCATGGTGAACTAATGAAACTCCAATGAAACCAGGCACTACAAGTCCAGCATTATTTCATCTACTTGAATTTAGCTAGGCCCAACTCAGCCAACATGTCCCAAAACAACATTGTGAATGGTCTCTCACTGACTATTGCCTGACATTGTTTCTCTTTGGCTTTCTTTTATAATCATTTGAGTTTGATTTATGCCAGCAGTGGTGATATTGGGGATCGCTATTGCCACCTGGTAGCTAAAAGAGGAAGCTGCCGTGTCAAGTTGCTCCAACAGGTGGCACAACTGAGTCAACTCCAATATAGAAGAGATAGAGTGAAGCACTGCAGCTAAGGAAATGAAATGACTATAACAAATGCATTCAAGAGCTAATTTTCAAGATATACTGGCCCTGACTGCATGTGTCTGTTGTCTATCTTTCTCAGGTAAACATGTTATTTCTCTGTCTGTGTATCTCTCTTCCTGTGCATCTCTGTGTCTCTGTGTGTGTCTCTTTCACTTCTTTCCCAATATGATGTTTGAGCTGGAGAGTACAGTAAAACGTCACTAATCTAACCACTGCTGTTTGGATAATTTGCTGCTTGAATTAGCCAGTTCTCGGGTATAGGAAATTATTGAGCGCAAGACTATGTATGTCTGGTCGCACTTGTGAGGTGATTTCACCATTGCAGTTCACAGTTTATTATGCTATACCAAAACCCAGAGTGATGAGTACCTGTTTTGTATCCGATCTTGTTGACACTAATCTCGTCTCTGTAGGTTCGGAATTCAGCAAAGGTATTAAATGCTTTTTAAAGGTGGAATATCTTAGTATGCTATCTTTTCAAAAGCATTGATCTAACGCTTGTTATCTTAAAATTCCTACTCAAAAGTGGAAATCAAGACAGCTTTTTAGAGATTCGAACCCGGGATCCCAGCGTTGAAAAGCCGGCGGCTCTATCCATTGGGCCATGGAGAACTAATGAAACTCTAATGAAACCAGGCACTACAGGTCCAGCATTATTTTCATGTGCTCTCTGCATATTTAGCTGCGAGAATCAGCCAGCTCCTGGGTATAGGAAATTATTGAGGACAAGACAGTAGGGACCTTTAGCATCCACGTAAAAGCTCATTAAACGCAGACGTAGCAGGGCTGAAGGCATAGGATACGTCTACGTTTTATGAGCTACGTTAGGTTTGCTAAAGGTCCCTATTAGGGACCTTTAGCAAACCCAATGTAGCTCATTTAACACAGACGTTTCCTATAACTTCAGCACTGCTACGTCTGCGTTTAATGAGCTTTTAGGTGGTTGCTAAAGGTCCCTTATGTATGTCTGGTCACACTTGTGAGATAATTTCACCATTGCAGTTCACAGTTTATTGTGCAATACGAAAACCCAGAGTGATGTAGAGTACCTGCTTTGTATCCGGTCTTGTTGACATAAATCTTGTTTCTGTAGGTTTGGAATTCAGCAGAAGTATTAAATGCTTTTTAGAGGTGGAATATCTTAGTATGCTATCTTTTCAAAAGCATTGATCTAACGCTTGTTATCTTAAAATTCCTACTCAAAAGTGGAAATCATGACAGCTTTTTAGAGATTCGAACCCGGGATGCCAGCATTGAAAAGCCGGCACCTCTATCCATTGGGCCATGGTGAACTAATGAAACTCCAATGAAACCAGGCACTACAAGTCCAGCATTATTTCATCTACTTGAATTTAGCTAGGCCCAACTCAGCCAACATGTCCCAAAACAACATTGTGAATGGTCTCTCACTGACTATTGCCTGACATTGTTTCTCTTTGGCTTTCTTTTATAATCATTTGAGTTTGATTTATGCCAGCAGTGGTGATATTGGGGATCGCTATTGCCACCTGGTAGCTAAAAGAGGAAGCTGCCGTGTCAAGTTGCTCCAACAGGTGGCACAACTGAGTCAACTCCAATATAGAAGAGATAGAGTGAAGCACTGCAGCTAAGGAAATGAAATGACTATAACAAATGCATTCAAGAGCTAATTTTCAAGATATACTGGCCCTGACTGCATGTGTCTGTTGTCTATCTTTCTCAGGTAAACATGTTATTTCTCTGTCTGTGTATCTCTCTTCCTGTGCATCTCTGTGTCTCTGTGTGTCCCTTTCACTTCTTTCCCAATATGATGTTTGAGCTGGAGAGTACAGTAAAACGTCACTAATCCAACCACTGCTGTTTGGATAATTTGCTGCTTGAAATAGCCAGTTCTCGGGTATAGGAAATTATTGAGCGCAAGACTATGTATGTCTGGTCGCACTTGTGAAGTGATTTCACCATTGCAGTTCACAGTTTATTATGCTATACCAAAACCCAGAGTGATGAGAACCTGTTTTGTATCCGATCTTGTTGACACTAATCTCGTCTCTGTAGGTTCGGAATTCAGCAAAGGTATTCAATGCTTTTTAAAGGTGGAATATCTTAGTATGCTATCTTTTCAAAAGCATTGATCTAAGGCTTGTTATCTTAAAATTCCTACTCAAAAGTGGAAATCATGACAGCTTTTTAGAGATTCGAACCCGGGATGCCAGCGTTGAAAAGCCGGCACCTCTATCCATTGGGCCATGGTGAACTAATGAAACTCCAATGAAACCAGGCACTACAAGTCCAGCATTATTTCATCTACTTGAATTTCGCTAGGCCCAACTCAGCCAACATGTCCCAAAACAACATTGTGAATGGTCTCTCACTGACTATTGCCTGACATTGTTTCTCTTTGGCTTTCTTTTATAATCATTTGAGTTTGATTTATGCCAGCAGTGGTGATATTGGGGATCGCTATTGCCACCTGGTAGCTAAAAGAGGAAGCTGCCGTGTCAAGTTGCTCCAACAGGTGGCACAACTGAGTCAACTCCAATATAGAAGAGATAGAGTGAAGCACTGCAGCTAAGGAAATGAAATGACTATAACAAATGCATTCAAGAGCTAATTTTCAAGATATACTGGCCCTGACTGCATGTGTCTGTTGTCTATCTTTCTCAGGTAAACATGTTATTTCTCTGTCTGTGTATCTCTCTTCCTGTGCATCTCTGTGTCTCTGTGTGTCCCTTTCACTTCTTTCCCAATATGATGTTTGAGCTGGAGAGTACAGTAAAACGTCACTAATCCAACCACTGCTGTTTGGATAATTTGCTGCTTGAATTAGCCAGTTCTCGGGTATAGGAAATTATTGAGCGCAAGACTATGTATGTCTGGTCGCACTTGTGAGGTGATTTCTCCATTGCAGTTCACAGTTTATTATGCTATACCAAAACCCAGAGTGATGAGTACCTGTTTTGTATCCGATCTTGTTGACACTAATCTCGTCTCTGTAGGTTCGGAATTCAGCAAAGGTATTAAATGCTTTTTAAAGGTGGAATATCTTAGTATGCTATCTTTTCAAAAGCATTGATCTAAGGCTTGTTATCTTAAGATTCCTACTCAAAAGTGGAAATCATGACAGCTTTTTAGAGATTCAAACCCGGGATGCCAGCGTTGAAAAGCCGGCACCTCTATCCATTGGGCCATGGTGAACTAATGAAACTCCAATGAAACCAGGCACTACAAGTCCAGCATTATTTCATCTACTTGAATTTAGCTAGGCCCAACTCAGCCAACATGTCCCAAAACAACATTGTGAATGGTCTCTCACTGACTATTGCCTGACATTGTTTCTCTTTGGCTTTCTTTTATAATCATTTGAGTTTGATTTATGCCAGCAGTGGTGATATTGGGGATCGCTATTGCCACCTGGTAGCTAAAAGAGGAAGCTGCCGTGTCAAGTTGCTCCAACAGGTGGCACAACTGAGTCAACTCCAATATAGAAGAGATAGAGTGAAGCACTGCAGCTAAGGAAATGAAATGACTATAACAAATGCATTCAAGAGCTAATTTTCAAGATATACTGGCCCTGACTGCATGTGTCTGTTGTCTATCTTTCTCAGGTAAACATGTTATTTCTCTGTCTGTGTATCTCTCTTCCTGTGCATCTCTGTGTCTCTGTGTGTCCCTTTCACTTCTTTCCCAATATGATGTTTGAGCTGGAGAGTACAGTAAAACGTCACTAATCCAACCACTGCTGTTTGGATAATTTGCTGCTTGAAATAGCCAGTTCTCGGGTATAGGAAATTATTGAGCGCAAGACTATGTATGTCTGGTCGCACTTGTGAAGTGATTTCACCATTGCAGTTCACAGTTTATTATGCTATACCAAAACCCAGAGTGATGAGTACCTGTTTTGTATCCGATCTTGTTGACACTAATCTCGTCTCTGTAGGTTCGGAATTCAGCAAAGGTATTAAATGCTTTTTAAAGGTGGAATATCTTAGTATGCTATCTTTTCAAAAGCATTGATCTAACGCTTGTTATCTTAAAATTCCTACTCAAAAGTGGAAATCATGACAGCTTTTTAGAGATTCGAACCCGGGATGCCAGCGTTGAAAAGCCGGCACCTCTATCCATTGGGCCATGGTGAACTAATGAAACTCCAATGAAACCAGGCACTACAAGTCCAGCATTATTTCATCTACTTGAATTTAGCTAGGCCCAACTCAGCCAACATGTCCCAAAACAACATTGTGAATGGTCTCTCACTGACTATTGCCTGACATTGTTTCTCTTTGGCTTTCTTTTATAATCATTTGAGTTTGATTTATGCCAGCAGTGGTGATATTGGGGATCGCTATTGCCACCTGGTAGCTAAAAGAGGAAGCTGCCGTGTCAAGTTGCTCCAACAGGTGGCACAACTGAGTCAACTCCAATATAGAAGAGATAGAGTGAAGCACTGCAGCTAAGGAAATGAAATGACTATAACAAATGCATTCAAGAGCTAATTTTCAAGATATACTGGCCCTGACTGCATGTGTCTGTTGTCTATCTTTCTCAGGTAAACATGTTATTTCTCTGTCTGTGTATCTCTCTTCCTGTGCATCTCTGTGTCTCTGTGTGTCCCTTTCACTTCTTTCCCAATATGATGTTTGAGCTGGAGAGTACAGTAAAACGTCACTAATCCAACCACTGCTGTTTGGATAATTTGCTGCTTGAATTAGCCAGTTCTCGGGTATAGGAAATTATTGAGCGCAAGACTATGTATGTCTGGTCGCACTTGTGAGGTGATTTCACCATTGCAGTTCACAGTTTATTATGCTATACCAAAACCCAGAGTGATGAGTACCTGTTTTGTATCCGATCTTGTTGACACTAATCTCGTCTCTGTAGGTTCGGAATTCAGCAAAGGTATTAAATGCTTTTTAAAGGTGGAATATCTTAGTATGCTATCTTTTCAAAAGCATTGATCTAACGCTTGTTATCTTAAAATTCCTACTCAAAAGTGGAAATCAAGACAGCTTTTTAGAGACTGGAACCCGGGATCCCAGCGTTGAAAAGCCGGCGGCTCTATCCATTGGGCCATGGAGAACTAATGAAACTCTAATGAAACCAGGCACTACAGGTCCAGCATTATTTTCATGTGCTCTCTGCATATTTAGCTGCGAGAATCAGCCAGCTCCTGGGTATAGGAAATTATTGAGGACAAGACATTAGGGACCTTTAGCAAACCCAATGTAGCTCATTTAACACAGACGTATCCTATAACTTCAGCACTGCTACGTCTGCGTTTAATGAGCTTTTAGGTGGTTGCTAAAGGTCCCTTATGTATGTCTGGTCACACTTGTGAGATGATTTTACCATTGCAGTTCACAGTTTATTGTGCAATACGAAAACCCAGAGTGATGTAGAGTACCTGTTTTGTATCCGGTCTTAGTATGCTATCTTTTCAAAAGCATTGATCTAACGCTTGTTATCTTAAAATTCCTACTCAAAAGTGGAAATCATGACAGCTTTTTAGAGATTCGAACCCGGGATCCCAGCGTTGAAAAGCCGGCGCCTCTATCCATTGGGCCATGGAGAACTAATGAAACTCTAATGAAACCAGGCACTACAAGTCCAGCATTATTTCATCTACTTGAATTTAGCTAGGCCCAACTCAGCCAACATGTCCCAAAACAACATTGTGAATGGTCTCTCACTGACTATTGCCTGACATTGTTTGTCTTTGGCTTTCTTTTAATCATTTGAGTTTGATTAATGCCAGCAGTGGTGATATTGGGGATTGCTATTGCCACCTGGTAGCTAAAAGAGGAAGCTGCCGTGTCAAGTTGCTCCAACAGGTGGCACAACTGAGTCAACTCCAATATAGAAGAGATAGAGTGAAGCACTGCAGCTAAGGAAATGAAATGACTATAACAAATGCATTCAAGAGCTAATTTTCAAGATATACTGGCCCTGACTGCATGTGTCTGTTGTCTATCTTTCTCAGGTAAACATGTTATTTCTCTGTCTGTGTATCTCTCTTCCTGTGCATCTCTGTGTCTCTGTGTGTGTCTCTTTCACTTCTTTCCCAATATGATGTTTGAGCTGGAGAGTACAGTAAAACGTTACTAATCCAACCACTGCTGTTTGGATAATTTGCTGCTTGAATTAGCCAGTTCTCGGGTATAGGAAATTATTGAGCGCAAGACTATGTATGTCTGGTCGCACTTGTGAGGTGATTTCACCATTGCAGTTCACAGTTTATTATGCTATACCAAAACCCAGAGTGATGAGTACCTGTTTTGTATCCGATCTTGTTGACACTAATCTTGTCTCTGTAGGTTCGGAATTCAGCAAAGGTATTAAATGCTTTTTAAAGGTGGAATATCTTAGATTGCTATCTTTTCAAAAGCATTGATCTAACGCTTGTTATCTTAAAATTCCTACTCAAAAGTGGAAATCAAGACAGCTTTTTAGATGATTTCACCATTGCAGTTCACAGTTTATTGTGCAATAAGAAAACCCAGAGTGATGTAGAGTACCTGTTTTGTATCCGGTCTTGTTGACATTAATCTTGTTTCTGTAGGTTTGGAATTCAGCAGAAGTATTAAATGCTTTTTAGAGGTGGAATATCTTAGTATGCTATCTTTTCAAAAGCATTGATCTAACTGTCTATGTTAACCGGAGGTTAACATGAGTATATTGGGGTAGTATCTGGAACACCCTTTAGTGGCCGCTGCTGCTACCAGGGTGCAGCTCTGTTTCATAGTGGTTAGTATGTCTATACACCAGTAGGTGGTCTCTGTGTCGTCGCATCTAGACGCGCGCCAACCGCCACAGTTGGATTTTTGAAACTCAGCAGAAAGGACGCTTCCTTTAGCTCTGTTGGTACAGGCTAGCTGACCCAACTGTCATTTCAATTTGAATTAATTTTATTTTTTCTGGAGACACCATGGCATCTGCCTGGTGCTACGGGTGCGGGGGAGACCATCCCGTACCACGGGGGAAGAACTGTAAGCAACCTCCCGTAGCAGATTGGAAGAGGTTACCCTCTAGAAGAAAAGAGTTGGTGCACGATCCAAATGCATCTAAAGAGGAACGAGCTGCGGCTACACAGAAGGAACTAGAGACGAGTTTGGCCGAGATCCATACTGAGGAGAGGTTCGCCAGCCCAGAAGAGTATGCAGACTACCTGGAGGAACTAGACGCTGAACAACAACGCCAGGAAAAGGTTGAGATGTTGGAGAGACGGGTACGTGGCCGCATTCAGGGACGCTATGAAGTCAAGAAAGACGTCCCGGACAAGCCGATCCCGGACAAGCCGATCCCGGACAAGCCGGACAAGCCCATCAGGTCGAGGGACAACTCTCCAGACCATCGCCCAAGATCCAGTACCAGGTTGTTTGATGCCAGGGAATTCGAAGGTAGAGACTTTTCTGCAGATCGCCTTACCAAAAGCAGGCGAAAATTTGATTTAAAGAGGTTTACAAGAGGGAGAGAGCCTAAATCCCTAAGCTATTCTGAACTTATGTATGTGTCATTACAATGGGCGTCAGCAGGTTGTTATCTTAAAATTCCTACTCAAAAGTGGAAATCATGACAGCTTTTTAGAGATTCGAACCCGGGATGCCAGCGTTGAAAAGCCGGCGCCTCTATCCATTGGGCCATGGAGAACGAATGAAACTCTAATGAAACCAGGCACTACAAGTCCAGCATTAGCATGTTATTTCTCTGTCTGTGTATCTCTCTGTCTGTAACATGTACTACTTTGGCCACTACAAAACAATTTTTTTTTTTCATCAAATATTGTACCAAAATGACATTTTATTATTACAGATATGAATTTTAGGCATTAGCATAGTTACACAAAGCCATAAAGATGCAGATAACCAATTTTTTCACATGGTCAATTTTTTTGTCACACACAGGATGACACGGATGAATCATGGGTAAGGAAAAAATAGGCCTATGTGTAAACTTTTGCTGGTCAAAATAAAAAGACCATTAATATCTGGCTAATTAATGGGTTGAAAGGGTCTGTAATGACACTATGTAAATACAATTTTAACATGATGATTGAAGAATTAAGCCATGTGCCAAAAATCTGGGTGGCCAAAGTTACCCAACCAATGTTGACCAATTTTGGGGTTACTTTGGCCATGTGACGTCTTAATTGTCATTGGTTGCTATGGAAACCACTACTACAGTTACCAAGGAATTTTCATTTGACATTATTGTTAATATAGGCATCAAACATAGATTCTCTGATTGAAATCATAAGAGTCTGCCATTTCTTTCTATAAAATTAATTGTTTTCAAAATTTGCAGAATCAGCAAAATCCCACATTTTGATGCATTTACACATTATGCACAATATTCAATTAGCCGGTCAACGCATATAGGCCTCTGGGCAGCCCCATTTGATGTCAATTCACTGTAGATTTGCATAGTAGATATCAGTTTTCTACTGAACATGTGTGCAATTTTAAACAAAATAAGCATGGAAATGATAGATTTTCATGATTATTTTCAATTATGATTAGTTTCTGGGGAGGTCAATGGAGAAAAGTAGGTCAAGTGGCCAAAGTAACCCCACCACTGGGGTTACTTTGGCCACCCACTTTCTGTGCGCTTAGGGCAGTTATTATTTGGAGCAGGTCCAAACTATGTAGCCTCAAGATTCCTTTATATATACCCTCCATTTACATTACATAATATGTCCACACATGCAGAGTGTTTTTCTATGAGCCCCACAAAACTAGTCAAAAGTGGCCAAAGTGACCCCAGTTTAGGGTATCTGGTTCAGTGCAAATTCAGGCGGAATTCATGTGGTTTTTCCCTACAGACCAGGGTTCAATTTGCCGTGGTCAGTATTTTAGTTGGATAGGCCTATGTTTTGTAGGAAAGATGTAGGGCCTATCTTTTAGGTCAAGGGTGATTTTCAGAAGTTGTAAATGTCCTGGTTGTTGTAATTGCGTTTTCTGCTATATTAAAGTATACCTATAGGTATAGAAGAACTTAGAAGCATTGCCTTCACTGATAGGGATGCAGCAGCTTGCCCATCAGATGTGATTCAATTCGAATGATTACTAAAAGCTACAGCATGTTTTTTTATGTTGATGGGACATCGCTATTGTCGTAAAACTAGCGCTAACCGATTGTCATTTATAAACGCATGCGCACAACGCTCTTACAGACCATGTTGCCTCATCGTGACAAGTTCTTTACTGTAGATGTTTTGTTAGTTAGAATTATACTTTGACAAGACAACACATGGTGTCAGGAAGTGAATATAAGAAGTGGAAACCAACAGAGAATCTGAATAGGTTTGAAACTTTGATGAACTTTGGAGGGAAGTAAGTGAATTTACTCTAATAATTTCTACAGTACCTGTTTGAAGCAAGACAAGATGGAGGTCTGTGGCAAGCTGCCAGAGCCAATGTCATTCCTGGGTAATATTGACAGTAACTGGAAAGCCTTCAAGCAGAGATTTGAACTGCACATGAGTGCCAATGGTCATGATGAACTACCCACAAACAGAAGGGTGGCAATGTTGTCGGTAGCAGGTCAAGAGGCTATTGACATTTATAATACTTTTGAGTTTCCTGAGCCTGAAACCCCTGCTATCCCAGCTGCTGTAGCAGATCCTCCCGCCGATGGGGAAGGAGATGGTGATGCCGGAGAAGCTGGTGCAGAAAAAAATCATCCCACAGAATCTGCAATATGAGGTTGTGATGGCTGCACTTGACAATTACTGTGTCCCAAAATCAACCTATGAAAGATACATGCTAAGGGCTAGAGTGCAAAAAGAGGGGGAGAGTTGTGATTCATTTGTCACAGATCTCCATCTCAAAGCCAAGTCATGTAACTATGGAGACTTGAAGGACAGCATTATTAGAGATCAGATAGTGTATGGAGTCAGGGATCCTAGTGTCAGAGGCAGAGTGCTTAGAGAAGGACAGTTGACGCTTCAGCGCGCCATAGAAATATGCAAGGCTAGCGAGGTGTCACGCAAGCATATGTCAGTATTCGCAGACGGAGGACTCGCCAACGCAGTCCATGCTGTGAGTAGGGGTCACAACAGTAACAAGCACAAACACAACAACAGCAGGCAACAACAGGATGGAAAACAAGATCATAAGAATAAGAAGAAGTGCACATACTGCGGTACCAAGCACCCACCAAAGAAGTGTCCAGCATACGGAAAGACATGTGACAGGTGTCAAAAGCCAAATCACAGCTCCACAGTGTGTAAGACTGATATGTCGGGATCAAGCGGCGATAGGCGTAGTACCGGTAGAAGGAACGTCCACGTTGTAGACGAGGGGTCCGAGTCTTCAGACGAAGATCAACTGTTTGTGGGAACAGTCAATAAGTTCATCAGTGATGTAGATGGTGGTGGCAAGAATTGGATCATACCCATCAGCGCTAATGAACACTCAGTGCCTTTTAAGATAGACACTGGAGCTCAAGTGAACATGATTCCCATGGAACACTACTCCAAGATGCAGAATCGCCCTAAGCTTGTGAAAAGCAAGATACAGCTTAAGGCATACAACGGGACAACAGTCGAGAACAAGGGAACGTGCATGGTGAAACAGAGCTACAAAGGAAATAAGCTCAATACTACATTCCTTGTTGTTGACAACGACCTACAGCCAGTCATAGGACTGGAGACCAATGAAGACCTAGGACTTATAAAACGGGTCCAGACTGTAAGTGGTCCAGTATTTGGCGCTGATAAAGCCAAGATTGTGCAGGACCAGTACAAGGATGTCTTCACCGGAATCGGGTGCCTACCAATCAAACACAAGATTCGCCTGAAGGAAGGAGCAGTGCCTACAATAGACGCAACCAGGCGAGTGGTAGGACCCATAAGAAAGGACTTGAAAAAAGAACTCAAGAGAATGATAGCTCTGGACGTCATCAAGAAGGTCGATGAACCGACCGAGTGGGTTAGCAGTCCAGTCGTAACCAGAAAGAAGACTGGAGATATCCGGGTGTGTCTAGACCCTCGTAACCTGAATGAGAACATTATGAGGGAGCACTACCCGATACCAGTCAAGTCGAAGCTTACCTGCGAGATGGCAAACACAAAGTATTTCTCGAAGATGGACGCTAAATCAGCTTTCTGGAAAATCGGACTGGATGAAGAAAGCCAGAAGCTGTGTACGTTCAACACTCCATTTTGTAGGTTCTCATACAAATAACTACCCTATGGGATTACATCAGCCTCAGAAGTGTTCCACAAAGCAGTCACGCAGCTGTTTGATGACCTAGAGGGCATCAGTGTTCATATCGACGACCTCATCGTGTGGGGAACAACCGTGGAGGAACACGACCAGAGACTACTTCGTGTTCTCGATAGAGCTCGACAACACAACCTAAAGCTGAATCAAGATAAGTGTGAGTTCAGAGTGCAGAAAATCACCTACCTAGGAGAGATACTCTCCAGCGAAGGAGTGCAGCCCGACCCAGAGAAGGTCAGAGCCATCACGGACATGCCGACACCCACCTGTAAGAATGACATACAGAGATTCCTCGGCATGGTAAACTATCTGGGCAAGTTCATTCCTCACCTGTCCAGCAGGACCAAGTCAATGCGCAGTCTCCTAGAGGAGAAGAACACCTGGAGCTGGGGAAACGAGCATCAGCGTGAGTTCAAAGAGTTGAAAGAGCTCTTAGTCAACGCGCCAGTCCTGAAGCATTATGACGTGATACGAAGGTGGCAACTGACGCTTCAAAGAAGGGAATTGGAGCAGTCCTACTTCAGTCGCACATGGAAGAATGGCATCCTGTGGCATATGCGTCAAGATCCCTGACCGCCACAGAGCAACGATATGCCGCAATCGAGAAAGAGGCATTGGGGCTAGTGTTTGGCTGCCAGAAGTTTGAAGAGTACATCTATGGCAAGCACATAACACTAGTGACTGATCATTGTTAGTTAGAATTACCCTAGCGACCATGAAAAGTGACGTTGTGGTCATGATATCTCGTACAGGCTATATGAATATGGCCATTGATTATACACATTTTCTGTTATTCTGGTAAAAGCAAAATAATATTAATTTTGTCTTCCACTCAATGACAAAGATTCTACACCCACTATAAAGAACATATACACATGATTTGAAGTTTTACATGTGTTCCTGAAGTCAGGGAATTCAGATTTATAATCTATGAGAACGTAGGTGGCAGCCATCTTGAATTTATAATGAGGTCGGGCACCGAATATCTGAATATCTTTTAAAATGTGGTTTCCAGTTGTTATCATCATGCAGAACCACTTTATGGTTCAGGAAACCTCTGTTTGATATAATGAAGAGATAAAACTTGAACCTTATCATGATGTATGTGACAGTTATTTTGAATAATTAATGATATTGATGGCATAATGTACAAAATCAGATTGAGAGTCATAAACTATCCGATCCTCAAAATAGAAACAGAATTAATGTTGAATTGCTGTATTTCTTGGGTCAAGATATTAAGATTCATTATTCATTAGAAGCTATATATAAGTGACAGCCATCTTGGATTTTAAATGAGGTTGGGTCCTGGAATATCTGCTTTTTGTAACGGGTATTTACCTGCCATTTGGGGGTCAGATGCAGCAAATAGTAAGAAAATTCTGGCTATAAGATTCATGCTCAAACCTCACCATGACTTCATCAAAATAGTCAGAAACCTTCATATATAATGGGACCCAAAGAGACCATTTAAAGTCATATTGTTGTGATTATAGGGGTGTTAGCCCCTGGGGAGGTGGTTCATCCTTGGTAAAAATACTGATAAATAGGCTATTCTGAAGGTGTTTGCTCCATACAATCAAGTCCCTATACTCCTTAACATTAACATGAGACTTATTAGGCAGTTTGATAGGTCCCTATTTCTGTTAACTACCCCCTATGCCCCCCTCCCCACCTCACCCCAAACTAATAGCTATGGAATAAGCCCCACCCCCTCGCCTCCATATTACATAGTATGACAGAATGAAGGGATCTTCCAACATTCTCAAGCCTGACATGTCTTGGGAGTGAGACAGTTCTGTTGTTAAAAAATGTGTATGGGGTATGAAGAGGCCAAGAGCCCCCCACACCCAACCCCAACCCTTTCTCAAGGGGGGAGGGGGGGGTCACTCTAACTATCAGACAACCCCTCCCTCTATATTTCCCAGTGCACAGCATTACCTCTCATAATATGTCCAATAACCACAGTTACCTACCCTTCCCCATAATAAAAAAGCCCTACAGGGGGGTCCTGTTTAAAGTTTAGGCTAGTGACAGTCATTAGGGGGTGGGGTGGTGGAGGAAGCAGCTCAATAAACTCACCAACATCTAGACAGTCAGTCTTTGCGAGAACATGCAGGACAGTGGCAATGTCCTTCTAAAATGCCACTGGTCCAGCAGATTTACAGGCATAGCAGGACCGAATGTCCAGTCACATTTTAGCTTCCCCTCCCCTTTAAATTGTCTCTTGTCTGGGATAGTAACCATGTAAGATCTGGACTGAGATGTATGGACATCAATCCTGATTTAGAGTAATCTGCAGGCTTCCCCCCACCCCCAACATCCAGCATTCTATGCATTTCACCACTTGATTGTATCAGGTTATAGGAGATGTTGATATTATATCTCAGCTATAACTATCATAGAACTGCAATGTATAATTAGTGTCACATTAAGCAGTCTTCTGGACTATGAATACACATGAGGGTGGGGTACTAGGTATAGAATGGAAGCGGGGGGGGGGGGGTTGTAACCATTGGTGGGGTAAGTGAAAATGAATTATAGAGACCTTTGAAAATGGTATTACCTATCTAGGCAAAGGTTTCCATATATAGCCCATATATAAGCCATTCATGTATGATAGATACATTATAAGAGGTCTGATGGTTGGAGTGGCTACAATTGTAGCTGTGTTCAGGTAAACCTTCTCATTAAATGTTTTCTTATTGGGGGGGGGGGGGGCCCTTCATATCCCCTATCCCTCCTTTAAACACACATCTGTCTTGCTCCTGAGACAGGCCAATGTGTATTTGAATGCCTATTGATGTTAAAAGATCCTGGCTCCTGATTCTGCATAGGCCTACAGTACAATATGGAGATGAAGAAGGGGGGGAGGGGGGATTTGATGGGTATTGGTGCATGCTGAGGTAGTGGGGCAGGGGGGGGGCTAGGGAAGTAGTTAACAGAAACAGGGGGCCCAGCAGAAGGGTTTAATGTGTCTGGTTAGGTCTTATATTGTTGTTTTATGGCAATATAGGGACTTGATTGTATGGGAACAAATGCCTTCAAAATGGCTGATTTATCAGTATTTTACCAAGGACTACCTAACCCTCTACCCAGAGGGGGTAACACCCTTATAATGCAAAAATCTGACTTTAAGGTGGATCGCTACCTCTTGAATATGGACACACTGCGCAGGTATCTGCGCATATAGCTTAAATGTATCAGAATTAGCCAATATTACATAATCTGATACATATATATGCTGACTAAGCCATGTTAAAAACTTGGGAGATTTCGAGCAAAATTGAGCGTTCTTTTGGACTTTGAATATTTTATATATTTGTAGCCAGTGATATTTCACTATTTTTATCAAAAGTTAGAATATTGAAGCTATTTGCCTATACATCATTATCTATAATGATGTAGATCCCATTAAGTTACTTAGAATAACCAAGGGTATAAATTATAGCCATTTTCTACTCTGATTCTAGCTATTTTATACTTAATTTTTGGCTTTAAATGGAAGATTTAGACCGATTTTGCTATATTTTTTAACTTCAAAGGCCAAAAAAACTAAAAATATGCCCGGGACTTCCTATCAAAATTACTTTCATATGTTAGCAAAAAATGATCTGAACTAATTTCTGAGAGAGTTTAAAAAAAATTCTGTTAATTTTGAATACTATTTTTAGCCAATAAGGCTACAAAATAATAGCAATTTATTCCTATTCCTTCCCAAAACATCGTATTTTTACCCAGAATGCCATGGAATACAACTGCAAAATTAATTTTGCAGCAAAGTGGAACATATAGGTGTTTCACATGAGAAGTTTTACATTACTGTGCATAATGGTTGATATTTTAAAAAATTATTGCAATTTGCACACTTTTTTTCTCATTTTTAGAGAAAAATTAAAATACTTTAATTTTTCAAAATTCTGTATCTAAAAAAGTAGGTCGGGACCCCCTATTTTTCTTTTCATTTTCCGATTCTATATGATTCAGCCTGTCTATAGAAAAAAATTAGAAACATTCTGTTAACTTTGATCAAAGGGGTAGCGACCCACCTTAGGCTAAATGGTCTCTTTGGGTCCCATATGAAGGTTTCTGACCATTTTGATGAAGGCATGGTGAGATTTGATTAGGAATCTGAAAGCCTGAATTTTGGCTGTTTTCTCACCATTTGGCCGATCTCATTAAATATTCGAAATGGCTGCCGCATGCATTGTGCCAAGTGTTGCCTCTCAACTCCTTACCATCAGAAAAAATGTTTCTTGATCTAAGAATTCATTCTGCATGCTGATATGAACTAGAAATCACATTCTCAAAAGAAATTCATGCATTCCGGTGACTGACCTCATTAGATTAAGAATTCAAGATGGCTGCCACTTAAGTTCTCATAAACGATGAATTTGAATTCCTTGACCTTGAAAAAGTAGGCCTAGCCTATATTTTGAACTTAAAATTATGTCTCTATGTTGATTAGGGCCTACAACCAAAGATAGCCTATATGTTATTTTCAATAATTTATAACATTTTGGTACCGGTAGCCATCTTGAATTTTTTGGTGCCTGCACGAGCTTTCATCACCACAACATCACTTTTCTCCATCCAGATGACTTGGAGAACATGAAAAAACATGCCATAGCTTTTAGTAATTCCCAGAATTAAACTCCAGAAATATGGCTCTTTTGGAGGGTCTGCTGCAGCCCTATATAATAGGGCCTGTTACACTGGCGGCACTTGCTGCGCGGCATCTGCCGCACAGCTTGCCGCAAGGAAAGCTAACACTGGTAGCTTTTGCTGCAGCAAGTAGTTGCGGCAAGCTGCAGCAAGTTTTGGCCCTGTTACACTAGCTGCATCTGCCGCACAGCAAGTTCTGCGGACCGATCTGATGGGGTCCTGTCTAGGGCTCAGCCCACTTGGCCCCAAATAGTGAGGGAAGTCTTGTTCACCAACTCCGGTGAACAGACTTTGTACACCTTTTTCGGCCACAAATACTCGGAATTTCTCCAATCTTTTAATGGCACTGCATAGCCTGACATTTTCCCTACACAACCCACTCACTTTTTAATTCAGATGACCAGTACTTAATATTTTAGAGCAGTTTTACCGTAGCCTTCCCCATTTTCACCCCTGCCAGTCAAGTGTGCGCGGGAACCACTCTCCTGCATTGGAGGGATAAAAATAGACTTGGCTTGACCCCGTTTTTGCTGTGTTACATGTGTGTAGCTGTTGGGACCAGCGATCGTCTTACTCCCTTCAACCCTGAAGAGTTCCTCAGTGGGGTTTCGAGCCGATGTCCGCCAGACCATAACACGGCTACTGTTATGGTCTGGCACGAACAGACTAGGCAGATGCCGCCAGTGTAACAGGCCCTATATGTATGGAAGGCCGGAGCGCCATTTGCCAATTGCCATTTGCCATTTGCCATTTGCCAATTGCTAATTGCCATTTGCCATTTAGCGGCCATGTTGTTATATTCAAAATGGCGGAAAATACTCTTATTTGTCCGCTCCTGCTTTACTATGTTACAAAGGAAGTGTCAATTCGTTTTTTTTTCATGGAGGGGAGGTGTATAGGGCCATTAGAATGTATAGACTATAGTGTACATAATAAAGTAGTTTTATTTGGAGATCATGGAGGGGGCCATTTGCCCATTGGCAGCCATCTTGATTCTCTGACATCTGGGTGTTCGGACATTGGGGTGCTCGGACATTGGGGTGCTCGGACATTGGGGTCTCGGACATTTAGCCTAGGTGGCATAGAAAAAAAGCAAAAATAGGCTGCACTCTAATGTCCGAGCATATAATGTCCGAGCATATAATGTCCGAGCATAGGCCCTATGGCTATGCCAATCTAATGTCCGAGAATAGCTCAATCTAATGTCCGAGCATGTCCCCTTCCAAATTGGACTGAGAGATGGTATTTGTTGTGTACGTGCATCGGTGACGTCATCACTTTGTGTGAGGACCGCATGGGCGGCGTACGAGGACATGATCAGAGCTATCTACATGTTGTATTTGTACCATCTAAGATTACAGTAAAGACACATATGTTCTACAAGTCACAGACTCCATCACATTATTACATGGTGTCAGAAGATGTGGATGTTTGAAACCCTGGTAGATGAATTCTCCAAACTGTGAGTAGACATTCAATATTTGGGTAGCAGGAGTGCCACAGACAGTGAAGCCTACAGGCCATTCCAACCCATCAAATTGACATTGCCCACACTGTAATATTAATACAAAGTAACTATAGATCTATAGTCATGGACCCAATGGCAGTATCACAAGCAGACCTGCCAAGAATGGACTGGGACTCCCCAGTGCTGAGGGAGGCATGGAAGAAATTTGAAGATCATGCAGATCTATTTTTCTCTGGCCCCCTTCGTAAGACTGAGCAAAACCAGCGCGTTAGTTTCATCTTGATATGGTCCGGAGAGCGGGGCAGGGAGATATTCTCCACTTTTCACTTTGCCCCTGCTGTTGCAGCTGTGCCTGCTGCAGATGGACAAGCCGCTATCGCTGCGGTAGCAGGGGAGGACAAGACCGACCTCCAGACTGTATATAATAAGTTCCGGATGTACGTAGCGCCAAGGTCGACTATGTTTGTTTCGCGCCACAAGTTCTACACTAGGGTGCAGGGGCCGACTGAGTCAGTTGACAGTTTCCTCATGGGACTAAGACTCCTTGTCAAGGACTGTGCTTTCCCAGCAGCATTTGTGGATGAAATGCTACCTGACCGACTGGTGCTCGGCACCAACAGCAATGAGACAAAGAAACGGTATCTGGATAGCAGAAATGAGGTTGACTTGTTTGCAGCTCTGAACATTGCTCGTGCTCTGGAGAGCACTCAACGGCACCTGAAGTGCATGGGTGGCTCAGAGGCTGCAGGAGTCCAGGCCATTGGAATATCCGAGAAGAAAGCGGTTCCCAACAGGCAGAAGTATGGTGGCCATGGCAATGTTAGTGGTGGCAAACAGGCTCCGCAGAGAAGCACAGCTGATCTGTGCCCTAAGTGCAACCAGGACCCTCATCCCAGCATGAAGAATTGCCCTGCCAGAGGGAAGAGATGCGGTAACTGCAAGAGGTATAACCATTTTGCGGCAGTCTGCCACGCACAGGCAGTCCACACAGTGCAGCCATCCCCAGATGACAGTGCTAGCTATGCAGGCGGGGATTTCTTCATAGATGTGGTCAACGCAGCGGCGTCCACCAAAGACCAGGCTTTTGTCCACATCCAATGCCATGGCGTGACAATCAAGTTTAAGGTAGACACCGGGGCACAGGTCAACGTGCTACCCAAATCCGTGTTTGACAAACTGTATGTCCAGCAGCCGCTCATGTTGAGTAAAACCACGCTTCATGGATATGGAGGGCAGTCCCTAAATACATTGGGAGTCTGTGATCTAGAATGCACACACAAAGGTGATAGGCAGCGTTTACAGTTCCATGTTGTCGACGCACAAGCACCCCCCCTCCTTGGACTAAGAACGTGTGTGGACATGAATCTGGTACAGCTTGTACTGTCCATCGATGAACAGGAAACCGGGATACGAGAGTATGATACGAGTGGTAACGACCCTGCCATCAATGCCCTGATTTCAGAATACGCTGACATTTTCGAGGGGATAGGAGAGTTTCCCGGTGAGCATAACATCAGTTTGCAGCCAGGAGCTGAGCCAGTCATACACGCATCCCGCACGGTGGCTGTATCCATCCGTGACAAAGTCAAGGCTGAGCTGGATCGTATGGAGAGTCATGGAATAGTTACCAAGGTCACCAAACCCACAGACTGGGTTAGCTCCATGGTGGTGGTTCACAAGACAAATGGTGACTTAAGGGTATGCTTGGATCCCAAAGATCTGAACAAGGCAATAAAACGACCACACTACCCAGTTCCAACCCTGGATGATGTCACTAGCAGACTGTCAGGATGCAAATATTTCTCTACGCTTGATGCCCGTAGCAGTTACTGGCAGATTCAGCTGGATGATGTATCATCCTGGTTGACGACGTTCAACACACCGTTTGGTCGGTACAGATACCTACGTATGCCTTTCGGTATCAACTGTGCCCAGGACATATTCCAGAGGCGTGTGGATGAGACCTATGAGGGGCTGGCCAGAGTAAAGGGCATTAGTGACGATGTACTCGTGGCCGGAACAACTCGGGAAGAACATTTGGAAACGCTTCGTGCAACATTCCAACGTGCTCGTGAGCATGGTCAAAGGTACAACCTGGATAAATGCCATTTCAATGTGTCACAAGTGAAGTACTATGGCCACGTCATATCTGACAACGGTATCCAGGCTGACCCCAAGAAGGTCGAGGCTATCACTCATATGGCAGCTCCCACCTCGAAGGCAGAACTCCAAACCATACTCGGGATGGTGAACTACCTCGCAAAGTTTGCACCTAATCTGAGCAGCATTACTGCCCCGATGAGAGACCTCCTGAGAAAGGACATAGAGTTTGTGTGGGATGCCCAGCAGGACATAGCATTCGCCAAGATGAAAGAGATCATCACAAAAGCCCCGGTCCTGGCATTCTATGACCCCAACAAGCCACTAACACTGCAGGTAGACGCCTCTGAGAAGGCCACAGGGGCGACACTTATGCAGGATGGCCGCCCGATTGAATATGCATCCCGAGCATTAGATGCATCCAAGGGTAACTGGGCCCCGATTGAGCGTGAGATGCTAGCTATTGTGCATGGATGCTCCCGGTTCCACCAGTATGTATATGGCAGAAAAACAACAGTGGAGTCAGATCACAAGCCTCTAGAATCAATCCTCCGCAAACCCATATCAGCAGCACCCAAACGGCTCCAAACGATGATTCTGGAGCTCCAAAGGTACATGTATGACATTGACGTGGTGTACAAACCGGGGAAGGATATCCCAGTGACAGACTGCTTGAGCAGAAACCTGGTGGTGGGCTCCGTTCCACCACAGAGTGACGAACTGAATGAGAAACTGGATGCCGTCATTCACTACATGGTGGCCTCATTACCCATCAGTGACCCGAAGCTAACTGAGCTCAGGTCGACCACAGCTAGTGACCAGAACATGCAGGTGCTGAAGCACATCATCTTGACAGGGTGGCCAGCACAGCGGAAGGAATGTCCCGGAGCAGTTCTGGATTACTGGAACTATAGAGACGAACTCGCATTTGCTGATGGTATTATATTCAAGGGTGATCGCATGGTTATTTCAAAAGCACTACGTACAGAGATGATGGAGAACATACATGAAGGCCATTTTGGCATTGAAAAGTGTCTAGCTCGGGCACGATCTGCTATATTCTGGCCAGGAATGAATGCTGATATAGACACTACCGTCAGTAGCTGTGGGACATGCCAGCAACACCGTAATGCCAATCAGAAGGAGACACTCATCAGTCACCAAGCCCCTAGTCTGCCATGGCAAGTGGTTGCTACAGATCTCTTTACCCTTCATGGTCGAGACTATGTGCTCGTGGTGGACTACTACAGTAACTTTGTGGAAGTTGAACACCTAACAGACACTACTTCCAAATCAGTGATAGCAAAAATCAAGGCAGTGCTAGCACGTCATGGCCGTTGCCTCAGGATGATCAGTGACAATGGCCCGCAGTACTCCAGTGGTGAATTTGCAGAGTTTGCTGCGAAATGGCGTTTGAAACACGTCACATCAAGCCCAACATATCCACAGTCAAATAGTCTGGCTGAGCGTACGGTGCAAACTGTGAAGAACTTGCTAAAGAAAGCACAACAGGACAAAAAAGATCCATACCTGGCCCTTCTAGAGCTGAGGACCACCCCTGTACATGGACTTGCATCTCCAGCGCAGCTGCTCTACTCCAGGAGACTACGGTCCATGGTTCCTAACACTGAAAGACAGCTGAGACCAGTGGTCGTGAGCCCAGCAGCTGTGGAGGAAATGTTCGAGGCGAAGCATGCCTCTCAGGAACATCAGTATAACAATGCTGCAAAGGATCTTCCACCCTTACACAGTGGGGAGCAGATACGGATGCGCACCACTGGCCATAAACCCTGTTGGGATAGCGCCACGGTGATGGCGACACCCGCCCCAGCTTCACCCCGTTCATATATTGTAAGGACCGGGGATGGTCACACATACCGACGCAATCGGAGGCACCTATTGAAGCAGTCGAATGAGACACCACGGGTCAGCGACCCCGCCAGTGAGACCGATGATCAGGCGGCATTGGGACCAGTGCCCGAGCCAGAACCTGTCGATAGAGGCCCTGAAGAAGCGGAAGCAGATGAACCACAGACACCAGCAGCATATGTCACTAGAGCCGGAAGGATCTCCAGGCCCAGGGACAGAATGGATCTATAGACAGTCTCAGGACTGAAATCGATATCTAATTTTAGTGACACTGTAGAGACAACAAACTTTTATTTTTTAAACTATTTCTTATTGTTATGATAACCAGTTTTTCTTCCAGCGTCATAATATCCACAGTGAACTATATATATCATAAACTTTCGAACCTCTTATAAAGAAAGGGGGATGTTGTGTACGTGCATCGGTGACGTCATCACTTTGTGTGAGGACCGCATATGGGCGGCGTACGAGGACATGATCAGAGCTATCTACATGTTGTATTTGTACCATCTAAGATTACAGTAAAGACACATATGTTCTACAAGTCACAGACTCCATCACATTATTACAGTATTGTAGCAGTAGGCTATTAAAGACAAAATATGCTCGGACATGACCTAGAGTGCTCGGACATTTGACAAATGTCCGATCATCCCAGGGCATGTCCGAGCATATTTTGTCCGAGCATCTGATGTCCGAGAACAAAGATGGCCGCCAAATAGCAATTGGCAAATGGCAAATGGCAATTGGCAAAGACGATGGCGCTCCGGCCTTCCATAGTATGAGACTTATGGAAGGCCGGTGCGCCATTGCCAATTGCGAATTGCTAATTGCCATTTGCGAATTGCGAATTGCCATTTGCCAATTGCGAATTGCTATTTGCCAATTAGCGGCCATCTTGTTGTACCTGAAATGGCGGGAATATAACGTCCGAGAATTGTATATAACCATATATATAAACAATATAGGTTAATATAGCCCTAGGCCTACTGATAATACGATTATT
This sequence comes from Harmothoe impar, assembly GCA_947462335.1. Classification (NCBI taxonomy): domain Eukaryota; kingdom Metazoa; phylum Annelida; class Polychaeta; order Phyllodocida; family Polynoidae; genus Harmothoe; species Harmothoe impar. Next base: position 33,477,242 of record OX381718.1, read on the forward strand.
TATGCCTATACCCGGCTATCTATTATTGATTTGATTGATTGTTGTTGTTTTTTTTTGTTGGGGGAGGGGGGGGGGTAAGCTGATTTATTGCTACAATATTCGGACATTAGATTGGTCTATCCTCGGACATTATATTGGGACTAGATTAAGTATCAATCTCTCACGGGCTATATTGGGACATTCTCGGACACTACACCCCCCCCCCCCACCCCACCAAGAATAATTAAAAAATTAAATTGCCCCCCCCCCACCGCACCCATCCCCAAAACAAAGTCCAAGTAAATGTGCTCGGACATTTAGGTGCTCGGACATTTTACTGCTCGGACCTTCAGGTGCTCGGACATTCAGGTGCTCGGACATTTAGGGTAGCCTATATACCTACTCATTCATATATATGCTGTAAAATAATGTTACTATATAGTAGTTTATGTCCGAGCATCAATTGTCCGAGCACCCTAGGGTATGTCCGAGCACCTAATGTCCGAGAAATGTCCAAATATCTAATGTCCGAGAAGAAACATGGCCGTCAAATAGCAATTGGCAATTGGCAAATGGCAATTGGCAAATGGCAAAGACTATGTAGCGCTCCGGCCTTCCATAGTGACTAGTGGCTTGGCGCATATGGAAAGCCGGTGCGCCATTTGCCATTTGCCAATTGCCATTTGCCATTTGCCAATTGCCATTTGCCAATTAGCGGCCATGTTGTTCTATTCAAAATGGCGGGGAATGCTCTTAGAGGTCCGATCCTGCTCTACTATATGACAAAGGAGATGTCAATTCGTCGTTTTCTTCATGGGGGAGAGGTTATAGGGCCATTAGAATGTATATTGTGCATGATAAAGTATTTTTATTTGCCGATCATGGAGGGGCCATTTGCCATTTGCGGCCATCTTGATTCTCAGACATGTGGGTGCTCGGACATGTGGCATTGTGGGTGTTCGGACATGTGGGTGCTCGGACATGTGGGTGCTCGGACATGTGGGTGCTCGGACATGTGGGGTCTCGGACATTTAGGTGCTTGGACATTGCCAACGTCCGAGCCCCCCCCCCCCCCCCCATAAAAAATGAATAATAGGGGAGACCGGGGCAAAACGGACCCCCGGGGCAAAACGGACTCTACCTCTAACTCAGTTCTCAGCTATAAATTCCATATTTTTTTCAAATTGGTATCATATAATTGATCGAAATAACATGTTTTTAAAAAAAAATTCGATGCTACCTATGGTATTCTGGATTCCATAAAGAAAAAACTGAAACTAGAGATCTTGATCTAATTTTGCAAAAATCAGTTTATAAGCTTCTGAGAATTAAAAAAGAGGTATATGTTAATGTTTTATGGCTAAAACAATAATATTTCATAGCTAAAATATTGTGTAACATATTTGCAAAGTCATTGGGAAAAAATATTACCCTACAGTCATTTATTTTGGCAAGATCATTTTTTCACATATTTTTCATGAAGCTGGGGCAAAACGGACCCCCCCCCCCTTAAAATCAGAATTCCTATGGTGAAACCCCATAAAAATGATCAAAATATGAAAAAAAATAACCATGCTTGGCCTAAAAAATGATAAGAATGATGAGACATGCTTATTTCAATATAAGATTATTTCTTAGCCAATTTTTATTTTTGGGGGGTATTTTTGGGGTTTTGGAGATTTTTTCCTGAATTCGGAGGGAAATTTTATTGAAATGCATGATATTCAACGGTCATAAAAATCAATTAAAATTGAAAAATGGTAGATAATGGTCATGCATGACAACAAAGAAATACCTAAAGAACTGAGTAATAACATAGCTAAAAGTTGGGAGAAAGAAAATTATGAAAAAAGATAATAATTCAGAAATTAAGAAATTTCCAGGGTCCCTTTTGCCCCGCCCCAAAAACCCTTTTGCCCCGGGACTTTTAGCCCATGACCTTCGTAGGTCAGAATATGTTACACTATCCTACAATGCTATTAATGATACTAGCACAATATTAATTATTTTCATGGATGGTATACTTCTATGCTTTGTTATGAAAAAATAAATGTTTCAATACAGGGGATTACCTCTGAGTTATATGCCATCTTCCCTTAAGGGGTCCGTTTTGCCCCGGTCTCCCCTACAGTCTAATGTCCGAGCATATAATGTCCGAGCATAGACCCTTTTCCCAATCTAATGTCCGAGAAAATCCCAATCTAAATGTCCGAGCATGCCCCCCTTCCTCCAAGAAAAAAATTGAACACTTTCTTTATTAGCTTAGACCTAATGTCCGAGCACATTTTGAAGGTCCGAGCACCTATATGTCCGCGCATCTGATGTCCGAGAACAAAAATGGCCGACAAATAGCAATTGGCAAATGGCAAATGGCAATTGGCAATTGGCAATTGGTAAAGACGATAGTATGGAAAGCCGGTGCGCCATTTGCCAATTGCCATTTGCCAATTGCCAATTGCCATTTGCTAATTGCCATTTGCCATTTGGCGGCCATGTTGTTCAATCCAAAATGGCGGGAAATACATACTTATATCGTCAATCATTGTCAATCATTGTCAATCATTGTTATTGTCAATCATTGTCATTGTCAATCATTGCTACCGAGCATGTTACACTCACATATTCTAGTACTGTTCTAGTCTACTACCGGTAGTGGTTAAGTGTGAGTGGTGAGGATGCCCCTTTAAAGGCGCACTGAGTCAGTGACCTAACCCTGCCGAGTTTTGCACGCAAATGACGTCGTGAGTTCAGTGCGCCTTTAAATGTCCGATCACACTAAATAATAAAGTATGAGGGAATTGTTGATTTTTTTGGGGGGGGGGGCGTAAAGTGATTTATCATAATAATGCTCGGACATTAGATTGGTCTATCCTCGGACATTATATAGGGACATGCTCGGACATTACCTTAGACTAAGGCTTAGAGCCTACCTGCGCCCCCCCCCCCCCCCCCCACCCATCCCCAAAACAAAGTCAAAGTAAATGTGCTCGGACATTTCGGTGCTCGGACATTTAAAGTGACATGGTCCGATTTTTTTGCATATTTTAAATCCTGCTTAAATGTGTTTCAAATGTTAGTACAATATCATATTTTAAAAAGATTGCCCAATAAAATGTAATCCATGGGCAATAAGAGCCCAATCAGACGTTCAGATGTGGCCCAAGTATAGCACTTTACAGTGTATTTACAATGGGAGAATTATAGCGTGCACTCCAAAATTAGTAAATTGAGCCATAATCTGATGGTGCACCATTAGTCGAATTCTATTAAAGCTGAATTGTAGGGAATAAGATTACATAAAGTAGACAGCACATGAAGTATGGTCATAGGGGACATTCTGGTTGATTTTAAATTAAATTGATTTTTGAGTCCTAAACATCGGACCATGTCACTTTAAGTGCTCGGACATTTAAGTGCTCGGACATTCAGGTGCTCGGACATTTAGGGCATAGTGCTACTGATTCATGCTAAAGCATCAAATGTCCAAGCACCCTAGCCTATGTCCGAGCATCTAATGTCCGAGAAATGTCCGAGTATCTAATGTCCGAGAACAAACATGGCCGCCAAATAGCAATTGGCAATTGGCAAATGGCAATTGGCAAATGGCAAAGACTATGGCGCTCCGGCCTTCCATACGATGGCGCTCCGGCCTTCCATAGGCGCAGGACTAGGCGCATGTTGTTAACACCAGACGGCAGTCCTAGTATTCTCCACCACACGGCAGTTCGGCCTCCATTTCCCACAGCGACCTGTGATATAGCAGGAGATAGTTTATCCGCATGGAGGCGGTCCGGACAGCAGCAGGCAGGGAGGTGCCATCAGTGACACATGCAGCAGAGTTCCTCCAGTTGTGTCAGGTAAAGACTGCCTGACGGTGTGAGGTGAGTAGACATGGTGTGTCTGTTACTTATGTGTGATGGTGATGGGATGTAACGTGCTGAGCAGTATTAACACTTGGCAGTAAGATACCAGGGACGTCTCTGGTCCGGCAACAAGGCCTTGTTTACATAAGGGACTCGCGGAGCTGAGTCCCGGCCTGAGTCTGAGACCGCGATCATGCATCCTTCTAGCCGTACAAACAACTACGAGTAGGGGTATAGACCCCTAAAATCTACATGGCGACATGGGCATTTCTTAAATCGACATGGCGACATGGCTAGCTAAGTGACATGGCTAGCCAGCTAAGTGACATGTGACATGGACATTTCTTAAAATCGACATGTGACATGGGTCTTAGTGACATGAAAAAAAGAATCTCATATAGGCTACCAAACCCTTCTTCAAATTTGGTCCATGTGGGTTTTCAAATTCCTGCGGCCCCAAGAACCCCAATTATGGAGCCCTTGATGAGAGGGTCCCCATGTCGCATGTCGAATTTAAGAAAGGCCCATGTGTAGGGAGTTGCATATCCCGCTAGTACTGCTGTCACTGGCGTACGAGTGTTTCTGTGACCCAATCTTAGGTCTTTCTAGAAGTGGCCTTACAGGGGCCCTCCACTCTAAGCACTCTGTTGACCTCAATTTTTCACTTACAAAAATGGCCAGCACCTCATTTTAACCACAAGAGAATGGCGGTCACTATGAATACAGTCATTCTGGGAGAAAGTTAAGTATTCTTGGACCAGTGTACACTGAAAGTTTTTTTTCACATGTATCACATGAAATAATGGTGAATAATTATAGATTGTTGAATATTGTACCCAATGGGATGTTGGTTATTGTGTTATTGATCACATATGTGAAATCCAGCTATATCTGGCCAGGCCCAACCCCTCCCTGACCTGTTTTGTGGAATTGCATGGGCACTTGGAGCAGTGCACTATCGAAATCAAGATGGGTTATATAACAACTAGGTCAAGGGTCACTGATAAATATTCCATCTTATGTAAGGCCTAGATGTGATATGAACAAATCATCTATTAGTGATGCACAAGTGTTTGAAGAAAGTTCATAAATGATGTAAACAAAATAATAAAAACCATCATTTCTAGTAGGGGTTTTATGGAAATAGGTCAGAGGTAAATACATCAATGTTAATAAACTGGCTTCATGAACAGGTAAAAGCAGTGTTGAAATTATCCCTTATGAAGCTACAAATCATATGGGTAAACATGTATGTTTAATTAGGATTAACCTTACTTGATAGGTCAAAGGTCAATCATAAGAAGGTCAGAGGTCATGTGGTGCTTACAGGACAAGGTGAACTTGTGGAGCCCATTATGTGTAAAAGATTTCATTCAAAAATATGAAGAAATGGCAGCCTTGATATTGGTCTGTTTTACATCACAGAAATGCATTCAGCTTAAGCACTGCCTGAATAGCCCCCAAGATTTGATACGTCCATCATGATTTCTCCGGACCTATGAGTGATAGGAAGATGAATCAAACAGATCTGAAAAGCTGTCACAATGCTTGATATGGCTATACAAGATTTTTTCTTTTTTACTCAAAATTGAAATTTTATGCAACTCCCTACCATGTGACATGTCATTAAGGAAAGAACCATGTCACTAGTGTCACTAAGAGATATTTTTGATTAGGCCCCCACCAAGAAAATTTTGAAATCTTTAGAACCAAACTGGTGCATTCTGATGCAATTTTAGAGCCTGAGCTCCGGGAATCATATGCAAAGAAGCCGGGTGGGGGGGTTGGGGGGTACCTTTCGAGAAAATTTTGAATGTCTAAACTTGAAATGGTGCATTCTGATGCACTTTACAATACTTTTTCTCATGTCACTAAGGCCCATGTCACATTTAAGAAATGCCCTATGTCCCATGTCACTTACTTGCCCATGTCCCATGTCGATTTTAAGAAATGGCCATGTCACCCTGTCGGATTTAAGAAATGGCCATGTCGCCATATCGAATTTAGGGGTCTAGGGCCATAATTATAACCCTATTTATAACCCTCTCTATGCTCCTAAACTGCTTTCCTTAGTGACACTAGTGACATGGCCTTTTCCTTAGTGACATGTGACACGGCTATTTGTTAAAATCGACATGCGACATGGGGACCCCCCCCCCCCCCCCCCCCCCATCTATCACCCCACGAGTAAACAGAAAAGTACCCTTCACCCCAGAGCTAGCATCCTTCCTTGCCGGGATCCTGCAGGGGCGGATTTAGGGGGTCGCGGACCCGGCGTGCGCCCCCTATTTTTCTGTACATTTTAATGTGTCACAATTTCCAACACCGGTACCCCCAGACCCAGTAGGCCTACATTGCCTATTTCACCCCCCCTCCTTTTCCAAAATCCTGGACCCCCCCCCCCCCCACGGGGGGGGGGAGGGGGCACTTAGTATATTTTGTATAGGCCTTTTTATTTTGCATAGGCCTTTATATTTTGTATAGGCCTACACATGTGTGCGGCCGGAAAGGCTACTTTTTCTACAAAATCGCCCTAACAAGGGTCCACTTTTGAAGGGAAAATCGCTCTAACAAGGGTCCACTTTCATGAAAATCGCCCTATTAACAAGGGTCTATTTTTGACAAAAATGTCTGGGTTTTCACCAATATTTGCCAATTTTCACCAAAAATATCACAGTTTTTACAAGGGTAACTTTTTGGCTATTTTATCGCTTTTTTACCGAAACCTAGGCACTTTTGACAGAGGAATCCTTGCACGGTATGGGGAGGGGGACAGTCTTTTAAGAGACAATTTTTTAAGAGACAATTTAACCTTTATTAGTCTTTTTGAGCATCACAGTTACAATTTTTCATCAATGGTCAAGTACTTGTCGGTAATATGATATGATTAGACAATAAAACATTTTATACCGGTATTACATGTGACTTAGCGTTGAGTATTTCAAGGTTTAGATATCACAGTTTTTTTTTTGATCACAAGTATTTGTATTTTTTGTTTAAATTTACGACCAAATAAGAAATCATATAAAATACTTGACTAAAAAAGTCTGGATGATTTTCAGCTTAGCTGATTTTACAAATCACCCATATCTTGATTTACTATGACGAGTCTTAAAGTTTAGTTTTAATCGCGTTTTGTAAAATATAAAGGAGTAAAAACTAATAAGGTAAAACTAGTCCACATATCACAGCCATTATCAGACAGAAAATACTTTATGATTCTGGACAACAAAGGATCAGAGGTATACAAAAGCATATGGTTGAAAACCAAGTTCACTCGACTGTGTACAAATTTCTCAGGCAAAGATGTTCTTCTTGTTTTTTGGAATTGTGTCTTGCAACATTTCTTTTGCTAGTGCTTTAAATTTCGAAATAGTTTCAGAGTTTCTGATTTCCGGCTTTAGAGCATTCCATGTCTGAGACACATATACTTCGAGAGACCTTTGATACGAGGCAGTGTGAATAATATTATATTTTAAAACAGCAGCGGTAAAAGCCCTGGTACGGTATATATTTGTTGCACAATTTACAGGGTTTTTTGCTAGTTTATAACCTCGTAATCTAGCATGATATAATCTACGTTCATTTAGCATTGGCAAATCAGCTTGTTGGTGTATGTAGTCAGTAGACGACAATATTGGTAACTTGAGACAGTATTTCAAGCACCTATTTTGTATTCTTTGTAAATCGCTCAACAAATCAACATTAGCACCGTTATACAGAATATCAGAATAGTCAATGACTGGTAATGCATATGTTTTGTAAATTCTCAGCATTATGTCAGTGGGTACAAAAGTTTTCAAATTGCCTAGTAGATAAGACCTGTATCCCAACGATTTTTTTAAATCTTTCACATAAGCATTGTATGTCAATTCATAGTCTAAAATAATTCCAAGGTATTTATAAGATTGTACAAAATGTAAAATGCTATTATTAACTGAGACCTTCACGTCTTGCAAATGCAGGCTTTTGTACCGTATTGACGATGTAAAATAAACTAGTTTTGTTTTCTTTTCATTCATAGATAATTTGTTTTCAGATGACCAGTTTGCATAAGTTGCCAGGCCTGCTTCTAGGTACGGTTTAATAGCCAAAGGATTGCTGCCATGTGAATAAAGTACTGTGTCGTCAGCGTATAATAAAATCTTCACATTTTCCATGTTTTGTACAACATCATTCACATATATTAAAAACAACAAAGGACCTAAAATACTCCCCTGTGGAACGCCACATGATAAAGGTAAAGGGGGTGAGGTGACTCCATTAGCTATGGTGACCTGTTCCCTATCAGTCAGATAATTTTTTAAACATTTTAAATTTTGATTTTTTATCCCATATTTTTCTAATTTTTTAAATAATATTGAGTAATTTACGCAATCAAAAGCTTTCATTGTATCGATGAAAGCCGCCATGGTTGCCCTCCCAGTATTTCTTTCCCTTAAAATATCGTTCGTTAGTTTTGATATGGTGTCTAGAGTTGAACATGATTTTCGATATCCCCCTTGAATTTTAGCCAAAATGTCGTTTTCTTCTAAGTGGATTGATATGCAGTTATGTATTAGTCTCTCTAATATTTTCCCTGGTATGGGAAGTTGACTGATAGGTCTGTAATTCGATACATTTGTGAGGTCACCAGATTTTGGCAAAGGGGTCACGCTAGCAATTTTCCATTTTTTTGGGATAAATCCTTTGCGTATACATAAAAGTAAAATTTTGGTAAAACGAACAGGCATGATTAATACAGCATCTTTAAAAACCTTTGAAGAAATATTTTTCAGTGACGATGATTTGCTAATATTTATATCTTTGATAACATTCTCTACATCTGTTTTATCAAAATCAAAGATAGGCATTTCATTAGTACATGTTTTCCCGGTAAAGGACCATGCTTTTGAATGTTTCTCAGCCAATTTAGGGCCAATACCGGTAAAAAATGCATTTATGTATTCGGAGACTTTGTCTTTACTTATAACATTTTTATCATCGTCTATTAGATTTATCAGTTTTGATTTTCCCTTTTTGGAAGGCACAATGGCTTTCATAGCGGCCCAAAATTTTTTTGCATCTTTAGAATTTCTGTTAATCTCATCCACCACAAAAGATTGCTTAGCTGTCTTGACAGCCGTACAGCACAAATTTTTCAAATTATTTGAAGTTTCCCAATCAAGGATTCTGTTTGTTTTCTTCGCTTTCTTTAACGCTTGATTTTTTTCTATAATCTGTGCTGTTAGTTCAGGAGTCAGCCATGGTTCCTCCCTATATCTAATTTTGAAATCTTTTACTGGACAGATTAAGTTTAGTACCTTGTTGATATTGTTCTCGAAGATATCCCAAAGGAATTCAACATCCTCACTGTTATCAAATTCGTCCCAGAGAAGTTCATTAAAGAGCCTACCAAAAACACCTTTATCATATGTTTTGTAAGATCTTCCTATAAAATGTCGTGGCTCCTGTTGTACAATTTGTTTTTTTAAAGTTATGTAAACCGGTAAGTGATCACTTGTATTTAGCAGTGCCACTCCACTTGACTCAATGTCACGTATATTTGTGAATAAAAGGTCTATACATGTGTTTGATAACTTGTTTCTTGTAGGCTCATGTATCAATTGATTCAGACCAAAATCTGCCATGTCCTCGTACATTTTGTTTTTGATATTACTTTCTGGTAGAACATCAATATTGAAGTCACCAGTTACAATTACGTCCTTATTTGCAATGTTTTCAATGTTTGAAAGCATATTTCTCATACTTGTTAGAAAAATATTCTTATCTCCACTGGGGGGACGATAAACATTTCCTATTATCATCTGTTTATGCATACCATTATTAACTTTTAGCCATTGAATCTCAATGTCAGCATTACTGACATTTAAATCAGCAAGCTCTTTGTCAGAACACGTTAAATTTTCTTTTACGTATGCACAAAGACCTCCAGCATTCATTTGCCTTTGACGATCCCATCTAAACAAATTAAATAAATCAATATGATAATCGTTATCAGCATTCATATCAGTCAGCCATGTTTCTGAGAACAACAATACATTTATGCCTTGATTCGTTAGTTCTTTTTTAAGTAAGTCGAACTTGTTTCTAATACTTTGGGCGTTTAAATGCATAATGCATTGCCCTTTCCCCTTAGTTAGTCTGGTTGTATCAACCATGTGGGTATTCACCAGCTTTTTCCATAGAAATTTTGATCCTTGTACTTAGATTTATGTTTTTTATATTGAATTTAAACGAAAAAACCCCAGGTAGTGAGCTACAGCACGTCTGGCTGCTCATACCTTATTTTGGCAAGGGCTGGATTTAGAGGGGATCTGAATGCTCCATGTACTATATATATTCTAGTTTCAACGTCTTGTTGTATAACGTCAACAAAATCTAAATCAAGTTAAAAAAAGAAAAATAATAAGCTATCAAGTCAAGATCAGAAATTCATACCTTATAGAGAAGACTACTCTTGAGCCCATTTGTACAGCATTAACAAAAATGAAAATCAAAAATCAGAGTCACAATCAAGATTGAAGCCAAAAGAGTACCGGTAAGTTTGTCACATTTTCCATCATTATATACCCTTTTAGTACCGGTAAGTGGTCTGTCTTGTCAACATAACATTTCAAGTATTACAGTATATTTACATTCATGATACATATCTTGGAACCAATGGTTTGTTGTTTAGTTTAGTACCGGTAAGTAAACAAATTCATCACATTTCGCAAACATTTTTGCTGATATACACTTATGATTAAGACACATATATTTTTAACATTTCTATAGACAGCTTAAGGTAGAATAAAGTACCGGTAAGTCTATCACCTTTTCAAATTATTATGTACATGTTTAGTACCGGTAAGTATCCTGTCTTATTGACGTAACATGTTTCAGTCGAGTAAGTTTTTTTCCATGTATTTACATTCATGATACATATATTTTTAAAATTTCTATAGACAACTTAAGGTAGAATAAAGTACCGATAAGTCAATCACCTTTTCAAATTATTGTGTACACGTTTAGTACCGGTAAGTAACCTGTCTTATTGACATAACATATTTCAAGTTTTTCAATGTATTTACATTCATGATACATATTTTGGAATCATATTTTACTACTCTAAATCTGATAATTGAAGACTTTGGGAAGTGATATCTGACCAGTTTTTGTATTACTTTTAAACGAGTAACATTTTTTTTTTTTTTTTTTGGTTCTAGTCAGGTAGATAGTATATTGCAGTTTTTCCAAAAATACACTTATTTACATTAGTTAAAGAGACAAAATTTGTAGGTTGTCACATATTTTGTTACTATTTACACTTTAGTTTTTCCAGAACCACTCTTTGGGGAGTAGTCACTTTCTTCACCGTTTCCAGACTGGGTTGACATGTCTATGTCTTTGTCTTTTTCCCCTGAATCCTCATTGTTTTTCTGAGCCCATTTTTCTACCTCTTCAAGTATGCTAAAAGTTTCTTGTTCCACACTGAGTGTAGGAGTCTTCTGTTGACCGGTAGCACCTTCTTGGTTGTCGTCTCTTGTTTCAGCTTCAGGAGTACCAGGTGTCTGTCTTGGTTGCTGGACGTCTTCTTCAGGAATTTCCTGTTGTTGCTCGGGTTGTTGTTGTTGCGCTTGTTGTTGCCCTTCTTGTTGTTGCTGTTGTTGGCCTTGTTCTGGATTACCACACGGTTTGTTCAAGAGACCATCTCTGATCTTTTCGAGCATCCTGCCCAAGAGGTTACCACCTTTAACAGTCTCGTATGTGAGTGAGTGGACATTTCCTGGATGTCTGCCCACCCCGTAGACTGGATGGAAAGTACACTCGTATAGGTGCCACTTGGCGGTTCTGGTCAGTGCTTTGGCTCTCTCGGGATCCTTGAACTTTTGCTGTAGTAGTTTGTAGAGGAGGGTCGTTGACCCCTTGTTCCATCCAGGCCCTGGTGACACTTCTTTACCCAATTTCATTAATTGATATGGGTCAGTCGTTCGCATGATTTCATCTGATGCTGGATCATTTCCAGATAGAGCCTTGTCATGTTGGAAGGCATGCTCTATTGAGGAGTATACCCTGTCGTTTAGGTTGATTGTGCAGGGGTACAAATTAGACAGGGGGTTATGTTCCGATCTGAAAGCAAGTCCATCCACTGTTTTGTATGTAGTAGCTGCTCTCAGGGTCAAGCCATTCGGCAACACAGGTATGTCTTTATGCGCGTAGGTTTTTGTACCAATGATGATAGATCGCTGTCTGAGCTTAACATTCTCGTATTTATATTTCTTCGCCAGAAAATATAACGATCGAAGCTCATGGAATTCTTTGGTTTCCTTGGGTGACAGTTCATCCTGTAGGGATACTCCCAGCCAATGTGTCTTTCCTTGGAGACCTTGAATATTACGATAGATCTCTGCTTTTATTCCACGGTTTGCCAGTTTTACTATCAGAGGCCTAGGGTTCTTTTGCTTGTCATCATATTTTCCCAAGCGGTATACTTGATCCACTTTCTCGTTCCCATAAGGAAGTTCAAGGTCACGAAACAGTACGTCAACATATCTGCGAAGATTTTCACGATTTTGTTCAGGTACACCCGTCATTACCAAAGTTTTGCGTCTGTCTTCTTCATCAAATCTATCAATTCTATCCTTCATGTTGTTTGCAACATGCCGGGTTGACAGAATGGACTCCTCAGCCACTTTTAAATCACCATCGAGGGTCGTGACAGCAGTAGCGTTCTGTTTACATAATGTAGCAGTGGTGTCATACTTATCTGACAGCGCCTTCAGTAGCCGGGCTGTTTCATTGAGCAATATGTCTGAAGCCGTGCTTTTATCCTCAAGGCTAGCGAGTCTTGTACTTACTCCCTGGATGTCAGTCAAGTTGGTATCACTCACATTTTCGAGGTCTTCCACTCTCTTTTCCAAGCGTTGGACATAGTCAAGAATCTCCGGGGTGCCGGCCTTTTTGGACAGCGGTTGAGGCCGCGTCCGTCGTAGGTTCGGGCGACTCATATTAAATCGTCCTTTGACAGATAATTTGGTCGATTCAGGTATTTTCAACCTGTTCCCTGTGTCGTCGCAACCTTAATGTACCTTTGGGTCAAAAAGTAGCGTCGGGACTCTATATTTGGTATCTTTAAATCCAAAATCAATCGGAGCTCCGCCTCAACACGAGTCTACTCGGTGTCCGCCATCTTGTCTTGTCTCTCGCTGTCTGATAAAAAGGGAGTGGTCAATATTTAAGGTTGGTATCCATTCCTCCAAGGCATGAATCTAAATACACTCCAAGGGTACCGTAGCTTATATCATTAGAAATGGAAAATTGTAGGGTAAATATGGGTAATATAGCGTATCTAGTGACGATATTAACCAAATGTGCCTCAATACTCAGTTGCGGATCAAGAAATTTGGGAAAGAGCATTGGGGGTGTTGTCTCAGGGGCGGATCCAGGGGGGCCGCGCGCGCCCTTGCGCCCCCCCCTGGATCCGCCCCTGATACTCTAGTCCATTGTCATTAAAAAAACACATTTTTAGGCCACTCAAAAAAAAAAGTTGTTTCTCATCACCGCGCGCATCATAAAAATCATGATCTGGGGGAAACTTTTTTTTTTTTTACATTTTTGATGGAAAAAAAAAGTTAAATTGGGAAAATATCGGCAAATTCGGTATCAAATTAAAGCTTATGCTGTCAGCAATGCATTCCGCTAGTGATAACTTGCATTATAACAACATTTGATGATCAATAAACTCTGAATTATTAAAATGTGAAAATTTATCACAAAAGTTCAAATTTCCCCGCGAAAAATCCAAATTTCCCTACTATTTCAGCTTCAAGTAAAAAAAAAAGTTAAAATAAAAAACGCCCTCGTCATATTTTTCACTGCTTGGTGATCAGAAACAATTTTTTTTTTGAGTGGCTTTTTTTTTTAAATATTTAAAGAAAATTTAAAATAGAGAAAAAAATAAATGCCAATAGCAACCCCTTGGGGTTAAAATTGTGGCTAAATGTTTGGGTTTATATATCGTTGTACCGGTAATTATTGTTATATCGTTCACACCATTGTGTTATATCGCTCACCCATTGAAGAACAGTGCATTTGACCATATGGCAAATTCCAGTCATCTGGTTTCACACCCTAAAGTGTGAAAACAGGGTGCTTCAGCCCAAGTGCTGTCACACCTGTATGGTGAGTAGCAGTATACCTAAATTTACACCAGTGTTAGACAAGATATAATGCTACCCTCTAACCCTACTCCACTCATTTCATTGGTACCGTATTGAATATATTATTATTATTTATTCTTTGGAAAGTGAGCAATATAACATCATGCATTATGGAATAAGCTCTATGGGTATATATATTCTATGGGATCTACTTTAGAAACTGCTGATATAGCAAGTATTAGAAATACCAATTTTACCTCAGACACCACTTTAGTGGTTCAAGCTTATACAGGAGAGGTGGAACCGAGGCTCGCGCATGCGTTTCGTCAGTTTACGGACATGTGCACATCGTTGGGTGAGTATTGGGCTATTTAAGCCCATTTCTAGTAAAATCCTTCGGGAAAAACTTTATTATTAGGCACCCCCGGGTGCCTGAACTTGTTTGTGACAAATTGGTGGAACTTTGCTAGGTGTTTACAGTCATAAAACTAAGAATTCCTCTACTTTTGTCCGACAGATCTAAAACTTTGATCGCAATGTCAGACAAGCTGAGACCACGGGCTTCCGGCAACACTAGTAGTGAAAAGATGTCGACATCGTCGACAAAATCTGACAAAAACAAGTGCGGGGAAACTGTCACAAGATCCAAAAGAAAGGACATGGATGATATTTCTAATACTTCGAAATCATCCTCGTCGTCTTCGTCTTCGACGAGCAAGACACAAAAATCCAAACATTTCCCGTTGGGCGGCAAGACGCCACACGGCGCAGGGGGAGGGGAGGAGCCAAACGTCAATCTGGCTCAACCAATGGGAACGCTCCCTGGGGGCGGGATGGCTGGAGTGACAGGTCTCACGCCGCGTCTACTTCAGGCGCAAACCCACGCTTTCATGCAGCAGCAGCTCATGGCGAGCATGGCGCTGATGGGAGGGAACAATAGCTTTGCTTCACCCATGTTCTCCCCGTGGAATACACATCAGTTTAACTCCCCAGAGTATGAAACGGGGGCTCAGGCCTCGGTTGACGATGAACTATTAAATTCGCTGTCAGGACAAAACGAACACAACATCTCGACTGACGAGGAGTCGGTGGAGGAGTTGGCCGCCAACGAATCCAAGAAAGTAAACAACAAAGATGGCAGCGCAGAAGAGCTGCCCCCGCTGAAGGCTGGAGCGCTCGCTGACATCTTCAAGGAGGACTTGCACAAATCCACCACTGCTCAAGCCGGGAAAGAGGTAAATCCACATCTTGCCCATAGTTATAATCAGTACCTAACCGAAAAATTTGACAAAAAGACATACGAGGCTCTTACGGCCAGTTACCCCAGGGTTTAGAACATCCCCAAGTTACTCATACCAAAAACTGATGAGGAAATCTTCCTAGAATTGCCGGGTCCTATCAAGACTCTTGATGAAGATCTACAAGATATTCAGGAGGGAATCGTGGCGGGTTGTCGGCTTTGGCACCTTTGGTACACGGAATTCTGGAAAGAGGGGTGTCCAATGAGCCGATGGACAACTCAGCCCCACAGTCATGGAGGGGATTCATGTTCTCACGATGACCAACGCCTCTATAGTGCTAAAGCGGAATGGGATTCACAGGCCATACATGAAACCTGAGTTCCTGCGGGCCATAACGAAGGTTCAGGAGTCCGATAAGGACCCACAATGGTTGTATGGGAAAGTAGTAGACATAGCAGTCAACACTTATGAGAAAACAAGGAAGGCCGCCAGGGGGGCAATGAAAGAGTCTCAGGTGACGACAGAGAAAGACAGGGTCGTCACACCCATGAGTAAGAAACAAAAGTATGCACAAAAAATGCAAACCAAGCAAGGCACTCAGAATAGATTCGGGGGCTTCCACTACCCACAACAGAACTTTCAGCAGTTCCCAAACCAGGTTGAGGACATGACCACTATTCTAGTACGCCCTAAGACAGCTGTACTTGTACTCACAAACTAGGGTGTACCAGTATAATGGCCTTTCTAACAGTAGCAGTGTATCTGGGCTTTTTCATTATATTTCTCTTATAGACACAATTTACTATACACCATGTTTGGTACCATTGGAAAGAGAACATCTCAATCTATACACTGGCGGTTTTACAAACTACAATCTTTCAAATCTAATCAAATATAATGCATTGAATAGGACACAGACATAAACTATTCTTATATAGACCCAGTGAAATCAATTTCCGAATTTTGTGTTACATTTGCTGATAAAAATAAACATAAGGGGTAGTAGAATAGATACTGATCTATTACTCTGCGTTTTGGTTTTATCCCCTAGTGGAATGGTAAGGTCATAAATAGGTAAAATCATGAGAAAAAATGGGATTCTTTTCCCAACCCATACCCCCCAGTGTTGGTATAGGTAACACCCATTGTTCTATGAGCACTGCAGACCCATGATAGGGGGTCAGTGACCTAGCATAGCTAGGCTGTCATGGTCTACTGATCACACCAAGTGTACCAATTTAATGGTACACCCCAAAATCATGCACAGTACCAGAATATTGGTATGGTCCAATTCACACTCACAGGGCCCTACCACAGTAGCAGTGCGTACCAACAAGCTATTCCCGTCCCCTACCTGCAAACTTCAACCCCAACTACCTGGGAAAGAACTTCATCCCGAACTACAGGCCTACAACCCCAAACCAAGCCTACACCAAGCCGAGACAACCCCAACCCCCCCCCCCCCCCCCCCGGCTGCTTCAAACCCTGGTGGTAAGGGTTTTCAGAAGAAGGCCCCCAAGTAGAGCAGGTGGGTGAGTCTGACTTTATTAATTCTGCTCAAAATTTTCAAGCTGGTAACACTGTTAATTTCTTAGAAATGTGGGGAAATTTTACCAAAGACACATGGGTGTTGGAGCAGGTTGGAGGGGTTAAAATCCCTTCTGTGGGTGACACCACTGACAAGAGCTTTAAGTTTCCACTGACATTCAATGATGATGAATCCACAATTGTTGACTCTGAAGTACAAAAGTTGTGTAAAAAGGGTGTGGTGGTACAATGTGAACATGTGTTGGGAAAAGTAGTCCCCAATGTATTAATGAGGCCCAAGAAAAATGGTGAATACAGGATGGTGTTAGATCTCTCCAGACTGAACAAAGTGGTTAAATATGAACATTTCAAAATGACCTCGTTAAAGATCGCTTTAGAACTCATGCGGAAAGGGGCGTGGCTCTCAAGTGTGGACCTTCAGGATGCATATTACACTGTACCTGTCCATGAAGATGACCAAAAGTACCTCAGGTTTGTCTGGAGGGGGGTCTTGTATCAGTTTACAGCACTGCCCAATGGACTAGCCTGTGCCCCAAGGTTCTTCACCAAAATATTGACACCGGTGTTCTCCGAGCTCAGAAAGAAGGGAAATGAGTGTTTCTTCTACATAGATGACAGTTTCATCATTGCTGACTCACAACATCAGTGTAGGGAGTCAGCAAGGGAGGTAGCGGCGACTCTCGACTCACTCGGGTTCGTAATACATTTTGTACATCCAGAGAAATTAGTGTTAGAACCTACTCAATGCCTAGATTTTCTAGGGTTTACTCTAGACTCCAATGGAAGTGGACGAAACTAAATAACCTTGTCCTGCTCCTGCTGTAGCTACCGCTTGAATGAAGAAAAACGTTGTTCCTTCTGTTATGACATCATTGTGTTACCATAGATACATGTCACAGGGTGGCAACCTGGTTGCCATCCATTGTGTGTTGCTAGGGGACCCTGGTAACCAGCTTGTTGTTGGTTGTTTGGGATCCTGGGCTGTGTTTTAGCTGTGGTGGGGCTAGAACTGAGCGGTTTCATCCATTGGGACTCATCAGGCTACTGTTGTAGTACATTTGTGGGACACATGGAGTGTGAGACAGGGATGTGGCTACTTTGCGGTACCAGCAATAGGGCTGCTGGGTGGTTCTGGGATCTATACTTTCTCTATTTTAATTAGGACCTAGGTAGGTCTAATTTTTGTGGGCCTAAAAATAAATTGGGTATTTATTTTAGGGGGCAGGGGTGTATCTATGGATAGGCCTATGGGGGGGCCGGTGCTAATGGTTGTCCTCACGGGGGGTGGGGACTGTCATTTTTTAAAAATGGGGGGAGGGTCACCGCTACAAATAATGCTTGTTGAAGCTTTTTTTGGTAATGTGACTAGGTTGTGGTTTCCTTCCCCCGGACCTTGGTTGTAAGTTTATTTGAGGCTAGGGCCACCAATATTTAGACCTAGGGGTGCTGTTGTGTGGAGTCTCTGGATCCAGTTGAACTCAGAGAGATTCCTGTTTCGGGCTGCTGCGGCCGTGGTGGGGGCAGCGAAAATGAAATCTACGACGTAAATGATCACATCGTCGATTCCATTGTGCCCAGGGGACCTAAAATGACTACCAATTTCACTGTCTGCCCTATGGTGGCCAGCACTTGTGTCTCTATGGTTGGTTATTTTGTCCCTTTCTGGGTGAGTGATTTTGTCAAAGTGGGTTTTGAACCTTTTCTTTGATTTCACTCCCGGTTTGTCCGACATATTGGATCCCACACTTCTTACATTGTAGGCAGTAAATCAGGTTGGAACTGCAGCAGTTCACATCATATTTACTAATGTAAGTCCTTCCAGTGGCAGTGCAGGTGATTCTGCCACTGGTGTCTAGACGGGTGCCTAGACTCCAATGAGATGACAGTCACTCTGACACAGGATAAGGTAGACAAATTCCATCGTGCGGCCTTGAGGGTGTTTCTCAAGAAATCTTCAATCAGAAAAATTGCTGGACTCATGGTGGCCTACACACCAGGGATTGATTATGGAGGGGCCCATCTCAAAACTCTGGAAAGGGAGAAAAATGAAGCGCTCAAAACATGTGCGGGACACTTTGATGCACTCACTCAACTCCACTGATGCACAAAAGGAGATCTTCTGGTGGTTAGAAAACATCCCAGTAGGAGTTAGAAAAATCAGGGGTGAACTAGGACAAATTGTAGTAGCGACAGATGCCTCAGAGGCTGGTTGGGGTGCCCACAGGGGCACTCTCACAGCTGGGGGGCGTTTCACAAATGTCATAAGAATTGTGGGCCATACTATTTGGTTTACAAGCACTAGTCCCTGAAGCTGGAGAAGAGATTAAACTTCCAACTGACAATACAACTGCATTAGCATATGTCAAACACATGGGGGGTGTGGTCTCCCCTCAATGTAACATGGTAGCAAAGCTCATATGGGAGTGGGCTGAGGAGAACCAGAATTGGCTCACCATAGCTCATATCCCAGGAGTGGAGAATGTGTTAGCTGACTACAAGTCCAGAAACTTAAATGATGAAATTGAATGGGAAGTCAGCGACAACATATTTGCAAAAATCTGTGGGATGTTTGGGAGGCCAGATGTAGACCTATTCGCCTCTAGAATGAACCACAAATTGCCATGCTTTGTGTCTTGGACCCCGGAGCCGGGGTCCTGGAAACATGATGCATTCACAATACCATGGACTGATCAATTCTTCTACCTCTTCCCTCCTTTCAGCCTGGTCAGACAAGTGATCCAGAGGATTGTGAGGTACGACACGCAAGGAGTGCTGCTGGTCCCTGATTGGCCAGGGCAACCCTGGTACAGCCGCCTCACAAACCTCGCAAAGAGGAAGCTCAAGTTCAGGAAGGGAGCCAACAATCTCGTGCCACACAGGAGGGTTCAAAATCAGGAGAGTATGCAGAAGACTTTTTATAGCTGAGAAGTTAAGAAGGCAGGGTTTTCAGAAGCCACAATCAAGTTAATCATGACATCATTCAGAGATTCCACTAAAAAATAATATATGGTATACTTGAAAAAGTGGGCTTTCTACTGTTTGCGCAATGAAATATCCATCATGAAACCCTCACTCCCTGAAGCTTGTGGGTTTCTCACTGAACTGTCCAACTTGGGAGCCAAGTACTCGGCTATAAATACTGCAAGGTCTGCCCTATCAAAACCTCGTTATGGTGGTAAGACCTTTGGAGCAGTTCACGAAGTTACATTGTTATGTAAAGGGGTGGGTACAGTTAACCCTTCGGGGGAAAGATATAAGGGGTTTTGGGACGTGGTAAATGTTCTAGAACTCTTTCAAGAGTGGGGCAACAACAAGTTTTTGTCACTCAAATTGCTCACATTCAAGTTAGTCATCTTACTGTTATTAGTTACTGCCCAGAGGGGCCAAACCATTGAAAAATATTGTAGAAGAGAAGGAAGTAACCTTTTTTCTTCACGAAATGTTGAAGCACAACCCGCCCAGGGGAGGCGCTTGATGTAATCACGGTGAAGGCCCTCGAGATGGATTATGACGTTTGTGTTGTCTGTACAATCCAGGAGTACTTGAGATGGACCAAAAAGCTCAGGATCCAGTGTCCAATTGAGAGCAAAAATCACTAATTGTTAAGTCATTTCCCCCCACACTCTGGGTGTACTGGATCTCGCGGGAAGCAATGTGGGCAAGTACGGCCGTCAGAAGTAAGGCGCTCACTCAACCAGAGGGGCCTCCACATCTAAGGCCCCTCCCATCGGGTCCCTCTGATTGCGATCATGCAGAAAGCTGCATGGCGCAACGCCTCTTCATTTGCCAACTATTATGACCAATCGAGGATGACCCTGACCGCTTTGGCAGGGTGATTCTGGCAGAGGCACATGAAAGAATACTCTCGAAGAAAAGGAAGGCAAACAAAGACAAATCTTGATCTGAATATTCCATAAAATCTGTGTATTGATGAACTTGTCAGTTGTGACCGTATATGAATTTATTCATTTTCAAAATAAATTCGAAGGGTGTTATGAAACAGCTGGTTGTCAATTTATTCAGGATAAAAAACATTTATTTCATAAAGTTATCTACTTAAAAAATACAAAACAAAATTCTCTAAATATTTATTTGAGAAGAAAATTATCAGATATGACTGAAGTCTCCTGTATAACCTTGAACTACTAAAGTGGTGTCGGGAGGTAAAATTGTAG
Source organism: Harmothoe impar (assembly GCA_947462335.1). Classification (NCBI taxonomy): domain Eukaryota; kingdom Metazoa; phylum Annelida; class Polychaeta; order Phyllodocida; family Polynoidae; genus Harmothoe; species Harmothoe impar. Next base: position 33,498,190 of record OX381718.1, read on the forward strand.
AATTAAATGAGACTTACCAGGGTAAGTTGATATTTGATTATGATTTTGCCGAGGGCACCACAAGTGGTGCAGAGTATACAGGCCCACCCGCCCTCACCTTAATCAGAAATCAAGTGATTCCTTTGGTTCTCAAAAGATTAATCTTAAAAATCAAAGAGATTGATATTTATATTGGTTTTACGCAGCAAAAATCATTAGTTGTGGGAATTTATTTTACTCCACAATAAGTGCTGTATAATTTTCTATCTTATAAATATTTAGACTCTAAATCCTGACGACACGAATGCGCGAGCCTCGGTTCCACCTCTCCTGTATACTCTGCCCTCGGCAAAATCATAATCAAATATCACCATACCCTGTTAAGTCTCATTTAATTCTACAATTATTAGGGGCTTTTGTTGCAATGGGTTGGTGTGCGTGTGTATCTGGTTACATCAGCCAGGAGCAGACAACTTCCCACATCCCGCTCATCATCAGTCGACTTGCGTAAGTCTCTTGAATATGATAATTACTGTTAAATCTCGGCCATAAGCCGAATTTTATTTGGCGTTTTTATTTGCTATTAGCCAAATTTTAAGCCCTAAACTCCCATTCGGCTTATAGGCGAGGTTGTAATAATGTAGGAACATAGTGAAAATAAATTTCAAGCACTTTTGTTACAAGCCGAATTTTTACTCCCAAACTCACATTCGGCTTATAGCCAAGGTCGGCTTATAGCCAAGGTTTTACGGTACAATAAAAACGTTTCTAACATAGAAAGTACATGTATGCATCAGTAGACTTGCCAAGGTCTCTTGAATATGAATTATATAGCACTATGTCTTAGGAAAAAAGATATGTATATAGTCTAAAATCCAGAGCTAGATGTCGCTAGGTCAAATAATGATTCTTGACCACATTAACTGAGTTTAAGGTTCCTACCTTTCAAACCTTTCAAACCTTTGTCAGGGAATACTCTTTTATTGCTATAGTGGAGAGGTATATGATGTTTGAGTCTCTTCAGACCCTTTGTAAATTGGAGTTGTTTCAACAATAAAGGATGAAAAGCTCATCCTAGGCTGTGATTGATGGATAATTATAATGTAACCCTATAGTTTACAATGTTGGCAATGCCTAGAAATAAATTTGTGTGGACCCCTTAAAAATAGGCCTACTACTAGAAAAAATTATTTCGTTGAAATAGGGTCTAGGAGTATAATTATTATGAACACCAATATCACAGATAAGCATGATAACGTACTGAGGTATGTTAGGCCTATGATATTTTCACCACATAATAAATTCATTTAAATGTATTTCCGCAGGCGTTCATGATAGTCTAGGTATGCCTGGGTCGGTGGTGCATACCAGTGTCTGTCATTGGTGATCTGGGCTGGCGAGAATTCAGGATTGACAATTTCACCCAAAATTAGAGAAATCCACAGATGGATTCTCATGTAGTTATCATCAGTGTCAATGGTAGATGGGGTACAACTGTTAATCACCTTTTTAGGCAGATGGTCATTAAAAACAAAGGTAGGTGTAGGTGGTTCAGCAGTGGCTGGGGTGTTACACGTCTCATAATCCCTAGATAATAAGTCCTCCAGGGCTTGGTGGTCAATGGTTGTGTTTTCCAAATCGTCTGAGTTACACTATATCACACTATGAGCTTGGGGAATGGACGAGGAGGGTGCATTTTACACATTTGTTTACCAATGCAGCTCAGCCCTGAAGTGCTACTTGTTTTCAAGACTTCTCTTCATAGTGAATCACTTCCCACATTAAATGTATTACACGTGAATAATCCTCGGTTATGTCGCTAATATAAAATGTAATGGGGAAAATAAAATTACCGAATGGTCTTTAAAGATACCGTTAATTCTCCTGTATAAGCCTAACTCCTGTATAAGCCACATCCTGATTTTGGGCTTTTGTTGCAATGGGTTGGTGTGCACGTGTATGTGGTTACATCAGCCAGGAGCAGACAAATTCTCCCGTATAAGCCTAACTCGCGTATAAGCCGCATCCTGATTTTGGGCCCATCCTATAAGCCACACTGGCGATCTGATCATGGTCATTTTAGTACTGTACCATAGTAGCAAAGCCAAAAACTCGCCTACAAGCCACACCCCGAATCTGGGCCAATCCTATAAGCTGCACTGGCAATTTGACTCGTGTACTAGCAGTGGCTTCTAGGCGAGGATTTACAGTAGCAGTACCCTTTGATGAAAAAACGTACCCGGTAATGGTTTGAAAACAATTAATTAATCAAATTTGATGCTAAAGTTATCAGCAGTATCTTAAAAAACAGCGAACAAAATCCATGATTTTCTTTTCACTTTCTTAAAAGATTGTTCAGATCTTTTTTCCTTTTTTTTTGTTATTGATTCTTTACACTGACTGTTTATTGCTGTGATTTTCAATACTAATATACAAAGTTTTAAAAAATAGGGCAAAGATGGTCTAAATCTCTCATTTAAAGCCTAAATAATGAGTCAAATTGCAAAAGTGGAGAAAGCGGGACCATCTCACAATTTATTGCGCTGTGCGTTACTGGATTGGTACGGTACAGAGGGGAGCAGGATTACCTGAGTGATACCCCCTTGCGTGTTTATCACTAAGGCATGAGTAATCTGAGCCCCTACAGTATCATAAATGGTCATGGTTTCATTGGTAAATGATTCCAATGTACTAGCTCAATTGCAAGTTAGATATAGCAAATATTACCATTTACCGATACACGTATATCAAATATTCAAAGTATTACTAAATGCAAACTTTTGGTCCAAAATGGTGTAATTTTTTATGCCGAAGTGGTGGCGTAGCCACCTCGTGGTGCCGCCAGGCACCACCAGGACGAGGTATATGATGTTTGCACTTTACCAGAAGTCAGAACGGGCGCCGCCATCTTGGATGGTGCCGCCATCTTGGATTAAGGAGTCACAACACAAATTTATGCTATGTTATTACAAAAATATAAATCAACCTTGAATAGTTCCTGATGGTTGATTATAATTATACCTACCCCCCTAACATTGACCCAAGGAATTAAATGGTTCTATTGGTTTGTTGCTAAGACAGCTGGTTGCCTAGCAACAGCTATTCTAATTGTTTATCGGCCTAGCAACACACATTTCCATGGTCCAGAGGTGGATTATAATCATACCTACCCCCCTAATATGGACCCAAGGAATTCAATGGTTCTATTGGTTTGTTGCTATGACAGCTGGTTGCCTAGCCACAGCTATTCTAATTGTTTATCTGCCTAGCAACACACATTTCCATGGTCCTGAGGTTGATTATAACCATACCCACCCCCCTAATTTGGACCCAATGAATTCAATGGTTCTATTGGTTTGTTGCTAAGACAGCTGGTTGCCTAGCAACAGCTATTCTAATTGTTTATCTGCCTAGCAACACACATTTCCATGGTCCTGAAGTTGATTATATTCATCCATACCCCCCTAACATTGACCCAAGGAATTCAATGGTTCTATTGGTTTGTTGCTAAGACAGCTGGTAGCCTAGCAACAGCTATTCTTATTGTTTATCTGCCTAGCAACACACATTTCCATGGTCCTGAGGTTGATCATAATCATACCTACCCCCTAAATATGGATCCAAGGAATTCAATGGTTCTATTGGTTTGTTGCTAAGACAGCTGGTTGCCTAGCGAAGGCTATTCTAATTGTTTATCTGCCTAGCAACACACATTTCCATGGTCCTGAGGTTGATTACAATCATACCTACCCCCCTAATATGGACCCAAGGAATTCAATGGTTCTATTGATTTAGTTGCTTAGACAGCTGGTTGCCTAGCAACAGCTATTCTAATTGTTTATCTGCCCAGCAACACATATTTCAATGGTCCTGAGGTTGATTATAATCATACCACCCCCCTAATATGGACACAAGGAATTGAATGGTTCTATTGGTTTGTTGCTAAGACAGCTGGTTGCCTAGCAACAGCCATTCTAATTGTTTATCTGCCTAGCAACACACATTTCCATGGTCCCAAGGTTGATTATAATCATATCTACCCCCTAAAATAGACCCAAGGAATTGAATGGTTCTATTGTTTTTTTGCTGAGACAGCTGGTAGCCTAACAACAGCTATTCTAATTGTTTATTTGCCTAGCAACACACATTTCCATACCCCCCTAAAATGTACCCAAGGAATTGATAGGAACTGCCATATTTGAAGTAATATCATCTTTCCCCCTGATAACCCATCATATGACATATTGTCAGAACTCATCACATCATATCCAATATAGGCATACTACTACCATATTCCAAAATCGCGAATTTATATACTCGCAAAAATGCGCCTTTTAGAAAAATCTCAAAAATTTATACACGCGAAAATATGTACGTTTACAGTATTTTGGTCTTGAATTCAGACCCCTCAGACTTGTGATGCCAAAAATGTCACCCCTTTTGACCATATGACTACAGCTAAATGACTGACCATCATTTAGCCTGGACATTACCATCTGTCCCATAAATGGAAATAACATCCTCCATGTGGTAGTAACATCACCACCACTACAACATTGCATATACTAACATCTGCTACTATTATACCAAGTCATGGCTCTAAGCCTATGGCTCCTTTACATTTTTCTCATATTCCATATACCGATTGTTATATATTACTCAGTCTGATCATGTTCAATCGACTGGATCTAGAAGAATACAGGTTTTTGACCTATCTTTATTCAGTATAAATAAAGGAAATTCAATCAATCAATCAATAAAAGCCCGTGTGTTACTCTTCAAAGGTGGGGGGAGGGGCAGAAAAATGTTGTCAACCCTCACTGTTAAATAATGACCACTCCCTACATTACATTAATTGTATTTAAAATAATTCAGAGGACCTATATTGAAGAACCAAGTATACATTACACTTATACGATAATATGTATCACCTTATGGAGACACCCAGGTGATAGACCTGAAATCTGCATGGACAAGCGTGCACACACAGAGAGCCAATACAGACACCAGATAACGGCAGCTTATCTGCCGAGTACTGCATATCTACAAGTGTTGCCTGCATGCACCAACAGGGCCAAATGGTAGTCGTCAATGATAGCATTGTTTATTGAGACTCAATCAGAGCGATAATGGTCATCAATGATCATTGAAGACGATACATCAGCTTCAATCAATAATGGCCTTCAGCCTTCTCCCATCCTCCAGCCTATATTTGTATACCTTTCATGGTAGTCTTTCTTTTTTTTTCTGACTGCCCTTTTCCCTATTCCCACCTAGAAGCCACCGGCCGGGGTGTTGGTGTGTGGGCAGTGTGTGCTGGGGGGGGGGGGGGGTGTTGGTATGTGGGCAGTGTGTGCTGGGGGGGGGGGGGGGTTGGTGTGTGGGCAGTGTGTGCTGGGGGGGGGGGGGTGTTGGTGTGTGGGCAGTGTGTGCTGGGGGGGGGGGGGGTGTTGGTGTGTGGGCAGTGTGTGCTGGGGGGGGGTGTTGGTGTGTGGGCAGTGTGTGCTGGGGGGTGGGGGGGTGTTGGTGTGTGGGCAGTGTGTGCTGGGGGGTGGGGGGGTGTTGGTATGTGGGCAGTGTGTGCTGGGGGGGTGTTGGTGTGTGGGCAGTGTGTGCTGGGGGGGGGGGGGTTGTGGCTGGGAAAATCCCTTCCACATCAATGAGGGGCGTAAAGATGAGAGATGAGACGTCAGTTGTTGTACTTAGTATCTTTTATTAATAATAATATCAATATCAGAGTACCAGTAACTAGGGCTCAGTATATAAGTTACTGATGGTTGCAAGATGATAGGTGATTTCCTCCTCCATCTGACAGGGGTATAAGTACAGGCGCCCGGCAGGTGGAGGGGGAGCCCATGTGACCGGAAGTAGATGTAACAGTGGGTTTCATTGGATAATATACATTTGACATTTGATTGGATAATTATATATTCATGGCTTTAACATGTGGCGTGCGCTGGACCGCGGGTGGAGGAGCCTGGATCCAGTGCATTATGGGTAATAGATTACATAATAGGTAGCATGTACACGTGGGGGCTTTGTCGCCCACCTCCAGGTGGTCTCCAGCCGGCTCAAGTGGCCTGGCGGTGCCATACTGATTAAGGGTGTCCAGGTTATAGCATTGTTTATGTGTTGACAGTTAATCCTTGGGGTCAACATATAGTTCACTTGTTTGTGTATAGGTGAGCGGTCGGTGCCTCGTCGTCTGGAAGGCCGACAGATACCTTTGTATAGGGGGATAAGGGTCTGCTTGTGATCTATGGATTAATTATGCATGGGGAAAAGCTTGGATTGGCTGAATGAGAAATAGGCATGTCTGACGTCTAGGTGTACTTTGATGGACATATGGATTGAAAATATGTAGAAAGTATTGTGCGTATTACAAATAATAATAAATATGAATATTAATAATCATAAATCATAATTATGACGTAATATGAAGTAATATTACGTAATACAATTGATGAAGGTAAAATAAGGGGTTTTGTGGCGTGACAGCACCCCCCAATACAACTCCTGCATGCCCTCGTGCAGGCCGAGAAGTCGTAAAGGAAGAGTTATGTCACGCATCAAAGGTATTTGTACAAACATATTTTTTTTGTATTTTCTAATTTTGTATCTAGCTATCTTATACTATGACTATGACTACGTTCTTAATCACATTTTTCTAAGTAATACAGTGTTTCAAACGTACATGTTATGCGGTGGTAAAAATTAGTGATTCAATGGTAACGTACTGATACTATATGTCTCGCTTCCGTTCTATTAATATAGTTATACCTTTTGGGAAGCATTTTTAACTTACCAAATATTTACATAATACAAATATGGTACAGTGGTAATAGCTTATTGTGACGCACTGGTTCTATATGTCTCGCTTCCGTCCTAGGTTATAATACAAGTAATTCGTACAATGGAAAGCTGTAAGAAATTTCATTTCGATATTCGACGTTGATAAACTAAGCGTTTACATAGGCCATGTGTAGTACTTAGCATGATATGATAGTACATGTATAACAATAGGTATTGAGCAGTGTATTTTGTTTATGCAATGATCTCTGGCAATGCTTGGTCTTTTGATATTCGTTCTCAATGTCGAGGGGCAATGGAGGAAGTTCGTTCTGAGCTTATCACCTTCTATGTTAAATTTATGTTTCGTTTCCTGTCTCACTCTTTTTCATAACGATGGCTGTCAATAGTTCAGTAGTGGTCATGTCTTTTGGGTTTTTGATAAGTGACGTAGTGTTGTCACTGTCAGGGTCGGTGTAAATTCATTAACAATAGAGTCACGTTCGTAGGGTAGGGATAGTAGTGGGATGGTGTGGTTGACGTGTCCTAGGTAAATCTTGAGAGTAATAATAGGGTTGGTCTTATGTCCAGAGTTTGTCACTCCAAAGTGACGCGCTATCTTGTTTTAATTTACACTTGAAGATGGTTTTGATAACAGCGTATATGATTAAAGCTACAAATATCAGGGTAAAAATGTTATGGGCGTCAACGTATTGATCCAAATTGATGGTGTGATTTTCCTTGGTTTCACTCTGGGGGATGGGGTTGATAAATTTCCAAGAGATGTTGTTGGGTCGAGCACTAACGGTCGGGACGGTCGCGAATAGTGCTCTTCTTTTGGATACATATAATAAGTAGAAGAATCCTACGGCGTTTAGAATGCAAGTGACTGGTACTATGTAGTTCCATACGGGACTAGCGAAGAAACTAGCTATGTTCTCCCGTATGGGTGTGTCCTGGATGGGTCGGTCTAACGTGTCTGCTGCGTTGGTGGCTTCTATTAAAATATTCCTGGTGAAGGGTTCCAGGTCCAATGTGATGTCTGATGATAACTTGCTGATGTTTGTCATAGATTTGATGATGGCTTGTGTATGGAGATGTGGTATGTGTATTGGGATGTGGTGTAGTGATGATGCTGTGATGTTGAGATTGTTTGTGAATGTGAGTAGTATGGGTGTATTGGCCGCGTGCATTAGAAAATGTGTTGAAGAAGATTCAGTGTTTGGGAGGTACAATGAGTCAAACTGTAAGTGGCACATACATGGGACACCAATAACTGCGTAGGCCGAGGCTTTCTTAGTAGTTGGTGTGATGTGCTGACAGATGATGTGGTAGTACTCCCTGTTAGTAGTTACTAAATACTTGTCTTTACCAATAGCTATAGCACGGGTTTGTATGGGTCTCAGAGGGTGTACTTGAAATGTGCAGAGTTTGGCTATGTCTGCCTGATTACCATTAAAGGCCGCCATGCGTCAGGTTGGCTGATCACTGCATATTCTAGGCATGGTCCTAGCGCATACTTTCAATATCGAGCCTTGGCACGTAAGCAAATCTGCGTTTGTCATCTCTAAGGGAGTGGTCATTTTTTAACAACAGGGGGGGGGTTGGTGGATTTGGGGGGGGGGGAAACCAAAAAATTTCGACCCCTCCCACGGGGGGGACCAAAAGAATTTCGACCCGCTCACGCAAAAATCCACCGACCCCCCCTGTTGTTAAAAAATGACCACTCCCTAAGTACAATGTCTCTGCCTCGTTGACAGTGAGGAAAGTTTTATCAGTGTGTAATAGGGTAGATCCAGAACTTGTCGTATTTTCAGTGTTAATTGGAACATGAGGTGTAATTATTTGATATAAGTTAAATGCTGCGTCTGTGGCAGAAATGATAACGTTAATATGAATGTATAAGTGAGTTTTGGAATAGGTGTATAGTGCGACTGGTTGTGAGTAGTAATATGCGGTGTCAATAATAGTTACCTCGGATCCTGGGTTCCTAATTTTGAGTTGTGTGTCTAATGTGTCTAGCTTGAGTGCTAGTTCTGTGGGTTGAATCATATCCGGTGCTAATATTCCAGTGGACAGTAATCTGAGGGAATTTTCCACTTTGTATAACCCTTTTGGTACGCAATCCTGGTCATTAGAACAATTACCTGAGCCGATATGATGGCTGACTGGGTAATCCTACGGTCCTGGTCGGCTTGGAGGGAGGTTAGAGTTGTGGAGAAATCATCAGACCACGAGTCTATGGATTTGGTAATATTAAGTAGGGATTCCTGTACAACGTCCTGTTGTTTTATATAGGTGTCTAGAAACTGCTGGTGTTGCTGGGTGACGTCGTGTAATCCTTGTGCAGTTTTAACATTGATGTCGGCCAGCGTACCAATTTTAGCATCTAGATGGTGTATGACGTTGATAATTGAATCCATGTCTCTAGTAGTTGCCAGGCCAAAGATGGATTTGAAGAGCTCCCCTAGGAATCCTAGGATAGCTCTCTTTGGCCTGTTAGTAATAGGATCCGAGAGCAAGTGTGCAATGTTCTTTAGAGTTTTAATAATATTAATATCTACGTTTTGTAGCAGTCGGTCAAGGTCAGCAGCTTGTTATAGTATCTTAGCGTCGTGGCTGTCGTGGGGTCCTAATGAAGTCAATTGTAGAGTCCTGATGGTGTTGTTGTAGCTTCGGACGAGAAGCCATTGGGATGTTGTAGGGGATGCCCAGTATGACCTCGTGTAGGTCATGACCGGTGATGATTTGTCCCGGCAGGTGTTCATAGATGAGGCCAATATTTTGCCTCACTATTGGTTGCGCTGCCGTGTAGATGATGTGTGCGATGAGTAATAGGAGGTATGGTGTATACCTCATGATTCCCGTGTTTTTGGGATTTGATAGTTGATAATAGTAATAATAAAAATAGTCGATCGTTGATAATAGTAATAGTTGATAGTCGATAGTTGGTGAAGGATGAGTGTAAGTGCGCAGTACTGGCGGGGGTCTACCAAATTAACTGTGGGCTGCTCCTGACTGAATTGAAGTGTGTAGGGGTGTGGTCACTGGGTGACTGTGGAAAGATGGGGGGATGTGTGGGAACTTATACCCTTTGGTCTGGGTACAGGGTGGTGGCTATGTCACCCTGCCATGTTGGTCGTTATCACACTCCCATAAGTGGAGCTTTTGTTTGCGCGGTCCAGTGGTGGCGCCATCCAGGGCTCAGATTGCGGTCATCCTCCTGGTGTTGTTGACACCTGCGATGCATGTGGGCCCTCGCCTGCATACAAGGCTTTTCCACTGGTCTATGAGGGGGGGGTGGATTAAGGTGCGCAAACTGTCCTTTCATGTCGGTTTAGACATGTTGATAATAGTTCTATGTGAAGTGTCAGTTTGTTAAAGGAGCAGCAATAATATGGAGTCGCCCTGCCACTTACTTGTGTGGTGAAATGGGTATAGATGGATAATAGTAATAATAGTAATAATTGATGAAGCTTGTGCGCTTTATGGTGATAAATACTGTATTTTCAGTATCTCTGTGGTGATCTGTGTGTCGATGTTGATCCTTTGATAGTAATGGTGATAGTAAATAATAGTTGATGTGTCTTTGTAACGATAGTGATAATATAGTGAGCTTTTTGATGTTTATGTAATATCGGTGATAACTCTTTTCCTCTTATATATTCTATAGTTTATATTATGGTTTTAGTCCTACCGGTGTCCTCCTCTTGACTTTGGAGTGGACCGGCTTTGCTTTATATATATTCTTAGTTTGTAGTAGCGCTGGTCTCGCTTTATATGAGTCTCCATCTTTCTTCCATAGTTTGGTTATGAGGTCATCGTTCAGGTCAATGAGGCTGTGAATGAAGTCGTTATTTCTAACGTGGCATACCAACTTCAGTCTATCTACGTGGACTGGGTTTTTCATTGTTTTCATTGTGATCACAGATTTGAGGAGGACAGATGTTTTTGAGATGAATTTGCACACTATGTATGGACCAGAGTACACTTTCTGAAGTTTCAAACATTTTGTTCTATCCATCAGTCGGGGTACCTTGACATACACTAGTGATTCTTTCTGCACTTTTGTAGGTTTGGCTTTTTTGTCGTGTTGTTGTCTCATTTGTTCTGTCCTCTTTTCGATGTTTTCAATGACCTGATTGTATGTATAGTCTATTTTCTTCAATTTGTCGATGATGTGGAGATTCAGACTTTTCTCTTCTTCTTGGTTTAGTTTGTAGTCTACTATGGTATTTGGATTCCTCCCCTTCATAATGAAGAACGGTGTGAAGGCGGTGGTGGCGGACTCTGTGTTGTTTATAGAGAACACCAGGTGTGGTAGGAATACATCCCATGTGTCCTGATGTTCCTCACAGTAGGCCCGTATGCCTTCAGACAGCGTCTTCACATATCTTTCAGCCTGGCCGTTCGATTTTGGTCTATAGGCCGAGCTGAAGACATGTTTTATGTTGAGGGAAGTTGTCTTGTTTCTGAATTTTGAGTTTTTATATGACGTTCCATTGTCTGACTGGAGGTATGTCAGTTCCGCCAGAACAACCTTCTCTATGAATTCTGCGGTCGTTGTTTCCGCGTCCAATGATGTAGTAGGGTAAGCTATACAAAATTTAGAGAATCTGTCGACCACTACCTGAATGTATATATTCTTTCCTGGTGTTGGTGGTAGTGGGCCTATGGCATCTATGTGGACAAACTGGAATGGGTAAGAAGGGGTACTATGGGCCGTCATTGGCAGATTGTTGGTTAGGTTCATCTTTTTGGCTTTCAAACAGACGTGGCAGGTCGCTGTGAACTTCTGGACGTCCGCCACCATGCTCTTCCAATATACTTTGGGAAGCATGGTCGACAGCATTCTTTGTGCGCCAGCGTGTCCTGCCATTGGTAGGTCGTGGAAAAGCTTCAAGATGGGAAGTCTCATGTCATCTGGGAAGACGGGTTGAAATGAGAACTCCTTGTGTTTCTTCCATAGTACCGTGTTGATATCAAAATATCATTCAGCATGATGTGATCATCAGCTATCCTGATAAATTGCTCCGTTTCCTTCTTGTTTTTGTTGTTGGGTACCTGTCCGTTCTCTAAATATGTGATGATAGCTTTTGTATGTACATTATATCTTTGTTCTCTTTTGAGGTTGAGTATGGAGATCTGTGGGTCGGAGAGGCTCTCTATCATTTCAATCAGATGATTAGTCTGATTGGCCAAATGTTTTGCCATGTCTGTGGCATCTCTTCTAGGCTTCTCCTTTTTTGTCTTTGGTTTTGGTTTGGCAGTGGTTTTCTTAGGTTGCGGTGCCGGGGTGTGGCCTGGGACCGGTCGGGTTGCCGCAACCTGTTCTATATTTTCCGTCTGGGTTTCTTCTATGAATGATGATAGGGCTTCTAAGGATGTAGAGGGTACTGTCAGCTGCTGTGGGGCGTGGCCTGGGACCGGTCGTGCAGCTGAATCCACTTCCTGTTGTACTGAGGCCACTATGGCTGCTAACAGTCCCTTGTATTCCGTTTGTGGAAGCCCAAAATGATGTAATTTGGTACTTGGAATGTCTGGATTTGCTCTGATGTTGGGGGTCAGTCGTTTTACTTCTTCTATGTCTTCTGTGTTTTCCTCCATACATTCACAATAGAAGTGATGGGTGGAGTTTCTCTTCAGAATTGGTTTGGGTAGTCGTTTTGGTAGTGTCAATGGTGGTTCTTCTTCTTTGAACTTCTGTGTATGTATGTCATCCTCAAACATAATTCTATGTTGTACCCTAATTGTTTTGGTGGAGGATCTGTCATTGGAGTCTTGTCTAATGGGTAGTCTTGTCTTGACATAAAGTCGGATGGTATATTTAATTTGCCTCTTATGTGTCTAATATTGAACTGGAATTGCTGAATTTTGAGTGCCCACCTTGCCCACATGTTTTTGTTATCTGATTTTGTCAACATGTGGATGAGGGCTTGGTGGTCCGTATATAACTCGAATGGTCTTCCTTCTAGGTAATGTCTGAAGTACTCTATAGCAAATACTACTCCCAATAGTTCTCTGTGGGTGGCACCATAATTTCTTTCGTGGTCATGGAGTGCTCTGCCCGCAAAGGCTACTGGTGGTAGAACGCCGTCTTTTTCCTGGGAAAGAGTAGCTCCCAGGGCTCTACCAGATGCATCTGTTGTAAGATGGAACTGTTTGTTATAGTCTGGATACAGCAAGATGACAGTCATTGCATATAGAGTCCTTCAGGGTCTGAAATGCAGTCTAACATTCTTTGGTCCAGACAAATTTGTTCCCATTTTTGAGCAGGTTGAATAGAGGTCGACCAATTTCACTGAACCCTTTGATGAATTTCCTATAGAATTGGGCGAGTCCAGTGAATGATCGCACCTCTTTTGCGGTCTTCGGTGTGGGGAATGTCTGGATCTTGTGGACTTTGTCTGGGGATGGTTTGATGCCGTCGGTGGTGACTTTCATTCCTAGGAAGTCTAGCTCCTCTAGGAAGAATTCGCACTTGGTTTTCTTCAACTTTAGTTTGCCATTTCTTAGTGCTTCGAATATATTTATTAAATCGATGAAATGTTGATCTATGGTAGGTGACAGGCACAAGATGTCGTCCAAGTATGGGATTGCACATTTGTACTGCAGGTTCTGTAGTATCATAATTGACTACAGCTTGGAAAGCCTGAGCACTGCTGGCAAGTCCAATGGGCATGGTCTTGTATCTGTACTTCTTGGTCCTAGTTAGAAAAGCTGTGATGTCCCTGTCGTCCTCTATAATTGGTATCTGGAAGTACCCTTGTTGGGCATCCATTTTAGAGAACACGGCGGGTCGCATCTCACCAATCATTTCTAGGCTGTCGTCTGCTCGTGGGGATGTTAGTGCTTGGTTGATGGATTGGGAATTCACGTATTTTAAATCTGTCACTAGTCTGTAACCCTGCCCGTTCTTTTTCTCTACAAGAAAACTTCTGGATGACCAGGGACCCGTTTTGGTTTCTTCCAAAATGTCCTGCTTTACCAGCTTCTGACATTCAATTTCAAGTCGTTCAGCTTTGTCTTTGTCTATGTCCTGTTCGTCATGACCTGTCTTATCTTGTACCATATTTATATGATATTCGTCATCTGACATGGATTGATCCATGTCAGAGTCAGAGTACTCTGAATATGTTGGTGTTGGTACGTAGAATGTTTTGTCTGACCCAGTTGATGATGCACTGTCACTGATAGTAGAGTTGTTGTCTATGTCTGTGTCTATGTCTGTCTCCTCTGGTTGTGTGTCGTCGTAGCCTGTTGATGATACCGTAAATTCTCGCGTATAAGCCTAACTCGCGTATAAGCCGCACCCCTAACTTTGACAAATTATATAAGCCGCAGAGGGGATTTGAATATTGCGATTTTGGTACTGTAGTATACTCATAAAAACTCTCGTATAAGCCGCACCCTATATAGGCATGTTTGGTATCAAAAGAAAGCTGAGTCTGACTCGCGTACAAGCCGCGGCTTCTACGCGAGAATTTACGGTATATGATTTTCTTTGTCTATGTCTGTTTTTGTATATAAGGCTACTATTTCACCCTTCTGGATTTTACAGATTCTAGAGGTGATATTCAATAATATCAGTGGGTGTCTGTCTCTTTGGTCAGGTGTCACGATTGAACGTTGTACGATGTAATTTGGAAGTTTGTCTGATTTGTCAAAATTGTCTGTTATACCATTGATTTGATTGACTGAGTGGTAGCATGTGACTTGGCCTGTTATGGCCATTTCGGAAAATAGAGGTATCGAAATGGCTCTCACTGCCCTTATTGGTTGAGATTGTGGAGTTGGGTCAGTGGAGTAATTGATTTTGCTTCTAGTTTTTGATAGGAAATCTGTTCCCAATATGATTGGTGAGGAACAATTTGGAACAATTGCAAATTGATGACTGAAAGTTTTGCCTTGAATTTTGAATTTGATTTTGATGTGACACAATGCTCCATCGGCAAGATAAACTTTGGACCTGATTCGTGAAAACTCATGAGGAACTAGTTTCGATAGAGTGGAGGATAGACCCTCTCTCATGCAAGAGACGGTGGCTCCTGTGTCTACTAGACTGGGGATGTTGGTATCTTTGAATTGTAGATCTATATTGCCATTGACCATGTTGATAAACAAAACACTCTGCTCACCTTCTTCCATGTGTAGGTCGGGGAGTGGTGGGGGGACGACTTCCAGGGTAGCTTGGACGTCGGCAGGTTTCCCACGCACGGGTGCAGCATTGTGGATTGTTTGTGGGTCATGTGGCGTGATGTCGATGGGCGATGCTGTGTCATCTGTGGTGGGGACTGTTTTGTCATCCTGATGAGGCCTATCCATAGGATGACAATCTAGTTTCCCGTCGTCTTGGCGAGTTCACTCATCACGGTGACGAGCTGCGCCATGGTGTACTTTGGAGTGGGGTTTTGTGGCATTGGTTGAAGTTGTAGTTGTTGTTGTTGCTGTGGCCATTGTTGTTGTTGTTATTGCTGTTGTTCTGGCCATTGTTGTTGTTGTTGTGGTGGCTGCCATGACTGCTGTTGTGGCTGCCACCTCTGTTGTTGTTGTTGTTGATTCTGGAGAAGTTTGAAGTGATGTGGGGGTAGGGAACCCGTTTGAAGAAGGGTTATGATGTCTTTGGGTCCCCCTTTAAAGTGATGAGTGGGAGGAATAAGGCCTAGTGAACGTGCTTTCCTGATGTTGTCCACATAGTTGATGTCAAAGTCCTCTCTCCTCCCTCTATAGTTGGGTGGTAATGCGAAGTCATTGGGTGGAGATTGGTGTGTTGGTGCAGCGGCTTGTTTGTGGTAGGTGGGTTTTGGTTTACCTCCTCCCATAGCAGCTACGGTATGCTCTGTTTCCATGACCTCATGTTGCTTCTGGAGAATGTCTCTTAATTTTTCGAGCTCCCTGTCTTTTTCCCTTAATTCAGCAGCTACGACTGGATCTGGAGTGTTGCTGGTTAGGGATGATACTTATGTGAGGAGCATTTCTAGTAGAGGTACGTGCACCTGAGTGCTCTGCAGAGGGCCGCCCATGTAGTTGGGCTTTCCGCTCTGATCGCCTCTCGGTAGTCCTCGTTGAGGACGGTGGCTACCTGGATGATGGCAGCTTCTATGTACACCCCCTTGTTTTGGAAGTGGGTGTTGGCATCCTTTAGCCATTCTTCCATTGTGTGTAGGGTGGGGTCGAATGGGGACAATGTCAATAGTTTGATGTCGTTTTCGACATCCTTGAAGTGGTGAATGAGGCCTTTCTTTATGAAGTCATAGTCATCTTGGGTACTGGTGGGTTGCATGGTGTACCACTCGTACGCTGGTCCGGCCAGATAAACCGCACAAGTGACGTGGATGGGGTGATCTTCCTGGGGATATTTAAGTCTGACAAATCGTTCTAGGTCGGTAAACCACTTGCTGGTGCTCATTTTAATGTCAGGTTTTGAGAACTTGACTGGTTCTCGGATGGTGTACTTATTGGCTTTAGAGATAGCGCTAGCTAGGTCACTAATAGACTTGTCATTCCGATAGGTTGCGAGATCAGCTTTGAGTCTCTCTAGCTCTGCCTTGGTGGCCGCTAGCTGTGTGTCTAACTTTTTTGATATTCTATCGTCTAGTTCTCGTTGTCTTTCTGCTTCTACCTGATTGTCTCCGGCCATGTCGACAGTGGGTTCAACACGAGTGGGAGTGGTGGGTGGGGTAGTGATTACTATAGGTATAATAGGCACAGTGTTTATAAGTTGTGTTGGTTTAAAATGTCTTACTGTGTCCTTGTAGATGCAGGAGGTGGACTTGGTGATGTGCTTGTTGGTGCTAGGTCCTTTCCTCCTGGTGGGTTGTAGACCTGATGTTGGTGCTGGTCCCTGGCTCCTAGTGTGCCTCCGTGATGATAGGTCACTGAGGGACTGGTGTCTCTGCATTAAAAAATTTCTTCATCGTAGCAGGTAGCTGAAGGTTGCCCGGTTCTCTACCACTCTGTGGCTGGGAAAATCCCTTCCACATCAATGAGGGGCGTAAAGTTGAAAGATGAGACGTCAGTTGTACAGTGAAACTTTGTTATAAGGAACTCTGATATAAGGAGACCTTGCTTATAAGGAGCAGATTTGTGTGGTCCCGATTTTTCCCTATACATTTACATAGTAAGAAAACTCTGTTAGAAGGAGGTGACACCTCCTTGGCCTCTGATATAAGGAGGTAATTTTGGCTCATTATGTACATGCAAACCTTACCCAGGGAGGTTATTTCTCAGGATTACAGTCACATACTGCTTAAAATTGCCCACTGCCCCATCCCCTAGAGGTGGTGAGAATACTTTTGTAGCTGCCCTAGGGAGGAAGGGAGATCAAAAGCTCCATGAAGGGGATCTACAAGGGGTTTTGACTTGAAATAATACACACACCCATCTGAATTGTATTCAAATCAAGTCTATAAGGGTATAAGAGACACATGTATGGAGTGTACTGTTGTTGGACCTTTATAAGGCTGACCTTGCTTATAAGGAGACCTTGCTTATAAGGAGCAAATTGCGCTGGTCCCAAGGTCCTCCTTATAACGAAGTTTTACTGTAGTACTTAGTATCTTTTATTAATAATAATATTGATATCAGAGTACCAGTAACTAGGGCCCAGTATATAAGTTACTGATGGTTGCAAGATGATAAGTGATTTCCTCCTCCATCTGACCGGGGTATAAGTACAGGCGCCCGGCAGGTGGAGGGGGAGCCCATGTTACCGGAAGTAGATGTAACAGTGGGTTTCATTGGATAATATACATTTGACATTTGATTGGATAATTATATATTCATGGCTTTAACATGTGGCATGCGCTGGACCGCGGGTGGAGGAGCCTGGTTCCAGTGCATTATGGGTAATAGATTACATAATAGGTAGCATGTACACGTGGGGGCTTTGTCGCCCAACTGCAGGTGGTCTCCAGCCGGCTCAAGTGGCCTGGCGGTGCCATGCTGATTAAGGGTGTCCAGGTTATAGCATTGTTTATGTGTTGACAGTTAATCCTTGGGGTCAACATATAGTTCACTTGTTTGTGTATAGGTGAGCGGTCGGTGCCTCGTCGTCTGGAGGGCCGACCGATACCTTTGTATAGGGGGATAAGGGTCTGCTTGTGACCTATGGATTAATTATGCATGGGGGAAAGCTTGGATTGGCTCAATGAGAAATAGGCATGTCTGACGTCTAGGTGTACTTTGATGGACATATGGATTGAAAATATGTATAAAGTATTGTGCGTATTACAAATAATAATAAATATGAATATTGATAATCATAAATCATAATTATGATGTAATATTACGTAATACAATTGATGATGGTAAAATAAGTTTTTTTTTGGCGTGACAGGGTGTTGGTATGTGGGCAGTGTGTGCGGGGGGGGGGGGGGTGTTGGTGTGTGGGCAGTGTGTGCTGGGGGGGGGGGGTGTTGGTATGTGGGCAGTGTGTGCTGGGGGGGGGTGTTGGTGTGTGGGCAGTGTGTGCTGGGGGGGTGGTGTTGGTGTGTGGGCAGTGTGTGCTGGGGGGGTGTGTGTTGGTGTGTGGGCAGTGTGTGCTGGGGGGGGGGGGATGTTGGTGTGTGGGCAGTGTGTGCTGGGGGGGGGGGGGGGGTGTTGGTGTGTGGGCAGTGTGTGCTGGGGGGGGGGGTGTTGGTGTGTGGGCAGTGTGTGCTGGGGGGGGGGTGTTGGTGTGTGGGCAGTGTGTGCTGGGGGGGGGGGGTGTTGGTGTGTGGGCAGTGTGTGCTGGGGGGGGGTGTTGGTGTGTGGGCAGTGTGTGCTGGGGGGGGGGGTGTTGGTGTGTGGGCAGTGTGTGCTGTTTCAGAAAATGTAACATCAGTTTAAAATGTACCGAGGGAGGGCCAGATTAGGGTTAAAAACCCATTAAGTTGGGGGGTAACAAAAGAAAGTCACACAATTTGAACCCTTTTTAGAACCAATTTATAGTTCAGTATTTAAGTAGGAATTTTCTGCCCTAAGGGACAGGCTATACCAGTGGCCGAGCCTCTAGCGCTGTGTCCTCCTATAGAAATGGGAGTATCTTCATCTTGTATCTATTCATATTGAACATTCGTAAATGATAATTGAGTCAATTCCTGTCGTCTTCTTTTATTCCAGCAGAATCTTCCAATTGCTCAGAGTGCATAACACTTGAAAGGCCACATACCAGCCGCCCCAGTGCAGAAGGTCATATGGGGACATCTACTGCATCAATGGTAGATGTCATCAACTTAGTGCTGAGTTTAAAATAGGAGATCCAGAAGATGAAGCTATGCCGTCAGAAAATAGTGATACCGACTCCCCTCAGGACATTGACAATAAGAACACATCCCTGTCAGAGACACCTGAGACGAAAAGCAAAGTTGAAAAAACAGTTGCATTTAAGGATGAAGACTGTAAGAAGCATCCTTGTGTGGCATCCAGTGGTCCCAGGTCTTCACTAGAGAGCAGCTACAACTCGGAGGACCACAGTGTCCGTGCCTACCGGTATGCCAGTGACCTTAGCTCAGACGAGGATGAAGGAGCTTGTGTGAGAGAGCATTGTAGAAGAGACCTGGAAGGGTCATCACAGAGTTCTAACCTTATCATCATTGACGACCACTACAGTGTGGTCACAACGCCCGACGGTCCTCCCCACGGTAGCATACAGAAGCACCATGCCACACGGTCACGAGCCCGGTACCGGCGGCAGCTCAGCTACCCCATATTCCGGTCGCGGTCGCTGTCTATCGGACGTAAAGGTGTGCGTAGCCTGGTGCCGCGCGTGGCGCCGCGGCTGCGGGTGAGCCGGGTGCGGCTGGACACGACCGGACCCCCGGGGGACAGGGACCAGCAGCAGGAGGAGGAGGAGGAGAAGGAGTGGCAGTACGTGCCCTTCTCCTTCTGCAGCCTCCCACGCAGAGACAAACTCATCCTCTTCTCACTGGGATCCATAGACCTCACTCTCTACATGTGTCTCAGCATCCTGGCACCCTTCTACCCCAACGAGGTATGTAGTATTACATTACATTACATACTAGTCGACTAGCCTATCCTACAATGGACTGTGTAGTTTAAGATAGGATTTAGATAGGTTAAGATAAGATTAAGACTAATTTAAAGATAATTAAGACAATCTTAATTTCGTGTGAAGATTGTGCTGTTAACATTTGTCCGCGCACCTAAGAGAGCTATTCCAGGCGTGCCACACCAGGGAGGCGCACAAATGGGTGGGAGGTTACCTGTGGGTGTGGAGGTGCATCATGGACAGGTCAGTTGTCGGCCTGGGGGGGGGGGGGGGTTACCTGTGGGTGTGGAGGTGCATCTTGGACAGGTGAGTTGTCGGCCTGGGGGGGGGGGGGAGGTTACCTGTGGGTGTGGAGGTGCATCTTGGACGGGTCAGTTGTCGGCCTGGGGGGGGGGGGGGGGAGGTTACCTGTGGGTGTGGAGGTGCATCTTGGACGGGTCAGTTGTCGGCCTGGGGGGGGGGGGGGTTACCTGTGGGTGTGGAGGTGCATCTTGGACAGGTCAGTTGTCGGCCTGGGGGGGGGGGGTTACCTGTGGGTGTGGAGGTGCATCTTGGACAGGTCAGTTGTCGGCCTGGGGAGGGATAGGGGCAATCAAAGAGAAGTGTGCCTCTACATGGGTACCCGTATTTTTTACCGTGTCGCCGTGTCGATCTTTAGCAAAAGAGCCGGTTTACTGTGTCGAATTTTATGTATATACAATATAGTAGGGCATTATAAGGATGTCTGTGTCCGTCGATTTTTAAAAGGGCTGTGTCGCCCGTGTCGATTTTTAAAAGGGCCGCCCTAGGTGAGGAGAAATTGAAGACAGACTCCATGACCAGGTGAACAATCATTAAATATTACCGAATTTAAATGAAAGAAAATTTGTTGAGTGCTGGGGGGGGGGGGTTACTATAGAAATATATAGAAAAGAATTTGGGCACAGTAATTTGTTTGTTATAATCCGAAAATTCGTTATAACCGAATTCGTAGTCTCGGAATTTTACTGTATCATAGTAACAACACAGAGTAGGCACGTTCTGTCATAGCAGGTACGCTTGCAGTGAAGTATCGCTCATCCTTCACCTTGACATTGTCCCAGGCTCTCCCAACAGCTGATCCACTGGTGAACGTGGTTACCCTCTTTTAACCTTATAAATATATCTAAAATACCCTTAGGTTAATCAAAGTAATAGTGAATGAAATATGAAATAAAAAATGGCAATTTGACAAGCACGCTCTAACATTTATGATTGTGTAACGAGTTGGACATTAAATATGCATCCCTGCCATATTGTATACAACCTATAGGCGTGTAGCTGGATGCATTATCAACCAATGAGATACTTCCCTGGCCTTAAACCCGCAGTTCTTACTGCACGTCCAGTAACAGTCAGAGCGCAGTCGGGACAGGTACTCAGCCGTATATATAGGAGCGCTGGGCCTTTAACTGCGGAATTCTTAGGGTGCATTATGATTATGTAACAGCTTTTACCCATTGTGATTGCTGTATCAGTGCTTGTCTCGCCGGTACAAGCTCAAGTAATGGAGCCGCCCACAGGACGACCAGCCTGACCCCTATAGCTTTGGTCTCGCTGAAGGCAGCTTTAGCTTCAGCGCGATTTGGCTAGGGTTGAACAGGGGGGTGGAGGAAGAGTTGCAGGAAACTAGACTACTAAGGGAGTGATCAAAACCTCGCTTATAAGCCTAACTCGTGTATTAGCCGCACTCCCAATTTAAACAGATCCTATAAGCCTCTCAGGGGGTTTGAAACAGGGGGTGGGGGGGGGGGTGGCAAAAAGATTTGGACCCCTTGACCGGGGGGGGGGATCAGAAAAATTTTACCTGTTTTGAGCCAAAAAGCCTGCACGTTACTGTGCCACGCGAACCTCCCCCCCCCCCCCCTGTTGTTAAAAAATGATCAACGAGATGCTGGGCAGGAGCTGCGTCTGCTGAGGGACCCGTATAGCACAGGTAAACACGCCTGTCGGGGGGGGGGGGTGTATTTACCATGCTGCATGTGGTGGCTGCCCGGGGACGGCTGTGAGAGCTGGGTGTCCTATATGTTGACCTCTTGGTGAGACTACACGTCACCTTACGGGCCTCCTCCATGAAGCCCCCGAATCATCTCATTGTACCATCAATTCTCACGTAAAAGCCGAACTCACATACAAGTAGTGGATCTCCCGACTTTAAAAAGTAATTATTCTGATCCCTAGTTGCTGTGGGTTTGTTGGGAAATGCAGTGCGAGCAAAAAAAAAAGTTCACGCTCCGCTTAGAAATTGAAAGACCCAAAGACCCTCATGTAGC
The DNA here is from genome assembly GCA_947462335.1 of Harmothoe impar. Lineage (NCBI taxonomy): Eukaryota > Metazoa > Annelida > Polychaeta > Phyllodocida > Polynoidae > Harmothoe > Harmothoe impar. Next base: position 33,520,240 of record OX381718.1, read on the forward strand.
CTGCACTTAGACTTTGGCCATCCTACTAGTCCTACTACCCGCACTGGTGGTTTGGTCCACATATATACAATCCGCTAGTAGTACATAGGAATTTACGGCACTTGATGAAACTGAAGTTTAAATACCGTAAAACCTCGCTTATAAGCCTAACTCGTGTATTAGCCGCACTCCCGATTTAAACAGATCCTATAAGCCTCTCAGGGGGTCTGAAAATTGTGAATTTAGTACGTTAGTATACTGATAAAAACACAAAATGGCAAGCTGCATGGAACAAAGAAAAAGGCCATAATACCATGTACTCGGTTCAGCCAAAACTGAAAGGAGTGACAATGAGGAAAAAGCTAAAACGAGCAGAACAAATGAGATTAAACCGTCTAAGGATCGGTCACACTAAACTGACACACGAGTACAGACTGAATGGGGAATATGAACCAAGATGTCAAGACTGCAGTACCCGTCTGACAGTGGAGCATATTCTACTCCACTGTAGAAGGACTGCAGAGAGTAGAAGAAGACATCTTGCAGACACAACATCTATGTACAGTGTTTTCAACACCACTAATGACGAAAATGTATTAAAATTCTTAAAGGAAACCCAACTATGGGACAAAATATTAAATGGAAATTTAGAAAAATTAAATAAAATACAAAATACAAAAAAATACAAAAAATGGAAAAAAATAAATTTAAAAAAATGGGGGAGACTAGTTTGGCGAGTCGGGATGTATCACTCCAGACTGATGGCACACAGTTTGTATTAGCTTGGAGTTTTCATTGCTTCCCGACAATACCTATGGCTGGGCTCTCCCATGCTGTGGTAGACTTACAGCATGACAAAGGCCTGTCCCTCTCACACCATGTCTATGTGGTGTCGGAGGTTAAAGAACCCTTGCTTCGGTAAATGTGTAGGAGCGGGATTTCTATCTTTTGGCTCATCTCATAGATTCGATCATCCTAGATACGATCATCCGAGGTAGGCCTTCGGCCTACCTTCTTACTTGTGAAAAACTGAAACTTGAGTAAGTCTCACCTGCATAGTCAGTGGGACGTTAAACTACACAAACAAACAAACAAACAAACAAGCCGCACCCTATATAGGTTACTGGTATGTTTGGTATCCAATTAAAACTGAGTCTGAGGTTTTACAGTAGACGGTAAATGATTTCAAACTAGTTAAACCTATTCTGCACTACACTACCCAATACAAATAAGCTTCTCATAGGTGATCCCAATAATATGCCAAAGCCTTTAAGTGTAACATGACACAACATTCGAGTCAGGACTGTCTGGTGTCAGCCCAATTCTACTCAACACAACCCAACAGCTTGAATCCTCTAGTAAATAAACATGTACAGGTACCTTCTTCATGGCTAATGATGACTCCACAGAAGCAGTGAATTCAAATTTTCAAAATCTTTTTCACTAATCTACATTCCCTTGATTCTCTGCATTAGTTTGAGTATGTGGGAGGGACAGGGAACATCTTCTAGAATACTAGTATCTAGACAAGTCTAGGAGCCACCATGTGTGTCTGCCCATTGTCATATTGCTATGTTGTTAGGCTGCAAGCCGTGGTGTGAGCGGTACGGTGGCAGGCTGGGTGTTCGGCTGTTTTGCCCTCACCCAGTTCTTCTTCTCACCTGTCTTTGGCTACCTGGTGAGTATTATTGGTATGCTTAATGAATGTACTTTGAAATTACGCCTAAAAAAATAGAGAACGGTCAAATGTGTAAATTGCCAGTGCCATGGCCCGTTTTTTGCCACATTTCTAATCTTACATATATATATATACGTGTTCCTAATGTTATTACCGTTATAGTATCATATTATGAGGATCGGGCACAATAAAATTTGGCATATGGGCAATAAGAGCTCTAACTATAATAGCGTTCCATGGGGACAGGGTATTGTCTATTACAGTGTATTTTCGATGGGTGGACTTGAGCCTAAAACTGATAATCACTGTAAATGCCCATGTATAACCCGTATCTCACGTATAACCTGCACCCAGACGAACCCAACAACTAAGAATGTACTCACTGTACACAGGTACACAGTTATGAACTTTTTACTAAAACAAAAGGAATTATAGTTCGAACTGGTCTTAATACTTGTCTTACACATTTACCATTTCCCCTCTGAACAGCTACCAAAAATTGGATCTCGTTTCCTGGTCTTGTCGGGACACTTCATAGCAGGGGGATGTACAGTCCTATTTGGGTAAGGCTTTGAATATCTCAAATAGTATTGCACAATATTATCCTCTAACAATTCCCTGACCAATTGCCTCAAGCTACATACTCATGATACTGTATGTTGTTAGTCACAGCTTCCTTGCCTAAATACGTGTATTGTTGGTTACTGCTTCCTTGACTACATACCATCTGTTCTTGCTTGACTACATACGGTTGTTTATTTTGGTTATATATTCCTTGACTACAGACCATAAAACCTCACCTATAACTTAGTAAAAGTCAACCTCGCCTATATATAATGAACGCTCCCTCAGTTGAATTGGACTTTAGAGGGAAAAAGCAACTCATAACAAAATGCTTTGAACTTTGGCAAAACCTCATCTATAAGGGAGCGGTCGTTTTTTAACAACGGGGGGAGGGGGGGAATCGATGGGTTAGAAACTGAAAGACCCTTGACTACATGCTGGATGTTGTTGGTTACAGCTTCCTTGACTACATACTGTGTGTTGTTGGTTACAGCTTCCTTGACTACATACTGTGTGTTGTTGGTTACAGCTTCCTTGACTACATGCTGGATGTTGTTGGTTACAGCTTCCTTGACTACATACTGTGTGTTGTTGGTTACAGCTTCCTTGACTACATGCTGGATGTTGTTGGTTACAGCTTCCTTGACTACATGCTGGATGTTGTTGGTTACAGCTTCCTTGACTACATACTGTGTGTTGTTGGTTACAGCTTCCTTGACTACATACATTGTGTTGGTTACAGCTTCCTTGACTACATACATTGTGTTGGTTACAGCTTCCTTGACTACATTCCGTATGATGATAGGGGGTTGATGTTTGTGTCCTTCTGCTTCCTGGTGCGAATCCTGATGGCGGTTGGGTGTACAGCCAGCGCCACCGGCTCCTTCTCCATCATGGTGAAGACCTTCCCAGATAATGTGGCCACTGTGTTCGGGCTGCTGGAGACCTTCTGTGGTGTAGGCCTCATGGTGGGGCCTGCAGTCGGTGGTGTCTTGTATGAGGTAAGTCAATGTCTCTGTTTATATAGCCATGGGCGATGAGTGGTGAATCTTCAGTAAGCAACCTGTAGATGAGACGATTATTATTGTAAATTATTTGCATTTAAGTCGCAGCCAGTGCACAAGTCAGATCGCCAGTGTGGCTTATAAGTTATAGAAACAGCCAAAAGTCAGGGGAGGCTTATCGGCGAGTTTTAAGATGTATATTAGAGTACTGAAGATGTCATAATGAGACCATCTGTGTGGCTTAGGCTGCATAAAATTGAAAATCAGCTTTGCGGACACTTTTAGAAAAAATAGTGAGGTAAGGAGGCTTTTATATTTTTTGTATCGAATTTTCTTGACCATGCGGGAGGTGACTTTTTTTCTTCTTTTTTTTACATTTTAAGTGACGAGAGAGGTCCTTTTTTTTTTGGCAAAGTGAAATTCCTAATTGATAATTAAGGAATACTTTTGGTCTATCTATCTCAGTATAGAAGCTTTGCAGTGTTGCCGAAATGACGCCGGCTTTTGCCGGCCTAGAATCATAGTGGTCGGCGTAGGCCTTAGGATGCAGGCCAGAATGGCCTGCCATGATCTCACCTTTATAATGCTGAAAGAATTTTTTTAATCTGCCAATTAGAAGCGAAGGTAGGGTAATTTTAGTGAAGTTGTTTGATACTCAAATATTTTCCAAATTCTTCGCAGTTATGATGAAGTTTATATGAGCACCTTAGATATCAATATTCATATGGCCTGCATGTGAGCGAAATGGCCTGTGCAAGATGCCACGACGCAGGCCATTACAAATTACAAATGTATTTGAGACGTATATTCACTAAGATTCAGATATACAACAGTATTTCAACCACTTATGGCATTTTAATGGAGGACATTCCGGAGAGTCAAAAACTGTTAAATTTGTGAAAATCGACCTGCTGGTAGGCCCAATATGTCTTCACAAAGTAGCGGAAATGTTCATTCACGCGGCATTTTATGCTCTTTCAGAACTTTAACCAGATTATGGCTTTATTTCAGGCAGGTGGATTCGTGCTGCCGTTTGTGTCAGTTGGTGCCATCATGTTGCTGTCCGTCCCAGTCAACATGTACATATTACCCTCGCAGGACGGTGAGTAAAATGACACATTGATTTGATGTCGCAACCTAAGCGCTCTCAATATTGTACATGTGTGTACAATGTTGTATGTTGTATTTCTAGCCGGTTGCTTGGTGTCTATCCACAGTCCAGTGAAAGCTAACAATCTGTGGCGTGGCTTGTGCTCGTATCCTTGCCTCCTGTAGACAAATAAGTTATCCATAGGATAATTAGTCTTAGATGACCTCATTGGTACTTTTGCATATGAATGTGTTGTTCAAAACGTGTAGATGAAATCAGAAATGATATTAAGAGTGTACTTTTTTATTCCATTCTTTGTAAGACAAAATCTGCCTTCCTCTGCCGCGCTACTTTATTAATCAATCTCAAATAATAAGAAATATTAAGAAGGTATTGAAGAGCAGTTCTGTCTTCGCATAGATTTAAATACTGTAAATATGAAATAAGTGAATCTTCTCTCCACTCTTAGATCTCTTTGAAATGTCCACATTTAGCCCTTCCTGCCTGGTTTTGCTCAACACATTACCTCACACCAGATGTTGTTTTGTCACAAAACTGCAACCTCAAAGTCTCTCTGAATACAGACCTAAGACAACATGCACATAGAGCACATGGGTATTTGGGTCACAACCTGTGTTATCCATGACACTGCCTAAATACACATGGCAATGGATACTTACCTTCACAGAGGCTATCAACAGACCTTAGGCAGTGCTCAGAAGTGAACCTGGGAAAACCCCTACCCCACAAATCGATACATTGACATTTCCGGAATATCAATTAGGCCACTTAAAATTGATTATCAGTTTTGCGGACAGCGCCCGCACCTGTTCAAAAGGGCCGCATAACCTTTTTTTTGGCTTTTCAAAAAAAAAAGTCAAAAAGGGCGCTCCTATCCAAAGAAAAAAGAGAAAAAAGTTGAATTTACCTCACCCAAAAAATCGTATTTGTTACGATATTTTTGGACCCCAAAATCGCAATTTCTAATTGAGATTTTAACAATTATACACAGATTTAGTATGTGTTACCCTTTTACATTTATTACTGATATATTTCAATTGAAAAGGGTGAGTTTTCAAGCATCATGAGTGACAACAAAAGGCATAAAATATTATACGACTGAGCAGCCTTGAAGGATTGATATTCATAATTTAAAAGAAAAAAAAGGACTTCCCTCGTCACCTAAACTAGAAAAAAAAGAAAAGTAATCTCCCTCGCCGTCTTGAAAAAAGTATTCAAAAAAAAAAAGCCTCCCTCCCTCACAGTCTTTTTCCAAAAAGTGTCCGCAAAGCTGATAATCAATTTTAAGCAGCCTTATTGAATCGACAAAAGCATTAAATCGATACAACTCTTGACCCACAGGTAGTCCAGGAATTTACTTATCCAAGACTGAAAGAATTGTGTTCTTATTCAAATTAGAACTAACATATTTATTATCTTTAAAGTGTTACCCTTAAAAGACCTAATATTTGGGGGAACTAACTTCCCAATGTGAATCAGACTTTATAAAGGCCCCCAGTTGATAGACTATAGGCTACCCATTGTAATAAACAACTGAAAACATTGATTTTCAAGCACATTTCAACCATTGATCTCAGATCAAAAAAATAAAAAATAAAAAATCGAGACCAAAATAGTGATAATCGGAATTGAAATAAATTGGATACAAATGGCAGTCCTACCAGGTGGTGGGGTAAATACAGTGTGCTATTTCACTGGGTGCCTTTGCCGGTACAAGGGTCCTCTCTACTGGCACATCGGTAGCCTCTGCTGGTACACGGGGCCCCTATGCTGGTACACGGGGTGCCTGTGCTGGTACATGAGATGTAGGGGTGTAACAGGCTAGTGGTGTCTAGGGGACATTGGAAATTTCCAAGATGGCTGCCAAAAAGTTGTCTTATTTCCTTGTGTAATGTATGGATATTCGGACTTTCTGGGGTGTAGTGTAGCAGGGTTTGTTAGTCTTTTAATACATGTTCCAACACACATACTTTAGAGTGCAGTAGTTCTTCTTTATCAATAACATACCGGTACTTATCTCCACATTCATTTACAAAGGACCGGAATTCTGATATGCTTCTGTGGTACCAACTTCTCTGGTTACTAGGAGAAGGAAGTTTTATGCAGTTTTATGTTACATATGTAGCTCCTTCAGCAGAAATAAGACAGTAATGATAACAGCAGGATGTGTTTTGGTGTTGTACAGAGGACTTTGAGTCTGTGCTGGAGTCGGGGTCGCTGTGCCAGGTGCTGTGCATCCCGGCTGTCATGGTGGTCAGCGTGGCCACCGTCATCGGCGGCCTCATCTGGGCCATCCTCGACCCCACGCTGGAACCGCACTTCTCTGTGGTGAGTGCCTCTTACACAGGTCACCTCTCTGCCACGCTACCAAGGTGCACCCCGCCTAGTAATAGTTAGTAGCCAGTTTTTGGTGTTGACGTTTGTCAATACCCGTTCAAACATTTGCATTTGCCATGTTTGTGGCTTCACATTCTGTCGAAACATTTTGCCCAATTGCAATATATTGGATATTATTATTCACATTTAGTGGGCAATTCGTATTATTATTATTAAATAAATCGGATGATTACTATCATAAAAATATATATGTAGGCTGATCTAAATGTAGTGCCACACTCTAGCTAGCAGACGTTTTAGTGTTGATGGTGCAATTTGTCTCGGCAATAAACAGGGTATTCTGATGTTGGTATCAGATGATCAATTCATGTGTACAGAGAGTACTTTCAGTTTCCTATACCTAATAGCTGCATGTTTCACTTTCAGTACTCACTAAGCCCCTCCATGATAGGGCTGATATTTCTGCTGATGTCTGCATTTTACGCCATGTCGTCCCCCTTCTGGGGGTGGATCGCTGACAGGGTGGTGAGTCATTAACATTTAACCGCCTGACAATGCTGTAAACAATTCCCATACGGATACCACTGGAATACACATCTGTGAAGTACAATATACTTGCCAGTTTTAGTTTTTGGTTCAGATGTGTTTTGTTTTTATTTGTATGGTGTATTAATATTAGAAACCATTGTTTTTTATGAGGTCAGGATGACCCCCGGGGGGTGACCTTAAGCCACTTAAAATTGATTATCAGCTTTGTGGACACCGCGCGCACCCTTTAAGAAGGGCCGCATTGGTGCTTTTTTTTATGTAATGAGGGGGAAAAAAGCCAAAAATCGCCGCATCTAAAAAAAAATCAGTAGACAAGTTGCAAAAAGATCAATATCTCAGTTTTTAATAAGGGTGGAAACGAACTTTAAAGGGCGTTTTACTCCTTATTTATATGGGCAGACCATGAATGTAAAGGAAAAAAGAAAAAAGGCCCTCCCGCACCTCCAGAAAAAAGTAATACAAAAAAATAGGCGCCCTCCCGCCCCTTTTTTTTTGAAAAAGTGTCCGCAAAGCTGATAATTGGCTTTAAGTGGCCTTAAACCATCTTGTTATTGACTCAGGGTTACCACCCAGAGTCTATTGCGACGCCTTGCAAGGGGTCGCAACAAGATAGTCAAAGGTCAACTTTACAGTTAATTTTATATATGAAATATTCGTCCTATAAACATATTTATAGATGGCATTGAACGATCTGACATTTACTTTAATACATGATAGACCCAGAAATATTGCAAATATTTTGTTCCAACCCATCGAAATATTCAATTTAAAAAAAGGCACCAAAAAACAAGAAAACATTCATCCGAAAAATTAAACTCTTAACTACTAAGGTGGACATTTGTCTACATTACGGTCCACATATTTCCAATGATAAGTCAACGGTAGCTATCTTGTAATACCAGGTGTGACGTTTTTTGTAAGACCTTTTTGGATATTTTTCCTCAACTATCTTGAACTATCTTGAAATATATTAATGTGGACAGATATAAGGAGTTGATGGTTTTGGCCTGCGCAGAAATTCTGCAAGTGTGTCTAAGTGAATGCTATGATACAGGTAGCAGAGATGAGGGTAGACAGTTCAGCAGTGGGACTGCAGCATGTGAGGGAGAAACTGCTGACAGCTTCTGAGGGGCCATAGAGCATGCAGCGTGCACATGTTGCATGGGGTCACAGGGGTGCTACATGCAGACTGATCTAGACACAACATATTTTTCGCGACCCGTTGCACCACCGACCAATGCAGACACAATACGCGAAATCAAAACTTAAGGAGTATGGCCAGAGAGAACAGAAACACAGATATCTCAGCTGTTTACGCTCCGATTGACTTGATTTTTGGCGGGTATGGAAAAGCGGCGGGTGCCTGCGGCCTGGTAATGTCAGCCGAAGTTGTGCCTGGGGAAATTGTGTCTGAAAGTTGTGTGACACATCATTTGGTATTAGCTTTCACTGATGAACACATTTATGAACTTGAAATCCATGTATGCATGATTGTAATTAAAATAGTTTTGGCACTGGTAGTTTTGAAACTGGAATATGTTTCTGCTCTCAATTGACAAATGATTCATTGCTACTGAAATGATTCTACTCTTAATCTTTCAATCGATCAATTCAATCACTTAATCACCCTGACCCTGAGTCATTTGTGATGTAAATCACACGTTCAATCTTTCCTCGATGTCTCGCCTATGTGTAAGGCCAGCCCTTTATGTAACCTAATACCAGAAGCCACTGACATCTTATTACTGAACATCGATTCTCTGGCTCTTTATATCCCTATAGTGATCAATGCCCAGTTTTATACTTCAGACCAGTGGCTCATTTTGGCTGTTTTTCGCCTCACAGATTGCTTCTTGCTCAAAATCCTGACTAGGTGCCATCATATCCTCTATGCCAATGTGTAATAAATTATGGGGATAGAAAACACTGGAACCTCTGTCAGAAGAATTCCTGCTGAGCAGTTTTTGAGAAAATTAGGGTTTTAGGCCAGACCAAAAAAAAAAATTGGTCTATGGATTTCCCGCACCATATTTTCGAAAATGCAAATTTTTTTGAAAAAAAAGTGTCTACGGATGCGCCCGCATCTTTTTCTGAGAATTTTTTTTTTTTTTAGTGGCAGTTTTTCTAATCGATAGCCAGATTTGAGAGTTTGCAAAAAAAAGATTCTCCTAGAAAAAATATAAATGTTGCCCGCTCTACTTGATATAAGGTTAAAATCGGTAGACAAAAAAAAAAAAATTTGGGAAAAAAAAAAAAATTTGCTCGCTCACACCATATTTTCACAATAAAAATCCGTAGACCAACTTTTTTATTTGGTGTGGCCTTATGGCCTTTTTGTGTGTTTTTAGTACATTTCCTACATAAACCGTGGTCGTCAGCATTTTTTTTTACTTTTCAGGTATTTATAATTAGAATTTGACTTTTTTAAGTTCGCAGCATGATTCCTGAGTATCGAGCCATTCTACACATGGTGTTATTTGGAAAAAATATGTATCATTTGATAGTGTATTTGGTCTCTGAAATCGAGGTAGTATTGTAATGTTCATACCATAGTTTAGTTGTTTATTGACATCCAATTCACTGCAAGTTACACAAACAAGTGACTTGATGTTCACTATACTTGATTCCATCCAGTCTATCAATGGGATCAAAAATTGCGCGCATTCGCGCCCCTTGGTAGCGTAGTGACGCGCTGGCTTTTCCCCTCAAAACAGGTTGAATTTTTTTGACCCCCCCCCCAGGAGGGGTCAAAATTTTTGACCCCACCCCCGTTGTTAAAAAATGAGCACTCCCTTACAACGGCCAGTCACCACACAGGTGGAGGGGAGGGGGGTCAACCACCACCTGGTGAGTGCAGTAGCAGTCTTGCATAAGTCACAGTTGGTCTAGTTATACCACACACACTAGTGTGTGCTGCACTAAAGACGGCCAATTTGAGGAGGTAAAAGTTGTACATTTAAAAAAAGTGAAATTTCCTTTAAAATCGCCAATTTGGCGAGGAAAAAAGTCCAAAATAGTTTTTGTTTTGTTTTTAAGTGAATTTCCCCTACAGGCGGCCATTTTGGCGAGAAAAAAGTTCAAAATCGAAAAATAAGTGAAATTTCCTTTTAAAAAAACCGCCAATTTGGGGAGAAAATAAATCAAAATCACAAAAAAAGTGAAATTTCTGATAAGCCGACCTCCTTTATAAGCCGACCCCCTAGTTTGAAGCAAATTTATAAGCCGAATTTGGACCCACTTAAATATGGTTAAACTATAACTTATAAGCCAATCCCCCCCCCCCCCCACTTTGTGAGAATGCTCAAAGCCGAATTAGGCTTCAAATCCCAAAAAAATGGTTGGCTTATCATAGAGGTTTTACGGTATTACCTTAAAGCAGCTTTACAACGTCAGATATAGAGACAATTGTAAGACTAAGACCAAGACATTGGTAAGACTACAGTGAGTTAACGTTTGTCCGTCCACTGGCGTGAGCTAGGTCCCATCTACTACTTCCACATAGGCATGAACATGGCCTTCTCCTTCATATAGCCACCTATGGATTCCTTTCTTTTTGATGGGACTGAATATAGCTTTCTATTAGAAGCCCATTTTCTTAAGTTATTGTTACCTCATAGTTTTTCATTTACAAAAGCAAAGCCATGGCTATTGGCTTCCATACATACTTGGTCATGAACATGCTATCTGTACATTTACGTACCGGACAAAGTGGGGTAGAGGGAGTAAGACACAACTACACCCCATACTGCCCATGTGCATGTCTATGTGTGTACTACTTGTTGTAGGAGGACAGCACCCCACTGATGGTGCTCGGCTTCCTCTTCTCCGGCATCGGCCTCATGCTGCTGGGACCCTCGCCGCTCCTCGGCTTACCTCTAGACTATAGGTAAGACATTCTTACTATAGGCAATGGTCATTTATCAAGAATGCTGAGAAGTTGATTAAATTGACGATGTAAGCTACTTCGAATCCTGGAGCATTGCTATCCACTGGTAACCTTGAAATATGGAATATAAAACTGTATAAAGACAATGATAATCCTTCAATTGGTTTTGAGAATGTAACATTACCGACAGAAATATCTTTCAGCAAAATGGGGCTTACCACCATTTTATGGGGTACTTTTTTATTGTCTTAGAACTGTGACGATCAGAGAGGGAGTAAGTATAAAGATACAATTGCCCGGCAGCTGTCTTTAAGAATGCTCCCAGGGACCCCCAGACGACTCCCAGGAGCACCTAGAAGCCTCTCAGCAGTTCCCAGATCAGGAAGGTGGAGGAGAAAATTGGCCCTAAATGCCGAGGGAGAGATCAGGTGTCCCATCAGAGACCTTACAGAATGTCTAACGAAACTCCCAGGAACTCTTAGATGACTCCCACAAGTTCCCAGATGAGGAAAGGGGAGGAGAAAATCAGTCCCAAATGGTTAGGGAGGAGTCAGGGGGCAATGGGAGACTCACTAAATGTCCCACGGAGCTCCCAGATAATTCCATAACTCCAAGTTTTCTTCTACTCTAGACAACTACTCCCAGAAGTTCCTCAAAATGGCAAGTGGAGGAGAAAATCAGTCCCAAATGGCTGGGGAGGAGTCAGGGGCCATGGGAGACTCACTAAATGTCCAAGCTCTTAGACCGGGGGTGTAGTCTCCAGAGCAAACAGCCGCTTATCGGCCACTGTGCTTCACCCTTTTTAAACATTTCCGAGACTGATTTTTCATCGAATTGTGATGGAAACGTGTTAGACAATATTTTTTTAAAGCAATATATATACATATATATGTATATATCACTTATAATATCGCACACTTGACATTTCACATGTGACAACATGTCCCAGCAGAAACATTGGTTAACTTAATTGGTCTGCCTAATTTAATTGGTCACCCATGCAATTCCATACAGTTCCGTAGAACCAAAATGCAGACACTATGTCCCGTGCCCAGAGTACCGGTAGCTGAAGCTGACTTGTGTAACCATAGATCTGTATCTGACCCTTACACCATGTAGAAACAAATACCGGTAGTTATCAATAGAGCATCGAATCTCAGATACACGTCAAACTTCCTGACCTCGATTTCTCTTACACCCTGTACATAAGATAGTAATAATCAAGTATGGTATCTAATCTCAGATACACCTCAAACCTTCTGACCCGGTTTCCTGACACCTTCTATTTGCCATGGTCCTGCCCATGGTAGTAACTTTTACCAATATAAATGCACTGTGGTGATATATGTTATGTGCGATATGGAGAAAGGGGCGAGACTGACAGATCCCATGATGACACTTCATAACAAGATACTGTCACACCATGCCTGCAATGAGTTGACTTGTTCAATATCTGCCTATGTGAAATGATTTAGACAACCAGAAGAACCGTCCCGAATTTTCCAGGACAGTCCCGGAAATCAGCCCTTTGTCCCGTGATCCGCCCACTAGGGTTTGTGTCACTCAGATCAGGAGCTACAAAATGATATGTTATATGTTTAGATACTCCAACTGGTTATATACAAAGTTATAACATTCAAAAAGAAATCACCAAAATGCAGCGTTTTACTTCTGGAATTTCAAAAAACTTCCACTCCTTCCTAAGAGAGTGATCATTTTTTAACAACAGGGGAGGGGGGGGACCCCTTGAACGGGGGGTGTAAACAATTTGGACCCTCTTGGGGGGTCAACAAAATTTAACCTGTTTTGAGCCAAAAAGCCAGTACGTTACTATGCTTCAAAGGGCAGGGATGCCAACTGTTAATGAAGCATAGAATCCATCCATGCATCATGCTGACCCTCACGAAATGTTTTTTTATTGTTACGGTTTTTGTTACGATTTCAGCCAAAAATCATTACGATTTTGGGGTCCAAAAATTGTAAGAAATACGATTTTAGGGTGGGATAACTTGGCATTCCGGGGGTAAAAAATTTCGACCCCTCAACCGGGGGTTGTGTAAAAAATTTCATGCACTTCGCCCCCACCTCACCTACCCCCTGTTGTTGAAAAAAATTATCACTCCCTAAATGTCATAACATCTTTGTAGCAAAAACCTACATGAGAAGGAGTATAAATATCCTTGAAATTTTTTAAATGCCTTTAAATAGAATGCACCAATTTACATCTAGAATTGCAAAATTCTCTTTGGGGGGGGGGGTGCATGCCTCCGAACCCCCTTAGGGAGTGTTCATTTAGTAATTACAGGGCCGGTGTGATTTTGCACAGTGGCGCGACATTTTTTTACGCCCGTTGTACAACCGCTATCTGTATCATAACCGATATCTGTATCAACTACCATCCAACCGCTATCTGTATTTTAAAAAACGCTATGTGTATCAAATCATAGGGAGGGCCTTGCATTGGTGGAAATAGTAGGCAGGGGACATTTTTTTCATTGATTTTCTTTGGAATATTATGCAGTAGTAGTGAAGTGTATTCAGTGTGCTTGCTTATTATGGCTTTAGGTTGCACATTCCGTGGGTTGCTATGGTAAATAAACTAAGTCAGGCTAGATTTTTCGGTAGGTTCGTCGAGAAAGGACTCGCTTAAACGGCTGGATTTTTTGTCGATTTTGGCTAGTTGCAGGACCCCCGGGGATATTTTTTTGGCCAAAATAAAGCTAAAATCTGTTAGTTAGACCTTATATAGTGTTTTTTTATTGTTAAGGACGCTCTAATGTGTCATTTTAAAATGTTTACCCGTAACCATGGCAACCCGTCTTCGTTTAAGGTGTCACCACCCTAAATCGGGTCACTTCCGGGTTTACTGGCCAAAGAGTCCCTTATGAACTTTGTTATTTCGCGGAATTTAGGGGAGGGAAAGCCGCAGGCATGCAAACTCCTCAGATTTCTCAGATTTCTCAGATTTTTTTTTCCTCCAAATTGGTCATTCTTGTGATTCGTCCAGATCCAATGAGAACTCTGTTTACCTTTATGTGGGGGGGGGACTTGTAATTTCATCAGACAAGAAAATCAAAATACATCAAATATCACCATTTGCCTTCTTGATTTTCAAAATTTTCTTGGGGGGCATGCCCCCAAACCCCCCTAGTACTGCTGTGACATGTGAGTGGCAAATCAACGCATAACTATTTTAGTGCCGGTTTAAGATGGGGGTAGACATGCCAGATGTGCCAAAATGCATCAGATTGCACCATTTGAAGTCAAGAATTTCAAAATTTTCTAAGACCTTTCCATCCAAAAAGCAAGGTTCCAACCCCAATCATAAGAAAAGGCTGGCTAATACAGATCTTAGCTTTGATACAATTCTGGCCAGAATGCACCATTTCATGTGTGATTGTCAAATCTTTCCAAAACCTTTCCTCAAAAAAGACCCCAATCATAGAGGCTGGATAACACTGATCTGAGTAATATATTTTTGGCCAAAGTGCAGCAGCATGCACAATTTAAAGTCTAGATTTCCAATTTTCCTAAAAACCTTTCCCCAAAAAATGAACAAATTTCCAGTCTCAATCATAGAAAATAATTCAGAGCTGAGACTTGATATATTTTGTACCAAAATGCATCAGAATACACCATTTCAAGTCTAGAATTTCAAATTTTCTTGTGGGGGGGGGGGGGGCATGCCCCCAAACCCCCCTAGTTGGACCGCTGCGCTTCGCTTGCGGTGCTCGGCAAGACATCCATTCCCCCACTTCCAAAAATCTTGCGCTCAGATTTTTTCCTCTTCAGAGTTTGCATGTCTGGAAAGGAGGGTTAAATACATGGTTATTTGTTATTAGGGTGATCAGAAAGTGTTTATTTACAGTCCTAAAAGAAAGACTTATCTACTCTCTATAAACAGTGTAGGTTTATGGGGGTGAAACGGCCCTATAGTGTATCTATACGCTGCGTAGGCCTCACTGTACAAAACCACTACCCCGTTACCATGGCGATTCATGCAAAATCTAGCCTGACTTTTTGGGGTCACACCCGTTATATATTTTTCTGCATGTCATAAGCTAAAATTTGGTGTAGGTGGCTAAACACTGTGAGAGTTTTAAGTGTCTCAAATGGCAGGTCGACGGTGGTCAATATTGAAATTTCCGATGATTTTCCCTGAAATTTGGCCAGAAATGTGTCAAAAATTATACAAGGTCAAATCACCTCAAAATGGCCAATTTGGCGAGAAAAGTGTCAAAAATCATGAAAATGTTCAGTTTCCAAAATGAGAAACTGGTATAAAAGTCAAATTTCCTGAAAATGGCCAAATGGCAAGAAAAGTGTCAAGAATTATGAAGTCACTTTTTTTTTAAATGGCAATAAACGTGTAAAGCAAAATAGGTGAATCCGATTTTGATGGTAAAATTGACATTTTTTTGTTGTCAAACGTTTTAGGCATCTTGATACAGATAGTGGTTAGCTTGACAACCGTTATCTGTAGTAACAACGCTTTCTGTATCAACCATACCTTTGGGGAGCCAGGCAAATGCAGGAAAGGTCAACTAAGGTCAAAATATAATCAGGGAACATGTGTAGGGCAGGACATCAGGGTAGGGCACCCTAGTCCCTTAAGAAATATTTAAGCACTTTGATACAGATAGTGGTTTGCTTGACAACCGCTATCTGTAGTAACACCCCTATCTGTATCGACGATACCATTTTGGAGCCAAGAAATTTAGGAAAACAAATTGAATAATTGCTAATCACACAAAACCAGACGAGTTGACTTGATTTTTGATTTTTATTGGGGTAGAAGTAACATCGAGATCTGGGGGATGAGTTGTAGATGCAACGTTTCGTGAACTTTTAGAACACTTCTTCAGGAAAGGTCAACTAAGGTCAAGATGTAATCGGGGAACATGTGTAGGTCAATTGTAGGGCATTAGGGTAGGACAGGGTTGTGGAAATCGTAGTCCCTTTGAAAACATTAATTTTTAGGCACCTATATACAGATAGTTGTTGGCCCGACAACCAATCACTATCTGTAGTAACATCATCTGTACCAACCATAGCACTCCTTAACCCTTTAAGGACGGCATGATGCCTTAAAACATCATTCCCTTGGTTCAGTGAGGCGCACAAGTCCGGGGGTCTGGCGACCTTCGGCGACCGGCCACTAATTGGATGTTTAGATGAGATGGTGGTGGGGCTCTGTACAACCGCTATCTGTATCATAACCGCTATCTGTATCAATAACACATAGAGGTTCACCATCCAACCGCTATGTGTATCAAAAAAACGCTATGTGTATCACATTATGTGTATCAACAAGGTGCTATCTGTATCAAGCATATCTAGTATTCCTCCTAACACTAAGTGTATCAAATTTGGTTCGACAGCCACTTTGTTTCAAACATTGCTTTATTTTGTTTAAAAAAATGTTATGACACATGAACAGTCATTTTTCCTGAAAATGACGATTTGGCTAGAAACTTGTAAGAAATTCAATTTTCTAGAAAAAATCTTGAAATGTTGTTTTTCCTGAAAAGTGTCAATTTGCAGAGAAATGTGTCATAACACATAAACAGTCATTTTCCTGAAATTACCAATTTGGTTAGAACTTGTGAAAAATGGTGAAAAATGTCAAATTTGCCTATAAATGACCAATTTAGTGAGAAAAATGTGAAAATCACGAAAATGTCAAGTTTGCAAAATGTTATCAATTTGTTGAGAAAATGCTGATTGGTAAAAGAATGCGAAATGTTATGGCTGTAGTTCTACCTTTGATACGTTTAATAGCCTTGATACAGATAGAGGTTGCCCTTACAACCGCTATCTGTAGTAGCACTGCTATCTGTATCAACCACACCATTTGGTAGGGTTTAGCAGCCAGGCTATGGAGGAAAGGTCAACTAAGTTCAAGATATAATTGGGGCACATGTGTATGTCATTTGTAGGGTAGGACAGTATTGTGGCTATTATAGGGCCTATTCTTTGATATATCTTAATAGCCTTGATACAGATAGAGGTTGTCTTTGTAACCGCTATCTGTAGTAACACCGCTATATGTATCAACCATACCATTGGGGAGGGTATTTTTTCCCCTAAGAATAACGATTTTATTTAACCATTAGATTTGCTATATGGAGCTCAAAGAAGTTTAAAAGTACAATAATACACCTCAAATAAGTCCTTGGGGGCAATAATGTCTCCAAATACAAGGTGGTATCAATGGTACTAATCATGAATGATCATTTTGTCTCACCTGTGATTTGATGGACATGTCATTTTTGGAATGATACAGATAGCGTTTATTGATACAGATAGCGGTTGGATGTGCCTATTCACAATGATCAAAAAGTTGTAACAGATAGTGTTGGTTACTACAGTTACCGGTTGGATGGTTACTACAGATAGCGTTTTTTGATACAGATAGCGTTTGTATGGTCAACCTCTATATGTTATTGATACAGATAGCGGTTATGATACAGATAGCGGTTGTACAGGCTCCCCATGTCTACCCCTCACACATCCTTCCCCCCAATCTGCCCTCTGACCCAGTTTGTCAGCCATCCCCCTAGTGTAGAGCCCCACACCACACCAGATGTCTGGGGGTGGAATGTAAACAGCATCCACTGGATGCTCACTCTCGGACTTGTTTGCCTCAGTGGGTTATATTGATGCATATATGCAGCCCTGGTGAGTAACTCACCAGATTCTAGTATGAAACAGATAGCGTTATTGATACAGATGGCGGTTGGATGTGCCTATTCTCAATGACCAAAAAGTTGTAACAGATAGCGTCGATTACTACAGATAGCGGTTGGACGGTTACTACAGATAGCGTTTTCTGATACAGATAGCGGTTGGATGGTCAACCTTAGACTTGCTCAAGTCCTAGAATTTGAATAAAGACAAAAAATATGCCTTTCTCAGCTATACTTTTCTCGACTATCTAATTCTAGATAGGTCAACCAGGGGAGGGCAGGAGGAGGGGGGTAGTGTGTGGCGGAGTAGAGCTCCCACTGATGCAGGCCAGTCTAGGTCAACCTCTATATGTAGTTGATACAGATAGCGGTTATGATACAGATAGCGGTTGTATACCCCCTCGGACATTTTTAGAGTCCGAGACTGAGGCATCTCTGCTGTTGACAATTATCAAGTAGCTGGTAATTTGGAAAGCACTCTTAGACCCTGAAAATGTAGATTTTGTCACCTTAAATGACTCAGTAACACCATTAATTCTCATATGGGCTGCATCTTGTCTTTAAGATAACTAGCACTGGAATTCTGATTTGAATATAACCCGTGCGTTGTAGGCCCCTACACAAGACTTTACAGTTTTAGTTTTGTCGATACAGATAAAAGGTTTAGTGATTATACTATCTGTTCTATTGAGATGACCAATATATGGGCTTCACAAGGGTACCATTTAGAAGTGGATTATTGAGAAAACTGATGGTCGCTCCGAGGGTGTGGAGCAGTGCAAAGAGGTTATTATTGTAAAGATTACATCACTGGCTAAGTGGTGCAGTCCTATAGATAGTGTCTTGTCAGCTCCTGCTATGTTATACACGCAACACACAATTCGGGTATGCTGTCCGAAATTCTGTAGACAGGATACAAGAGAAGTGCACGAGTGAGACCAGGTTAAGACAAGTAATCCATGGCAAATGATCAAATGTAAAACGAACTGAGACATCCTTGCGCAAGTTTAGCTACGGATTCTGCCGCAGCTATCACCATAGTTTCTGCCACAGGTATAGATGCAAATTTTCTCGTATGTTTCCCCTCCCGCCCAGTCCTCTCTCACCCACTAGATATATAAGAACCCCTGCCTGCCCATGACCCCTGAGTGTCCTGTGCTGCCAGTCACCCTGCCTGCCCATGACCCCTGAGTGTCCTGTGCTGCCAGTCACCCTGTCTGCCCATGACCCCTGAGTGTCCTGTGCTGCCAGTCACCCTGCCTGCCCATGACCCCTGAGTGTCCTGTGCTGCCAGTCACCCTGCCTGCCCATGACCCCTGAGTGTCCTGTGCTGCCAGTCACCCTGTCTGCCCATGACCCCTGAGTGTCCTGTGCTGCCAGTCACCCTGTCTGCCCATGACCCCTGAGTGTCCTGTGCTGCCAGTCACCCTGTCTGCCCATGACCCCTGAGTGTCCTGTGCTGCCAGTCACCCTGCCTGCCCATGACCCCTGAGTGTCCTGTGCTGCCAGTCACCCTGTCTGCTTGGTTGCTGCAGAGAGCTGTGGCTGGACCTGGTGGCCCTCATCGTGCTGGGGCTGGCCGTCAGTCTGGCTGTCGTGCCCACCTTTGAGAAGATTCTGGATGCTGCAGAGTAAGTGTGCCCCTGAATTAAACCATTGTGAATAACTTTACAATACATATGAAAGACTGATTACATGTATTGATAACGGACTATAACATGCAGTGATAACAGTTCCTGCGAGTAGCAATCAGACTTTACGGAATTTGTTACTAGTATCTAAAAAACAGTTTAGATGATATTCTTGTAAACCTAAAAAGATAAGTTCTTTTATGAAATTGAGTGCAAGATACACTAGTTACATGCATGGAATTGTACAAGATACTATTGTACAGGTCCATGTTACATGTAAAGTACTTGTAAGGGCAGCTGCTGTTCTGTTGTTGGATTTGGTTTAACAGGAAGGCTGGTGTGGAAGATAATCTGGCTATGTACAGTAACGTGGCTGGTCTCTGGGGAGGAGCGTATGCCTTGGGGTAAGTACAGACTTCACTCCTCCGCAGAGGAGCTCAACATACTTGTACATAAGGTCACTACTGTGAATTCTCGTGTATAAGCCTTACCCTCGTATAAGCCGCATACCTAAATTTGGAGAATTCTATAAGGCAACACCAAAAAAAAAAAGTTGGTCTACGGATTTTGTTTTCCAAAAATAGGTGCGGTAGGGCGAATTTTTTTTGGTCCATGGATTTCAACCAGGGGGAGTTGGGCCGACCCGTGCTGCCCCCTGGATCAGTTTGATATATATATATATATATATACACCAGTGAGCCGGCCGTTGCACGCCACATTCAAACATGTCGGGGTAGCGTGATGACCTCCCACTCCCCAATAAAGAATCAATGCCACAGAGGCCTGGTTACAGATAATGATAATTAAGATACTGAAATGAGTCTAGAACATTATAGCCCTGCATTTTTTAATATAACATGGCTGGCTGCTTGTGGATATAGGGCATTTTTCGGACCATTTCTATCGTAGTTGGAGGGAAAGGGACAGTATTTTCGCGCATGTAAACAGAGAACTGTCAAACGGGAAGATGGGCGGTGCCTGCCCCACTGGATTTATATTGTTTAATGGCTTAATAACGTTCAATCTATCACCAAATATATCTCTGGTTTTCATAATTATGATCCTGATATATTTCATGAACCAGGAAACATTAACCCCCTGTGTAAACAGCATTGGCAGTGTGAGAGCAAGGTGGTACGCTCGCACCACGGCCCTGCCCCGCCGGCTGCCAAGTGGCACAGCTGCCGTGAGAATGTACAGCGTAATGCGGCCTGTTTGGTTGCTGCCCCGGTCTCTCACGCAATTCATGGCGAGGGAGACCTGCAGACACACACAGTTTTCTACCAATAATACCCGAGCTCTTGATGGAGCTTCGACTATTTCTGATCAATAAATCATTGATCCTTATATGGGTTATTGTAAGATTAATGTATGTTCACCATTTACAGTGTAGCACCCATTTGAAGATGGTCAAAATTGTGATTTGAGGAAACCAATTTCGGCGCCATCTGTCAACTAAATTTGCAACAGTTATTTTATTTATTGTGGTTTGACATGTCTCTGATGTTTTCAATATGGGGTGAGAGATGTGTTATTAACATGATTGACATCAATAGGCAATGTTTGCGGTTTGTAAAATATGAAAAGAATCAATTTTAATCATGTGTATTCGGGCCGCCACTTCTGCCATCTGGCCCTTTGTTATGATGACCTAGTTCCTCTCTCTCTCGCCAGGGCCCATCTTGTCAAAATCGGCCCAGCCCCCCCTGGATTTCAACCTTGAATCAATGTGCCTCTACATGGGTAAAAATCGACACGTGCGACACGACCGTTTTAAAAATAGACAGACACAGGCATTCTTATAAGCCCCCAGTATATTCTATATACATTAAAATGCACACGATGACACAGCCGTTTTGCTAAAGATTGACGCGACGACATGGTCAAATTGTGGGTACCCATGTAGAGGCACATCAATGGAGCGGGCGATTTATTATTTTTTTGGTTTGAGGTAAAATTGTCTTTTTTCACACCCAAATTTCCTGGCTCCCAATTAGAAAAGGTCACATTATTAAAAAAAGAAAAAAGAAGCAATTTTCCAGGAAATGGTGCGGGCACTGTCCGTAGACACTTTTTTTTAATCAAAAAAAGAAAATATGGTGCGGGAAATCCGTAGGGCACTTTTTATTTTGGTGTGGCCTAGATTCAAGAAGGCTTTATTGACTAATGTAAGGATACATTTATGTCAGCACCGAGTTAGCATTGATGACATTATACACAGTTTTTATATAAGAATATATACAGTTGATGGCTCCTGGCCTGTTTGATGATATACAATAAGGTTCTACAGCTAGTATTTGAGAGACCTTTCTATTGTCGCGATGCTTGTCATAAGCAGTAGCAAACTTAATATATTTTTCTTCAAAGCTTTTGCGAGCACTTTGAATTTCCGGCAGGTTACAATATAGTGTTACATGTCTAACATTTTGCTTCACGTTACAGTGTGTGCACATATTAGTTAGTGGTTTCTTACCTCTATAACTTCTTGATAAGCTGTCCTGAGTACAATTAGAATCTTTGCGCAGTTTTGTGATAATACTTCTAATATAGGGGGAGTATGTGTGACCTAGAAACTCCCGCTCCCCATAGGGATAGTTCAAATCATCCTGACAAGTTTTGACGATATCACACTTGCCAGAATTGTCTGAGTCATTGAAATACTGGTTGTATTTTTGAATATGGATATCTGAGAGCCTTCTCTTTATGAGAGATTTGAGTGAGTTCTTGGACCAAGTGTATGGATCAAGCCAGATGTTTTTACAGCCAAACTCTCATAAGAGATACTGTATGTCTTTTAGCCACTGATGATTCTCGCTCTTCATAGTGGAGAAAGCCTCATTTAGAATACCGTATTTCCCCGTTTATAAGCCGGGCCTCGAATATAAGCCTGCCCCGTTTATAAGCCGGGTCAACACCCCATTTGAAATCAGTATAAGCCGGGGCCCGAATATAAGCCTGGTCAATTTAGGAAAATCCAATACAATTTCTTCAGAGGGGCATAATTTCACTTCTGATTGGAGGATTTTCACATTTCTTTCATGTACATGATGCTAATATGCCACCCCTTAAGCTGCGTATAGTTTAGAGAAAGAAAACCTTTGAATTTGTCATGATGTTATTAAAAATGTCCCAAAAAAATGTATAAAGATGATGAATATATCTGATAATTTTAGACAGACTGCAAGAGTAGCTCTTTAAATCTAAAATTTAGAGTAGATGAAAATGATATAAGCCTGCCTCGAATATAAGCCTGCCCCGTTTATAAGCCGGGTCAATACTCCATTTGAAATCAATAGAAGCCCGGGCTTATAAACGGGGAAATACGGTAGGGTTCTTTGAGCCCTGTTCAAGCCTTAACCAGGACAATATGTTTAGCAAAGTTATTTTTGATTCAATAGGGAATCTCCCTCGCTCTCCCAGTGCAAGAGTGGTACTTGAATACTTTGAGATGCCAAGGGCAAATTTACAACTTGATGAATAAGATGTTTCCACTGGGCAGGCCTTTTTGCTACTATTTAAATCTTCAATTTTAAAGGTGACAGGCTTGTTTCTGTATGAGGATAGGAGTTTTATCTTATCACATATATTATCTATAGTCACATACACGACCTCCGTCTTCTTATAGAATCTATATGATAGAATATTAACATCCTCAACATCTAGTATTTTGAAAAGCCCCAACATCTGCTCTTTTGAGTCAACACCTGAACCACTTATACATAATGAACAATTTGGCCTAACTTGTGGTCTAATTTCGACCACATTCATTTTTTCTGCAGTATGTATGACATAACATCATGTATTAATGAGTGTATATTGAAAATATGGTGCGGGAAATCCGTAGGGCACTTTTTATTTTGGTGTGGCCTAACTTGTGGTCTAATTTCGACCACATTAATTTTTTCTCCAGTATGTATGACATAACATCATGTATTAATGAGTGTACCTTTGAAATATTACGCTACTGATGCGAGTCACATGCATTCATTTGTCAAACTTATAAATACTTAAGGGGCAGGAACTTTGCATATTTTTGACTCAGGGTGTACCCCGGAGTCTATTGAGGCGCCTCTTGGCCCTGTTTAACACTTTTTTGATCACTCATCTTATAAGTTAATCTATAAGCGAAATCGAAATAAATTGGATGACATCCCTAATTGTAGACATGGATGCATGAGTGTGGACAGGGTTGCATGAGTGGACATGATGCATAACTGAATGTGGACTATATATGCACACAACCCCGACAATCATATTCAGTCTAATTCAGCATTTATAAATTCAGTAAATCAGTTACTTACAGCACCCTGACCCTGATTGATTTTGATGTAAATCACACGTTCAATGTTTGAAAATGGTTCCATTTCTGCCTGCTTCTGTGCGTGACATCCCCAGTAGCTGGTGCCTTGTTTGTGTTTCAGAGAGTTCATTGGTCCGAGTGCGGGTGGGTTCCTGGTGGACACGGTGGGCTTTGCGTGGTGTATGACGTACACGGCTGCCCCGTGCGTGCTCATTGTAAGTACTGCTACAAGGATCAGGGGCCCTGCAGACAAAGGGCCCCATGACAATTGGCCCTCAGGAATATCGGCCCCATGTCTATTAGCCCTGCGGAAGATCAGCCCCATGACGAATGGCACCCTGACTATAAGGCTCCCCCCTGACTGTGGGCCACTTGCCCAACGTCGGAACACATGTCACATTAATGTCCAAACCCCAACGTCCAAACCCCAACGTCCAAACCCCAATGTCCAAACCCCAACGTCCGAGCATAAGTGATACTAATGTCCGATTATAAGTGATGCTAATGTCCGAGCATAGGCGTTACTAACGTCCGAGCATAGGTGATACCAACGTCCGAACACATGCCGTACAAATGTCAGACTATGGTCAGTACTAACGTCCGAGTATATTCCATACTAAAGTCTGAATATAGGCCATACAACGTCCGAGTATAGGCCATACTATCGTCAAAGTATAAGCCATATAGACGTCTAAGTATAGGCCATACTGTCAAAGCACAGGTCCGATGTTCTTAAGTACTGTCCTTTATATCATACCAGGAATGGCTATTACTATGCTTAAGTACTAGAATTCTCGTATCACATGGCCCCCATGGGATACAGTGTTGTCATTCCCCATGGCCCATGACGTCATAATGAGCTTGACATCATAATGAGGCCACGGCGTCACTACGAGGTCAATATCGTTGTTATTCTTCACTTTTAGATAGTTTGGCATGAAATAAAGGCAAAGGCCCATGGCTAGACAATATTTTGGTATTGTTCCCCCATCGGTGGGGCTGGGGCCGCATCCCACTCAGCCTACGGCTTCGTGGCATACGGCCCCAGCCCCACCTCGGGGGGAACGATACCAAAATATCTACTAGCCATGGGCCTTTGTCTATATATTCCCAAAACCCTTTGTATTACCTGCACCTAGAATTTGAGAATATTGCTAGGGTAGACTGACCTAAGGGTAACCACGTACCATGAGATGTCCACCCTAGTTATGCAGCTACCGTAAATTCTCGCGTATAAGCCTAACTCTCGTATGAGCCCCACCCCGAGTTTACGCCGATCCTACAAGCCGCATTGGCGATCTGATTATGGTGGCTTTGATACTGTATTATAGTAGCAAAAACTCCCGTATAAGCTGCACCCTGACTCTGGGCCGATCCTATATCAAAGCCGCACTGACGATCTAACTCTCGTACTAGCCGCGGCTTCTACGCGAGAATTTACGGTATTCATGTCTGATAATGTTTTGATTTGTCCCTTGCTGGAAAGAGTATCACCTCAAGTGTACTGTGATACAAAAAATGAGGGATTATCATGCATGAATGATTACAAAATTGAGGTGGACATCTCACGGTACGTGGCTACCTTTAGGTCAGTCCCTATGCCCTTTTTCTGGAGATCTTATTTATACTGTCAGTATATACATCCAGTTAAAAGAAAGTCACCCTTTTAAAGCTGTCTGTGTCGGGGGGGGAGGAAAAGAAGTGGATTACTCTCGAGGTTGTTAAGAAATGCCCACTCCCTTAGCATTGGTAGCCTACACATGGGGGGCACATCACTTAGCGAGGCCTTTAGTCCAACTAGTGACTGGCGTACTCTCTTCTAACATGATGTCACTCACCCCTGTTACGGACAGCTAAGCTCCAGGTGTTAAATCACCCAGGTGAAGCAGCTCTAAGGACGGCCAGTTAACCTGTAAATGTGGTCCACATCTGGCATAGCAAAGTATTAAGTTCAAACACCGGTAGATCTACAAAACCTCCCTAAAGCATCTTTTCCCTGGCTAAATCGATTATAATCGATGATATCCTGCCCTTATTACTATGACCTCCTAATTTTCAAGAAACAAGCAGGTCTTATTGGAGAAAAGAATTTTCGAAAAAAGGTGTATTTTATAGTGTTTAGAATTAATATTTTTAGGCCCCTAAAAAGTTTATATGTTTTCAAAACCTCACTTATAAGTCAAATTGGACTTTTTAGGGGGAAAGTCAACTTATAGCAAAAAGAAAATTCCAAATAAAATCGACTTATAAGCGGTAATCATTTATACCCTATTTCCCCGTTTAGAAGCCCGTACTTATACTGATTTCACATGGTAAATTGACCTGGCTTATAAACGGAGCAGGCTTACTTTCGAGGTGGTTTATATTATATTTTATTTTATCTGCTGTGGGTCACGTCACCTCTCGAGCCCCCTGCGGGGCCTCTTGAGGTGCCGTGACCCACAGCAGATATCGGCTCGAGGACCCGCCAACAACTAAATTCTATCAATTTATCACACTCGAGTTGGGGTTTGAAACAAATATCAAGGTATCAAATATCAGATTGATATTTGATGTTGTCAAGTGATATTGGATGTCGTCAAGCATTTATACTACGTCGTCACGGTTGTAAAACAGGGCGCCCTAATTGGATGAACGAAAGTTGCGTCACAAATTTGTAATACTTTTTATGGGGCCCCACAGGACTGGGATGATTATTCACAATTTCCGGGAAAACTCCTGCAAATTTACGGTTACCAACAACTTTTTATAAGGTAGTTTGATCCATATTCTTCGATTTTCACTCTATACAGGAGTAAAATGAGTTTTACCGGCCTCATGTACAGCGCTGACAAATGCCAAATGCCGGTTTCGGGGCCCTGGGAGGCACTGAAAGGGGCCCATGAGACCAGGGTGATTATTCACAATTTTCGGGAAAACTCCTGCAATCTTACAGTTAGAAACAACTTTTTCTAGGGCATTTTGATCCATACTTCCCGATTTTCAAGTCATTTTCAACCAATTTCCACTCTATAAAGGAGTAAAATGAGTTTTTCCGACTTCATCGGCAGCGCCGACGTCACCAAAGGCCAGTTTCCCTTGGTAACTGAAGGGGCCCCATGAGGGCACTGAAAGGGGATGCTGCTTAGCGGAATTTGTTGACACATTTTCTCATATTTGCACACAATAACCACATTATGTTTGCTCAGTATGGTTACATATTGTAACCTTGAGATCCTAGAACCTTTCTCTCGTGTGATAAAGATAGAATTTGGTTGTTGGTGGGTCATCTCGCCGATATCTGCTGTGGGTCACGTCACCTCTCGAGTCCCCTGCGGGGCCTCTCGAGGTGCCGTGACCCACAGCAGATATCGGCTCGAGGACCCGCCAACAACTAAATTCTATCAATATATTAGGAAGTGAAGTTATACCCTCTTTAAGAAATTGTATTGAGGTTGCCTTCATTGACCAGGCTTATATTTGGGCCCCGGCTTATCTAAGACTTAGTACCACTTTTGACCCGGCTTATAAATGGGACAGGCTTATATTCGGGACCTGGCTAATGAACGGGTTACCTTAGGCTAAGAGAATTTAATGATTCCTGGGATGGGATTCTATTACCATATAACCTTGCGTATAAGCATAACTCGCATATAAGCTGCACCCCAACTTTAGGCCGACCCTAAAAGCTGTACTGACGATCTGAATACGGTGACTTTTATACTGTATTATAATTATAGCAAAAACCCGACTCTGTGCCGATCCTATAAGCCACACTGGCGATCTGATTCGCGTAGAAGCCGCGGCTTCTACACAAGGTTTTACGGTACCAATAGAATCCCCTAGGTACCAATGGAGCCCGGCTGTGTGTGTCAGCTGCCTTCCAATTTATATGACTTTGATTTCTTTCAATTAGTACCTCATGATCTCCACATTTGTTTACAAATGACAGGCATCCTGACGTCCTTCTTGATCAAGAAGGTGTCATGCCCTTCGTTTCACAAGTGTCACACCCCTTTAGCAGAGGTATACTGGGGTGATTATCAGCTTGATATTATTATTGCCAGGTGTTTGCATGGCCTACCCAGCTAACAAAAATAAGTTATTTTACGTCAAAATAACGTTTTTTAACGTTATATGACGTTTTGCCAAAATTAGGAAACAAAGTATTTTGTGTACTGGGTATGCTATGCCGGCCGTATAGGCCGTGATTATTGACAGTTTGAACTGTAAATAACAGAATAAAATTCACTAACTGACAGTTCGAACTGTCAGTACCAGCATAGAATTCTCTTATTGACAGTTCGAACTGTCAATAACAGAAAAGGATCCATTTTTGGAACTGTTAATAAGAGAAAATTAATCTCTTATTGCCCGTGCAAACTGTCAATATGGGAACTCTATTCTGTTATTGTCAGTTGTGAACTGTCAATAAGAGGATTAATTTTTACTACTGGCAGTTTGCACTATCAATAGCTGGCCCAACATGATTTTGCTATCGACAGTTCAAACTGTCAATAGTGGAAAACTTTCCTCGCATTGACAGTTCAGACTGTGTGTTCATGACATAATGTCTATATAAATGTGTGTGAAACTTTTTAAATCCTTTTGATTCTTATAAATGCATAGAGTCTACAATATACCATAAATCGCTCTCGCAGGTGCGCGGACAAATGTTTAGATCGTTATTTTAATCGCATTATTAAGATGCTCTTACTTGTCTTAAACATGCCCACTTTTCCGGTTATCTTAATCAGTTTCCATGCCTATCCCCAAGATGGCACCACTGTAAGTTGGTAACATTGCTGTATATATCTGGGGCCCCACACCCTTTTCTTTTTCTCCGCGCACCTAGGAGAGCTATCCCGTATTTGCATAAATCTGGGCATACTACCTGGATCTCGCATATAACCTACCTAGCCAACTCAGCTATACTCTATAACCCCACCTGGGATATCATTACTGGGACCATTCTTTGGGTGTTTATGCAGTATGCTCCTTTCCATCTACCTGTAGGCTTTGATTCTCTTCATCCTCTGGGTGTATGAGAAAAAAGTGCAGCCGACGCCATGTCTCATCTCTGTACGGAAACCCCCGCTGGTGAAGAGCAGTGCGCCTTCTGAGAGACGCCCACTGCTGACTGAGTGTGCGAGGGAGGATGAGGTGGCGTCCCCTGGTGGTACGTATGGCAGCACCTCAGGGGCCCTGACACACAGTCTGGTGGAACCACGGCACCACCACGCCCACTTCCAGCCCGACACGCAGAGCGTCTGAGCGGCACCACCACGCCCACTTCCAGCCCGACACGCAGAGCGTCTGAGCGGCACCACCACGCCCACTTCCAGCCCGACACGCAGAGCGTCTGAGCGGCACCACCACGCCCACTTCCAGCCGGACACGCAGAGCGTCTGAGCGGCACCACCACGCCCACTTCCAGCCGGACACGCAGAGCGTCTGAGCGGCACCACCACGCCCACTTCCAGCCGGACACGCAGAGCGTCTGAGCGGCACCACCACGCCCACTTCCAGCCCGACACGCAGAGCGTCTGAGCGGCACCACCACGCCCACTTCCAGCCCGACACGCAGAGCGTCTGAGCGGCACCACCACGCCCACTTCCAGCCGGACACGCAGAGCGTCTGAGCGGCACCACCACGCCCACTTCCAGCCCGACACGCAGAGCGTCTGAGCGGCACCACCACGCCCACTTCCAGCCGGACACGCAGAGCGTCTGAGCGGCACCACCACGCCCACTTCCAGCCGGACACGCAGAGCGTCTGAGCGGCACCACCACGCCCACTTCCAGCCGGACACGCAGAGCGTCTGAGCGGCACCACCACGCCCACTTCCAGCCCGACACGCAGAGCGTCTGAGCGGCACCACCACGCCCACTTCCAGCCCGACACGCAGAGCGTCTGAGCGGCACCACCACGCCCACTTCCAGCCGGACACGCAGAGCGTCTGAGCGGCACCACCACGCCCACTTCCAGCCCGACACGCAGAGCGTCTGAGCGGCACCACCACGCCCACTTCCAGCCCGACACGCAGAGCGTCTGAACCTCTGCACCAGATCAACCTGCTGTGTAAGGGCAGTCTGAGGAACCTGTCTCTATATTAAACTGCTGCTTAATTCTGCATGGCATTCATTCAGTAATCTCGGGGAATCAGTCATCAGTCATACAAGAGAGCTATCGTTTTAAATACGAAATACGGTCTGACATGCAACTCGTGAAATAACCCAGTCAACAGACTAAAACTTGTGAACCTTTGTCTATATATTTGTACACGTTGTGACATTATGGTGATACATTGATATGGTTTGTGGACATGATGGTTTACGACTGTCCGGCTGTGTAGCATTTAACTGGCATAATCACAGGGTGGTTACATTTTACACACCAGTGCAGTCATCTGTCTTACTGTAACAGTATGCAGTTATGTGAAGTCTTAAAAAGAGATTCTGATGACAAGTTCCATATTAGTCATTATACATCAGTTTCCATCTGTAAGATGTGAGACCTAAATCAGGTATGAATCATGATCATCTATGAAAAAACCGATACCCTGTACATTTACATAAAATAGGCAATCTCACCATATAAGAAGACTTAGTGTGAACACATTTTAAGATCTTCAAAGAAGTCATAGAGGACACACAAAACTTCTTGACTATTAGATTGGACCACAAAGAAAAACATACGGTATTGTGTGAATATATATATAAGGCGCTAACATAAAATTTTATTATGACTTACTTCATGTCAAGGGCGTACAACTCAACATTTACTGTAAACATTAATTTTAGCTTGGTACATATTTTCGCGTTTTTCGCGCACATGCTTAGGTGTGTGAAATTATGGTGTGCGCGAAAATTATGCCTATGAAATTAGCTTTCCAATGATGTGTAGCACTATATAGGGTAGGTTCACCCAAAGACGGACACATACCTTAAGTCGGACACTTTTAGCATTAAAAATCATTATATATAATAGGTCCTATATCCTATGTGTGAGGATCATTGTAAAGTTGAACTGTTTTTCTTACCAATAAATTAAATGGCATCTATGCAAATCAGTTTTAACGGTCTATGGCTATGCACTGAAGTAGGGCTGTTTTGTTGTGAGGAACCCATGCCTTATTTGTAGGATTATGTGGTACCCTATGTCGGACAGGTTTGCTTTAATGCTAAATATTGCTGTATTATCTAACCCAAGGCAATGTAACCAAACTAGAATGGAAAGGTATTTGTATTCCAAGGTATGATATAGTAAATAAAACATAATAATTTCAAGAAAATAATATTTGCAGACCTTTCAAAGATATGATAAAATTTCACCATGAGACGGACATCACTGTCCACTGTGTTTTCTCTTTACTATAAATATGGGGGAATGCAAAGGAATCACTTTGCAAATAAAAAATATCAACCCCATAGTACTTAATTTACATCCTCAAATTCCATGGGTGAGAAAATATCAAGTTTTCTTAGTGTAATGGCAGTATTTATAGATTTCCTATATTGGACAGGTTTGATAGTGTCAAACATATAGTTAGATGTAAATGTGTTAAACATCTAGTTATATTCAAATCCTGGATAATTTACGTTATTTCATGGTGAATACTGCACTCCCATTGACTTAACCAAGGAAGGCCGTATTTAACAACCCCCGTGAAATAACCCTCGCCCGTATTTCACGGCCTTTAAAATCATTAAAACTGATGATAAAAGCACTATAAAATGATGGTTATTTCACTCGGCTCCGCCTCGTGAAATAACCCTCAGTGGGGAACTATACTCGTGAACCTTTGTCTATTTATGCTTGCTGTCATAGCAAGGCAAATTCGTCACTAATACTTGAAAATAACAAAGGGAATTCAAAATGTCCGACATTCCGACATGAGGTAAAATTGGGACATACAATTTTCTAACTTTAATGAATATTTCACTGAAAAATGCGTAAAAAGCCATAAATCTTTTGTTGGGTAT
This sequence comes from Harmothoe impar, assembly GCA_947462335.1. Taxonomy (NCBI): domain Eukaryota; kingdom Metazoa; phylum Annelida; class Polychaeta; order Phyllodocida; family Polynoidae; genus Harmothoe; species Harmothoe impar. The sequence goes on from OX381718.1 coordinate 33,551,933, forward strand.
AAAGTTTTGACATCCCTCTACCCATATATACTATGATATTAGGTCTGTATTGAATATTAACAGAGCTGTAGCCCAGAGAAAATGGGTCATGTTTGCACTGCCAACGAGCGTCCGAAAGTGGTGAATCTACCCTATTGCTACTAGTATCTATAATGGTAAGGCAAAAAGAAAATGTTTGTTTCAGGTCACCCGACCGACCCTATCAAAACAGGGCCGACCCTACGATTTTTTATGCAATTTTGAAGAAATTTCCTTATTTTCACCCTTTTTTGGTCAATTTTAGGGTCTTCGGACCGGCCGGCTTCATATTGAATAAAAAGTGTGTTTTTTAAATCCGACCTACCGACCCTACATCTTCTGCCCATGTTACCTGAAACAAACCTTTTTTTTTGGCCTAATGGATGCCTGAATAATCAGAGATCTTCATTAGTGAATTAGCATGGATAAACGTATTTTTTTCCTTTCTTTCCTTGGAGATATTACACATCACAATAGTATTTCCTTTTATTTTGTAATTTACACCTAGGCTGTAGAGTTTGCATAGCCATGGAGCAATTAGAAATAAAGGGAAATACATATTGGGAGGGAGGGGGTGTTCAGGATAGGGTATCAGAGTAGTGGGCACAGTAGTAATACTGACCACAGTACATGTATTTTGGAATTTGAAAGCTTTCCTATACAGGTAAGCCCCTAGTCTTTGGGCTCTAATATCCTTAATAATTGTCCGATTTACAAACCGTAAAAAATGACATGTATCTAAGGATGTGGTGCTTACAGGTCCGCCAAAATATGATTGCGCGAAGATGTCTCTCTATGTCAGGTGCGCGAAAATATATACACTTACAGTAGTCTCTTTTTCTTCTTTTTTTTAAATACAAGAGTTACTATGCTTAAGTACTGGAAGGGCCGTATTCAATGCCCCCCATTGAATACAATGTGGCTGTAGACAAAGTTGTTTTTTCTTCATTAAATGGCTTCAAAAAAAAATAAACACAAATGCCAACTACATTGATACCGCTCTGCCGTATTTCACGAGTAGGGGCTGTGGCGCATCCCACTCAGCCTGTGGCTTCATGGGATACTGCCTCAGCCCCCACTTGTGAAATACAGCAGAGACGGTATCAATGGGCGTTGGCATTTGTATGTATTTAGATAGAAAGGTAAAGTGACTAATACTTATGATGTAGCACTGGTCCAATTACATATTATATAAGTCATTATACATCAGTTTCCATCTGGAAAATGTGAGACCTAAATTAGGTACCCCATTCAATAATCATGATCATCTATGAACAAACCGATACCCTGTACATTTACATAATATCAACTTCTATCATACAAGAAGACTTAGTGTGAACATAATTCAAGATCTTGAGAAGAGGTCATGGAGACCACAAGAAACTTCATGACTATTATATCAGACCACAATGAAAAACATACGGTATCTGTGTGAACACAAGATTCAATTATGATTTACTTCATGTCAGGGGCATAAAACATTTAGGCTGTATTTAGTAAGGTTTAGTGACTAATACTTATTGTTAAAACATGTGGATGTTTATGGATAAAGATGAGTTGAACTGAGTGGGTCTGAGTTGGTTCGATTGCCATTTACTAACTGATGTTTACATGCTCATAACGGATCCCAGATGGCCGCCGCACATGCGCATATACGATGTATACAAACACACAACATCCTCCCTCTTAACGGAAAAGATAATTTCTTATATCTTAGGATAATACTATAGCTTATTCAGAGTTCACTTGAGTCTTTGGAATAGTCCTGGGATGTTACTGTCTTTATATGAGATGTAAGTTTGTCTTTGGTTTATAATTGAATTAATGAGATTTGAGACTTAAACAATATGTCTCTAGATATTTCATGTATCTTTGTTGTTGTAAGAAATGTCAAGTAAGATTTTATGAAAGTAGGGTCAGGTAGACTGCCTGACACCCACACGCGATAGACAGGGATTATTCTGCCCTACGTGTCAATCACGTCTCACTGGTAACGCTGTGGCGCTACAACGGCCCTGCCAGACCGGGTAGTTACTACCGGAGGTGCAGGCACATCTGCCAGTTTGGGTGGTACGGTCTGCTCAGTCACCGGTTCATTCCTACGCCTCTGATGTGGAGTGGCGGGTTTGACAGCGCGCTGTACCTTCGCTGGTGACGTGACTGTTGGAGTGATGTCTCTAGGTACTTTACTAACACTCATTTCCTCACGAGTGTTAGGCTCCTTGGTCTTCTTCAGGTGCTGATGGTTTCTCCTGAGGATGCCAGTTGGAGTCTCCACAGTGTATGACTTTTCATCCAGTCTCTCTACCATTGTCCCCTTGGTCCAGGTCTTAGTACCAAGTTTAAATGGCTCGAGTCTGACCGTGTCTCCTTCCTCTAAAGGAGGCAATATGGCTGACTTTGTGTTAGCGTGCTCAGCCTGAATTGCTTGACCTCGCTTGATGTCGCGTCTTGTGTGCTTCAAGTCAACCACTTCCGGCTTTAGGAGAGCTGGTGCGGTCGGAAGCATTGTCTTGGTGCGTCGGCTCATCAGCCTTTGTGCGGGGCTAGACAGCATACCTTGTGATGGCGTATTTCGGTGGTCCAACATAGCTAGGTATGGGTCGGTTCCGGCCTCGCGGCACTTTCTCGTGATCTTCTTAGCTGACTCAGCTTTGCCATTCGCCCTACTGTTGTATGGGCTGCTCGTCATTTGTTCGATGTCCCATGCATCACAGAAGTCGCGGAATTCTTCGGACACGTACTGTGGCCTGTTGTCGGACACCAGGGTGTCTGGGATACTGTATCTGGCAAAGTGTGTTTTTAGCTTGCCGATGATGGTTGTAGAGTCTGTCACAGGTAGCATGTCGACTTCCCAGAAGTTGCTTAGGTAGTCAACAGTGATGAGGTAGTCTCGCCCGCTTAGGCTAAACATGTCCGTCCCTACTTTGGCCCATGGCCTGTCAGGTATGTCGTGAATCATTATCGGCTCTTTAGGATTTGCTGTTTCGTATGTCTTGCAGATGTGGCACTTCCGAGATGAAATCTCTAATTTCTTGAGCCATTTTTGGCCAGAAGATGCTTTCCTTGGCACGTCGTAGGCATCCATCTATGCCGAGGTGCGACGCGTGGATCTTGACCTTCAGGGTCGCCCTCTCGCTCATGGGGATTCTCACTCGCTCACCTCGGAATACCAGTCCTTCATGCACTGCTAGTTCATCTCTGAATGAGAAGTATGGGCGTAGCACTGGTGGTATATCGATCTTCTCGTTGGGTCATCCTCTTAATATGGTCTCTTTCAGTGCCGTCATTGTTAGGGCGACTTCGGTGGCTCGACGGATGGTCTCAATCCTGGAATCTGATATGGCCACGTACTTCGTCGGGTTGACGTTCTCAAATTCTTCGTGATGTCCCTCCGTAGTCTGTCTGTAAGCTCGAGACAGAGTGTCTGCGAGATACATCTCCTTCCCAGGCGTGTATATGACTTCCACGTCATATTGCTGGAGTCGCATTAGCACTAACCTGTCTACCAAACGTGTACTGGTGAAACTTCTCTGCACTCGACATGATGGCAAGCATCTTTCTCTATCTGTGCGTAGCGTGTCTCAGTGTCGGTTAGGGCACGGCTGGCGAACGCTACCGGTTGTCCGTCTTGTAGAATTGCCGCCCTGAGTCCGGTCTTGCTGGCGTCACACTGGATGGTGAGCTCCTTGCTTGGGTCATAGTACCTGAGAACTGGTGCCTCACTCACAAGCTTCTTTACTTGTTGAAGTGCTCTATCTTGGGCACCGGACCAGTTCCATGGCACGTCTTTCCTCGTCAGTTGCCAGATAGGTTCCATAACATCTGACAGTCGGTCGGTTTCTGCATATCCATCACGGCATCCAATTTCGCAGGATCGGGCTTTAGGCCTTCGTGCGTGATCAGATGTCCAAGAAACGCTACAGAAATCTGGCGCAGTTTCATCTTCTTAGGGTTCAGTCTAATACCTTTGTCCTGGCATCGCTGAAGTAGTTGTTCTAACTTCTTATCGTGGTCCTGTAGGGCTTCACAGTCGGTCTCGCCAGTGCCGTATACCATCAGATCATCTGCGATACAGATGACTCCATCCAAGTCGTGGATGCATTCATGGAGCTTTCTGGCGAATATCTCTGACGAGACGCTTGTACCGAATGGTAATCTCAACCATCGGTATCTTCCGTACGGACTTGCAAATGTAGTCAGTCTCGATGACTCCTTGTCTAGTTTCACATGCCAGTATCCGGACTTCAGGTCCATTGTTGAGACTATCTTTGCTTTTGATAGTTCTGATAGTACGTCATCTAGCGTGCAGAGGGGAAAGTGCTCTCGTTTCAGTGCCTTGTTCAGTGGTCTAGGATCTATGCAGATCCTCAACTCTCCGGTCTTCTTCGTAGCTGTTGCTATGGCGCTAACCCAGTCCGTCGGCTTGCTAACAGGCGCGATCACACCCTGCCCGACTAGCTGGCCGAGCTTCTCCTTGACCCTATGTTTTAGGGCATCTGGAACCTTTCTGGAGGGTTGGATCGATGATGTGACGGTCGGGTCGACATGGAATGTTGAGATACCTGGCATGCAGCCAACATCTTCTCCGAAGATCTCTTTGTATTTATCTAAAATAGTGCACTTGTAGACTTCTTCCTTCTTTTTCACGCTCGCTACTCTCTTGAAGTTGTCTTCGAGGACAGAGATGAGTCCCATTTGTTGACTCGCCGATACTCCCAGGATCGGCATGAGATCGCTGTCCTCCAGGACTACGAATTTTACGTCGTAGCCTTTTCCGTTTGCCGGGTTCTTTATCTTGACTCGGCACTCTCCTAGTGGGCGTTTTAGAGTCTTGTCCCACATCTGGAGAGTATTTTGTGGTGGGCCTAGCTTGGTGGTGTCGACATATTTCTTTGGTATCAGGTTGACTGATGCGCCACAGTCGACCTGGAAATTAACTGGAACGCCCTTTATCGTCATGTTGGCATATATCAGTTTGTCGCTTTTTAGATTCACTACGCTGACCTCCTTTACTCCATTTATGACCTCATACTGGCTTTCTTCGCTCTCGGAGTCGTTCTCTTGCACAGCGCGTACCTTCTTGGTCTTCGATGTCTTCTTGCAGGCAACGTCGAGGTGGAACACCTTTCCCCCCATGCCGGGCAGTGTTTCTTTCCAAATATGTGGTTGCCAGCGCAGAATATGCAGTCCTGCGATTGGTCTCTCTCAATTGGCTTCTCGTCTTCTTCCTGTTGTTCTGTTTGTGTAGCTTGACTCCATGAACCTCTGCCGTTCCGCCGCTGGCGTTGATGTGTTTTAGTTGCAAACCGGTTGCTTTGTTGGTGCGGCAGATGTCGATACACTTTTCAAGGGTTAGGTCTCTGATGTTCAGGAGTGTCTTCCTGGTCTCTTCAGACCGGATGCCCATCACAATTCGGTCACGTAGCAGAGTGTCTTTGCGGCATTTACAGAAATTGCAGCTTTTAGTTAGGAAGCGGAGCGCCGTTAGAAATTCGTCAAAACTCTCTTTCTCTTGTTCCCTACAATTGAAGTTGTATCTCTCCATGGTCTCATGCAAGTCACCTATAATGTAGGCATCAAACTTCTTTATTATTTCTTTGATTGTCCCATTGGCTTCGTCTGCGAAGACAAAACCATTGTAGATTTTCAGGGCATCTGTTCCTATGTAATTTAGAAGCATGGAGGTTTGGTACACAGCAGTAGTTGTGTCCAGGTGGGAGATTACAGTGTAGTTTCCCCACTGCTGTTTCCACAATAGCCAATTTTCAGCCTTACTAGATTGCAAGTTTAGAGGGGCAGGAGGCCTGATACCAGGCACAAAGTGGTGCACTGGTGCATTTCCCCCTGGGGGAGGAGCATTCTCCCCATTACCTTCATTGTTGTCAGGCATTGTGCTGGTACCTATATACTTTAGTAGTAGGAACTGGTGACTAGCAGGTCACAGTTCAGACTAGTGTAACCTATAGACTAGCAGGTATATACTTGTCAGGTTGCCCCACACTCTTGGTTAGTGCAAACCACCATATCGTCGGTTAGTGCACACCAAAAGTGCATAGCCCAAAAAAAACGTGCTCCTCCTTTGGGAATTTGAATGCCTGTGACCCAAAGAGGACCGGTACTCACCCAGGTAAAGGGTGACTCCTGGTGAGTGAACGGAGAATTAAAACATTAGTTTCCCATGAGGCTTATAATATATACACATAGTTCATATGATTAACTATGTTACACATGTTATGCCCTTTGTCAAAAACGCACCTTTTCACAGAATATTTTCATCTATCAGTTATACATAAATAAAGGGTACCATATAAAAAATTGGTATCTTATTGTTAAAAATTTCAAGCAGAAATTGCGATTTTAGGGTCCAAAATTCGTTACAAATTTTGGGGGGTAACCCAGTGGGCACAGAACATTGAATATACATTGACAAATGGTTGACAATGTTGATTCAATGTTAATACAATGTTGATTCAACGTTGAACTGAATTTTGTGCCCATTGGGAAGATGACTTGGCATACCCTCTAAACACACTACATAATTCCGACGTAGCTGAGAGGTTTATGTAGGTTTGCTTCCAACCAATGGTTTGATTTACGATTTTTCACAAGGTTTGTGGACGTCAAAACGTTAAGGTTTACTTACGTTCTACCAACGTTTAACATTGATTTATGTTGATCTACGCCATTCAGACGTAGATCAACGTAATAGATCTACATAGTTCTACGTAGATTTACGTATTCATTTTTGCTATTCATAATTGTTACATGGCCTTATAAGCCTCTCAGGTGTCACACTAGGTGGCAGCACTATCATTTATGAATAGAATACTACAGCGTCCCAGCTAGTTTACTACATTAAAGCAGTAAAACTTTATGAATAATGAATTTGATATTATGTAAATTAGCTGCATATCATGGGATTTCCTTATACAAACAACAGTAGATTAAAAAAACTATGTATAAAATAGGCATTAGTTCACTTTATTGATTGCTAACCACATTATTGGGAATAGAAAAAAATATAAAGCCTTTGTGCAGCCAATACTACCGTAAAACCCCGCCTTTAAGACGACCCCGCCTTTAAGACGATCCCCTTCTTTTGGAAAAAAATCTGTCTTGTAGAGAAAATATATCCCAAATAAAATCCGTCTTAAAGGCGGGGTTTTACGGTATATTACTTTGCAGGAGACTATGTGATATATATGTATCAGGTTGCACAGTCAAGCTACAATAACATTTTATATAGAATGAAGTGAGATTTAAAACTATAGTAGTTATTCTTTAAATCACGTTTGTGAAATGCAAATCTGTCTGCAAAATCATCAAGGAAACAGATCTATGCCTGTATTCTGCATTTTTATATAGAATTATATGATAAGTTCTGTATAATTTGTAGGTTTGTTTACGTCTGAATAACGTAGAATAACGTAAATCAGATTTAAACGTCCACTGAACGTAACTAAACCTTAACGTTTTGACATTCACAAACCTTGGAAAATTACATAGTTTATACTCCCCATAAACGTAAATCTACGTCCAACCTACGTATATGTGTTTAGAGGCTACCTGCTCTTAGATTGAAGTGGAAATTTGACCTTTTTTTTTTCTTTTTTGGACAGGAGCGGCCTTTTTGGCTGTTTTCTTTTTTGGAAAGGCTAATAAAAAGGTTGATGCGGCCCTTTTAGAGAGGTGCGGGCGCTATCCGCAAAGCTGTTAATCAATTTTAAGTGGCCTAATCAAAATTTCTTTTATTTCGTCCTTTGTGCTCTGTACCCCAAAAATACAAAATTATGTTTTTACTTTTATGTATTATGTCAAATAACTGATATATTTGCTATATCGACACCAAAGTTGTGAATATCTGATAACCTATAAAATTCGATACCAATGACATCCCTAGTTCTCACTGTTCCTGACCAAGTAAAGTCTCATGTCTGCATACCAGAATCATGGTTTATACGTGTTGAGTGAAGTGATAAGTACCAAGCTTTGTGATCTTTCTCCTGTGCAATCTTCCCATGTTTACAGTGACCACTATGCGCGATGTCACAGGGTGATAATAAGGAAGTAAAACAAAAAAAAAATGCATTTAAGTCATTTATTTTGGCTTTAGAATATTCTGTATATTACATGAAATCTGTTCTTCCGTAAGTCGATTATACTAGCAATAGGAGTATTATGTATAATATATAAGAAGTACAATTTAAATATCACTTGTTAAATTCCAATGTATCACATATAAATACTATTAAATTCTTGGAAACTATCATAATTCTCTTCAAAAAGCAGTTGAGACAATATATCAGTTCAATAGAACCTATATTCCCTGGATAATGTTTTCTATCACAGTCCTTTTTAACAAACATATCAACAACCAGTCATGAATGTGGTTGGGGGCTATTCAAGTGTGACGTTATCAAGAATATATATTGTGATTGCAGGACATTCAGAATGTATATTCAGAATGATGACATAACCATGCTGTTCCTACTAAATGATGACAGAAAGGTGCGGGGTCTTGGAAAATTGTGGATAAAGACAAGGCGACTGCTTCTCTGCAATGCGACCACGCTTTTGAGCTATTAAATCAAGTTCACTTATCCATTTGAATATACCCCCATATCCTTTCTTGTTGGGTTGTCATGGTAACACTTCAACAACATCACGGCCTGTTGGAGGTCGTAACATCCTTTCTAGTTGGGTTGTCATGGTAACACTTTAACAACTACACAGCTTGTTTGAGGTCGTAACATCCTTTCTTGTTAGGTTGTCATGGTAACACTTTAAAAACTACACAGCTTGTTGGAGGTCGTAACATCCTTTCTAGTTGGGTTGTCATGGTAACACTTTAAAAACTACACAGCTTGTTTGAGGTCGTAACATCCTTTCTTGTTGGACTGGTAGTGGTGCGCGGCCTTCACCTCGGCCCTCAGGTAACAGAGGTTAGCAGCAACCTGGTCAATGCGCACAATCCGGTCTCCAGATGTTATGCGTGGCATCTTCAAATGACGTCCTTCCCAGTAAAGGATCTGTGCCTATTAGGGATTAGTCAGAATAAATTAGTTTGATACATTCCATTGTCAATACTAAGATAATGGCCCTAGATCCCTAAATTCGACATGAGACTTTTTGGGGCCTAGTGACATGGAACATGAGGAATAATTAGATTGGGACATGGGCCATTTCTTAAAATTGATATGGCGACATGGGCATTCCTTAAGTCCGACATGGCGACTTGAGCATTTCTTAAAATCAACATGGGACATGGGGATCCCCCCCATCACGGGCCCCAAGATATGGGTTACACTTGCTGGATTTGGGGGTACTATTTAAAAAGCGTTTGGACCTCTCTTGGGGGGGGGAAACCAAAGAAATTTCCCTTTAAGCCATGCGATACAAACCATCATACATGAAGTATAGCTGTGGCCATACTACAAAATGTACTTGTTTAATGTTTTTGTCTCGTACACCCTCCATCAAAGACTGCTTTAATATTGTTATTTGTATATCATGCAGGCCCTGTGCAGGGAGACTGACGTACCTCTTCATATGAACACATGTTGATGCACCTGCTCAAGCGTCCTGACTTTTTGAGCACGGTAGTGGGGACTGTGCAGTGACAGAGTGGAAATAACGGGCGGGTGCAGGAGAGTGGCACGTAGGGGTAGCCGTTGTTGGTGACGTAGGGCAGGCTGGTTGGCTCTTCTGTCTGTACCACCACCACCCCGCTCTCTGGCGGACCACTTTGGGCAGGCTGGCGGAACAACCTGCTCACATACAACACACACAGTTAACATAGCTCATACCAACCTCCTCAAATCCGTGCCTTGATAAATATTTACCCCACAATCTTAAACTTGCTGTTAACCCCTTGCTAATCTCAACACTATAATTATATAATCACTAGCAGTGGCGCCCTCTATGCAATGGTTCCCATATCAGGGTTATATAGCCTGCTTGATATGGGTACGTTTTTGTTTATGTCATTTATGCAATTATGGACAAACTCAGGTGCCTGGACATTTGTATCATAAACTAGTCATATCGCACATAGTCTGACGGCTATAGTTACTGTAAATATATGGGGTGCCGTTGGTTCCTAAAATCCAGAATTGGACTTAAGTCCAATTAATTAGACATGTATAATTCGAATTAGACATGATTACCGTAAAACCTCGCGTATATAACCGCGGCGGATACGCGAATCAGATCGCTGGTGCGGCTTATAGGATCGCCAGGTGCTGCTTATACGCGAGTTTTTGCTCCTATAGTACAGTACTAAAGTCACCATAACCAGATCGGGGCTCTGGATGGGGGGTCCCCATGTCGATTGTCGATCTTAAAAAATGGCCATGTCGCATGTCAATGTTGCTTACTGATGCCCATATCCCATGTCGATTTTAAGAATTGCTCATGTCGCCTGTCACTATGTTTTTTGGGCCTAATATCACGTGTCACTAAGCCTCATTTCGATTGTAAGAAATAGCCATGTCGCCATGTCGAGTTTGGTGGTCCACACCCATCAGATCGCTGGTGCGGCTTATAGGATTGGCCCAAAGTCGGGGTGCGGCTTATACGCGAGTTAGGCTTATACGCGAGGTTTTACGGTAATTGAATTAGACATATTTCTAATTAATTACACTTAAGTCCAATTAATTTTACTTAAGTACAATGCAATTAGCTATCTGCCTTTTGCATTTACACATATGTCTAATCGAATTACACATATGTAGAATTCAATTAAACAAAAGTAGAATTCAATTGAACATATGTAGAATTGAAATAGCATTATGTATAATTTTACATATCAAGAAATCAATTGCACATGTTTAATTCGGCCATACATATTGCAAATTGTTGAACATAATAATAATAGAAGAATTTTACATATCACAAATATAATTGTACATATGTACAATTCAGCCCCACATATCGGGAATTTATTTCAAATTACCATTATGTACCGGTACATAATAAGAATTCGAATTAGTGATATGTATGATTCAAATTGATGATATGTATAATTCTAATTGTACATAAGTCCAATTGAATTAATGATATGTATAATTCTAATTGTACATAAGTCTAATTCAAATTACCGTAAAACCTCGCGTATAAGCCGCGGCTTGTACGCGAATCAGAGTCAGCTTTCTTTTGATACCAAACATGCCTATATAGGGTGCGGCTTATACGAGAGTTTTTATAAGTATACTACAGTACTAAATGAACAGTTCTCAGATGGCCTGTGCGGCTTATAGGATCGCACCAAACTCGGGGTGCAGCTTATACGCGAGTTAGGCTTATACGCGAGGTTTTACGGTAGTGTTATGTACCGATACATAACAAGAACTCGAATTAATGATATATTCAATTCGAATTGATGCCCAGTAAACAAATAACGTTATACACCATTTTATAACGTTATATAAAGTTATATGTCAACGTTTTTCTAATCCTCTTTAGTATGGCATAACGTTATGTAAACGTTAAAACGTTATTTTGACGTAAAATAACGTTTTTTTTGTTAGCTGGGTGATGTTTAGGCATAACTTCCATCGGGGAAGTTATCCTCATATTAGTGGGACTGACAGTGCCCCCTGGTGCTTTCCCTCAGAGGCCTCGGAACTCTCCACCATAGGAAGGGGGTAACACCACTAGCAAGCAGGCGAAGCAACAGCTACTTGTTTTTTCGTTGTGTCACAATGGTGGCTTGTGTGGCATGTAATGCCCCCTACAATGGAAACAGCAGGAAGTGCCCACAGTGTGGTGTGCCCAACCCAGCTAGGGATACTGGACAGGCCAAGGAGCAACCCAGGAAACCACCTGAGGATCAGGGACAGCCGGTCACGGCCCCGAGGGGGGGCAGGAGACTGACGGAGCAGCCGTCCTCTCGCTGGCCCAAGGCTCGACGGAGGACCGCCAAAAAACTACCGAGGACCTGTCTAGCCTACATGAAGATGCAACAAGAGTTGGCAAAGCAGATGTCTCTTCTAAGCAAGGCCCCTAGCAAACCCCAATCAAGGCCGTCAGGTCGGGGCAAATTCAGGATCGACTGCCCGGATCACCTATGCAAGCGGTTCAACTTTACAGTATGTGATTGGACAGTATGCAGGAAACAGCACTCCTGTGCTGTGTGCAGTGGCCCTCACGGGGCGCGAGGATGCACACACAAGCCCTGCCACCAGGGTAGTCAGCCGCAGGGCCAGAATGGCTACCAGGGTCACAGTCAGCAGCATCCGTATTACGGCCAAACATTTATAAAGGTTATATTCCACTATGGGACATCAACTGCAGGCACAGGGTTCAGGGTGTCGTGGCACACAGTTGAAGCCGGCAGGCTGGAGGGACATGTTGTTGGGACACAGTGTCATAGATGAAGACTGTCATTTTATATTAGATGGTGTCCTACATGGGTTCAAGATGATTGACCCTCATGCACAAGTAGATAATTTTGACTTTATTGATAAACTCTTGAAAGAGGAGTTGGGCTGCGGGAAACTTAGCATGTCGTGAGAGAAACCCACCTGTGTGCACGCCTTGGGATCGGTTCCCAAAGCTACCGGGGGTTTCAGGCTCATCACCGACGTGAGCAGACCCAATGGGTTCTCCATTAATACCCATATGTCTTCCACTTTTCAACACTTCAAGTTTTCTAAAATAGACGACGTATGTGAGGACCTCCGCCAGCCAGCCTACATGGCGGTGACTGACATTTCCTCGGCGTACCGCTCGGTACTCATCAGACCCGAGGACCGGAACTATCAGGGGCTGAAGTGGAAGTTGAACGGGTTGGACACTTACATGGTGGACAATTGTATTTGTTTTGGCACTAGAGCAGCTCCCTATATATTTAATAGATTCACTGATGCCGTTACCAGGCACATGCGCCGTCAGGGCCACATGTGTTTCAATTACCTCAATGATTTTCTGTTACTAGCCGATAGCGAGAGTGAATGCAAGGAATCTCAACGTGTCCAATTGAATTAATGATATTTTACGTCTAAATCTAATTGTACATAAGTCTAATTTGAATTAGTATTGTGCACCGGTACATAATAAGAATTCGAATTAATGATATATCTAATTCTAATTGTACATAAGTCTAATTCGAAGTGTACATAAGTCTAATTTGAATTAGCATTATGTGCTGGTACATAATGAGAATTAGAATTAATGATATGCATAATTCGAATTGATGATATGTTTAATTTGAATTATACATAAGTCTTATTCGAATTGTACATATGTCTAATTCAAATTGTACATGTCTAATTCAAATTGTACACAAGTGTAATTCTATTTGTACATATGTGGAGTTGTACATTAGTGTAATTCGAATTGTGCATATGTTTATTTCAAATTGTATATTAGTGTAATTTGAGTTGTACATAAGTGTAATTCAAATTGTACATATGTAGAATTCAATTACACATATGTACAATTTGAGACTACATAATGGGAATAGAATTATACAAACTGTAAAACCCCACCTTTAAGACGACTCCGCCTTTAAGACGACCCCCTAGTTTAAGGAAAAGATTCGTCTTGTAGAAAAAAGCCTTTAAAATTGATTTCTCTTTGAGCTATTGTATTTAAACCCCGCCTTTAGGACGACCCCCTAACTTTTAGGAAAAGTCTATCTTGTATGAAAAATAAATCCCAAATAAAATCTGTCTTAAAGGCGGGGTTTTACGGTATGCACAATTGAATTTCACTTATGTAAATAAGAGTATTGGCAATATGTGAGTAGAAATTAAGATATGTACAATTGAATTCTTGATATGTGAAATTCAATTACACAAATGTACTATTTAATTTATGTGCTGCTGTTTTGTACGTATGTATAATTCTAATTCACATAAGTTAAATTGAATTCCTAATAGGTAGTGGGGAATTGGAGATAAGTGAAATAGAATTTTACATATGTACAATTAATTAGACTTAAGTCCAATTCTGGATTTTAGGAACCAACGGCACCCCATATTAATACTGATACTGATAGGTGGCATTGCAGTTAGGGTTTATGAATATGGTACATATAGCGGAGATAAAAGTCTTCAGGTTTTTCCCTAAAAAACTTTTTTTCATTCACTAAGAATATGATCAGGGATATGTGATGGAAAACCTCCTTGGAGGTGGCCATGTCCCCTGTCTGTCCGACCGGGGACTATAGGGGTGTAACAGGTTACTGTGAGGAGGTGACCATGTCCTCCTGTCTGTTAAACTGGGTGCTATAGGGGTGTAATAGGTTACTGTGAGGAGGTGGCCATGTCCCCCTGCCTCTCTGACTGGGGGCTATAGGGGTGTAACAGGTTACTGTGAGGAGGTGGTCATATGAGTCCCCTGTCTGTCTGACCGGGGGCTATAGGGGTGTAATGGGTTACGGTGAGAAGGTGGCCATATCCTCCTATCTGCCCGACGAGTGGCTATAGGGGTGTAACTGGTTACTGTGAGGAGGTGGCCATGTCCCCCTGTCTGTCAGACTGGGTGCTATAGGGGTGTAACAGGTTGCTGTCAGGAGGTGGCCTGTCTACCTGACAAGTGACTATAGGGATGTAATTGGTTACTCATAGTTATTGACCGGCACTCCGTGTCCGGTCAGGTCTTAAGGGAGACAAAGGGCCGTAAGCTCAGACAGACCAACTGCGGGCCCATTGAAATAGCATTGAGGGATCGGACTGAGCACCCTGCATACATAGGCTCTATAATCCGTAGGAAATGTACCCCGCACCCTGCAGCGCTTCCCTCTGCCAGCGTTTTTGCCACCTTACCCTGGCTCTAGCGCCCACCCCTCAGCCCTGCAAACAATCAGCTTTCCTGTGTGGAGTGTGTGATGTTCACACGTCTCTTACCAGGCCACGGGAAGCAGTACTGTGTACAGGCCGGGTAGGGTGGGAGGAATATCAGCTTTCTGAGAGCTGCCTGTGCAAGGTGTGTTGGCCACACGTTACTCCGCTGCCCTGTCCACTGCTAACACCCAGCCAAACAGTAATGCCCCTAGAACGGCATCATGCCTCTTAGAGAATAACCCTTTAAGGACGACATAGTGCTTCAATTGCACAGTGATTCGTTAATGCATCATGCCTCTTAGACAATAACCCTTTAAGGACGACATAGTGCTTCAATTGCACAGTGATTCATTAATGCATCGTGCCTCTTAGACAATAACCCTTTAAGGACGACATAGTGCTTCAATTGCACAGTGATTCATTAATGCATCGTGCCTCTTAGACAATAACCCTTTAAGGACGACATAGTGCTTCAATTGCACAGTGATTCATTAATGCATCGTGCCTCTTAGACAATAACCCTTTAAGGACGGCATAGTGCTTCAATTCTACAGTGATTCATTAATGCATCGTGCCTCTTAGACAATAACCCTTTAAGGATGACATAGTGCTTTAACAGGACAGTGATTCATTCATGCATCATGACTCTTAGACAATAACCCTTCAATGAGGGCATAGTGCTTCAACTGAATAGTGATTCATTAATGCATCATGACTCTTAGACAATAACCCTTCAATAACAGCATAGTGCTTTAACTGGACAGTGATGCATTCATGCATCATGACCCTTAGACAATAACCCTTCAATGAGGGCATAGTCCTTCAACTGGATAGTGATTCATTCATGCATCATGACTCTTAGACAATAACCCTTTAAGGATGACATATCACTTCAACTGCACAGTGATGCATTCATGCATCATGACTCTTAGACAATAACCATTCAATGATGGCATAGTGCTGCAAGTGGAGAGTGATTCATTCATGCATCATGACTCTTAGACAACAACCCTTCAATGAAAGCATAATGATTCAGCTTAATAGTGATTCATTCATGCATCATGACTCTTACACAATAACCCTTTAAGAATGGCATAGTGCTTTAACTGGAAAGTGATGCATTCATGCATCATAACTCTTAGACAATAACCCTTCAATGACAGCATAATGCTTCAACTGAACAGTGATGCATTCATGCATCATGACTCTTAAACAATAACCCTTCAATGAGGGCATAGTGCTTCAACTGAATAGTGATTCATTAATGCATCATGACTCTTAGACAATAACCCTTCAATAACAGCATAGTGCTTTAACTGGACAGTGATGCATTCATGCATCATGACCCTTAGACAATAACCCTTCAATGAGGGCATAGTCCTTCAACTGGATAGTGATTCATTCATGCATCATGACTCTTAGACAATAACCCTTTAAGGATGACATATCACTTCAACTGCACAGTGATGCATTCATGCATCATGACTCTTAGACAATAACCATTCAATGATGGCATAGTGCTGCAAGTGGAGAGTGATTCATTCATGCATCATGACTCTTAGACAACAACCCTTCAATGAAAGCATAATGATTCAACTTAATAGTGATTCATTCATGCATCATGACTCTTACACAATAACCCTTTAAGAATGGCATAGTGCTTTAACTGGAAAGTGATGCATTCATGCATCATAACTCTTAGACAATAACCCTTCAATGACAGCATAATGCTTCAACTGAACAGTGATGCATTCATGCATCATGACTCTTAAACAATAACCCTTCAATGAGGGCATAGTGCTTCAACTGGATAGTGATTCATCCATGCATCATGACTCATAGACAATAACCCTTTAAGGACGACATAGTACTTCAACTACACAGTGATGCATTCATGCATCATGACTCTTAGACAATAGCCCTTTAATCCTAATTTGGATGCTGGTCATCACACCTACGGTGTGCAAATCCTAGAACAGAACCTTTGCATCCTAGTATGCTCATTAGGGGTGATTTAAAGATGAAGTACATACACGTTATAAAGATGAGGGCAATATAATGTATATGTGTATATATGGGTTTAATAGGTTAATGGCCCATGCCTGACACAGGGCTAGCCACATTCGTTTACAAATGATGCATGTCCTTACGTCCTTCTCGCTGTGTATTGGCCTAATATTTTTCGTTTTTAGGCCCTCCAATGGCCCAAAAACCCTTAAAAACGTCAGAAACCCTTTAAATGACATGTTTTACATGTCTCCCATGTCTACTAAGACAGTAACAGCTTATCCCTAATATCATTTTCTATTAGTCCTATGGTATAGTCAATTGATTCACAAGGATTTCACTAGATATGTACCTATTTTTTTCTCCACAGCCATTTGAGTGTATATTGTCAGCAAAATTTTCAAATGTCCTTTCATTTTGATACCACTATACAGTAAATAAACAAGATCCAAACAGTATCCCGGAGTAACTCGCCTTGCTGATAATAGTAAAACCCACACAGAATTGTTAATATCCTATATATTTTAGTTATCTTTAGTGCCACTGCTTCCTATCCACCCCCTCTAATGCTCTAAACCAGAAATCTGATGATTCCACTAATTTAACCTACATTTATACAATATTTTATTTTGGTCCCGGAGTCACCCGGGTGACTC
Organism: Harmothoe impar; assembly: GCA_947462335.1. Lineage (NCBI taxonomy): Eukaryota > Metazoa > Annelida > Polychaeta > Phyllodocida > Polynoidae > Harmothoe > Harmothoe impar. Next base: position 33,569,406 of record OX381718.1, read on the forward strand.
CGAGACCGAAATAAGGTGAAATAGCCGCTTTTTAGGCCAGTACTGTGCCAAGTAGGTTCAACGAAGGATTCCTAAAGTATATACCACAGGACATTGTAGAGTGATTTTGACAATTAATTGAACCATTTTGAGTGAACTATGGTAAAATGAGAGTATGTTGTTAATATTTTAATATTTTTGATAAATCTTCAATATTCATCGAGCTGTATCTCAAAAACTATTTTTCTTAGGGTATCCATTCTTGGTAAGCCTTTAGATATATGTTGTCCCAGTTTGTAAACAAAGTTATTAGTTGCTGTTATGTACTTTAAGACATTATGTACATAATCACCTTATTTTGGTCCCAGAGTCACCCGAAAATGGACAATCGAGTTCGTGAGGCAATATAAAATGAACCGCTAGGGTTAGAGATGTATCAAAAAGTGTTCCAAGGAGCCGAGATATATACCTTTCAATAATATGAACTTGTTTAAATATATTAAGAACTTTCTGATTTGTCCTTCCTCTATCCTAAAACAACATAAGTCAGGAGTTTGAGCCATAAGATGTCTTCTCATGCACCTGACAGGCAGGCCTTGGTAGTGTAGTGGCTACCAGCTCAGCCTGTGGGTCAGAAGGTGGTGAGTTCAAATCACCAAATGGCTGTGACCACTTTTACATCTGATTTCTTCATGGATAAAACATTAGTTAACAAACCAGTAGTTCACGTGATGTCCTTTACATAGGTCTGCCCCGATGGCTTACCTGGTTGAACAGAGGACTGCAAGCTGGAGGGTTTGTGCTCCTGGATCCAAATCCCAATACAAGCATGGTTTTAAATCAGAAACGGTTCTCATAACCTCCTGTCAGACTTGACCTAGTTCATATAACCTCCTCAGGAGGTTACGTGAAATAGGTCACTCCACCCAGGCTGTTCCAGGTCAGCTGGTGGTCTGAGAGAGGAGAATATGCCATATAACCTACAGTAATAACAATAGACCAAACACCCAGGCGGAGTATAAGCACTTGTAGACCTCTAGGATATATTTAATATTTTTCTCACTATTTCCAAGCTACACACTTCTCAATGTGAGACTTAAGAAAACTTGAAGCCCTCTCTCCCCTCTATTAGGGAGTGATGAAGTGTAACAGACCCTTACTTAAGATACTAGATATCGGAAGAAAGGAGTCAAGTCAGTTTGGATACTGTGTTTTTATTTTATTTTATTTCTGATGGAACAAGCTTGTCCAATCCGAGTATTGAACTTCGGATAGTTGCCAAACAGGTAAGTGGGTTGAAGACCGTTATACAAGATGAGCTGCCTGAAGCAAGCTAAAGTCAAAGCGACTAGATTCCCGTCAGGGAACTTGTCGCTGTAAGGCGGCTCATCTGGTTGGTCCGTTACCAAAGCTAGTGGGTGTCCACCTTGCCACTGCTCAGAAGATTTTACTCTTCCGCAGCTTGTTATAGTACTCCAAAGAGGACTTCCGAACTTCCTTCATCCATTCCCCGTCATCGGAAAGACCATCCTTATCTACTGCCAGGGGAGCCTTACTACTCCGGCTATTCAGCTGGCAGTCCTGGATATACATAGGTTTAAAAAACTCCAGATGCCACATTCGTCTGTATTGTAGAGGTGAGGATCTCGCAACACTCCTCCTCACTCTTAAAGAGTCTTATCCGCCAGAGTATTTAACTCCTGCACCTCTTCCTCGGAAACACCATTCTCCAAGGCAATAGCTGTAGTAGCCTTCCGCAGTCCCGGGCCAGCTCCTTTGGGTGCTGCATAGAAGCGTGGCTCTTTGCTGCCACAGCTTCCTGAGCCACCCGTTCCACCTCCAACTCTCCTGCTGCAACTCTCCTGCTGCTTCCGCATCCTCTTAAGCTTTTACCAAAGAACACGCCAGGACTCTGGCTTCATCCTTCCCCTTCCTACATTTGGTATATCTACGATTTACTACTGTCTTATATTCGGAGAAAGTCTCCAAGTCCGAATCTGCTCACTTAGCCTCAGCAACCTTGGTTGCTGTGCTTCCTGTGTTCATCATTCGGTCTATCTGTGTGTGGGATTCCGCCATCTGGATGGCTTCCAACAGGGCTGTGGGAAACCATTTCGGATACTGATCCCCCAAAGCTTGTAGTCCTCCATAGGTACTCAGTTGCGACAGATCACCCATGAAGTTTCTCTCATCCTCATCCAACCTTCGGAGCAGCACTCTGCGCAGGGCTGGCGGAGTGCTGTCCTTCGGAGGAAAGCGAGTACCCAACGGCTGGAGCGGTAGAATAGTACCACCGGTTGCAGCTTTTGAGCTTTGTCCTACTGTCCGATTTCCATATCTCCCTCCCCTTCAGAGAACACTACTTCCACATCTGGCTTCCTAGGGGACCATGGTGCCGGAACTTTGAATTCTGGTTCCTTCGGACTAGGCGTCTGAGCGCCCTGATCCATAGGCTCCTCCCCTTCCGTGGTTGTCTCTGGCGCAGGAGCTGAAGTCTGTTCCATCCCCGAAGGAGTTTCCTCCACCGGTTTAGGTCCAGACGCCGTGCTCTGCAGGGCTGGAACCGATTTCTTTGGATCCGCCTGTTTACTAGCTAATTCCGCTTCCAAGACAAGATTGATTTTGATCAACTCCCTCATGAGTTTGGATTTCAGCTCATCCATGATAGCCTGCTGCGTACATGGCTTTCCAATCGTCGACATTTTCGGAGTCGACTCCCCCCTTCGGAGTGGTTGCCCCCTTCGGAGCAGTTGCACCCTTCTTCGTAGTCCCCTTTGTACCAGGAACAGTAGGCGCCTTTGGTTTAGGTGTTTCCACTTTTCCCTTAGGGTCCAACTTAGAAACAGATCCGGATGCCTCCAAGGTGCGGGCCGCTTTGGAACTAACTACTGGCCTCCTCTTCTTCGTACTATGGGATCTGGAACCCTTCACCAGTTTTGATGCTGGTGGTTCTTTTTTTACATTCCGTCTCCAACAGGTTGACGGTGTGTCCTAGTCCTCACTGCTAGTGTCCTTTGGACACAACTTCTTTGTAGTTTTCACCACTAGCTTTGACGAAACCTTCAAACTACCGAACACCGAGGGTCAGTGAGGACCCGCCGATGGGGTGTCCAGTCTGGGACCGAACGGCTCGCACCCCTCGAAGATGTCTTTGTCACTTCCAAATGGCTAATGCATAGGACTGATGTTCATCCTTGACACATCAGCTATCAGTTCCTCCGGAGTCTCTTCACAAGACGACTCCGCCAGCAAGTTTACGACGGCCTCAACCGTCTCAGGCACCATTCCCACACTGTTGCCACAACAGTTTTCCCATGGGGTTGTTAAAACAGAAAATCCGACAATTTCCTGTCTCTAAGTCCACGCATTTCCCGCTCTCCTGCGGCGGACTCCTAACGTCTCCTTGGACTGACCTGGTAACAAGCCCGCTCCACAACCAGAGTTCATGGCGTGTCTTAGTAAATATATATGGGATATCAAAGATCGTCCCACCGGATTATCTGTTCATCGCCCCCTGGAATGCTCTGCGTTGGGGCATAGCCCTCCACCTCATTCAGTGAAGGAGATGCCTTACACACAAAAATACATAAAAGGACAACATTTGTTGTGTTACAGGTTAGGTTACAGCTCCCCTTGCGAGCAGGCGCGGGCTCCTCCGCACTGCATGCCCATCCCCCTGGTATAACCTGGTCCGGGGAAGTGCCTCATTTACTACGGGTTTTGTCTTACCCTTCGTTTTTCGTTTCCCTTTTCCTTCAACCGCCGAGACATTTTTTTCACGGTTTTCTGAGATGGTATTGCCTTACCAACCCTCCGCTCCCCCGCTTTTACCACCGTTGGGGGTGCAGTTGGTATTGTAACACCCATCTCCTCTTCTTCCTCTACTCTGGAATCCATTCGGTTTCCATGGAGATCTCCCTTCCCATCCATCTCCGAGGCCGGGTGACAGTACTCGTATGCACCTTTCCAGCTTCAGATTGAATGAGTGCTGTTGTCTGGCTGACCACCTTTACCACCACGTGTGGACCATCCCAATTGTAAGCCAGTTTCACATTACTTAGCGGTTCGTGGAACCAAACGACCTTGTCCTCCACCTCAAATCATTGATTCTTTAAACCAGTATCATACCCCACCTTCTGCCACATGGCAGATTTCTGCGCATGTATCCTAACCTGCTCATAGGCTGATTTGAATCTCTCCCGTAGAGACTCTACAAACATGACCGCATAAGGGGCCTTGTGACTGATCCCTACCACTCCAAACACCAGGTCTACTGGCATGATCATGTCCTCTCCAAACCCTAACAAGTTCGCAGTGCAATTGGTGGAACTATGCGCAGTGTTATTGTACACATGCACCACAAACTCACATTGCTCATCCCAAGCATCCATCTGGGAATTGACTAACGGTTTCAAGACCTGAATCAACGTCCTGTTGAACCGTTCCACCTGCCCATCCGACTGCGGTCGGTATGGGTAAGTTCTCGTTTTACAAACCGCCAATGACACAAGTATTTCGGACCAGAGCCTGGATTCAAACTCCCAACCCTGGTTACTATGTAACATCAATGGCGCCCCTATGTGGAGATCCACCCCCGCACCAATGCTTTCGCACAGGTGGCAGCTGTGTTATCCTACAGCGGATATAATCAGGTATACTTCGTGTGGTAATCCGACACGACCATCATACAAGTATTCCTGCGTGGGGTAGCCTTCACTCCACTGATTATATCCACTGCGATACGAGCGAATCTTACTACGAACAGCTGCTGCTGTAGAGACATCTTTCCCAACCCGGCTTATTCATACAACAAGCGAGACAGGTTGTAATCCACCTCAGCAAATCACCGGACATCCCAGGCCAGTACTATCTCCGTGCAAGACGTTCCAATGAATGTTTCTTGCTGAAATACTTACTCATGGAGTGACCATGACAGTGGTATAGAATATCCCGTCGCATAGCAGTAGATATTACAATCTGGTACACCTTTCACTTCATCAGACAGGTCTTCCATCTACACAATAAACCATCCTTCATTTGCAGCTCCCCAAAGTGGGCTAGGAAGCGACGCATTTCCCTGTTCTCCAGTGATATTTCTGGTCTGACTGGACAGATTCCCCCCCCCCCCCGAGACCACGTCCCTCAACCCAGCGATAGTAGGATCGGCCATTTGATATTCCCTTATGGTATCCCTTGACCATTCCAATAGGTTCTGCAACAACCCATCATAAGGCAAACAGATATTTGCCACTACCGAATTGTGAGCTCCACAGTCCTCACATTACATCCAAACACATCTTCGGATAGGTCTCCGGCTCAGGCAGTCGGCATTAACATGCTTAGTGCCCGCACGGTGCTGTATATTCGAGTTCTCCAACCCGAACTCGCTCAAATGGTTCAACCACCTTCCGGTTATGCCCTCCGCATCCTTAAAATTAAAAAGCCACTGTAAGGCAGAATGATCAGTTTTTGAGGTGAAATTGCCACAACAAAGGATGTGTCGGAAATTCTTTGTATACACCGCCACTGCCAACAGCTCTCACTTGGTAGTGCACTAGTTCCGCTGTGCCTTGCTTAGACTGTTGCTTGCAAAAGCCAACAGTACCTCTATTCCTCCCTGCATCTGGGATAGGGCCGCTCCAATGATATCATTGTTCGCATCAGTGTCCAAAATAAAGTGTGCACTCTCCGTGGGATACCGCAATACGGGTTTATCTCGAAATAATGCTTTTATCTCCCTGAAAGCAATATCCTGTTCGATTCCCCATGGGAACGGCTCTTTCCGTTTTCCCGGATTCCAATGATTCAGTCGTTGCAGAGGTTGTGAAACCCTAGAGAACCCTGGTATCCCTGTCCCTGTAATAGGAATAAAAACCCAAAAATGGCATGGAACCTCCCAAGTGGCGACTGTTTCCAACTTCTCTGGATCTGCCTCAACGGTGGTTGAAATAATCCTTCCGAGGTAGATCATGGATTTCTTAAACAGCTTCTTAGGCTTCAACTTCAGACCGTTAGCACGGATCAGGATCAAAACTTCTCTCAGGTTCGCCATACATTCTTCCCAAACACAATCAGGTCATCCAAATACACCAAACACTTCCGCCACAGTAAGTCGCTTAATAGCGTCTCCATCATAGCCTCAAAGGTGGCTGGTGAATTGCACAATCCGACCTGCCAATAATTGCGACCTGCCAATAACCGGAATGTAAATCCAGTGTACAGAACCACTGATTTCCAACCATGGAATCCAAAGTTTCGTCAATCCGAGGCAGAGGATAGGCATTCTTCTAGGTCACCCCATTCAGTTTCCGGTAATTGATACAAAACCGAATGGTGCCATCCTTTTTGATGACCATCTGCACAGGACTGCCCCAAGGACTTGTACTTTGTACAGTGACCTTCTGTTCCAGCATAGTTTTCACATGTTCCTCCACCACCTTCTTCTTAGCAAAATCCAATCCAAGCATCCAATCGTCCACGATATCGGCAATCATAGGAGACGCAACATACTCATCTTTGTCGATCCGTATCGGTATGAACGATTGCCCAAAAGTCTGCATCCGTGATCCATCGGCTGAGCAGGCACTTACCTTTGTTTTGAAGTCCTTGCGCCTACCTGGCATAGAGGCATAGAGTTTAGAGGAGATAAAGGAATGACTAGCTCCTGTATCAACTAAAAACTCAGCGGCCTTCTCCACCACCGGCACAGACACATACCACCTCCTTCCCCCCAGTGGGGAGGGATTCACAGCATAGCATTTTAAGTCCCTCGGAGCGCCAAATCCAATCCCTGTTTTTTCAAATGGTCAAAACACGGATGATTCAAGGAGAGCTGAGTGCTCCCCACCCAGACCACAGTATTTATTGGCCTCCCTGCCTCATCGCCGGGCTTCTAATATACCATTTTGTCATCACTTTTAAACAGAGATTTCTCCTTCCCCCATTCCCGTCGTTGGAACGCTACTAAGCTCTGCATCTTTGGTATGCTGGTGAACTTCATTGTCTGGGGTTATCTCCTCGCAAACCTGGATAACCCCACCTAGATTCCCTCTGTATTGGCCGGTTTCAGACTAGGCGCTGGACACTTAATAGCGAAGTGTCCGATCTCCATACACCGGTAACACTGGGCAGTCTTCTTGTTGACCTTTCTTCTCTGCTGCTGTTGGGCCGTTTGAAGTGGTGGCTAACTTTTCCATAAGCTCCGCAAAGTAGCTGGCATTCAGGGTAGGCAAAGGTTTCTTAACCGGCTTCTCTTTACCGTCGTCCCCCTCAGGCTTCTTGCCCTTCCAAGGAGGTTTCGATATTCGATCGTTCTTTGCCCTGAACTGCGCCACAGAGGCCGTAGCCCCCTTCTCTTCCTCCTCATTCTCGAGGCTTCGTTCGAGGCTTTTACTGCGAGGTTGCATAGGTTCATACAGTGTGGATACCTTATGGGGTATTTGCAGGGGTAGATACTAACATTTTAGACCATGGGCCACCCGGGCCCGTAGCCTAAGCAAGTTGTGGGCCCGGAAGTAAAACTGTGGGCCCGGGAATTTCAACATATAAGTCCATTCTAGTCATAGAAAATATTTTGTTATGTGTGTTTTAAGCCCTATAGTATGGCTGCCAACTAGAACGTGTGAATAAGAGTCTGAGCCCTAGTTTGAGCCTGAATACGACTTGGCATAGTGATTACGGAAAGGTTTGAGTGGGGTACAAATTTCTGATGACTTTATCGTTATTTTTAATTCTTTATCTTGAGAGATAATAGGACTTAAGGAGATACATTTTAATAGCCATCCTCAACCCCTAGTTTTATCAGAAATAGGCTCGTTTGATAGTTATAAATGGCATAAGTGCATTTTGGGACCAAACTCAGAAATTCATGAACTGAGAATTAGGAATTGCAGGCAAAGAATTGTAAAAAAAACAAAATAACAAAAAACTTGGACGTTTTAAGGTAGGCAGCGCTGTCATAATACTAGCCTATCGGAAACAAATTTGGCGTGGCCATGATTTTTCCTTTCCAACAATATATAACATGCCTATACTTCACAGTAGAGATTGATTTATTGCCCATGTTTACTGCTGCATTTACTTGAAAACTTGGTTGTATGTAGCTGCAGGCCAACCGGGCCCGTAGCACTGTAAATTTTCAAAAAACTACGGGCCCGGACCCAAAACTATGGGCCATTGGCTCCAGGGCCAGCGTTAGTGTCTACCCCTGTATTTGGTAGCCCAACATAGACCTCTTCAGGGCATGGTTATCAATTGCCCTGAACGAATCCATCAAAGAGGTGTCAGCCTTCCAGGTATCATAGACCACCTGTTGCACCTCCACAAACCCCCAACAAACTGCGAGAACAGTTCCTTAGTGAATAACTGCTCTTGTAATCCGGACTTCGGATATACTTTCTTCAGTAGCGGAGTAAGGGCCATCCCAAATACTTTAGGTGGCTCATTCTTTCCTTGGACCCTTGTAACGGTCGGATCCACATGTCCCACCCCCGCAAACAAAAAGCTTGCCGATTCTACCAACTGGAAGAAAGTACCGTTAGGACCACAATCCTCCAACCATTGTTCTACAGCCAATCCTCCATCCCCCATCCGTAGTCCTCGGATTAGGTAAGGTGTGGATTCCTCCAAAGTCCAACCACTGAGGTTAATCCCCTCGATGCAGGTAGTTAAATATTCTTCCCAGGAATTTCTATGGAAATAGCCTGAAGGTTGGCACGCTATCCTTCTGGCCACATTGTCGGATCCCTTAATGGTTTCCACTATTTTCAGACATCTGTTGACGGTTTCACTACCGTCCACATGCGCACTGATGTTTTCCAACCCAAATCTGGCCATCACCAGGTTCCAAGCACACAAGTCCTCCACCCCTGCACTCATGACAGATTGTTGTGGTGGTTTCTTCTTTGGAACCATACCACCAGTATACTGCTGGAGGTACATGTGGTAGGCTATATAGTCTATCAATTCCCTTGTTCGGTCAACTCCTTGGTCAAACCACCAATCTTTCTCAGCGGCCGACATGTACTGACACTGGTGTTGTAATGCACGAAGAACTTTATCCTTCTCTATCTGCTTTGCCAGTGCCTCAGCCGCCTTTTTATCCTCTTTTTTAGCAGCCTTGTCAGCAGCTTGTTTTGCAGCTTGCTTAGCTGCCTGTTCCTCCTCCTTAGCTGCTGCAGCCAGCTGATCACCCGGATGACAACGTAAACAACTCCGCCATTTTGTCAGGCATGGATGCGGAGGGCCTCTACCACTGCACCTGGTGCGACAGATCAGGCTCGCCATGTGTCCGAGCAACATCAGGATGGCCAAGCAATGGGATGCTTGTGCCCCATGGCCAGTGGCCCTAGTAAGTGCACGGGTGGCAACAAGGGAGGGATCCTTGCTGCTGTCAGGAAGAGTCAGGCTTCAGTCTGGGTTCCCCCGGCCCTCAGCCACCACCCAGCATCTCCTCGGAAGCAGAGGCGGCCATGGCACCGGAGAACCTGCTGGGTATGGAGACACGAGCCAGCAGTGCAGGAAGCAGCAGTGCAGGAAGCAGCAGAGCAGCGGTCACGGCGCCTGCAGGAGAGACTATGCATCTACCTCTCCTTCAGGGAGACATCAGAAGAGAAGGAGGTGCTGCAGCAGGCGGGGTTACGCTGAGCCCTCGTTGCCCCACGCGTAGAGTTGTAGAGGTGCAGCAGCCTCTGGAGAGGCTGAGGTCCCCGGTCCACTACCGACAGGTGTCCTTGGAGTCGGAAGGGGAGGAAGAAGAGATGATGGCCACTGTCACCATATCGCCGCAAGTTGCGGAACCGGAAGCAGTCACCAGCACCTCCACCCCAGCCCCCACGGATGGTGATGTCAGGAAGGTGGTGCCAGCCACACCCCCTGCAGCTGTGGGGGGATCTCTTTGTGATGCCTGCATCATTAATGGTGCTAGCTATGAGATGGCTCTGGGGACGTTACATGGCAGGAGTGAAGGGGCCCAGATGGACCATGAGATAACTCCCTCACATCTCTGCCACCCACGAATCCCACCCACCGCATCACTTTTCATTCGTATGACCCCAGCCACCCCCCAGTCACCACACCCCTGGCGGCGGCGGCCGAACCACCTCCCCCACCGAACCCGCAGCTGGAGGCACTTATTCAGGACTTTCCAGCGGAGGCGGTGCCTGAACAATGGAGGTCCCTGGATGACAACCCCAAGCGGGTTACAGGGCGGAAGAGCAAGCCAGCCGCACTAACAACGAAAGGGGTAGTACCAACCCAGAGATATATAAGGAGAAAGCCGCAGGTAAATGGGACACCAGTCAACCCCCGCCGCCCTCAGGACTTGGCAGCGCACAACCCTGGGTGGGTCGCACCCCCCCCCGGCGCCGGCTGGGTCAGGCGCTCCGCCTTCTACGATCAGGACAGTCGTCTACCAGCGGCAGCACAGGTGGTTTGTGACTGACCAAGAACCTAACAGACTCGAGAGGTGGGCCGCTTTTCTCGAGCTCCCACTATCCATGGGGGAAGAGTTCACGGCCACCGGGGGGGGGGGGGATGTCTACAGCCGTCTACAAGTGATAGGTCCGGGGACGCATGATGTAATAGCATCCATCACCACTCAATATTGCCTGCTTCATGACAACCAGCGTTAACATGCGAGGGCCACTCGCAGGGTGAGTCATCATCACTACTTAAGTTGCACGGGGTACTAGAAATAAGAAGGGGAACACGAGTCGTGGGTGCTGCGGGAGGGAAGAGAGAGAGGGGAGTGGTAGTCTGACCTTACCTTACCTTGACTTACCTTGGGTTGCAGGACGGTGACCGGAAGGGGGCAAGACCTCCCTCGCACCGCAGGGACGAGAGTGAACCAGCCAACCTCCAAGTCCATAAGGAGGGGCCAGAGTGGGGTACCTCATCAACACCTACCTGTTCATCATTTATCATCATAGACACCACCATCATCCACAGCAATTCGGGGGGGCTGGCAGCAAGGTTGAGTTCTTGCCGGTATCTACCACTATTAGATAAAGAGGGAGGGCATAGCTTTAATTAACGAGCGAAGGGTTTACTGCGGAGTCGGGAGCGCCGGAGAGATACGGCCATCGCTCACCAGAGGGCACCGCTATAGCGAAGCCCTTATAAGGGCATGCTGCAGAGTCGTTCCTCAGTCTACTCTGGCTTGAGCTCGGACATAGCTCTAAGGCTCCAGACTCCGCAATTGAGCTTCCTCCGCAGATTGATGATACTTGCTTTTGCAATAAATGTACAACTCCTGTTCAGTGAATAAAAGTCTTTATTCAGAATTGTCTGTGTTCTCAAAGTTCTTGACATTCCAAATATCCTTAGTTCTTCCGTCACAATACTTTGTTTCTAATGGAAACAAGCTCATCCAATCCGAGTATTGAACTCCGGATAGTTGCCAAACAGGTATTTATACCAGATGAGCTGCTTGAAGTAAGCTAAATATGTCTCCTGGACGTCGGCTACATATAGGTGGTAGAACCCCGCACACATGCGCGTTTCAGACCACGTATAGCGCCCCCTGTCCGTACCTCGGAGCCATGACATGCTGCCACCTGTCGTCGACTCCCAGGAGTTCGGAACAGGGTTCGGAGCCAATGCCCAGCAGAACCTCCATAACTATAATAGTAACCATACAAGCCCCTACACAAGGAGGGCGGGAGCTAAGAATTTCGACCCCTTAACCGGGGGGTGGGCAAAACATTGCGACCCCTTATGTAGTTTTGATCTATGTTATGTGTTGCTTTTTTACATATCCCTGGGTAGATACAGAAGGGGGAAAAAAGGATATTTAGCCTATACCTGTAGGTGATTTCTGGAGTTCCGTTGATGGTCTCTTGCTGCTTGGTCTGCCCAGATGTTTCGGCTATGCCTCTGTCCTTTTCCACTGCCATGTCTCCAGTTGAAGGTTCAACCTAAATGGGACAAACAGATGCTTCAATCTACCTGGGGACAGACAGATGCTTCAATCTACGTGGGGGACAGACAGATGCTTCAATCTACCTGGGGATAGACGGATGGTTCAATCTACGTGGGGTCAGACAGATGGTTCGATTCATGTGGGGACAGACAGATGGATCAATCTACATGGGGTCAGACAGATGGTTCGATCTACATGGGGACAGACAGATGCTTCAATCTACATGGGGGAGAGACAGATGTATGGTTCAATCTATGTGGGGACAGATGGTTCAATCTATGTGGGGACAGACAGATGGTTCAATTCCACTGCCATGTCTCCAGTTGAAGGTTCGACCTAAATGGGACAAACAGATGCTTCAATCTACGTGGGGACAGACAGATGCTTCAATCTACGTGGGGATAGACGGATGGTTCAATCTACCTGGGGTCAGACAGATGGTTCAATCTACATGGGGACAGACAGATGCTTTAATCTACGTGGGGGATAGACGGATGGTTCAATCTACCTGGGGTCAGACAGATGCTTCAATCTACGTGGGGACAGACAGATGCTTCAATCTACATGGGGATAGACGGATGGTTCAATCTACGTGGGGTCAGACAGATGGTTCAATCTACATGGGGACAGACAGATGCTTCAATCTACGTGGGGGAGAGACAGATGCTTCAATCTACCTGGGGATAGACGGATGGTTCAATCTATGTGGGGTCAGACAGATGGTTCGATTCATGTGGGGACAGACAGATGGATCAATCTACCTTGGGTCAGACAGATGCTTCAATCTACAAGAGGATAGACAGATGTATGGTTCAATCTATGTGGGGACAGATGGTTCAATCTATGTGGGGACAGACAGATGGTTCAATCTACATGGGGACAGACAGATGGTTCAATCTACATGGGGACAGACAGATGGTTCAATCTACATGGGAATAATAATGATTGATTGATTTGTTTAACGTCCAGACGTACATCAAGTACCTCACGGGACATCTCAAGTTGGCAAGGAGTCATCCACAAATAGTGGTAGTCTGCCTTGCAGTAGTAGGACAGGTATTTATATGCTGCTTGCCCAATACAGCAGTGACCGCATCTATGGATGATCGAATCTATGAAATGAATGACCGCATCTATGAGGTGAGGGAGAAAACCGCTACCGGGGCACGTCCCCTACTCTTTTCGAAGGATAGCAAGTGATCTTTTATTTGCCTGGCCCTACATACCTGGGCGAGTACCATAGTTGGCAGGGCCAGACAAACCACGGCCTTTGATATCTCAGACGTGGTTCACTGAGGAGGGATCCCATGCCAGACCACCAGCAAGGAGGCCCGGGCCCGCGCATATGGGCAGCGGTTGCCAAACAGCTTACGTGACTGATCACAGCAGTAAGGCAAGAGACCCCTCAAGTTTTGTCGCCTTTTACGAATCCGGTATGCCCATTGGTATTATGGAAGGCTCCCGATGAAGTTATTCTACTCCTTCATGCCCCCATCATGAAGGTCCCCACTAACACAGGGGGACTACATGGGAAAGACAGATGGTTCAATCTATGTGGGGACAGACAGATGGTTCAATCTACATGGGACAGACAGATGGTTCAATCTACATGGGACAGACAGATGGTTCAATCTACATGGGGACAGACAGATGGTTCAATCTACATGGGACAGACAGATGGTTCAATCTATGTGGGACAGACAGATGGTTCAATCTATGTGGGGACAGACAGATGGATCAAAATACATGCTGATCATAGCTTTATAGGACCCTGTGATATTATGAAGACCATAACAGCGTGATAATTACTATATTGTTACTTATAATATATGTACCGTAAAACCTCGCGTATAAGCCGCGGCTAGTACGCGAGTCAGATCGGCGGTGCGGCTTATAGCATCGGCCCAGGGTCAGAGTGCGGCTTATACGCGAGTTTTTGTTATTATGGTACAGTACTAAATGTCACCATACTCAGATCTCTGGTCCGGCTTATAGCATTGGCACAAACTCAGGGTGCGGCTTAAACGCGAGTTAGGCTTATACGCGAGGTTTTACAGTATATCATATCCACCATATCCTACCATTGTGGTGCTGTACATATCCACCATGAATACTCAGTGTACATCAGTGTGGATATAGCAGCAGGCACTAGCAGACATACTCTCCTAGCAACGTGGACAAGAAAATCTTTCCAATCTTAAAAGCGGTAATTAAAGAAAGAAGAAAGAAAGAAAGAAAGAAAAAAAGAAAGAAGGAAAGAAAGAAAGAAAGAAAGAGAGAGAAAGAGAGAACTACCAACAATAAATAAATAAGGGTCAAAAAAGAAAAACGCTAAGCATAAGTGGCGCTATCTAGAGCGGGTTTCCCGAGGTGATTATCTTAAAAGCGAGCCACGTTTTTAAGATAATCAACTTTAAGATTATCGCTTTTAAGATTGGAAAGATTTTCTTGTCCACATTCCCAGGAGTCTGTCCCGACAAGCATATAGCAGCTTGTATGCAGTACCACACAGGACTTGTGCTTCTGCTACCACAGGACAGGATATACAAAAAACGCATAGCATCTATCCACTATACTGCCAACTTCTTGTTATCCATAACTTTATGTCTAGGAGCAATCATGCTTAACTTCATGATGCGCTAATATGACAACATCTTCTGAAGCATGTCCTGATAACACGTTCTTTGGGCGTCCTGCATGGCCATCAACTCAGATTTCACTTGTCTTCTGTAGTTATGTCCAGGAGTGGACCCCTATGTACCCAGAATTACCTTTTGTGCGAGATCTGATCCTCCCCCAGCCCTAGGGTAGACGTCACCTCCAAAGCCTTTCCCTCTGCGTCATGCAGAGCGGATCATCCGCAATATTCACCAATGTTGTCAGAGGTAATCCCATCACAACACCTTCATACCTTGCTTTGTGGATATGAACGGCAATTGAACAATCCACAAAAATGGCCATAAATCCTGAACTACCACAGTAATCTTTCGGACAGTAGTTCTTCAACAGTTCTATACATTCATTACTCCATTTATAAGTCTGCCCTAGCCATATAACTCACTGTGCATTGATAAATACAGCACTGACACCCGTCGCGAACAAATTTAGGAAGCAATAGACGATTTGCAGCATGCCAGAAGCGATAAAACCCTGATGAATGTGCAATATTACATATGACATGGTGGCTTTGCCGCCACAGCATCAGAAGTATGGTGTATACACTATAAATACCCGGCTATTTCTAGTCACATATAATATGAGCAGACACCTGAACAGTGGGTTCATCTTTGACAATAGTGACAGAACTTATATGAGATCCCTTACCTTCACCGTTGCAGTCATAGCTTTCTCCCGGTTCTGTTTGATGACCTCCAGTATGCGTCTTTGCGACTCAGCCATTGGGTTGTCTGCATATTGATTCGGAGTCGTGTCTTTGAGTTTCCTTCCCTTAGAACTCTTGTGTGTCACTGATGTCTTCTTCTCAAATATTCCTGGGGTTGTCTTTTTAGGCACCATCATTTCTTTTGGTAGCCTATTGCATTTATTGGCAGATTGATTCATACCTGCGCCCATGTTCGCTTTCTTGCTTTTCATTCCACTGAGATAGTGTACTATGCTATCATCTGAAGCCATACTTAGTATGTGTGAGTCGGTTGATGCTTGGTCTAAGGAACTACTGCTACTAGAGTCCAGGTACATAGGGTTTCGAACAATTTGTAAGGGATTTTTCAAATAGTTCTTGACTTTCTCAACAGCTGGGCTTTGCTCTGAGTGTGTTGGTACAGGTACAGTCTTTGAGCTTCCATGTCCTTCCACAGAATTTGGCATTGAATCTACTTGACCTATATTTTCCGTATTCTTTCTCATGACGTTGCTTGAGTTGGCTTGTATGGTGTTTTGAGATAGGTTACACTTTGCTGGCTCCACCACCTTATTGAGTTGTTTGACCATCTTGAGCCTCTCAATACTCTGGGTGAAGGGGTTGCTATTGACAACATGTTCCAGCTGCTCCTTCAGCTTCTGTTCCTCCTCAGAGGAACTGTTTTCTCGTAGATTATCATCCTCATTCTTTATTTTAATAACTTTGTCTTCCTTCCTCTTGTGACTCTCTCTTTTACCACTTTTTCTCTCCTCTTCTTGTAACTTTGATACATCGCGCTTCATTTTCCACAGACCTTTCCACACTTGCCCTCCAGTCTCGTTCTTAGAGCTGGATGTGGACAGGGGACTGCCTTTCTCTACTGGGGAAGATGTGGAAGTGAAATTTCTTGAAAATGAAACCACGCCAGAGGTTTGCTCTTCTTTGTCTGTTCCCACAGCAGATTTGTGTACTGAGCAGGTGCCAGTAGTTACAGGGGTGCTTGTTCTGCACATTTTTGGTGACAGTGTTTTTACTTTGACCCTTTTGTTCTGCCCTTTCTTGCGCACCAGTTTTGTAAATGACCTCCTGCGCTTTTTCCCTCGTGTGTGAGTTGGAGGACTAAGGCGTGACTTTTCAAGCTTTGATTTCCTGCGTGCTTTAACGGTAGGTACACTGACAGCACGATGCTGAAAACAAATATAATAAAATAAAATATTTATTTATGATATTGTAGCAATGCCACAAGCATTGAACCAACCATTTATGAAGCCTGATGAGACCAATATAGGTCGAAACCTTGAAATCACCCACTTTGAAAATTAATTTTCTTTGAAAAACATCTAACATATGCTAGGAGTTATGTCCTGTGCTTGGAGATCAACCTGATCACCTTAAACAGGAAGGACCACAATGCCCCAGTGTGTCCTTGGTGACAATACACATTTGACAATCACATCATCACATTGTGTGGTGATGTCATCAAATGCTGTGGAGACTGTGTAGCAATCAGGGTTAGGTTGTGACTAGCAACGGTCATTAGGTCAAGTTAGCTTCCACTATGCACAAGCACAATCCCCGTGCTCCTCAAAGTTGAAAACAAATATCTGACCATTACCTTGGGCCATCAAATTCTGATAACTGATATCACGTTGAAACTCCAGTAGTTAGTGTCATTCTTATTAAAAGGATTAAATCAAAATATGGGTGAATTTACTCTCAATTCCACATTTTCCCAGTTTTTTCAAGAATTTCCTTTTGTCAAGGGATTTGGCCTTGAAAACGTCGAGCGAGGGACAATTTTTAGTGAACCAACACCAACAGATATTTTCCTTGATTTTTCTGAAGAGATAAAGCGAGCATAATCCAGGGGAAAAAATACAATTATAATTGCATTTCCGAAAATAAGGTGCGCGAAATCCATTGACCAATTTTTTTTTGACCTGGCATGAAAAGAAATTGTTTAAAAACCTGGGTGAAGAAAGGCAAACGAAACAATTATCATTTGTCTATTTATTTTTTCATTTTACCCTAAAAATCTCATTGGGAAGATAACGCCCTGCAAACAAGATCTCAGGCAGAACTCATGCGGTTCTTGAGTCACAACTCGGGATCCCTGCGAGAATTGTGAACTTATCTGGCACGAGAATATGTGAACAGCTTTTGACTGTGTCATATTCTGTGGAATTCCACGTTATTTATATCAAACAGAACTTGGGAATTGAACGGTCGCAACTGAGTAGAATCCGGGTAGGTCACAATGACACAAGAAAGGCACGAGATATTCCCAAGAATTGTGAACATATCCTTATTTACAATCAGAACTTAGGAATTGAACGTTCGCAACTGGGTAGAATCTGGGTAGGTCGCGAACGTTCAATTCCCAAGTTCTGATTGTAATAAGGATATGTTCACTATTCTCGGGAATATCTCGTGCCTTTCTTGTGCCATTGTGACCTACCCAGATTCTACCCAGTTGTGAACGTTCAATTCCCAAGTTCTGTTTGGAGGGCGGCCTTGTTTTAACCATCTATGATCAAACAGGCATAATATAAATAGGATTATATCTTTTACATACGATTGACTAGTTGATGTCATCTTAAGATATTAGAATTCATAACACCTACTTGTTTTCCTTGGTCAGGGGAGACTGTCTTTGAACTTGCAAGGTGGTTCTGCTCTTGTTGACCATCAATCAGAGGGGGGCTCATTCTGAGACGAGGCTCCCAGAGAAATGTGTGGCGAAAGTCATGCCAATGTACAAGAACACTCCTGGAGGTCAAGTAATGCCACCTACCTTCTGAAAATAAGGTTCAGCGAGAAATAAAAGGCCTAATTGTCCATGTCATTTGCAAACTTAGGATTTGCTGGACATAATGATTATCACATGTGTTGTTTACAGTGACTTGATTCTGACTTGACTCAAAAAAAAAGTTTTTTTCAAGATCACTATTTTTTTTCGAAATCACTTCTTGGCCCTCTTGGGCCACTGTACTACACCATTTCTCCAGTAGATACGATCAATATTGACCAAAACAGACCCATCACTATAGTTCAGATAGGGGGATCCCGGGGCCCCCTGACCACTCCTTTTTCTTTCTTTTTCGAAACTGAGATTGAACACAACTATGGACAACTATAACTGAAGCCATTTACCTCTAATACAGTGCTGCCACATGGGGTTGGAAGGAAAGGGCATAATCTTAAGAACAATGTTATAACCTCAAAACTAAGATTATAACTTTAATAAGATTAATGAAGAAAGATTGGACAAAATTGTTGTCCAAGCTCCTGCTTGAGTATATCCATTCATGCAAAATACATACCCTTGGAAACGAGTTGTCCAGACGCTCCTTTATATCGCATCAGGGCACGTGCCTCAGCTGCTTCTGCCAGGCGGAACCTCATGTTCCAAGCTAGACATGTGGCTGCACCAGGGTATGTCTGTTGAGCCAGCATCTTGAGTCTTCTGGAACTCTCCGGGAAGGCTGCCATCAGGTCACATGCCGGTACATAAACCATGGTGCTCCTACTTGAATTTTCATAGTGATAAACCATCCCAAAAGAGTGATTTTCAAAGTACACTTCTCCTAGTAATGGAATGCTGTGCCTGTGCACCAGAGACCTCTGCATGGTATTTTGCATCTTGTCCCTGGCCATTCCCAGGAAGGATTCCGTGGTGAACCACTGTAGTTGAACCAGAGTGTCATTAGGTCTGGCACTTTGGCATTGGTTTGCAAATTCTTTTTGAGAATCTACAGTGCAAAATTCTATAACATCTGACAGTTCATCGATGCAGGCTTCACTTGAGCTTATCCCTGTCACCCCTTTATGGTCTGCAAATACAACCTCTTCAACATCAGAGGCCAGGACAAACATTTGGTCTCGATGCATGCAGTAAGGAAGGTGTCTAACCATGTCTGTCACAAGAGAAATGAGCTGACGGTCACTGGGAATTGATTGCTCTGGAAGATTGTTTTTGTAGATTTCCGAAGTGAAATTTGCTTGCTCCCGAGGTCCAATTGTTGGAGAGCTATTTGACTTTTGGGAGACAAGATCCTTTGATTGTGTGGAAGGTTTAACACTTTTCAAATCATCGCCAGCCGAGGCATTGTCTGATGTAGGTGTCACATGACTTGTCCTATGGCTTGGGTGGTAGAAGACGGCATTTTGAGCAGTATTTGGTCGTGAAGCTCCGCCCAGAAGTATCACAGGTAAGTTTGCTTGGAGGACATTGTCCACGATTTCTTGGACATCTCCTGTGTAGCTTTCACTACGAACAACTGTACTTTTTGATCCATATCCAACAGATATTCCTTGATATTTCACAGAACCTGGGTCTTTCTCAATATGTGTTGTTTGCTGCCCCTCAGTGTGTTCAATCTGACTACTATCACTATTTGCCTCTCTGGTACAGGACATGTGCAAGCTGTGTTCTGGAGTCTTTCTGTGTTTGTGCAGGCTCTGCATGTTTTCTTCTCCCAGTGTGGCCTTTAATGGTCTGACTTCTGCTACCTGTTTGTTAGGTCTATATAATCTCACATCGCAGTTTGCTTTTGCAGGAGATTCTTCAGCATATGGATTGGCGTGATTGTCCAGTTGAGTATCAAGCTGACAGAGACCCGGCTCTCCATGCTTGCCTTCGCTAAGAGACCAAGAGCAGACAATCTTAATGTCCACTGCCCGCGCTGCACTATCTTGTACATTCTGCAGATTCAGGTCTAACTTTCCTGAACTGTTCCCGTCCCAGCCTTCCTCCTGCAGCATCGTTCCCCCATCAGTCCGATCTACTCTCTGCATAAGTCCTTTTAAAGAAGGACTTAGAGGAACCTCTTCTGGTTTCCCACAAGTTCCAGCATCTTCCGTACAGAAGGCCTCCACGTTCACATTAAGTGGTTTCCTCACCCCACAAGGGCATGAGCGCTCAGAGTCTGCTGAATCTTGATAAGATGATGTGGAAGTATCAGAGCAGCTGCCAGCGTGGCAGCAGCTTGATATGGCTGAGCCGTCCAGTGACAGATTGCCGCCCTGTGCAGCACACTGGCTGGTACACAGGCTGCACCTGCAGCACCCCGGGCTGCACAGACTGGTGCTCACTTGAGAACACACATTGTCTTTGAAAGATTGGTGTTCGTGAGGCAATGGTGAGCTTTCTAGGGTTCTTGCATTAAATTCTGTCGTTTCCGGGGATGTACCTTCCATCTAGTAACCCAAAAATATGCAATATCTTTTATCACAGGATCGATACCATGAAAAAAGATTAAATGTGTCAGTCATGAACAGAGCTTTTGTTACAAAATGATTTTACTGACATTGAATTACCATATTCAACATAATAAGTACCCTGGGCGCTTGAAATATTATTTTGAGTGGAAAAATCTGCCTCAAGTATTCATTTTAAGAAGCGCTCTATGGCTGTGTTTTACAGACTACTAGGAAACATGAGTGGCCTCTACAAAAATCGGAGGAACACATCAAAGGGGGGGGGGGGAGCTTATGTTGAATACGGGTATTCTTGAATTCTCCCAGTGGGCAAACTTCGTTGATTCAATGTGTGTAGCGACATAATATCAACAGGGTTGTCATTCGGTTGATATTGATGAGGTCATTAATGTTGATCATTCATCAGTGATTCAACATTGGTATGACCATTGTGAATCAACAATGATTAAACACAATAAAATTATTTACATTGATTTGATATAGACTACTGATGCATAATTTGAGATTCAGTATATCAGATGCAGCATTCTTATGTAGACACTTTCTTTCAAATTAGATATTTTCATTACAACGTCCCCCCCCCCCATTTCCCCTAGATTAAATGCTAATTCTAGCACCATCTAGGGTAGGGGTACATGAATGACCTCTGATGATCACATTAAGAGACATTCACATCCATTTCAAACTGATCTGGTCAGGACTGAGGCTTTATCTATTATTCTTAGCAAGGGTGTCTTGCTAAAACCATGCATGTATTCTTGTCATTTAATTCCAAATGTCAACCAAATGCACACACCATAGTTGTCAATGAAAATGAATGACATCTTGATCAATTGTATACATTAATGAGAAAAAAAGAGCTTACAATTAGGGAAAATAGATGTAGATAGAAATGCTAAGGAGTAGGTTGTGGAGGCACCTAGTGGGAAAGGTGGGAAACACATGGTTGATTCAAGGTTGATATCCAAACATTGCATCAATGTTGAAACAGGTGTTGGTTGACAATGTCAAAATAGTAACATTGCATCAATGTTGAAAACAGGTTGATCTACCCTGTAACCCTATATCAACCAGTTGTCAACGTTGAATCAAGGTTTTGTGCCCACTGGGCTGACGGCAGAAATGTATTCCTGGTTCAAAATTACATTCAAAGCATTGCCACACTAATGGTGGCACATGGGTGACACCCATTGGCACCCATTGAACTAGTTAGGCCATGCGCTGCTGGTACCCTACGTGCACCCCCCCCCCCCACCACTCAGCCACATTGTATATTTTTTTGTTTCTTAGGGTTGTCAAGTTCAAGTTTCAACGTTTTTATTTTATCCTGGGAAAGGTGCAATCATCTTGTTATACAGTTGATCTTCCTTATAATCACCCAGGGAGGTGTTTCATAGATGCAGCGGTATGACCCCTAATTTCATAAATTAATGTACATTCCATTTTGGGGGTCCCCTTTCGAAGAAGTCAGAGAAAGAAAAGGTAAACTTTTTAATGACATTCATCGGAAATAAAGGCCTGGAGCTGTACAGAACCTTTACCTGGTTACCAGCCACAGGGGATGATCCAGTAGAAAATGAGAGTTTACAGGCAGTGTACAAGAAATATGAGGACTATGTTAAACCATTCAGAGATGAGATCAGAGCAACTGCCAGGTTCCTGCACAGGAAGCAGAAGGCAGATGAAAAGTTAGACAATTTTGTCACGGCGCTGCATGTACTACTGAAAGACTACGGGTATGATCCCACTCATGAGGACCGGATGCTGCGTGATGTGATTGTCATAGGAGCGCATGCTTTGACAAAGGGGAGGAGCTCACCCTTCGGATGGCCATGACATTTGGTCGTAGCAATGAGTCCTCAAGGGGGACTATGCAGGTATTGGACTGGGAGGACAGCGCTATCCACTCAGTCAGATACAAGCACCGTAAGGCTATAAAGAAGCAAACAGTACCTGGAGAGAAACCACCCAAAGATAACCCGAAAAGTGTGGTTATGATGCGAATCACAGCTACTGCCCAACACACAATGCTACTTGCAATTACTGTAAAAGCAAGGGGCATTTTGTATCAGTATGCAGTAAAAAAAAGTCTAAGAGGACATTCAAGAAAAGTGTGCATGCCGTAGACGAGTGCTCAGATGAAGAGTCGAGCAGTGATGAGTCTGACGTCGGATTTTCCCATCTAGTGCATACAGTGTAGCCAGTACGGAAAGATCTGCAAGGTGAATGGTGGGAGAAGTTGACAATTGGTGGTATCAAGGTACGGATGCAATTAGACACTGGCGCTTCAAAGTTCTTTATGTCTACAAAGACATACAATGAGATACCAGAAAGACCTGCCATTCACCCCACTAAGCGCGTATGTCTGTCATATATACAGCACCCGATCCCCCTACGTGGAACTGCGGTGTTCCGGGTGGTGTGACAATCTCGGGAGATTGAGGTCAAGTTCTATATCACCGAACAGGACCAGATGTACACTCGTCTGGATCAGCATGTACCGAGTTGGGCCTCCTCAAGCGCATACATGCAGTCGACAGAGGTATAGATAAGGAGCTTGACTGGAACTCTGCCAGGAGTTTATTCACTGAAGATTGATCCAACAGTGAGACCAGTTGTACATGGGAATGGTCGCCCACCCCAAGCCATGCGCAAGAAGATAGTGTCAAAGCTAAAAGAATCAAGGTGAAAGAACCTACTGATTGGGTCAGCTCCATGGTCATGGTGAAAAAAAAAAAAAAAATCAGGATACGTTGAATCCAAGAGACCTAAACAAAGCCATTCGACGAGAGCACCAATGACCAGCAGTCGAGGACATTGTGGCATCCATACCAGATGTAAAGGTGTTTACGGTTATTAATGCCAAATCGGGTTTCCCGCAGATCAAGATTGACTATGAGTAAAGCCTAGTGACGACCTTCAACATGCCAGTGGGAATGTACCACTGGCTAAGATTGCCCTTTGGGATAAAGTCGGCACCAGAAATTTATTTAACCAATAATGAATGGATATGGAGGCACGAGTGCTGTGTATCGATGGATAACGCACGAGTCGCGTAGGTCTGGTAAAAATATAATAAAAATAAAATATTGAGTTCCAAAGAAATTATACAAAAAATGTCTAGGGAGCTGAAACTCTGCCTACAGACCTTGTTTCATCCCCTGCTATTACCAGCGCCTCAACGGCGTGGCAAGTAGAGCATCCGACTTGAGCTCTTGGGGCACCGTGTTCGAATCGCCATGAAACGTCCGATTTGTATGGGTGACGAATACTGGTGGCAGGGCATGATGAGGGCCACCATGACCGTATCATAAAGGGTGTCGGACAAGCAACTGAATGGAACCTGAAGTTAAACTTCGAGAAATGCCAAGTGAAGAAAAAGAAAGTGTGAAGTATGTTGGCCACATAGTTTCATCAGAGGGCCTCCAGGTGGAACCTGACAAAGTCGAGGCAGTTCGAGAGATGCCAAGACGCCAGACAAAGGAGGATGTACGTAGGTTTTGAGGATTCTTGCAGTACATTTCTAAGTTTATCCCTAACCTGAGTGACACTGATGTGCCCCTTCGGTAGCTCCCTCTAACATTGCAGAGTTGCCAATCCCTCACTATTGAAAATGGCCATTCTGCCATTTTGACCCCATAGCCATCTCGAGAAATACATACTTGAGGACTTTGGTATTGCATATAATGTATCTACATGTTACATTGAGCATGAATAATTTTTCACAGATCATTTCCTGTGCTGGTATATTTCATTTGCAATGTATGGTGCAATGGGAAATCCAGTTTATATGACAGATAGTCAAATCAGCTGCAGGAAAACAGGTGACAAAACCTGTAATTTGACCCAAAGTGACCCCCAGTGAAGACCCATGTGCACATGCATAGCTAATTGAGCTTTCAAGCTCGGCGTCCACAATAGACGCCTAGCCACACAGCTAATGCATAGCAAGTACAACCTACTTAATGGGGATGAACAACTCAGTTGTTGGGGTTGCCCCCTGGCGGTTGGGTATGGTACTGTTAGGCCAGCCACCCACGCGCCCCCTGGTGTATTGTCTTTGTACCAGCCTTGTTGTGTGTTGTCAGGGAGCCATTGCTGCTTCAACCTGGACCCAGAGCGGTCGCTTGCTTGTCTCGTCATATCTAAGAAATATGGTGGGCCAATGTCAGCATTGTGGCTTTCAGTTTGATTTAAGGAAGGTCACTTGCCCCCAATGCTCGGTCAAGCATAAGCCTTCTAAAAAGGATTTGCAGGAGGAGGACGATTTTGACATTTCTCCACTCGGTAAATCTATGGATCAGTCGGGGACGGACGGTGAGGCAGGCGGGGGATCGGGCAGCGGGGCCGGCGGCCTGCTGGAGCCGGCCTCGCCGTCGATGGAGCATCATGAATCAGTTAGGAAGCAGGTTCAGCTAGCGGAAGAAAAGAAGCAAATCCTTCTACAGAAGAAAGAGATGATGGATTTGGAAACAAGATTGGCGCAAATCAATGCTGAAAATGCCTTAATCGAGCAGGGTTTGACATTTCTGTACATTAATTTTTCTGGTCTCTGGAGGCTTGTAAAGATTGACATTTTTTCTCTGAGGATCAGCAATTTCGCCGCTATGACTCGCTTTTGCGCTGTACCTAATGCTATGTTCACATTTACTCTACACCCAGGTTACGGCCCGGGGGGGGGGGGGCACTTGGTATATTTTGTATACACAGGTGTGCGGCTGGGAAGGGTACTTTTTGAGCAAAATCCCCCTCACCAAGGGTCTGCTTTTCACCAAAATCCCTCTCACCAAGGGTCAATTTTCACCAAAATCCCCCTCACCAATGGTTACTTTTCGGAGATTTCCACAAAATCCCCCAAAAAGGGTCACATTTGCCAAAATTCTCTGGAACAAGTGTCATGTTGTTTACGTGCATCTGTGACATCATCACTTGTATCATCTAAGATTACAGTTAAGACATATACATATATCACAGACTTCATCACATTCTTTACATGGTGTCAGAAGATGTCGATGTTTGAAAGGACCCTGGTAGATGAATTCTCCAAACTGTGAGTAGACATTCAATATTTGGGTAGCAGGAGTGCCACAGACAGTGAAGCCTACAAGCCATTCCAACCCATCAAATTGACATTGCCCACACTGTAATATTGATACAAAGTAACTATAGATCTATAGTCATGGACCCAATGGCAGTATCACAAGCAGACCTGCCAAGAATGGACTGGGACTCCCCAGTGCTAAGGGAGGCATGGAAGAAATTTGAAGATCATGCAGATCTATTTTTCTCTGGCCCCCTTCGTAAGACTGAGCCAAACCAGCGCGTTAGTTTCATCTTGATATAGTCCGGGGAGCGGGGCAGGGAGATATTCTCCACTTTTCACTTTGCCCCTGCTGTTGCAGCTGTGCCTGCTGCAGATGGACAAGCCGCTATTGCTGCAGTAGCAGGGGAGGACAAGACTGACCTCCAGACTGTATATAAAAAGTTCTGGATGTACGTAGCGCCAAGGTCGACTATGTTTGTTTCGCGCCACAAGTTCTACACTAGGGTGCAGGGGCTGACTGAGTCAGTTGACAGTTTCCTCATGGGACTAAGATTCCTTGTCAAGGACTGTGCTTTCCCAGCAGCGTTTGTGGATGAAATGCTACGTGAACGACTGGTGCTCGGCACCAACAGCGATGAGACAAAGAAACGGTACCTGGATAGCAGAGATGACGTTGACTTGTTTGCAGCTCTGAACATTGCTCGTGCTCTGGAGAGCACTCAACGGCACCTGAAGTGCATGGGTGGCTCAAAGGCTACAGGAGTCCAGGCCGTGGGAATATCCGAGAAGAAAGCGGTTCCCAGCAGGCAGAAGTATGGTGGCCATGGCAATGTTAGTGGTGGCAAACAGGCTCCGCAGAGAAGCACAGCTGATTTGTGCCCTAAGTGCAACCAGGACTCTCATCCCAGCATGAAGAGTTGCCCTGCCAGAGGAAACAGATGACAGTGCTAGCTATGCAGGCGGGGATTTCTTCATAGATGTGGTCAACTCAGCAGCGTGCACCAGGCTTTTGTCCACATCCAATGCCATGGCGTGAACATCAAGTTTAAGGTAGACACTGGGCACAGGTCAATGTGCTACCCAAATCTGTTGACAAACTGTATGTCCAGCAGCCGCTCATGTTAAATAAGACCACGCTTCATGGATATGGAGGGCAGTCCCTAAATACATTGGGAGTCTGTGATCTAGAATGCACACACAAGGGTGATAGGCAGTGTTTACAGTTCCATATTGTCGACGCACAAGCACCACCACTCCTTGGACTAAGGACGTGTGGACATGAATCTGGTACAGCTTGTACTGTCCATCGATGAACAGGAAGCTGGGATACGAGAGTATGATACGAGTGGTAGCGACCCTGCTATCAATGCCCTGATTTCAGAATACGCTGACATTTTTGAGTTTGCAGCCAGGAGCTGAGCCAGTCATACATGCATCCCGCACGGTGGCTGTATCCATCCGTGACAAAGTAAAGGCTGAGCTGGATCGTATGGAGTCATGGAATAGTTACGAAGGTCACCAAACCCACAGACTGAGTTAGCTCCAGGGTGGTGGTTCACAAATCAAATGGTGACTTAAAAGAAAAGACCAGCGTAATTTTGTGTGACCTTCTATCGGCAGTGTTAGTATTAATTAGCAATATTATGACATATATACCATCAATATATGGAACCAATAATCTATCATATAGTGTATTGGGGTATATCACTACCAAATACTAAACCAATGTTAGTTCTCATATGCCCCACAGGGGGGAGTGCAGTTAGGCACCTTTACCGCCATGTTGGCTCATTCCTTCTCCGTATGTGTACCTGTTCGGTTCGATTCCAATATGATTTGTCCAAAGTGCAAAGTTACTTACCATGGCAAGAGGAAAGAGTGTCCTGAGTGTAAGAACCCTACTGCTAAACCCCCTGACGATGGGTTTTTTAAGGAGGTTGCGGAGTCGGAGTCGGAGGAGTCAGGCTCAGAAGTGTCTTTGGAAGAGGAGCCGGTGACGGATCCCGCGGCCATTACGAAGGCCGCGGCAGCGGCGGCCAAGGCCTTGAAGGCGGCTAGGGCCAAGGTCCTGGGGTCGGCACCGGCGACATCTTCAATATATACAGCATAAAGCAGTTAAACTCCCTGCGAAGGGGGATGAAGGTGACAGGCCGATCAGCAGACAGGAGGACCGGTCGGCTACCCTGCTTGACGAGTTGATCGCTAGAGACAGAGAGAGGGCTATGTGGGGAGACAGGCAAAACTTCGCGGGCCATAAGGGCCCATTCACACCGACTCCACCGGGGTTCGTGGCTGTTAGACCGGACGGAGGAACGTTGATGCTCGAGAACCACAAGAGCAGCGCCAGTGAAAAACGATCACCCATGGAGTCGGTGGGACTAGGAGGGGTGCCCACCGGTGGCACGGCCAGAATCCCCACCGGAATCCCGGACTCTCCACCGGACTCTCCACCGGAATCCCCACTGGAAGCCCCATCGGGGGTGCAGCGGGCAACAAGACCCCTGGTGGTGCGGGGGGGAGCCAGGGGGCACCCGCCCCTTTCTTCGCCCCCGTGTCTGGGCATAACCCGTTCCGCGGGAGCAGTCGCCATGCGGCGGAAGGGGACTCGGTGCACCAGCGCACTCGCGAGTCAATTGCCCCAGCTGTCTCAAGTCGCCATGCTCTGGGTCTGAGAGGCAAGGCTCCCGACGCGGGTCCTCAACATCGGACGTACGCTATACCGGACCATTCTCTGGGTGGTGGTGCGGGTGCCGGCCCGATGATGGGATGGCCACGCTCTGCCAGTGGTGATGACATGGCTAGGCCCCAGAAACCGGCTGTCCTGCCCAACCGCTTTGATGGCACCACCGATTTGGAGGAGGTCCTCGCACACTTTGACCTATGCGTGTTGGCGAATGCGTGGACACCCCAGCAAGCAGGCAACTTCTTGGGGGTGAGCTTGGACGGTGTGGCGAGGCGGTTGTTGGCTATGGTGAAGCCAGCGTCAGATGGAGGTTATGAGAAGCTGCGTGCTGCTCTGATCGGGCTGTTCCAGCCGCGGTGCCAAACCGAATCGTACAAGGCGATGTTGCGTACGCGGGTGCGGAAGCAGGACGAGCCACTGCAGAACCTAGCAGAGGAAGTCAGCCGGTTGGTGCGAATGGCTTACCTGGATGCCGATGCGGGTACCGTCAATAACACATCCCAGGAGAGGCTACTGGAATGCAGAGAGGACGTCGAGCTCCGGCACTGGATATACCAGGGCGGCCTGAGGGATCTGTCATCGGCAGTCATGATTGGGGTGCAAGCTGAAGCCTACTTGAAGGCCGAGCGCGTCAAAGCGCATCGGGTACGGGGGTCCACCAAGAACATGGCCGAGAACATGGAGGAGCTGAAGGGCATGGTCGATCGGTGGATGAAGGATAAAATGGAGAAATGGATGGTGACGGTGTCCGAGAAGCTGGACCGTCCTGGGGTATTACAAAGCAACCCTGCGTCCGCAGTTCAGTCGGGCGGCGGCGCGAGGGGACGGTCCAATCCCCCCTATGCCCCCCGCAAATGCTTCGAATGTGGATCGGAGACGCATTTGAAACGCCAGTGCCCACAGCTCAATCCACTGGCGGCACGGGAAGTGGCCGCCCCTGCTCCTCAGTCTCCACCGGAAAACTGAGGAGGGGCCCCCCCCGCCGACCGGGTGGGGGCCTCGGTAGCTGTAGCACCGGAGACGACGAGGTCGAAAACTTGGCAAGGGCGCCGAGAACATAGAGGCAATGGCCTGGAGGTGCAGGGAGAACTCTGGGGACAGGCCATCTGGCTTCTGGTGGACACAGGCGCGACGGTGAGCCTGCTGTCAGAAGCGTGGTGGAAGGCTGCCTGGCCAGTTGGAGAGTGTCAGTGAGACACTACACACTGCAGATGGGACACCCCTGCTGATCAAGGGCAGGGTGTCTGCCGTCCTGGGATGTGGGGGTCACAAGGTGGACACCTCCTTCCTGGTGGCGGATGTGGCGTCCACAGGGATCCTGGGTGCTGACTTTTTGAGGAAGACACGGGCCGTAATCGATTTGGCGAAGGAGCAGCTGGTGTGGGCGGATGAGGAAGGCACCCGGGTGGGTGTAGTCAGCCGCCACACAGCTGTCCTGGGGCCGGGTTGCGAAACGGTGGTGCAGGGCCAGCTGTGTGGAGAGTGGGCCACAGGAGAACCAGGAGTGGTGGAGGGTATAGAGTCGGTGGAGAGGGTGAGAGGCTTCAGGATCGGAAGGAGCTTGGTCAGCCCGCAGGCCGACGGGGTGCCGCTCTTGGTCTGTAACCCAGGGCCGGAGAGTGTCACGCTTTACCATGGTATGAGCGTGGCCACACTGGACGTGGTGGAGCCGGCCTCCCACTCTTGTAGGGTGGTGTCAAGGGACGGAGGCTCGGAACCACAGACTCGTGGGGTATCACAGACAGAGCTGGATGCAGTGATACGGAGCCTGTTGGAAGGTGTGGAGGCGAACGACAAGGAGCCATGGGAGAGGCTCTTTCGCTGGCACCAGGAGGCCTTCCAGATGAACGATCAGGATGTGGGCCACATGGACTTGGTGACCCATACCATCGAGATGGGGGACGGGCGACCTATTAGTGTTCCCCCTCGCCGCATAGCCCCTCATCGGTGGAAGGTCATCGACGATGAGGTAGACGCCATGCTGCGCAGGGGGGTGATAGAGCCTGCTTTTGGCCCCTGGTCCAGCCCGGTAGTCCTCGTGAAGAAAAAGCATGGCCGGATGAGATTTTGTGTGGACTATCGGCGACTCAACACCCTGACTGTGAAAGACGCCTACCCGCTGCCACAGATAGATGACTCCCTAGACTCCCTCGCAGGGGCCAGATGGTTCAGTACGCTGGACTTGGCCTCCGGGTACTGGCAGGTGGACATGGCCGAGGGAGATAAGCAGAAGACCGCGTTCACTACGCACCGCGGGATGTATCAGTTTCGTGTGATGCCCTTCGGGCTATGTAATGCGCCCGGGACATTCGAGCGCTTGATGGAGATAGTCATGAGGGGCCTACAGTGGCACGTCTGTCTCGTCTATTTGGATGACATCATAGTGTTCGCAGACACCCTGGAGGCCCATGCGGAACACTTGGGGGCAGTACTGGATCGTCTGGGATTAAAAGTGAAGGCCAGTAAGTGTCAGCTGGTAAGGCGGAGTGTCAACTTCTTGGGCCATGTGGTGGACCACAAAGGGGTAGGGACCTACCCATCAAAGGTGGCCGCTGTCGTGGACTGGCTGCTTCCTACCTCTGTCCCTGAGGTCCGCAGCTTCTTTGGCCTGTGTGGATACTAACGTAGCATTGTGCTGGACTTCGCCACGGTAGCGAAACCCCTGTTTATCTCCCATGGCCGAGGAAGATAAGCAGAAGACCGCGTTCACTACGCACCGCGGGATGTATCAGTTCCGTGTGATGCCCTTCGGGCTATGTAATGCGCCTGGGACATTCGAGCGCTTGATGGAGATAGTCATGAGGGGCCTACAGTGGCACGTCTGTCTCGTCTATTTGGATGACATCATAGTGTTCGCAGACACCCTGGAGGCCCATGCGGATCACTTGGGGGCAGTACTGTATCGTCTGGGATTAAAAGTGAAGGCCAGTAAGTGTCAGCTGGTAAGGCGGAGTGTCAACTTCTTGGGCCATGTGGTGGACCACAAAGGGGTAGGGCCCTACCCATCAAAGGTGGCCGCTGTCGTGGACTGGCTGCTTCCTACCTCTGTCCCTGAGGTCCGCAGCTTCTTTGGCCTGTGTGGATACTAACGTAGCATTGTGCCGGACTTCGCCACGGTAGCGAAACCCCTGTCGGAGTTGACGGACAAGAATCAACGCTTCCACTGGGATCGGGCATGCAAGGTGGCTTTCCGGGCTTGCAGGGTTGCCTCGCTTCGGCCCCGATCTTGGCATACCCGACCCCGAGCGGGTCCCTGATACTGGACACGGACGCTAGCGACCGCGGGATAGGGGCGGTGTTGTCCCAGTCCCAGTCGGGCGTAGAGCGTGTCCTGGCTTATGGCAGCCGCACCTTGACGAAGTGTGAGCGCAACTACCGCGTGACTCGGAGGGAGTTGCTGGCTGTGGTGTTTGCGGTGAAGATGTTCCGCCACTCCCTGTTGGGGCGGCCGGTTCAGATCCGCACAGACCATGCAGCTCTGAATTGGTAGCTGAGCTTCAAGGAACCGGAGGGTCAGGTGGCACGGTGGGTGCAGCTGTTGGAAACCTTCGACCATACGATCGAACACAGGGCGAGCCGGTTGCACGGCAACGCGGATGGCCTGTCCCGCAGACCCTGTCGGCAGTGCGGAAGGGAAGAAGTGGTTGCGGAAGGTGATCTGGTGGAATGCCGGGCCGTTACCCGCAGTCAGGGGTTGGAGGAGGAACTGGAAGACCCCATCCTGGCAACAGCGACTGCAGCCGAGGATGCGGAGAACATGCCGCTGCCCCTGCAGGACCTGTGGGAGCAGGCACAGGAGGAGGACTCTCCCATGCGAAAAGCGCGCATGGGTTGTAGCAGGGGCCGCGCCTCCAGCCGAGGATTTGGCCTGGGGTACGCTGAAAGGGCCTTGGCAAACCAGGTCCCTCGCATGGAAATTCGCGAAGGGGTCTGGTGCGGAAATGGTTTGAACCATCCGGGCGGGTAACGTGGCAGGTGGTCGTGCCCGACAGCCGGAAGGACGAAGTCATGGGGGAGGTGCATGGGTCACCTCTTTCTAGCCACTTCGGCCAGAGCAAATCCTTACGGAGACTACAGCAGAACTACTACTGGCCGGACTATAGGCGGGACATTATTCGATGGGTATCCCTCTGTCCGGCCTGCCTGTCTAGGAAGACACCCACTCACCCACCCAAAGCCATGATGAGGCACGTGCCGGTGGCCATGACGATGGAGAGGGTTGCCATGGACCTCATGGGCCCGTTGCCACACATGCCGAGGCAGAATCGGCACATTCTTGTCATCATGGACTACTGCATCTGCTGGGCCGAGGCAGTCGCGCTGCCTGACCAAGAGGCCGAGACGGTTGCACGGGCCTTTGTGACAGAGTTGGTGTGCCGACTGGGTCCACCGGCCACGGTGCATACCGACCAAGGACGCAACTTCCAGAGTAAGATGTTCCAGGAAGTGCACCGTCTTCTGGGCACGAAACAAACGTGCACCTGCGCTTATAACCCAAAGTCAGATGGGTTGGTGGAGCGCTGCAACAGGACTGTGGAGGCAATGCTGGCTATGTCCATCGAGGAGAATCAGCTGGATTGGGACCTGCAGCTACCTTTTGTCATGGCCGCCTATCGCGCCTCGGTACAGGCGTCCACGGATCAGACGCCTAACTTCCTGATGTTGGGGAGGGAGACGGAGGCCCCCCTGGGGCTGCTATACCCTGCACCGGACGTTGCCCCTCACGTCAGGGGTGGCGAGTTGGCGG
Source organism: Harmothoe impar (assembly GCA_947462335.1). Lineage (NCBI taxonomy): Eukaryota > Metazoa > Annelida > Polychaeta > Phyllodocida > Polynoidae > Harmothoe > Harmothoe impar. Next base: position 33,602,360 of record OX381718.1, read on the forward strand.
TAGGCGATACGGTGTACTATGTCATGAGGACGAAGAAGGTGGGGCTGACACCAAAGTTTATGAAGCTGTGGTCCGGCCCCTGGGTGGTGACAAAGGCCCTAGGGGGCCCGATATTTGAAATCACCATGGGCAGGAAGAAGCGGGTGACCCACTATGACCCAGCCCCTAGCGGATACGGAGCCTGTTGGAAGGTGTGGAGGCGAACGACAAGGAGCCATGGGAGAGGCTCTTTCGCTGGCACCAGGAGGCCTTCCAGATGAACGATCAGGATGTGGGCCACACGGACTTGGTGACCCATACCATCGAGATGGGGGACGGGCGACCTATTAGTGTTCCCCCTCGCCGCATAGCCCCTCATCGGTGGGAGGTCATCGACGATGAGGTAGACGCCATGCTGCGCAGGGGGGTGATAGAGCCTGCTTTTGGCCCCTGGTCCAGCCCGGTAGTCCTCGTGAAGAAAAAGCATGGCCGGATGCGATTTTGTGTGGACTATCGGCGACTCAACGCCCTGACTGTGAAAGACGCCTACCCGCTGCCACGGATAGATGACTCCCTAGACTCCCTCGCAGGGGCCAGATGGTTCAGTACGCTGGACTTGGCCTCCGGGTACTGGCAGGTGGACATGGCCGAGGGAGATAAGCAGAAGACCGCGTTCACTACGCACCGCGGGATGTATCAGTTCCGTGTGATGCCCTTCGGGCTATGTAATGCGCCCGGGACATTCGAGCGCTTGATGGAGATAGTCATGAGGGGCCTACAGTGGCACGTCTGTCTCGTCTATTTGGATGACATCATAGTGTTCGCAGACACCCTGGAGGCCCATGCGGATCACTTGGGGGCAGTACTGTATCGTCTGGGATTAAAAGTGAAGGCCAGTAAGTGTCAGCTGGTAAGGCGGAGTGTCAACTTCTTGGGCCATGTGGTGGACCACAAAGGGGTAGGGACCTACCCATCAAAGGTGGCCGCTGTCGTGGACTGGCTGCTTCCTACCTCTGTCCCTGAGGTCCGCAGCTTCTTTGGCCTGTGTGGATACTAACGTAGCATTGTGCCGGACTTCGCCACGGTAGCGAAACCCCTGTCGGAGTTGACAGACAAGAATCAACTCTTCCACTGGGATCGGGCATGCAAGGTGGCTTTCCGGGCGTTGCAGGGTTGCCTCGCTTCGGCCCCGATCTTGGCATACCCGACCGCGAGCGGGTCCCTGATACTGGACACGGACGCTAGCGACTGCGGGATAGGGGCGGTGTTGTCCCAGTCCCAGTCGGGCGTAGAGCGTGTCCTGGCGTATGGCAGCCGCACCTTGACGAAGTGTGAGCGCAACTACCGCGTGACTCGGAGGGAGTTGCTGGCTGTGGTGTTTGCGGTGAAGATGTTCCGCCACTCCCTGTTGGGGCGGCCGGTTCAGATCCGCACAGACCATGCAGCTCTGAATTGGTAGCTGAGCTTCAAGGAACCGGAGGGTCAGGTGGCACGGTGGGTGCAGCTGTTGGAAACCTTCGACCATACGATCGAACACAGGGCGAGCCGGTTGCACGGCAACGCGGATGGCCTGTCCCGCAGACCCTGTCGGCAGTGCGGAAGGGAAGAAGTGGTTGCGGAAGGTGATCTGGTGGAATGCCGGGCCGTTACCCGCAGTCAGGGGTTGGAGGAGGAACTGGAAGACCCCATCCTGGCGACAGCGACTGCAGCCGAGGATGCGGAGAACATGCCGCTGCCCCTGCAGGACCTGTGGGAGCAGGCACAGGAGGAGGACTCTCCCATGCGAAAAGCGCGCATGAGTTGTAGCAGGGGCCGCGCCAGGGGACGTGCCGGTGGCCATGACGATGGAGAGGGTTGCCATGGACCCCATGGGCCCGTTGCCACGCATGCCGAGGCGGAATCGGCACATTCTTGTCATCATGGACTACTGCATCTGCTGGGCCGAGGCAGTCGCGCTGCCTGACCAAGAGGCCGAGACGGTTGCACGGGCCTTTGTGACAGAGTTGGTGTGCTGACTGGGTCCACCGGCCACTGTGCATACCGACCAAGGACGCAACTTCCAGAGTAAGATGTTCCAGGAAGTGCACCGTCTTCTGGGCACGAAACAAACGCGCACCTGCGCTTATAACCCAAAGTCAGATGGGTTGGTGGAGCGCTGCAACAGGACTGTGGAGGCAATGCTGGCTATGTCCATCGAGGAGAATCAGCTGGATTGGGACCTGCAGCTACCTTTTGTCATGGCCGCCTATCGCGCCTCGGTACAGGCGTCCACGGATCAGACGCCTAACTTCCTGATGTTGGGGAGGGAGACGGAGCCCCCCTGGGGCTGCTATACCCTGCACCGGACGTTGCCCCTCACGTCAGGGGTGGCGAGTTGGCGGTAGGCGATACGGTGTACTATGTCATGAGGACGAAGAAGGTGGGGCTGACACCAAAGTTTATGAAGCTGTGGTCCGGCCCCTGGGTGGTGACAAAGGCCCTAGGGGGCCCGATATTTGAAACCACCATGGGCAGGAAGAAGCGGGTGACCCACTATGACCTGCTGAAGAAGGTAACCCAGCCCCTAGCGGAGCCTACCCTCCCACACGACCCTGAGATCATGGCGAGGAGGGGTTGGCAGGATGGCTGCACCCTGGGAGTCAGACTGGTGGGAGGACACCAGGGGGGCAAGGTTCCTGTGTCATGCGCAGGGGGCAGGTCATACGGGATCCTTCCCCTGTCTCATGGATCCGGGGGAGCCCCACGGGGATCCTCCGGTGGGACTCCCTGTTGGTCCTCCGGTGGGACTACCGGAGGGTCCTCCAGTGGCCCTATCCGGTGGGCCTTCGGTGGTCCTGTGGTGGGGAGATCCGGTGGGATTCCGGCAACCAGTGGAGCTCCCCCGGAACGCTCCCGTGGCCCACCGGGAGGGGGAGGGACCAACCCCCACCAGAAGTTGAAAGTCGGACAGCCTTCCACCGAGAGGAGACTGCCTCCACTGGTGGAGCCCCGGTGGAGACGCTGACGCCACCAGCAGGCTCTGGCGGAACTACACTGGCGCCAGACGAGCAAGCGCCAGACGACCAGAAGTGCCCCCTGGAGGGTGGAAAGAGTCCTTTGCCGCCACAAACTGGCTTGGTGCGAGAGGTCTCAGTCATGGGTCTCCACGCAGGTCGGCAACACGTAATCAGAGAAGAGAGGCGCCCCTCTTACTTCACCATTTGAGTTGGCCAGTGGGCCACTCCAAAGGGACATGGCAAAAGCTCAGAGTCGAGAGAAGAATTGGCCCTACCTAGTGGGCAGAGTACGTAGGGAACCGGGAACCTTCCCAGTCCCCCTCCCCTACCCCCTGGACCTCCAGCCAGTGACCCAGGATAAAGAATTACAACCCACTGCAGTGGTTGGACCACCCTGGGAGGAGTGGGTAATTTTTATTCCGGCTCAGGGGGGAGTAAGTGTGGTCCGGTGGACCCCCTCCGGGGAAGACTTCCCGCGCACGGCCACCTGCTGCCCGAGGGAGTCGGGCGAGTCCCTCTCCACTATGAACAGACGGGTGCAGCAGTTGTTCACGGCCAAGAACCGGCCAAGAACCGGAGAAATGCACAAATAGACCAGGAAAGGCCCGCTAGAATTGCCCTGGCGAGGAGGGAGGCAGAGCGGAGGGCCACAGAAAGGGAGAAGGCAGAGAGGGAAGCTGCGCGGGAAAACGCCCGGTGGGGGACCCGAGGTGTCGCCCCCTGTGATGAAAGCGGTGTGGTAAAGTTCGGACGAGAGCTACAACAGCGAAGAAATGTGGGATTTTGGCGTCTTCGGTTGCGATCAATGCAACAAGACATTCAAGAGAAGAGATAGCCTGAAAAGGCATGCTAAAAACTCGCACGCGGAGGAGGGGGAGGGGTATAATTGCCCCGAAACCGGTTGCCTCTTCCAGGTAAAGGGCCCCCGGTGGGCGGACCTTGTGGAGCATTTGCGGTCTAGACATGGTGCCCACCACCCATGGATCAGGTTTGATCGCACTGCAAGGCCTGCCCCTACCATCATCGCCTTCCATGCCGTAGCACCGAGGAAGAGTGGTCAGTCCTTACAACAAATTCATCTACAACCGGTGACGGCATCTACAAGTGCAGCGCGCCCCGTCACGCGTCACGTTGTGTCAAAAAATACCCCCTCCCAAATAAATAGGCCTACCCCTAAAAAAAATGACCCCCCCCTCAGAATAGGTTGGAAAAAAAAGACCCCCCCCTAAGAATAGGTTGAAAAAAAAAGACCCCCCCAGTAGTATATATTGTATCGGAACGGGACCATGCTTAAGTACTGTTTATTACTCACTCGATATGCAGCCAATCAGAGGCCTCCATTTGGTCACGTGACCCGTTGCCATGGTAACGTGACCTACTTAGGACTCTCAGCCAATCAGAAGCCAGCATTCTGGGTGACCTACTGACCTACTTAGAAGCTCTCAGCCAATCAGAGGCCGGCATTCTGGTAACCATGGTAACGTGACCTACTTACGTCACGTGACCTACTTAGGCTCAGCCAATCAGAAGCCAGCATTCTGGTAACTATGGTAACGTGACCTACTTAGGGTTTTTATTGTAAACAACACCACGTGGCTCTCTTGTTTGTAAACAACACCACGTGACACGTGACGTGACGTGTTTTGTTTGTAAACAAAAAAAAAGTTATATAACTTATATATACAAAATAAAACACAAGATAATTTCATTTTTTTCATGTTATGCTAAAATTATATTTTCAAAAAGCACATCTGTTACAGTGTCTATGTGTAAAAAACAGATGGTAAGTACGCGCGTTCTCATTCAAACACTATAACACTATTATACTGTAGCAGCAGCAGGTAGGGCAGGAAGAAAAGGAAGAGCACGAGCAGAAGCGACGACACCATTTGCACCATCCGGCCGTCGCGTTGGTAGCCCTACTACCCGTCGCGCATTCAACTGGAGGCTTAAGTGTGACAAATGACGATTCTTTGTCGACGCGACTACTAACATCAGCAGCATCAGCACTAGCAGCATCAGCAGCAGCATCAGCAGCATCAGCAGCAGCGGCAGCAGCAGCGGCAGCAGCAGGAGCAGCAGCGGCAGCAGCAGTAGCGTGAGCATTAGCAACAACAGCAGCAGCGGCAGTAGCAAGGGCAACAGAGCGTACACTAGCAGCAGCAGTCCTAACATCAGCAGCGACATCAGCGGCGACATCGGCAGCCGCAACAGCATCAGGAGCAGCAGCGTCGGCATCGGCGGCATTAGTAGCTGCATCGGCAGCAGCAACAGCAGCAGTCACAGCCGCAGCGGCAACAACAACAACGCCATCACAACGAGCGTCACTAACAGCCGCAGTAAATGCAGCAGTAGCACGATGAGCAGCACTAGCAGCAGCAGTAGCAGCGGCTACAGCAGCAGCTTCACATTCGCGCGCTGCTCCATCATACCACTTCATGTCACGGTCGTAACTTTCCATCATGGTGATCTGCAAATTGAGGCGTGGTGGTGGTAGTAGTAGTAGTAGTAGTAGTAGTAGTAGAGAGAATGATGATGATGATGAAGACGGTTTCACTCCCCCTTATATACCCTTACTCCGCGGTAGGGCGGCGACTCCTCCCTTTTTCAAGCCACCGGCCAGCTGCCCACTCACGGTAGGTCTTTAGATTAGACTTAAGTCGCTTACTACGCGCTCACCCCTCTAATCACATTTTCCAGCCGCCGGCCAGCTGACTGCTGACGACAGGAGAGGGTGATTTTTTTTCTTTAGATTTAAGTCGCTTACCACACGCGCACCCTCTAGTCACAGACAGAGTGACAGAAAGGGAGGGGGCCGCTTTGTTCACGCTACCTGTAGTTGCTTTCTATACACACTCTAAGCCCATGACCTCCTAATCCTTTATACAGGTAACACGCGTTCAACTCATTACACTATTGTATGACAGTCGGTACACGGATTAATTTTAAACCACCCTCCCATCTGGATCCATGACTGGTGGGTGGAAGGATCCAGCTGAAAAGCGTGATTAGGGCTTTTGTTTCTCTTATGATAGCAGCAGGTCCAACTCTCGTCGCTCCTATAAAAGACTGAGATGCATTCTCTTTCCACACACCCTTCTACCACCGCCACCGCCACCGCCACCGCCGTCACTAACTACCACCAGTTTTTAAAAGACGGACACGCGAACAAAGTGCCCTCCTCAACTGCCCGGCTATTTTTTTATCTCAAAGTAGAGAGCGTCACGTAGTTGAGGCTCACGCTTCTCTTGAAGCGTTCCAAATTCTCGAGAAAAGCAAAGCCGAGTGCCAAAGAAATCGTCGTTATACAAGAGCGGAAAAGGAAAACGTAGCGACATGGCCGAGAGCCGTCTTCTCAGAACAGTATTTACTCCACCAATGCATAATAGCCGCTCTCAGCGCCCCCACTTGTTGGGCGTTTCATGAAAAGAAAGAGCGCTGCTACTCTTATAAAGTGAGAATAAGCGCTATGAAACGATTCGCGAGCCGATCGGTTTTTTGGGAGTGACTGCAGCTCCCACTCGGTGGGCGCGCGTTGTGGCCGACGTGAACACGGTCTCTAAACGTTTCGACGTCGTCACTTGTTATCCCGCATATTACAACGCAGCCGAATTGAAGAAGATAGGGACACACTATTTTAAACCATACGCTCCAATATGTATTTGTCACCGCCGCGCTCGCACTCCTTATTGCTTTTTAGAGACGATCGTGTCACAACACAGAAAAAGAAAAAAAAGCGGCAAAGCGACGAGCTTTGCCTAAGGCCTAAAAAAAAAAAAAGTTGTGTTCCGGTATCCCGACCGACCCTACGTTTTAGGGCCCGACCCTAATTTTTTTGGGCCATTTTTTTAATTTTTGAGAAAATTTAGGACATTTTTGGCGATTTTTACTAAAATTGCCTTTTTTTACAAAAAAAAAATTGTAAAAAAAAAAAAAAAGGCGACCTACCGACCCTATTTATTTTGGGCCTTGTTACCGGAACACAACTTTTTTTTTTTTTAGGCCTAAATGATCTATAAAAAAAAAATTTAAAAAAGATTGATCTGCGCTTTTCTCTCCTCCTCCCCTCCTCCTCCTCTTCCTCCTCTTCTTTTTTTAAAAAATAAATATTTGTATCAGACTCCTCTGGAGTCTGATACAAACATTTATGACTATTGAGTGAAAATAGAATTTATCGCAAAAATAAAGAGAAAAATAAAAGACACTTCTGCCGCCGCTACTGTGACACCGTCCGGTATCAATAAAAAGGTCCGCTGACTTTTCTCCACAACCATTCACTACCGAACGTTCGAGTGAGAAACACAGCAGACAGTCAGACACACAACTACTCTCTGACGCGTGCTGAAAAAAAAAAAAATGTCGAGTAGTAAAAGCAAACTCTTCACAGAAATTCATTTCGACGCTCGACTACAAGGACCCTTTAGTAGTAGCAAAATGGCTTCTCATCTACTCGAAAGACACTTTGGCACTCTCAAGCACTTAGCTAAGTGCTCGCCAAAGGACTGCTCGCATTTAATAGACTCTGGAAGCGACGATCTGATCGCAGCGTTGAGTAAGATCTGTCACAATTTACTCGTAGGGAACATCCCGCTCAGCGACAAACAACTGGACAAGCTTCGAGAATCGGCTGACGTGTTGAGGGAGGTCGGCAAAAAATCTACTCCCATCAAAAAAAAGAGACGCGTCTTGGTACAAGAGGGAGGTTTCCTCATTCCGGCTCTCATAGGGATGGCCTTACCGCTTATAAAGAGCATTCTCCGTATATGAGACACCTCATTCGACACCTACTCGCCGACACTACCACCACTACCACCACCGCCAGCGCCATCGCCACCGTCGCCCCTATGACAGACTCAGAGCAGCAACAACACTACAAACGCTTAGCGCTCGTGGATCCTGAGACGCTCTACAAATCATCACGAGGAGGTCTACTTCATCATGTGCCCACTGCTGCTACTACTAGCGCTGCTACTACTGCAGTCGCTGCTGCTAGTACTTCTACTGCTCCAAACCTTCCTCCTCTTCCTGATGAGCGTAGTGAAAAGAACGAGAGTTCCGCCGCCTCCTCTTCCACCCCTGCCACCGCCGCCCGCCTACCTACCGATATGGCCTATTACCACAAGCAGGCAGAACAATCCCTTCATCCCAACGCGGCATTGCACCAGGTGCTACAGTTTATTTACAGGGACTTGGACTTAGTGTTGAACGATCCCACTTTGGAATCGCGCGAGAAAATGTTGAAATACCGAAGGTTGTTGAATAGATTGCAATTTTTTCTCGCGAATCCCAACAACAGCAACATCTCTTCATCCTACACTTCTTCGCCACCGGCTCACCTCCGTCAGTCTGCTGAAGAAGCCAGCGCGTCCCTACTTGAGCGGTTGGTGAACCAAGTTCCCAAGAGGAATCGCATCCGGACCACTGCGCTGTACAAGAAATTGGAGAAATCCGGTCTGGTCAAGTGGAACGAGGACGGTACGGTGCGCGAGATGTCGGGTCGGAGAATACAACCTGAGCGTCACATCAACATAGTGGAATTACTGAGCGACGCCGCCAGGTTCAGGAAGACGGCGAACAGACCGGCGGGCTACTCTCCATTCACAAAAGCGCTGCACGAAACAGATCCCACAGACTCCTTGATCGGAAACTATCTGTATAAAGTGAGCGGACCTGGCCAACCTTTGGACACACGGCTTACTGACAGAGGTCGGAAACGAGCGAGCTCCGACTCGGAAGAAGAAGAAGAAGCAGCAGCAGCAGGCTCTTCTTTCCAGGTGGACGATCAATCCTCTGACGACGACGAGGGCGGTGAACTTTTCCAAACTCCGACTACAGTGAAACCGTCGTCATATAGCAGCGCGGCAAGTAAGAAAAAGAAAGGTCGCAACCGCCAAGCGCAGGCGTCGTACACTCCCGCTCCTGGTGCTACTCCATCAGGCCGACGATGGGAAAAGCGGTGAAGAGACTGACCAAGAAGGAAAAAGAAAAGAAGCGCGTAGTAGCTAAATATACCGACGTCAAAGCAGCCTCCAGTTTCACTAGCGTGACTAAACTCCAGAAACATCATTTTCGCGACCTAAACCCGGCCGTCATCCGAGATGCTTTAGTGTCGCTGGACGCCTACACTAAACATAAACCCATTCGGAGAAAATTCGCAAGGAACAAGACTATAACTGGTGCAATCGATCAGCAGTGGCAGTTAGATCTGATGGACATGCAGGCTTTGGCGTCTCACAACGACGGCTTCCGGTACGTGGTGACGGCGATCGACGTTTTCTCTAGGTATGCGTGGGCCGTTCCCACTAAATCCAAGAGTGGTGCTGCTGTTACCGAGGCCTTCCAAAAGATGACAGACACTGGCGAGAGACAACCGCGCACTGTTCAGACAGACAAGGGGAAACAGTTTGTGAACAAGATCTTTCAAGATCACTTGAAGAGCGAGGGCATAGAGTTTTTCACTGGCGAGAACGACGACATCAAAGCTAGTCTAGTGGAGCGCTTGAACCGCAGTCTGAAGGAGAAGCTGTGGCGTTATTTCACACACAAGCGCACGTATCGCTACGTAGACGTACTGCACCATGTAGTGTCTTCTTACAATCGCACTCACCACAAGACATTGGAAATGGCGCCGGCTCAAGTCAGCTCGGAAAACAGCGAAACAGTTTTCTACCGACAAGATCTCCCAACTAACAAACAAATAGACGAAATATGGAAAAAGAAGAAAAAAACAAAGACGTCTGCCGTCGACGTCATCGCTCCGGGTGACAGAGTGAGGATGTTGAGAACTAAAGGCGCCTTTGACAAAGGGTACGAGGGAAACTGGCGCGAGGAAGTGGTCGACGTTGCTAAAACGTTGGGAAGCAGAGGGTTCGAGCTAAAAGACGACAGCGGCAAGGAGATAAAAGGCGTCTTCTACCCGGAAGAGGTTCAGAAGGTGTACAAGAGTCGTTACGACAACAACTACCTGATAGACGAGGTGTTGCACCGCAAGACCGTCGACGGTAAAGAGCTAGCTTTCGTACGTTGGTTAGGTTACGACGACAAGTTCAACGAGTGGATCCCGAGTGGAAAAAATAACGTAGAAAAAAATGAACATCACCCTACCTAGCAACAGCTCTATGGAGTATTATCCTGACAACAGCTTGACGTCTTTCCGAACTCACTTCGACTCGCCGCTCCTTCTGCCCGAAGCGTACGAAGCGGCTCTGACTGAGATCATCCCCCCTACAGAATGCAGTAACGTGCACGACGACGACTTGATCATCGTTGTTCCTCTGCGCACGAGGGGTTCACTAGCTGAGGCGATGAACGTTTTAAAAGGCGCTAAATTCCCCGAAAGAAGAAAACCGGACGTAGACTGGAGGGGAATGAAAGACGCGATCGGTCTGAACAAGCTAATCATCAGCGAAAAATACCCGCTGAGTGTGAAGGAAGCGAGCTATGTAACGGTGGAAGAGATGTCAGACACTTCGGAAGAGCAGCGATTGAAACCGGAAACAAAAAGGTTCAAGAGAGAGGTCGACTTGACAGACGAATGCCGTATACAAGCAGTTCTTGTCCCCGGCCGTGAAGAAGAAGGTGATCAGCGATCAAGCAAAACAGATGATCGAAAAGATGGAGAAATACATGGAAGTGCGCACTTTGATGCCAAACATATTCAAGATAGCTCCTATTTTCACTGGAAGCAACTACACCCTAGTCGAGCGCTTGAGTGAGACGTTGCGAGATAACAGACTAGGGGGCTCCAGCTTCCTGCTCAAACCGATGGGGATCTTATCGTACGACTCCAAGACGAAACGCGTCACCATCAAACCGCCGAGACACTGTGCTATCCTGCTGACTCAGCATCTCGCATGTGTTCTAGGCTTCGGAGAGAAGACGTGTTTCGCGTCGCCGACTACCGGCGCCTACTCGATGGATGTTTTCGGGGACGTGCACTCTGTGTACATATACACCGGCATGATCCAGGAGAGACGTGTGGGCGACATGCAAGTGCCGCTGTTACGCTGCGTCGCGGTGGACAGAGGTGGAAGGCGTCGAGGTGGCGCGCAAGCTATCAGTTTTCACCATTTGGATTATTTCCCCTTGAAATCCAAGAGGTTGACCGAGGCCGGCATCTATTTAAGAGACCGATCCGGCCATTCCATCCCATTCAGTAGAGGCGAGGTGACCGTGACACTTCATCTGAGACCTATTGAGCGCTAAAACAAAAAAAATGATGCGTGAACGCGTTCCGTACTTTCCACCCAAGCGCATCGTCGGCAGAGGGTACAGCGATTACTACAACGCGCAGCTGGGCAACGGCATGAACGTGTACAGCGGGCGCTCTTTCCAGAGCGGGCACGGTTTGGGCGGCGCTCTGTTAGGTCTGATGCGCTCGGCTACCCCGCTATTGAAGACAGTGGGAAAAACGCTGCTCCGCGCCGGTGTGGGTGTAGCTAAAGATGTGCTGGCGGGTCAGACTTTAAAGAGCAGCGTGAAAGACCGAGGCGCAGGCGCTCTGAAGAGTCTGGCGAGTACGGCGTTCTCAGGAGGAAAGAAAACTGGCGCGTCTAAGAAAGGGTCGGGAGCGGGGACGAAACGTCGCCGGCGTTCTCCTCAGACGGGCGGTGGCTCTTGCAAGAGACGTAGAGGGGATGTATTCGACCGGTAAGCGCCTAGGCGCTTAGGTATAAATAAAAAGACCTGGAGGTGGCCGGCGTCAGTCTGTCGTCAGCGTGAAGGGAGAACACAATGGCTTACGTACACGAGAGCAGTAACGAGTGCGCGCTCTCTGAGCTCGACCTGCACACCGTAGCGCCGACTCAGACTACTATCTTAAAGTCGTCTTTCCTCGGGATAGAAACAAAAAACTCTTTAGAGGATGGAGGTAACATAAATTTCACCATCAACAAGTCGCAAGAGTACACAGACCTGAACGAGAATTACCTTCATCTGGAATGTCAAGTGCTGAAACCGAACGGGGCGGCGCTAGAGGACACCGACACGGTAGCTCCGGTGAACAACTTGGCTCACTCGCTCTTCAAAGACGTCAAAGTCTCCATCGGCGGTTTCAAAGTGTCTGGCAACACCGAGACCTACCCTTACCGAGCTTACTTGGAAGGGTTACTCAACTACAACAAAGACGTGAAGCGCGGCGTCATGAGCGCCCAGGGGTGGCATGAAGATACGCCTGGTCAGTTAGACACGTTGACTAACGCGAATGCGGGGTACGCTGCGCGCAGGAAGCTAATCTCCAACCAGCGCTTTTCGCTGATGGCGCGACTGCACTTTGACCTGGCTCATCAACCGAAGCTCATCGTTGGAGAGACAGAAATCAATCTCACTCTGAAACAGGCAGCGCCCTCTTTCTATCTGATGTGCGCCCCTGACGCAGGCTACAAATTGAAGATCTACAAAGCAAAGCTCTACGTGCGACGTGTGTTGGTGGCGGACGCTGTAGCGGAAACACACGAAAGAGCAGTGATAGAACACGGCCCCTTCGACTACCCGGTGAACAGAGTGGAGGTGACGACTTACGCCATCCCTCAAGGTAACAGAGATCACACCTACACGCACTCCAACACAGGCCAGCTTCCCAAGTCGATGATGATTTGCTTCCTGGACCACGACGCCTTCAATGGTAACTACAACAAGAACCCGTTCGAGATTAAGCATTACGACATCAGCTCGCTTCAAGTGGTAGTGAACGATCAGAAGGTGCCGAACGACGCTTACGTGCCCGACTTTAAAACCAAAGCGGCCGTGAGAGAGTACTTGGCGCTACACACGGAAACGGGGATGTACGAGGGCGCGCGCTCCTGTGGTATTTCATACGAGCAATTCCTGAACGGTTACACGGTGTTCCCCCTCGATTTAACCCCAGACAGATCGCACGACGGGTGTCGCGTGAACCTTATAAGAGCGGGTCAGCTGAGGGTGGAAGTCAGTTTCCGCTCGGCGCTACGAGCGACAACAACGGTGCTACTCTACTTAGTGTACGACAACGTCGTCGAGCTGACCAGAGATCGACATCCCATCACCGACTACCACATGAACTGAAGACAAGACAGCAGTACTTAGCGTATGAATACGCTTGAAATAAGTAGAGTGTTGAAGGAAAACGTTCACACAAAACATCGTTTCCTAGGTGTTTTCTCTTGTGACACTATTCCGAAGCACCCTATCAAAGACACTTGTTTCGTGAGCAACACAGATCCGCAACATTTACCAGGTCAGCATTGGGTAGCGTTTTACGTGTCGAGCACGGGTGAAGTGTACTACTTTGATTCCTTCGGCTTACTGCCGCTGAGTGCGGAGTTCTTGTCTTTCGTGGAACGCTCTGCTCCGTTCAAGTGGCAAAGAAACTGCGTTCAACTACAAGACACTTCTGCTGACACCTGTGGACCTCATTGCGTTCATTTCCTAATTGAAGCATGTCGAACAAGAAACCCCAAGAAGTGCGTCATGCGAATGAGCAAAATCCCAAAGCTGAGCGACCGGACAGTGAGTCAGAAGCTATCGATGATGATGTTGTGACAGAAAAAACGGGTTGTTGCGATGGCGGACGTTTCATGGAAGCAAAGATTCTCTGCCTTGCCGAAATGGTGTTGGATTTATCCAAAGTTGTGCAATGTCTATTGGAGAGAGGACGTCAGGGGTGTGGTGCGAGTGACGGCGGTGTGAGACTTTGCGGCCTGTTCGGTTGCAAATCGAAGAAGAAAGCTTAAAAAGCATAAACTTGTGTGTTTTTGATTGAAATGAAAATAAGAATAAAATGGAAAAAAAAAGAAATTATCTTGTTGTGTTTTTATTTCTATATATAAGTTATATAACTTCTTTTTTTTTTTGTTTACAAACAGTCACGTGTCACGTGGTGTTGTTTACAAACAAGAGAGCCACGTGGTGTTGTTTACAAACAAAACCCTAAGTAGGTCACGTTACCATAGTTACCAGAATGCTGGCTTCTGATTGGCTGAGCCTAAGTAGGTCACCTGACGTATGACGTAAGTAGGTCACGTTACCATGGTTACCAGAATGCCGGCCTCTGATTGGCTGAGAGCTTCTAAGTAGGTCAGTAGGTCACCCGGAATGCTGGCTTCTGATTGGCTGAGAGTCCTAAGTAGGTCACGTTACCATGGCAACGGGTCACGTGACCAAATGGAGGCCTCTGATTGGCTGCATATCGAGTGAGTAATAAACAGTACTTAAGCATAGTCCCGTTCCGATACAATATATACTACTCCCCCCTCCAAATACCCCTAAAAAAAATGACCCCCCCCCTGATTTGCACACCCCCCCCCCCTGGCATAAATAATGAACGCTCCCTAAGTGGCCGAAAATACCCCCCAGTAGTCTATAGTAACCCACGTTTTTTTTTGCTAAAATGGGGCTAAATTGTTTACGCCCCCCCCCCCTCCTTCAAGACGGGTCAGAATTGTTTATGCCCCCCCCTCCACTCAGGAGGGGTCGGAAAATGTTGCCCCCCCCCCCCGGGGGGGCCACTCCATATATGGTCTATAGTAACCATGTGCGTACACAAAAACCCGGGAAAGGGGTCCTTTTTGGGCCCCACTGGCGGGTCCGGCCGGACCCGCCATTAGGTTAGCCACTCTCGTACCCCTACTAAGCCTACCTCCGGATACAGACGAAACTCAGTCTACCATTAGGGGTGCCTTTTGGGCTATTTTGGGGCAAAAGGGGTATGTTTTTTGACCAAGAATATCCAATTAATCAGTGAAAAAGTCCCTTTGAAAAAGGGTATATTTTGAGGGAATTTGTCCCAAATTTTATAGGTTGCAACCCCCTCAAAAGGGGGTCCCATTTTGGCACATCTAGGAGATTATTCCGCTATTAGGGGGTCTACTTTGGCAATGGGTCACGTGACCAAATGGAGGCCTCTGATTGGCTGCATATCGAGTGAGTAATAAACAGTACTTAAGCATAGTCCCGTTCCGATACAATATATACTACTCCCCCCTCCAAATACCCCTAAAAAAAATGACCCCCCCCCTGATTTGCACACCCCCCCCCCCCTGGCATAAATAATGAACGCTCCCTAAGTGGCCGAAAATACCCCCCAGTAGTCTATAGTAACCCACGTTTTTTTTTGCTAAAATGGGGCTAAATTGTTTACGCCCCCCCCCCTCCTTCAAGACGGGTCAGAATTGTTTATGCCCCCCCCCTCCACTCAGGAGGGGTCGGAAAATGTTGCCCCCCCCCCCCCCCCGGGGGGGCCACTCCATATATGGTCTATAGTAACCATGTGCGTACACAAAAACCCGGGAAAGGGGTCCTTTTTGGGCCCCACTGGCGGGTCCGGCCGGACCCGCCATAAGGTTAGCCACTCTCGTACCCCTACTAAGCCTACCTCCGGATACAGACGAAACTCAGTCTACCATTAGGGGTGCCTTTTGGGCTATTTTGGGGCAAAAGGGGTATGTTTTTTGACCAAGAATATCCAATTAATCAGTGAAAAAGTCCCTTTGAAAAAGGGTATATTTTGAGGGAATTTGTCCCAAATTTTATAGGTTGCAACCCCCTCAAAAGGGGGTCCCATTTTGGCACATCTAGGAGATTATTCCGCTATTAGGGGGTCTACTTTAGCACAGTGTAGGGTATTCCGATAAAAGGGGTCCAATATTTGCCTATTTGGGGTGGTGTCCCACAAAAAGGGGCATGGTTTCTTCGTATTTTAGGGGGTTCTCCCGGGAAAAGGGGTATATTTTTGTGGAATTTTGTCCGGGAAAAGGGGGTCAAATTCAGAGTGATGTACGCACATGGTATCCATAAATTTGAGAGTGGCCCCCCCGGGTGCCCCCCCCCCCTCCCCCTGTATTAAAATAAATGAACACTCCGAAGTACCACACCAACTCAACATCCCCAACATCTCCTTAATCGATTAACACTCCGGATGAACACTCCCTTTTATATCGAATACATTTCGCCAGTTACCTTTTTATCATTGACATGTGCAGTGGGGTTGCAGTCAGAAGTGTTAGTGTTACCCGGTACGAGCTTCAAACGGCGGGATTTGGAAGCCGCTTCAAGTCTGTGACGGTGACGTCATGGACTGCGGTCTAGCGATGTGCGTGTCTCTGATTGGTCATTATTATCTTCTCATAATCCGTCGAAATCACTTTTATATATTTTTTGATATATAAATCATTATCAATAAACAGAAACAGCATTTTGATTTACATCAGAGGTTACATTTACACAGCTTTGTCCCACAATTATTATCAAAACAAGCAGTGTGTCCGCAGCGAATAGATTCAACATGGTGGACGAATTTACGAGATTAGCCCAAGGAGTGAACGACAAACCATAAGGTCCATATCTACGCTATGTCCTCAAAGATTTAGTACAGCAACAGTGCATGTTTGTGCATCACAATCTGGTATTTCAATTTATATTGTTTGTTGGCTACATCACGCATAACATGGCTGCCATTGTCGGGGGAGATGTGGACATGTGTCCTCATTTTTACGTTGCCGAGTGGCATTGCCATTACGGCATTAGCCCTACTGGTAAAGCTTTCGCCAAGCCCAAGGGTACTATCACGCGTCGTTTATCCTCGTCCTGGAGCGGTATATTTCTTTATTATCGCCTAGACTGTGCGCCGTGATTACCAAAGAACGTGTGTGCGTTATCCGCAAGCGCTAGTCGAAATGAGAGGTGTGGCAGAGTGCTGGGAAGGCAGTCTACTAACGCTGTAATTTAGACAGTGGGGTTTGTATTTAATTCAGCACGTGAATCGTGATTCGTTCACTGAACGGTTCGGACGGTTGACGTTCAGTAGCCTACTCCTGAACTGCCCAACAACTATTTCAACTAGGCTAAGTATTGATTTAGGCGAACAAGGGCGTCAAGGCACAAATACCATGTTGACACTGTTGTGTATCAGTGGTGCTGGGTCACTGTGTAATCATGGAATTGTTTTTACTCACCCTGTGTATAATATTATTGTGTAAAATATATGCAATGTTTAATATGGACCCTTCAATATTGCTATTGTTATCGATATACATTCTAAGATCCACCCTATTCAGTTCACTGATTCAGGAACATATATAGTAAACGCCATTAATTGAGTTAATTGAAGCGGGTGTTTCATTCATTCACTGTCTGTTTCAGCAATGTTGTTTTCTAGTTTCTATACACTATTTTTAGAATACGTTTAAAGCAGAACGATACCAATTCTTGGTTCTATTTATAATTACATTTTTTAGTTCCAGTTGTAGCAGGAGAGATGTATATTGTCACAGTGTATTTCTCACCTTGAGCCTAGGGAGTGCACGTTTATTATTTACGTAAGGGGTGGGGGTGTAAAAAATGTTGACCACTCCTGAGGTGTTCAAAATGTTGTGATGGATTATTTTTCACTCCAAGCATAAGGGAGTAGTCATTTATTATTTACGTAGTGGGAGGGGTTTAAAAAGTTTCGACCTCCCCTGAGGCACGCAAAATTGTCGGCGTCTGCAGGGAAGGTCGAAAAATATGTTGCACACTCTCAGGGCGGTTAATAAAAATCTGTGCAAATGCTCAAAACTATTTTGCCTCCTACGGCCTACATCCTAAGATTCTTCATCTTAAATGGGTTGTGCTTGGTACCTTAAAAACGTAAGAAATGTTATCAAGATGAGAGCTTGGTCGTTATTTAAATCTGTATCATGAAATTTGCCCTCCTCCTTTTAGGGCAAGAGTGTTGGAAAATGACCACTCCCTAAATCGGAAATTCAGAAATGCAGTGTTATTGAAAACTTTTTAGGTATACAGGCCAATGTGACCTATGTCACAGGCCTACTGACTATATCAACTGTTGATGTATTATAAATGCTTTCATACTAATTGAAATGAAATACAAATCAAAGAACCAACAATTACCACAACAAAAATAAAAATCAATATTTAAAAAAATAATAATTTAAATTAAAAAAATACAAGAAGGAAAAAAGAATGGGGAGAGTAGTTTGGCGAGTCGGGATGTATTTCTCCAGACTGATGGCACACAGTTGTATGAGCTTGGAGATTTCATTGCTTCCCGACTAGAAGGGGAGGGCAAGAGTGTTGAAAAATGACCACTCCCTAAATCGGAAATTCAGAAATGCAGTGTTATTGAGAACTTTTTAGGCATACATGTACAGGCCAATGTGACTTGTGTCACAGACCTACTGACTTTATCAACCGTTGATGTCTATAAATGCTTTCATACTAATTGAAATGAAATAGAAATTAAAGAACCAAATTTTTCTCCTTTCATTTAGATAATAAAAAGAAAGAAAAAAAAAATTTATATATATATACAAAAACACAAAAAGGAAATAAAAATGGGGAGAGTAGTTTGGGGAGTCGGAATGTATTTTACCAGACTGATGGCACACAGTTGTATGAGCCTAGAGTTTTCATTGCTTCCCGACTACGCCTATGGCTGCGCTTTGCCATGCTGTGGTAGACTTACAGCATATCAAAGGCCTGTCCCTCTCACACCATGTCTATGTGGGGTTGGAGATTAAAGAACCCTTGCTTCGGTAAATTTACTCATGAAAAACTGAAACTTGAGTAAGACTCCTCTGCAAAGTCAATGGGACATTAAACTACATTAACAAACAAAGACCCCTCTAAAAGGTGGAGGGCAAATTTCATGATAACAGTTTAAATAAGGCCTAAAAAAAAGTTGTATTCCGGTCTCCCAACTGACCCTACGTTTTTGCAGCCGGTCCTAATACATGTATTCTTGAGGTGCCTGACATTTTTGTGGACAGGGTCAAAATGATATACAGACCGCAGGAACTGGAGCTCTTCGCTCATCTGATGATATCTCATTGTTTCCCACCACTCTTCACTGTCTATATTAGTAGAAGCAAACAGGCAAGAATTGATCCAATGTCTACTGTGTGTATACACTAGAGTCAACATAGTGAGTCACTGTGGTTGATTAGAGCCAGTCGTTCATCACTTGACCTCTATCTCCCCCTCTCTCTCTCTCTAGATATCTACATAGCCCTTTTTTTTGGTGGCACCCATACAAAAGCAACTGCAAAACATGCATTTTAAGAAGGGCAAAAATTTGCCTCCTGTACCATCAGGCGCAATTATGCAATTTTTTAATACGTTTTTATTTGGTCTTGGTTACAAATTTTAAATCCTTTGTTCCACCACAAAATAACCAGTGGAGGAGCGAAGCATACTCCTCAGTACTTTTACCATGAGTAAAGTAAGCAAACAGGTCAAACCGCAAAGCTCAACCCACTGTTGAGTTAAAAATCACATGCTAACCCTCCCGTTAAACGTTATTGAATTCCCTTAGATATTCAGGTATTTTGAGATATAATCATTTACATTACACTTGGATTTTTGAATATAATAGAATTGAATAAAAACACCAGCTCAGCTGGTGACTATACATGTACAATATCTCATTGTTTACATATATTTAATGTTATAATCTTAACTTGTATATGCATTTTATAGGTTTTAAGGTTGGTCGCTAGTTGTTGAATGTGAACCCACTGCGCTGGTCTATGCGCATATAGATTAAAAGCATTGGAATAGATCCAAATTGTAATCTTATACTCTGATTTTGGTCCTTTTACCCAATGATGCAATGCTTTGCATATAAAATTTAATCCTTTTTTGCACGATATTTTTAAAATTTCAATGGCCCAAAACCCTAAAACTATTAGCTGGACCAACTAGGCCTAAAAAAAAAAGTTGTTTCCGGTATCACGACCGACCCTACGTCTTTGGGCCCGATCCTAATTTTTTGGGGGACATTTTTTTAATTTTTGAGGAAATATGACATTTTTGGACTTTTCACTATTATAATTAACTTTTTTGACCCAAAAAAAAAAGAAATCCGACCTACCCACCCGGTTAATTTTTGGCCATGTTACCGGAACACAACTTTTTTTTTAGGCCCTATCAAAATTACTTTTTTTTATTATAGCAAATGATCTGAACAATATTCTGAGAGAGTTGAAAAAATCTGTTGACTTTTAATACTGTTTTTAAACAATAAGGCTATAAAATAATGACAATTTATTCATATCTTTTCCGGAAACATTATATTTTTACACAGAATACCTTCCATACAACTATAAAATTATTTTTGCAGTAAAGAGGAATGTATAGGCCCTTCATATGTGACTTTTCCTATTTCTGTGCAAAATAGTTATTACAAAACCTAATCTGAGAAGTTTTCACATTGTCTTCTTACTTTTAGAGAAAAATGAAAATACTTTTATTTTTCAAGATTCCATATTTAAAAAAGTAATGCGGGACCCCCCACTTTTCTTTTCGGATTCTATATGATCTAGAGTACCTGTAGAAAAAAATTAGGGCAATTCTGTTGACTTGATCAAAGGGTAGCGACCCACCTTAAGAGTTATAAACTTAGTTTTGATAAGCATGTAATTTTTATCTCTGAGGATTTTGATATTACCTATGGCCTAACTTGGGTTCTTATGCTGAAAGGGATGCAGAACCTCTTTTCATTGAATCCATTTATGTTTACCTCCTAATCAATATAATCCATTGAAAAAACATATTTCTTGGAAACAATGACAATTTAATTTCCATGCATGATTTTTAACTCCTAGAAGGAGATGGCTATCGATATCAAGGGAAATTGAAAAGTGCTTAACCCACTGAAGAAGTGAATAAATCATAGTGTGGTTAAAGTTTAAATCTCTATGTAAGAAGTGTCTCACGCGCGGTGCATTGTTTTGGGGTGTTTGAGGTCAGGGACTAGTCTCAATTCCAGTTCAGTCCCGCTTCCTGTTGTGTGCCCGTCGTCCGCATCTACCTCTACAGCTGTCCAGGTGGAAAGCTGCGAGCCGCTCGTTATTCCTTCATGACACAGCAGAAATGACAGGATGATTGTGACCCAACCGACCTGTTTGCAAGTACCCTCCGCCAGGTGTATCCAATAGAGTCTCCTGTGAAGGCATGCAGAAGCCGTGGCACACGTGTAAGAAGACAACACGCAAACCAACGAGGGACTGCTGTGCTCTTGTCAAAAACACCTGACGCACATGTATTGGAAATCTTTATTTTTACATTTAGGTATTCCTTGATTTTTGGTAGTGTTATATCGGAAAATTTTAACAATTACTATATTTCGTCAGATAATTATATAAAAGGTATCATTAGATTTCACTGGTTACATCTTAAGTATGTATATGTACGGAGTGCGTGGAAATCAGGTCTAGTAAAAAGTACTGATACTGTTTACATTAGAGCTTTAAATGTCAAAAAAGGTCGTTTCAGATTATATTATGTAACCCAACTCGAATATTTTCAGACTGGTCTCCAAATCTCGGATATGAAAACACTGATTTAAGATTAATGTCACACTTTTGTGTTTTATTCAAACAAAGTTTTTGTACGACTTTGGAACTTATCATAGGCATATTTCTATATACAGGCATGCAAACTCCTCAGATTTTTTTTACCTCCCCCCCCCCCCCAAGAGGGGTCCAAAATGTATTGCGCCTCCCTCCCTCCCCCCGGGTGATTAAAAAAAATCACTCCTTTACCTTTATGTAGGGGGGTAGAATAGAAGATTTCATCAGACATAAAGATCAAATTGCACCATTTGCCTCCTTGATTTTCTACATTTTCTTAAGGGCACGCCCCTGATTTCAATTATCATTATTTTGGTCTCGAAATTCCGAAAAAAATTTGAAAGATAATTAACACTCAAAGGACACCTCTTTCTTCAAGCCCAAATAGATTTCACAATATCTATCATGATCACAGGCTAATTCTATCGTTGTGTCAGTAATCGAGATTGTGATAACATTCAGGGCCCGGATTTTGTCACGCAAATGATTGGCCAAATTTAATCTGCCTTATTTCTACATTTTAGTAAAGCTTGTTTGTAAGGGTAAAAGTAGATCAAAAAGTGCATTGATTTAACGTTTTTGTCAATGCAATAATCGGAATTTCGATGTAATAGGTATCGATGACATCCCTAAGTAATTGTGGTCTTGTGACATGTGATTTGCAAACGTACATTTCACTCTTTCAATGATAGATTGAGGTGGGAGACAGATGTGACAAAATGCATCGGATTGCACCTCTTGAAGTCAAGAATTTTAAAAAAAATCTAAAAGCTTTCCAACCAACTAACAGGGTTCCATCCACAATTATACGTGTATATTTCTGGCCAAAAGGCACTAGAATAGCACTGTTTTAAGTCAAGATTTCCACATTTTCCCGAAAGCTTTCTTTTAAAATATCAACTGGTTCCAGCCCCAACCATTAAGGTTGAACAAAGCAGAGCTCAGCTTTGATGTATTATTGGCCAAAATGCAGCAGAATGCACTATTTCAAGTCTAGGTTTTCACACTTCTCCAAAGCCTAGCAAGGTTCCAGCCCCAAAGATGGAGAATAATGCAGAGCTGAGCCTTAATATGTTGTGTGTCAAAATGCAAGTTGTAGACTTTAAAATGCCCCCCCCCCCTCCACCCCGAGATGGACCGCTACGCTTTGATTGTGGTGATACCCGGGGTGCGGGGGCATACATTCTCCCCAAAAATCATGGACTCAGATTTTTTTTCCTTTTCGGAGTGTGCATGTCTGTATATAAACATCTATCCGTGCATTATCTGGTATTCACTGTTCCTCTAAGTTCTTTTAAATTAGCTGCTCAATGCTGATAACGTTTGATGTTAACCGTGTGCATAACGTGTCAACTGTTACCATTCCAGACATACGGGGCAAGTAGGGGGAGGCAGTCGTACCAAGCACCACACAGAAATGGCTCAGGTTCAAGTTAGAAAACGGACTTTTGCAGTCTCCAACTTCTAAAGGTAAAACAGGCACCTTTTGGAATGACTTGTCGTGACAGGAGCTGGACGCGAGCCTGGCGTTAGGTTGGCATACTACTGCTGTCCTCCTGTGTAACTCGGAGAGGGCATGGTGGGAGCTGCACAGTGTGTGCACATTGCCAGCATCCACCTGACAATTAAGAACCATTGCTTTCACATATGTAACAGCTAACGAATAGCCATGAGGGGCTTATGGTACATCCGGCACCGTAAATCTGGCAGATTAGCACGTCACCTACGCGGCCCACACGCCTGCCCTGTTGGCTTGGTGAAGATGCTGAGTGTGTGGGAAAGTCCTAACAATAGTTATTATGACTACCGGTTGGTCGCAAGTAAAACGGGTTAGCATGCTCTTTAATGCCGTGCATCTCTGCATATGTGTGGATATTGGTTTAGTTTGTCGACAATTCAGTCAAGGGCATGGCCCTAGACCCTTAAATTCGACACGGCGATATGGGCCATTTTGGGCCTTAGTGACATGAGACCTGAAGAAAAAATAGATAGTGATATGGTGGGTTTCTTAAAATCGATATGGCGACATGGACATTTCTTAAAATCGATATGGCGACATGGGCATTTCTTAAAATGACATGGGACATGGGGAACCCCCCCATCAAGGGCCCCGAGGGCGGCTAGCACTGTTCCTAGCAAAGACAGGTACCTGCCAACTGATTCTTTACAAAATTCACAGCAACCAGCAGCACCAGTTGACCAATCAGGGTGCAGCTATGGTGGTCACGTGACTCGCTAAAGCGGGTAGTCTTAGCCGTGCTAGCCGCCCTGCAAGTAACTTTTCATGGTTAGACTCACTTACAATAATGGTAGGTGTTCATGGGACCTCGCCAGCTCCGTGCATGTTGGGCTTTGCATTCTGGGACATCCAGCCCTACTGTGCATATGATGAGACTGACTGCCCCCCACCCTGTTTTAAGTCTGATACTGCTTCCACGTTTATTATGAGGTTCTGCCGCTGCGGTGCCAGCCCTCCCTGGCATGGTCGGAGCTGAGGTGTGAAAACTGTTGAGCCTGTGATTGCCTGTCAGTCAGTGTCAGCTCTAAAAGATATTGTATCATAGCTGCCAGACGACCCGGATGTACATACGCCCCTTGTGGCAAATGCATGTACTGAATGTTAGCCCCTGCATATAGATGGTACCCTTATGAAAAAAAACACCATTTCATACCATGTCTTGATAACATTTAAATTTTGATGGTCAACATTTGGGGTTATTTTAGTTTGATGACAGGAGGTTGTATTAGTATGCCAGTGCCGGGTGTCGTGCTGGAGCTACCTGAGGTCTATCAGTAACGACTGCACAGGTAGACTGAGCCATTTAACTGTGTGCTTTGGGATCACTGCCTCCCATCTAGCATCATAGAATTGTGTTCTTGTATTTCATTGATTGGAGTTTTACCACCAAAACATTGACCATATCATTAATGTGTGATTAAAAGAAGACAAAATGACGCATCAAGTATTTCCGTAAAATAAATAGCCTAGTTGTTAATCAATTAATTTCCTGTAAGAATAAGTTAACAATAAGGGGTCTCAATACAAGCATAATGATCATAGTTTTGAATATCCTAATTAAAAAATATTTGATATGACTTGTGAACCATGAATACTGACATACTTCAAGTATGAATTAAATGTTGAAAATGTGCTGAAAACGTTAGGTCACCAGTAGGCGTGTATGTAGTGGCTGTTGCTGTAGTGGCCAACAGAGTCCTCTTTGTGTGTTGGTCCCGTTTCAGCTCCCCCTAGACCGTAGGTACCTACCAGGCCTGCTGCCACAATCGCACACTAGGGGGCCCTAGTGGCGGTCGTATCCAGGGGGCGCCACTGACGTAGCCTGCTTGTAGACGCGGCAGGGCTCCTTACAGGACGTCATGACGTGTGCACGATGTCAAGATGACGTCACCTCTGTGCAGCCCAGCCTGACGCCGGCCCCCACACCTGACCCCGCCTTGTTTCATGCTCTCTTCTCAGTCAGCCCCCCCCCCCCCCACTGCTGCTCTCTTTTAGCATATTCCCGCATAACCAAAATAAAGTAGAGAATGGGATAAGACAACCACATCCACGCCTTAAGGGCCGAGTCAATTATTGCCAGCTGGGAGGGGGGGGGGGGGGCATTTCTCGAATTCGAACGTAGTGTGGGGGAGGGCTTGAAATTACTTTAGGCTACCTGGTAGGGGTCAATTTTGGGTTTTTCCACCCCTCCCAGGTACTCTAAAGGGTGTTCAGGACGTGTGTTTTTTTATTAAGTACAGAATAGTTGTGTTTTTTGTGCAGTATAGATGGGCGGTATCTTAACCAAGAGAATTCCAGAAGAATTGTAACTAGCGCCAATAGAGCATGGTTTGGGCTTTGTAAAAAGTAAGGTGTTTTGGGAGGACACAGAGGGTCCTGTCTGAGGCTTGTTTGACTGCAGTGGATTGGGTCAGAAATAGCCCTCCCCTGCTGCAGTGTAAGCGGTGGGGTTCCAGGTGCAGTGGAGGGTGACTTACGTAGGAAATGTACTACTCCCAAGAAAAGGTAGATCCACATAAGTGTAAATCTGCTGGCCAAATCTTTCCCAATCAATTGTTATTCAGATGGGAGATAGTAAACATATATGGGATTTAGATGTGTGTTCCTACACTTTTATGCTCCTCTATTTTAAAGATGATTCCTTTTTTTTAAGGGAAATATTGTGCTGTCGATCTGGTTCTGGAAGTGCATTTAACACGTGGAGTATATAGATATAGTCCTATATTTTAGTATTACAATGCAATCAATTCTGAATTGACACAAATAGCCTCCTCTAGAAATATATTCGAGTACAGGGCAGCTATCAATTACTACCGTAAAACCTTGCATATAAGCCGGACTCTCGTATAAGCCGGACCCTGACTTTGGGCCGATTCTATAAGCCACACTGGCGATCTGATTATGGTGACTTTTGTACTATAGTAGCAAAAACTCACGTATAAGCTGCACCTGGACTTTATCCCGGTCCTATAAGCCGCACCAGATATGATTCGCGTACTAGCCACGGCTTATATGTGAGCGTTTAAGGTAGTGCCAAAGATGTGGGCTTGCATGGGTAGCAAAAAATACTTCCTAGTACGGACACACTTCTTAATATAAAAGCATTACTGACAATGTGCAAATTTCTGAGGATCCCACACATTGTGTAGTAGGAAACCACAGTTTTGCACAAACATGATTTGATTAGGCATTAATGAGTGTTTACTGTGAATGGCCTATAGTCTAAACTTTTCCTGTAGATTGTAGCATACTGTCACTTTTATGAATTTATGTTGGGAAGTCGAAGAGATCGTTTTGTTCAAACAAGGATTGCAGTATACTTGTGCTCCTACCTGCTTGAGAAGAAACTAGAACGATAACTTCAGACCAAAGGTTGGATTGTTGCGTCAGGCACTCCACGTTCCCCACTAAAGAATCTAGATGCAATGAATGTAAAGGCTAGGAAGCAACGATATGATGTTGTAGGCAAGTGTTTCACGATTTAACGGTGTATCATAGTGAAATGAAGCCAGATCCACCCATTTCCCTACGTTGCTACCCATGCTTATACGTACACACCAGATCCATGGATAGGGACTGATGAGTTTCGCCATGCATAAATATATGGTCATAGCTGTCCAACTGAAAGGTGTCTAGAGGCCCTGATAGGCTGGTGCCAAGCCTCAATTTCGCCTCTTTAGTTTCCTGTGTTGAGCTCTCATTTACTATCTGTTTATTGTCTCTGAATTAAATCTATAGTTTCTCAATGGCGTAACCTTTAATCAATGAGAGAAGAGAAATCGAATACTTTCAGTATCATAGAGAAATATACCATTAAAACTTCTGTACGTGGCTTCATGTGTCAGAATTTCTCCCAATTACAATATACCCCTCATTTCTGAGAGAAGGGACAGTTGATAAAGATAAGCGTTGGATTCCCTCTAGCAGTCGTATCCGTGGCCATTGTTCTGAGGTGTCGGGAGGGGGTGCAGATAGGAAATCATGCAGAATCCTGTGTTCTGGAGCCGGAGCTAGGCAAGACATCGGCCACTAAAGCCTATAGGCTCCGGCATGACCCAGGCACAGACCCCCTCCAGCTGGTTAGGGACACTTACAATGAACGCACGGCTGTTCTGTGGCCGGCCAACCTCCATGGAGGGCGCCATGTTGGATTCTACACTGGGATCCTGCCAGTTAAGCCCCGGCCACACTAGCGTTTTTTCAACCAACTCCGTCCAACATGACCAGACAGTCGGGGCAAAATTACCTGGCCGGTCTGATAGAGTTGTGCATGCCAAACTCTTCCGATTGTCGGGTCGGGTTGGGTCGGATCTAGGTTGGACCACGTCGGGTCGGGTGAAATCACCTAGGTGTGGCCGGGGCTTTACTCCATGCACTGTGAAGCTACATCAGGGCAGAGCAGGGTGACCATAGACTCGAGAGGGAGCATCTAGGTCACGCAGGTCAGTGGGTGGGGCTCAGTGAGGAGTAGTGGAGAGGGGTTGGGGTAGCGATGCGATTCGCCAGAGGCCGAAGGCCTCTGGTCAGCCTAATAACCCGGGAAAGGAAACCAGATATCAAGCTTTAGCGGAGTGAACAAATTAGCTCTAACGTGCTAGATGTGTTTTAACACACATTGTGGTCAGTGTTCTTGATGCATCTCCGAACTAGATGTGCACAGACAAACGTTTACAGTGAGTCTTAACCCAGTCCAACAAATGTCTTACAACCTGATCTTATTTTTATAATAGGTTCCACTGTTAAAAGAAAAAAAAAGTAAAGAACCCCCCCCCCCCCCCCCACAGGAGTAAGGAACCAGAGTAAGACTGTATATATATGATCAGGTTGAAAGACTGGGTTAAGACGTTTGTCCGTGCACTCACATGAGCTAGGTAGGTTGTGCCACTCGCCAATAGTGAATCCAAACTCATTTTGACTAATACTAGAACATTATGATTTGCCAAATTGGCTAACTGTTGCTAAAGAAGGAGGGTGTAATAACTGTAAATAGGTCTATGAGAATATCCCCCTACTCGATGCCTATATGAAGATAAATAGGAAAAGCTTAGGCCTACACCATCTTGTACCCCAATAAATTGTTGCAACTGCAGTAGTGATTAGGTGTCATATTGGCAGCTTCTAAGGGAGTGATGATTTTGTATTTTTTACAATCGTATGGGGGTAGGATGAAATTTTGGGTGGAGCAGTTTAATCAGTCTATTTTAGCTAATTAATATATACATGTACATGTTCATTTCAACCCAACACACGTTTGGCTAATTGAGTTTAAATTTGGCTAATCAAAATGGATACAAATTCACCAAATTGGCTTATAGAAAAGACGTCCTTGCATTATCCCAGCGTGCCATGATGAGTTTACCTAACCATGTGTACCTGGCAAGTATGTGTGCATAGCACCACCTAAGGGGTACACCTCAGGTCGGAGATCCACAGCCATAGTGTCTTCTATTATCTCCCCCATTGAATTTGTGCACCGTTAAGCCTCGTATAAAGCTGCGTATCAGACCCCGGAGCGGGTTATAGAGTTCTACAAGTCCAGGTGCAGGTGTATTCTGTAATTCTAAGTAGAAGAAGGCTATACCTCACCCCGGGGACAGGGCATGCATGTTGCTGCAACTTGCCCCGATCTGCTACTACAGTGTGTTCTAACACCACTGGTTTAGAGACCAGAATTGCTGAGAGGCATCACGAGGGGTACAATACCAGGGTGTCAGAGATCAGCACTGATGGTAGGTACAAAGATGCCACTTTTCCTACTTGTGTAGGAATTCCTACTTTTTGGCTGGACTTTTGTATTTTAATGTTCAATTCCTACAGAGAATTTACTAAACTTGTAAGATTTCCTACCTTTTTGGTGGAGACCGCGTGGCATCTCTGGAGGTATCACAATGGGTACAACCAGGATGAATACTGAGGGTTACATTGGTGAATATTGGGATATTTTGCCGATATCTAAAATCGATCTGATGACTAAACATTTAATATTGTGGTCTCTTCCACTCCTTCCGGTATAACCGGTAAGTGATTGTATCAATATCAATATATGGAGAATTGACCCTTGTCCTCATCTACGTGTCCAGCCTCCCATCTGTATCTACACTGTATGGTAGACTGAAGTGGCTCCATCAGAAAAACCAAAGGTATCGCAGTATATAAGGCTGAACCCCACAGGCCGACCACTATGTTAGGGAAATCCTCTAAGGTGACAGTGGAAAAGCTTCTGCTCACCATGTCGCTACCTAATACAATGAGCTCATTCAAGCCCTGGCCCACTACGTTGCTATGGAAACTCACAACTTCCTGCTGTCACAATGCAGGCATGGGATTCTTCCGGATTTCCGGATTTTTGAAGGCCAAAAAGGTCATCCCTGTGATTGGTGCAAATCCAATGAAAAAATATTTTAACATTAATAAGGGGGTCTTAGTCTCTAGAGGGTTCCATGCCATGCAAATTGTACAAAATGCCCCCCCAGATAACGTCTTTTGACTGCTTTTTGGTCTAGACCAAAATCCCTTGATAAAATCTATAGGGGGTGATGTATTGATTTAGGTTTCGACCCCTAGGGTCTCATTAGGCGTCTTTAATTATGGTGTATACTTAGGCATGTAACAGAGTTACTTATTTGTTCATAAAAATAATTTATTTAAATGAAATAAGATCCTCAAATCCCAAATGGGGAGGGTCAAGACTGAGTTTTCAGCAATTATAGTGAGGGAGATATCCGTCCCACTATTTTTCACAACACACTGGATCTGGGTTTATTACTAGCAATAAGTCCCTAGATCATAACGTTAGACCAATATTATTGGATTAGTATGTCAATCTATGACCAGAAAGCCCCTTTGGCTGACTGCAGTGGGGAGTCCCGGTAACTTTTTAGGGAAATCCTGGTAGGGCAGCCCAACAGGCCCTGTGTACATCTGACCCTGGTGGTACATCGGAAACTAACATTGGAATGATGAGGATAATGAATAGGGCCATACATGCAGTTTTTTTAGATTTGATATTGAGATTAAAATAGCTTACCTGTAAGTGAATTTTCATATCTATTTTAACAAGGGCAGCCGGTGTGCTGCCAATACAGTCAGCCAGTGTGCTGCCAATACAGCCAGCCAGTGTGCTGCCAATACAGTCAGCCAGTGTGCTGCCAATACAGCCAGCCAGTGCACTGCCAATACAGCCAGCCAGTGCACTGCCAATAAAGCCAGTGTGCTGCCAATACAGTCAGCCAGTGTGCTGCCAATACAGTCAGCCAGTGTGCTGCCAATAGTCAGCCAGTGTGCTGCCAATACAGTCAGCCAGTGTGCTGCCAATACAGCCAGCCAGTGTGCGGCCAATACAGTCAGCCAGTGTGCGGCCAATACAGTCAGCCAGTGTACTGCCAATACAGTCAGCCAGTGTGCTGCCAATACAGCCAGCCAGTGTGCGGCCAATACAGTCAGCCAGTGTGCTGACAATACAGTCAGCCAGTGTGCTGCCAATACAGTCAGCCAGTGTGCGGCCAATACAGCCAGTGTGCTGCCAATACAGTCAGCCAGTATGCTGCCAATACAGTCAGCCAGTGTGCTGCCAATACAGCCAGCCAGTGTGCGGCCAATACAGCCAGTGTGCTGCCAATACAGTCAGCCAGTGCACTGCCAATACAGCCAGCCAGTGTGCTGCCAATACAGTCAGCCAGTGTACGGCCAATACAGTCAGCCAGTGTGCTGCCAATACAGTCGGCCAGTGTGCTGCCAATACATACAGTCAGCCAGTGTGCTGCCAATACAGTCAGCCAGTGCACTGCCAATACAGCCAGTGTGCTGCCAATACAGTCGGCCAGTGTGCTGCCAATACAGTCGGCCAGTGTGCTGCCAATACAGTCAGCCAGCGTACTGCCAATACAGTCAGTGTGCTGCCAATACAGTCAGCCAGTGTACGGCCAATACAGTCAGCCAGTGTGCTGCCAATACAGTCGGCCAGTGTGCTGCCAATACATACAGTCAGCCAGTGTGCTGCCAATACAGTCAGCCAGCGTACTGCCAATACAGTCAGCCAGTATGCTGCCAATACAGTCAGCCAGTGTACTGCCAGTAAAGCCACGGTTGTTTGGACAACTGTTCAACTGTGATAATGAGCCTAGACATTGTTCATTGTGCCTCGCAGTTACCATGCCTCCATGTACAAGCGTTTTGTGTCTCATTTGTCACGGTTCAATGGTACAGACAGTATGCCACTATGGTACAGGCATTATACCTATCAGTTACCATGTCTGTGGTACACGCATCATGATTATGCTATAGGCATCATACCTCAGTTACAATGCCTCTATGATACCGGCATCAGTTACATACTGCCTTTTTTGCGTAAAATAAACTTTTTTGACCCCCCCCCCCCCGCTCATAGGGGTCCAACTTTTTTTAGCCACCCCCCTCACCCATGATGTTATAAAATGACCACTTCCTAACATACAAGAACATTTACTTATATATATATATAGATATGTCCAAATATACCACCCTTGTTGACCCAGGGCCCATGCGCTCTGGTCTTATCCGTCAGCAGGACTTGTTTTTAATAATTCAGTCATAGTATTTTAAAAAAAAGGCCGTTTTTCATCCAAAGAATCCAGAGAATAGAAACTGTCTTATTCAATTTATGTTAAAATATCCTTCATTTCATCCGTATTGTAGTCTTTATACAATTTACACTATGATGGGGGAAAAAAGACATGTTTATAAAAATCTATAACCTCTACATGACATGCCCTGGGTCACATGCGATGAACAGCACACTGCAACTCGTTTTAATGGGCAGTTACCACGTTGTGAGGTCATTAGAATGTGCCTTGGTGAGCTATAATGCTATAAATAAGCACTCTTTTCTGTAGTCAGTTTTCTGATGGAGCCAGTGGTATGGTATGGTTCATCAAAATACTCATTGATGTAAAGACTTTCAGTGCATTTCCAGACCATTGTGTACTCAACGTTCAGCTCTCTTGTGTTCAGCATGAAACTCGTAGTACATGATTTTGTGGCAAAGTCAGCTGGTTTTTGGGTGTAAATCACTGCTATAGCGTTGTCGGCTATTAGCACAAGAGTCATGGGTTTTTAGTATTTTTTTGGAGATTTTATATCGTTTAGAATTACTGATTTAATAGCTATTTTAGTATGATTATAAAATCTCCAGCCTCTTTCCATTTGTTTAAAATAAATGTATTATATTTAACGTGTATGTGGAAGGAGCGGTGCTGAGGAAAATTGCCACCTTAACTCTGTATATATAATAGATGAGATCGATGTGTGTTGTCCATCGGGAGCCACCCGCTTATAGCCATCTTTAGCCGTATTTGGATTAGAGCTCTGGTCACCTAAGTTCAGAAAACAGGTAGAAATTGAGACTGGCACGATTGCACAATCCAAACACCTCTGATTTACATGCAGGGGTAGTTATTTTGAGCTGAAATGAATGAATGAGGGCCTGTTTTGATAAATGATAGTCGATTCCTGGTAAAAGGGTGAAGAAATTCAATAGATAAGTGCCAAAATGATATTTTTAGACGGTGCCGTTGGTCTTTATAGTGTTGTACCTTAATAGAGAATGGCACCTTCTTTACTAGTCACTGAGGTCTGATCCTGGATCTAGGTGGTTTGGTCATCTAAGTGGTCAAATTGCACATTGATACAAACTCATTTTGAGATTTTCATTATTATCATTGTGTGCACAACATGTATATCTATCTGGACATGTCTTCAAAAGTTCCCATTTCAATTAAGTTTTGGGTGATATTCAGTGTTTTGTGGCAAAAATGGGGTAAATTCTCTGTTATAGCACTGAATTGAATGGGGAGCTTTTTCTGTACTAACACTTTAGGGAATTGCATTTTATACATACTTTGCAAATAGATATCATCTATTTGTTCAGACATCATGTAGATGAGATTCACCGGAAGTACATGGTTTGAACATTAAATTCATATTTTAATTATTTTAACAAGGAATTTTGATCCTTAGTTCACCATTCCTTTGGGCCTAGTTTGTTTGTTCAAAGTCAGGTTTGTTGAGCCGGAACGCCGAGTCGGCAAGTCTGGGAGCCGGCGGTGTACCTCGTCACCTCTCCCCCCCCCCCCCCCCCCCCCCCTTATAGGTCTGAGGCCGAAAAAAGAAAAGGTTTGTTTGCAGTCACCCGACCGGGTCTACCCAAGCAGGAATGGCGTTGTTTTTTTTTGGGGGGGGGGCTCCATATCAGTTTTCACGGCTTGTAAATCAGACAATTATTAAGGATTTTAGAGCAAGTTGAGACGGCACCTCATGACCTGGTCAACCACCCTCCCCTTTAGAAAATTCTTACCAAATCGCCCTATGACGTGAGCTAGTTACAGGCCTATGGGAAAGAATAATTAAAAAAAAAAAAAGGGGAAAAAAAAATCCGACCGGCCGAGTTTATGCTGAGACCATGTTGGAAACAAACCTTCTCTTATTTTTTTGCCCTGACCATGCCGCCGCCGGATTTTGGACAAGTGCAAATTCAGGGTTGTTGACCCGGAACGCCGAGTCAGCAAGTCTGGCAGGCGGTGGTCAAGTAAGGGGGGTTGTCCAGAAACGGGAATGGTCAGCGAGGTCAGTAAATGAGGTGGGTGCGGGTTACAAGGGGGGGGGGGTGTCCAGAAACGGGAATGGTCAGCGAGGTCAGTAAATGAGGTGGGCACGTGCGGGTTATGAGGGGGGGGGGGGGGGGGGGTATGTGGACTAAAGTTACCTAATGGTTGAGGGGGAGTGTGACCACCTCCCGGGGGGGGGGGGGCATAACTGTTATGCAATGGCACCGTCTCCAAGTATACAGAATTGTTACTACAACAATGATATAAAATGAAATGCTATCATATTTTTAAAGATTTTTATTAAGGTTACATCCAGTACAGTATGTTAAAACATACAACCACAATCTAGGCTCGGTTATAACCGATTTGCAGCCTAGTCTCACTGGATATTACAGGGTTCCCACGTGTCATAAAATGTCATGGAATTTGAAAGTTGTCTGGAAAGTCATGGAATTTTGTATGAATTTGCTGTGTGTCAAGGAATGTCATGGAATATAAAAATAATGGAATTAATATTAGAAAATCTTCTAGATTGTACCATTATCAGGGTTTGCGCTAGCCACTTGCCAAATCGCCATTGGCGAATCAAAGTTAAATTTGGCTAATTCCATCCACTGAGAATTCGCCAAATTGGCTAATTGTGTCTGTGGGACAGGTTCAATATATTCACTATATGCATGTTACATATAGCATTGGAAAGAGAATATTAAGGAGAAAATATCAGCCAGTTTGATTATATTCTGATATTCTAAACGTACTCCCAAAAGAAAAAGAAATATCATTGTAGGACAATAGATTCAGCTACTGATTAACAGATCTTTGGGGCTATGGTCCAGGGTAACCCACAACTAGAAATGTGAGTGTCTATACCCCTGATGATGGGTTGTGGTAAAGGAAAGGGGCAATCTGATGCATTATTCAAGCCCTAAATTCATGTCATAGGATTCTTGTGAGAGGGGGACGTTTAGGAGGGTTGGGGACAAAAAAGGTAGAGGGAAGGATTGAAGGAGGGGCAGGATAAGCTTGAATTATATTTCCAGAAACACTGTATATTATCAGATATTTTGTCTATGGAAAACATTTACAATATTACTCCCTGTTTTCAATATTTTCACTGAGTTCATTGCCATATTCCACAAAACGAGTTTCTTTTGGAATAACTTTATCATCAATAGTGAAAAAAATCTATTGGACATAAGGTTTGGCTCACTGAGGGTGAATTTGGCTAATCAAAATCGGTACAAATTCGCCAAATTGGCTAACATAATACTAGCCCTAGCGCGAACCGAGCCATTGCTTTCTATATTTAAGAAAATTTCTCAGGGGCTAAGCCCCCAACCTCCACAAGAGTGTTGTAAATGTCATGAAAAATTGAGATTTTTGCCATGGAATGTCATGGAAATGTCAAAGAATTTGAATCTGAAATTTTTGTGGAAACCCTGGATACAAAATAAACAGTCGAGTTTGCCGACTTTAAAGGAGCCTCGTTTTTGATGGCTTAATGACCATATATTCTGGATTTTGGTGACCAGTGGACCCTACGGCTGCTGCACGCTGTACTGTCACATACCTGACAGGGGTGGGCAGCTGTCGCCATGTCGCCAAAAAGTGGCGACACTGGCCTTGGAATTGGCGACAATACCCTCCTGAACTCAAGCTTTCCAAAACTGAAAGAATTTTGTAAATCGTCCGACTAGAACCAAAGTTATAATACATTTTTTATTTGCACTAAAATACATTATTTTGACTTCAATATTTTAAAAATTTCCAATTTCAAAATCTGAAATAGGCATGTTCATTATGGCAATTTCTTGAGATTTAGGCCATTTTGTTGAAAACAAGGTCATTGTAATGAAAACTAGACCCTTGCTAGGTCTTCATTGGTGGAGTATGCCCCTTCTAGGGCAATCTCTTGTTAAAAATTGCCCAGTGGCACATTTATTGGGAGGGGGGTCACATAGGCCCTGCCCCCTGAAAATCAAAAAAAGGGTGAAAGAAAGGCGAGAGAGAACCCCTAATTTTCTGAGTCAAACCTAACCCTTCTAGTGCCAAAACCTATGTGCCAAAACTTGGCCCTTCCCTGTTCCCAAACTTGGTGGCTCTTCATGTTGCCCATGTTTAGCTTAGCTCATTCCAACCATATATATATTTTTTTTTTTTTGTCAGGTCCATATCCGGTATCATCGATCAAATTTTTCTTTCATTAATCTGTCCCTCCTAAAATAATTTCCACCCGCAATAGTAGAAGATGAATACATATCTAAGCCATAATAATTATATACATATATGTGCTAAAATACATCAGATTGCACCATTTTAGGAAAACATTTTCAAAATTTTCCAAACCCTTTCGAACCCCTCTAAAAATAATGTTCCAGTCCCAATAAAAAGAGGACAATTACAGAATGGGGGGGGGGGGGGATTTTTTTGTGCCAAAATGCACCAGAACACACCATTTTAAGTGTGGACTTCCAGAATTGTCTTGTGGGGGGGAGGGTTGAGGGCACATCAGCCGCTGCGCTGTAAACAAAAAAATGCCCACTAGAAAGGTGTTTTTTTTTTCCATGTCCTTCCAATACTTGTCTTGGCTACAACTAGTCCTGTATTGGCTCCACCGTGTTTGGATATGCCCACCCCTGCCTGTTTATAGATCGTAGTTGTATGTAGTGCTGCTAGTCAGATGATTTTGGTTGCGTACAGATTTGTGAGTACAGGTCCGCTGGTATGCACTCGATAACGGCGGTGGGTCTGCTGATCGACAGGGGGCTGTTGGTATGCACTCGATGAGGGCAGTGGGTCTGCTGATCGACATGGGCCTGCTGGTGTATACACTCAATGAGGGCGGTGGGTCTGCTGATCGACAGGGGTCTGTTGGTATGCACTCGATGAGGGCAGTGGGTCTGCTGGTCGACAGGGGTCTGCCGGTATGCACTCGATGAGGGTGGTGGGTCTGCTGATCGACAGGGGTCTGTTGGTATGCACTTGATGAGGGCAGTGGGTCTGCTGGTCGACAGGGGTCTGCTGGTATGCATCCGATGTTTCCATGCTCTATCTACTTGAAAATCTCCACATTTGTTTACAAATGGCACTTCCCTCCGTGCTACTTGTTTGTCCCCATTTTATACAGCTTTCCCAAATAGATTTGCTTATTTGCTTTCACAGTACAGAGTTAAGATTTGTTAGATACAGTAAGGTGACAAAGCTAACCAAACCGAGTCATCCTGACGCTGTTGTAATCTCATCCCCGGACATGTGGTCTGGGGCTCTACACTAGGACCTCTTTGGTAATAACAGCTGGTGCAGGTAGGGGTGAAGGTGGATAGATTAGTAGATGGATTAGTGAGAAAAATGTGTGAGGGGGTAGACAAAGAGAGCCTCACCCCGGCCTTTAATAAGATGGAGATGAGGCGTTGTTTACCCTGAGTCAATAATGTATGTGAGAGTTCCCAAAAGTTCCCAAACCGTCTAGGCTTTCTAGAACTGAAGTATTTTTTTCACTATTACAGGTGTTAGTCAAGCTATGAAGCTTCAGAGTAGAACATTTACAGAAATTCAAAGTCTCGCACATAAGCCGAACCCCAAGTTTGAGGAAATCATGTAAGGAGAGCTGACAGCATTGATGGCATCTTGGTATCATTGCAGATGTCATGACTTCTTGGCGCTGTCCTGGACGAGCAGGACAATGTATAATCTGCATATCTCTTCTTCACATACTAAACTACTGTTTGATTTACTACCCTCTAAATGAACTCTGGATAGACTTCAAGGTTAAAAACCAAAGTGCTGGAGAGAGAAATGATGTTTTGACCCATCTTGCAATTAAATTGACCCTCTAGCTTATTTGAAATACCCTTTAGCTTATTTAAAATACCATCCACACTATTTAAATTAACTTCACATGGTGCTATACCAGGGTTGGTACTAAAACACTAAAACAGGCAAATTCTGGGCACTTTCTGGGCTAATACATATCAGCCATTTCAAAGTGACCAAACTGTCACAAATAAGCTATGAGGTGCAGGACATTTCTACAATTCTCCATTATTGCAGGCTGTCAACAGTTTCCTATTTTCTCCTATATTCTCCTATATTTGGGCAAAGACTCCTATATTTCCTATTTTCTCCTATATTTGGACAAAAAACTCCTACTTTCTCCTATTTTTTGAAGACTTGTAAAAAAATAAATTTTAAATGGTGA
This sequence comes from Harmothoe impar, assembly GCA_947462335.1. NCBI lineage: Eukaryota > Metazoa > Annelida > Polychaeta > Phyllodocida > Polynoidae > Harmothoe > Harmothoe impar. Next base: position 33,639,958 of record OX381718.1, read on the forward strand.
TATTTTTGGCACTTCATGAGATTTGTCCAGATCCAATGAGAAATGTGTTCACCTTTAAATAGGCTTAGCAATTTCCTCAGACGAAAGATCGCACCAAATTGCAGCATTTGCCTTCTTGATTTTTTCAAATTTTCTTGGGGGTGGGGGCATGCCTCCAAACTTAACTCCTTCAGTGGTGGATTAATCCGCCATCACCCCCTGAGTACCTGTCCCGACTCCACTCCGACTTTCGCTAGAGGGGTAACGAGATTTGCACCTTTAAGGTGGGGGAACAGGCATGCCTTAAATATTAATATTGGGGGTGAGGGGGGAGTGCATAAGTAAAGCATCCGAAGAGCAGACTGTCCCAGCCCCAAATGTACAAATACAGATCTCAATATATTTGTGCCAAAATGTACTAGATGCACCATTCAAAATTCATTTAGACATTCCAACACACTTCCCTTCAAAAAATTGGATTCCAGCTCCAATCATAAAAAGTAGATGAAGACCTAATTGTTAATATGTCTTGTGCCAAAATTGGACCATTCTAAGTCTAGAATATCAAAATTGTCCCGAAACCTTTCCCTCCAAAAAGTCAGTTCCATCACCAATCATGGAGGCTGGATAATAATAGACCTGAGATTTGATACATTTTTGGCCAAAATACACCAGAATGCACCACGTAAGTCTAGAATTTCAACATTTTCTAAAACATTCTTCCAAATACAAGGTTCCGGCCCCAATTATAGAAAACAGATAAAGACATGCAGATTGCAATAATCATGTCTAAAATTTCAAAATTTTCCCAAGGCGTGTGTCTCCAAAAATAATTTTTCAGCCCCAATCATTGAGAACAATAACACGCCAGAGGTTTTATATCTTTTTTACCAATGAACCAGCAGATTGCACCAGTTCAGGTCTAGAATTTCAAAAATTTCTCAAACCTTTCCTTCCAAATAGATTCCATCCCGAATCATTGTGTCTGGATAATACAGATTTGAGCTTTGATACATTTTCGGACAGAATGCACTGTTTTAAGTCTAGATTTTAAAATTATGAAGAACTTTCCCAACAAAAAACGGTCCAACCCTAATCATAGATGCTTGATAATACATTTATGAGCTGTAATATGTTTTTGGCCAAAATGCACCAGGATGCACTATTTCAAGTCTAGAGTTTCAAATTTTCCCAGAACCTCTCCAAAAAAAGCTTAGATCCAGCCCCAATCATAGAGACTAATGCAGAGTTGAGCATTGATATATTTTTGTGCCAAAATGCACCAGAAGGCACAATTTCAAGTCTAGACTTTCCAAATTTTCTTGAGGGGGCATGCCCCCAAACCCCCCTACTTGGACCACTATGCTTCACTTGCGGTGTTCCGGGAGACAAAACCCCTGGGCACAGATTTTTTCCTCTTACATGTGTATGTGTTAGGCCGTAATAACTCCTATTTTTCCCCCTATATTGTGCCGATTGTTCCTATTTTTCCGATTTCAAAACTCCTATATTCCTATTTTTCTGAGGGCAAATCTGGTTGACACCCTGTTATTGACACTAGTAACAGACATGAGAGGACAAAAGACTTAGATAGCCAAGATCAGGGGACATACAAATTTGAATTTGGGCTCAAGTACCCCCCCTCCCCCCCCCCCCCAAAAAAAAAGAAAAAAAGTTAAATGTACAAATCTTTTCTGAGTATACCCTTTTTTGCGCGACTTGTCTCACTCGATGTGAATTTCTTGGGTCATCTGCATCATGCGACCAATAGGTCGTGTGGTGCAGGCCTATAGGTAGTAAGTTGTCAGTTCCTGTTATGTTATACACGTGACACACAATTTGGCTGAAACGGTGCAGCTAGGATATAATAGGGGAGCCAGTCAGGAATCCTGAAGAGAAACTGGTATGGTGACCAATGGATGATATGGATAGTGGACTAAGGTAAATCAAGGGCGTTGAATCCATTTCTGTTATGTGTAGAATGATATCGAGGTCGGAACATGTTCAAAATCGAGGTCAAAGGTCACGCCTCCACCTAACCTTCTGACCGTTTTCCTTCACACCTCTACCTGACCCTGAGTCATCTGTGAGTTCAGTCACACACTCAATTTTTGTATAAAACCCTTTTAACAGCATACGTGATGTGGTATATTTGCATTAAAGTGATATGTCTAGCTGAAGCTGACTTTGTGTGTTTATCTTGTACGTTTGTCATCAAGTGAATATGTGGGTTCCAGCTGTTTAGAGAAGTAGTCTCTCAAGTACCCTCTGGCAACTCTGTAATTTCACCTATGTATTTTTTGGTGTGCATAGTCGTGTTAATAAAGAGAGCTTCAGTTAAAAACTCCTGCACAGTTTTATTGTTTAATCCTATTAAGTTATCGATGCGAACCTGATGCGGAGCGCGGACATGGCAGCTATGTTGAAAACTATTGTTAAGTCTGATACTACCCGTGAACCATACCCCTAGTGCAGGGTAGAAGGTTCTCAGAATGTGCGGGTTATATGAGGGTTTTAGAGGTCACAGTGCGATGAGTGAGGAGGAGGCAGTATTAAAATTGACATTTTCAGTACTCCAGTGCGGGTTTTAAGGATTCTCCCGAAGTCAGTACAGGCTATACCCGAGGTACGAGAGACTATGGTACTTGTGTACTAATCTGATTTCTTGTGTATAAGCTGCACCTGGAGTTTGAGCTAATCCTATATACTTCACACCTAGGGTCTGAATGTGTAGTTTAGTATTGTTCTGTACTTCTAAATACGTCGTCTATAACCACAGCCCAAACCTTGTATACCCATATAACCCGCACTTGGGTTCTCAGAATGTACGATATTACTGTATTACACAGATGTGACTGAGAGCCAACACAATACCATTGATAATGTCAACTGCATATTTGGCAGCATATACCTATCTTGTTATATGCGGTAGTTGATGTAAATTTTTGGATGGAATTTTTGTAGTCAAAAGGGCTATTGTAGGCACCTTAAGGAAGTGTGGGCGGCGCTTATTACATTGAGAATGATACTAAAAATGGACCCTTACCAAGCAGCTACAAGATGGTGTTCTAGTCGTTATTGGTGAGCACTCAGCTTATATATAGCACCAAGTATCATGTTGACTGGATGGCTGTGTAGGTGCATCCACCTGAGATTGTAGCTAACTGGTGTTTGTTGGTGTGCAGGTGTGCGTCGGGCGGCGATGAGTGAGGAGCACACCGGTGACCGTTCTGCGCTCTCTCCCCAGTGTTCCCAAGACAGCTGTGTCACATCTACCTCTGCAGGCGGCGAGCCGCAGGCCGGCCAGGGTCTTCTGGACACATACAAGACTGCAGACAGTGTCGACAGCAGCCACTCCCTCTCTGATAGTGAGGTGTCTTCATCCACTTCTGCAACTAACGACGGGCCATGGGGCCTCAACACTCACATAGAGGTAAGCCACACTAAATGAAAAAAATTGTGTACGGATTTCACCTTGAGGTTAGGGTGCGAGCGTGTGAAATTATATATTTTCTCGACAGATAACTTTCAAGTGAGCAACTTTTTTTTTAAACTTCTACCCCCCCCTGTTGAAATAACTCCTGTTGAACTCATGGCAATCAAAATTTCAATTCTTGAAGAAAAGGACGCAATCAAAATCCGTAGACATTATATTGCATTTCCAAAAATAAGGTGCCCGTAATCCATAGATCAACTACTGTAAATTCCCGCGTATAACCTACAGCTTCTGTGTGACTGTTTGAGCTGCCAACTTCATATAACCTGCATCTTGCGTATAACCCGCACCCCGACTTTGGGAGAACCCTATAACCCTCGTATTTATACCTGCTCCTGGACATAATTTTTTCCTCACGCTCAAATTCTTCTTTAATGGATTTTTCAAAAATGGGTTAATTGAGGAGCGCAAGCACCAATAAAATTAACATACCATAGAAGAGTAACCATAAGAGTAACCATCATAAATTCCGACAAACTATCAAATCATGTATTATCATGAGCTTTTTATTCCTGCTTTTTAATTGAACTATCGCAATTCTCTCCTGTCTTCTTCCAGAAGATAGTAATCGATCAAAACATTCTTAGCAATTTTGATGGAAAACCTTGAACTTCTCTCCCGTAAATTCTCGTGGGTTGTCCGAGAACCAAAACACAGGTGTAGGTTTGATGATAATGACTGCCATAAAGAATGTTAAAGTTGGCTATATTGCTGTAGGACAAGAATCCGTTCAGTGCGATGAGTGAGGAGGATCTCAGTCAGATTGACGCTGTGCTGTCATCTGAAGAAGGAAAGCTGATCCTGCAGCAAACCCGGCGCAGCAGCCTTCAACTCGACGACATGGAAGAACCTCCCTTCTCCACTATGTCAAGTATGTACTGCTACGCCGCCAGACTATTATTATACATCTACAAATTAACTTGTACGGCCGAAAGTTTTTTTTTTTTCTGTAATAGACATCTTTTTTTATATAAAGACAAGTAAATGGGTACATTGGACGGTTTACAGGGATTATGCAGACATGGACCAGACCACCAATCCATGTGCATGCTTTTTAGATGAGGCATTTATATCGCCACTATCTATGGTGAAATGTGGAAAAGAAAGAAGAAAGTCCTCGGAGCCTGATTTGGTTGTGACTATATCATCAATTTCATTTTTAGCTTACGATTGCTTTGTCCTCATGTACCTGAGGGATTTGCCACTATATATGTCCTTCAATTATGTATTTCTGTAATTGTGAGAATGAATTCATGGTTTTGTGAATATAAGCCATACTTGGTTTTGCAGACGCCTCCTATTGTGAGATGTGGTTCGGTAGGTAATAACTCCGTTCACAGGTTAAACTCAAAATGTTTTGTATTAAAAACTTGACCAACGTTTTCGTCCCATTTCGGATATCATGATTGCATATTTTTGGATATAGCATTCATAAATTTGCTGAATATGCTCTTATGAAGTAGTTTCAACTATGACTCAGTAAAACATTAACAATTCATCTCCCTCACAGGTGTCCTTGACCCCCCGATGCTCGCTGACTCCAGTCACGTGACAGAAGCGAGCTCCGACCCTTTTCTCAGTACAACTCTCTTTGATCAAAATTCTCTTCTTAACGTGGCCCTGGACCCTACAGAGATGCCGTCCGTCCTTCTGCAGGTACGTCAATCATGGAGAACTCCTCGCTACACGATGGGTGTGGTTTCTTCCCGCAGCCACACCACCCCACTCAAATCACCCTTACTAGTCTGAACAATATGTGCATGGATTCTCAAGAATTTGTTAAAATAGAAAACCATAAACATAAGATGATGTGGATTGTTGAGATCAGCTCGATCGGACGTTAACTACCCAAACAAACAAAACAACATTGCCATAAATAACTAGATGGCTGCACTTTTGATGCTTGAAATTAGATTTCAGTTCTATTGCTCATTGCCTGTTACTTAAATATTTTACAGGAAGATGAACTTGAATTTGAACAGGGGTTCACCGACCATGCCTATTGCATCAACAATAAGAGGAAAAATGCTGCCGAGCCTGATGAGAAAGGAGATGACCCTGTAGACAGGTCGCCAAGTGGTTCCGGACAGAGTGCAGAGTCTCCTGCTACAGCAGAGCCTGTGGTCAGCGGCCGGGGCCGGGGCCGAGGAAGGGGACGCGGCCGGACTAAACCTGGTGCAAGGTGAGTCCAGAGGGTTTTTTTGGAATTTTTTTCGGGGGGCGGGGGGCTTATCAATCAGCATAAAGGTCATATACGTGCCTCTACATGGGTAAAAATCGACATGGGCGACACAGCCCCTTTAAAACTTGACACGGGCGCCACGGCCCCTTTAAAAATCGACGGACATAGACACATGAAGTAGAATGTATACTAATGATATGGGATTAAAATCGACACGGCGACACATCCCTATTGCTAAAAATCAACACGGCGACATGGTCAAAAATACGGGTATCCATGTAGAGGCACATATACGACCCTCGTTAGTTATTGGAATCTATTATTAGACCCTGTGGCATTATATGTGACACGATTGAAAAACAGAAAGGTCTACAGAGTTCAAAAGTTCCACTAATAAATTTTTAATTACTTTTAATATTAAACTGAAAAATGTGTTTACAGTCCTCTTTCCCACCATTTTGTCCGCTCTTATCCATCATCCACTCTTTTACCACTATTTGCTCCAATATTCACTCCACTTTGTGTCCACCACGTTTTCCACCATCTTGTCAACCACCTTCTATTCGTCCACCATTCTATTCATCCTTTTCACGATCTACTCTTTGTCCCTCATAAAGTCCACTCTTTGTCCCACTTGGTTTGCATTTCTTTCTTTCTTGTTTTTTCATGGACTGACTAGAAAGCGGTTGACTTTTGTCAAACATTTTGTTCAACAGATCACTATCTCAACAAGTGGCCTGGGTTATTTGTGATATATAAATCCCACGATCAAGCTTTCCTTTGTAGGCGCTCTACACGTATCCAAGACAATGAGGAGAAGCACCAGGCAGAGAGCATCCGCCAAGAGAACCAGCGGAAGGAGCAGGAGGCGCTAGAGGCCCTCGGAGGTCCGCCCAGCGGCAAGATAGTAAGTACCAGGCTTCCTCCCAACTGCAGCCAGGCTATCATTAAGCTACATGGAGTGGTAACCTACAGGGATTGACTGTTTCAAGTTTGTGTATGTTCTTTTTAATATATTAGGCAAAGCGTATTAACAGGTGGATTGTCTATTTCAGCCTGTTATCAAATCCTACCACATGAGGAACCGGAGCCCGCGGCAGAAGGAAGGCTGGGCAGCCATCTTGGGCAAGGGCAAGAAGGGCAAGAAACTGAAAGGGGGAGAGGGTGACTCACAGGATGAAGACCAAACAACAGAGGACCCCACAGAGAGCGAACAGGAACAGGAGGAGGGTGAGGGGGAGCCGCTGAGCGACATGCTACCCAGTCAGGACACAGAGGTGGCCAGTGAAGTAGAAGGTGTCACTATAATAACCATCTCCTCACAAGAAAGTGAAGCTGACGAGCTCATTGCACCCACTGTGCAACAAGCTGAACCTACCAAAGACGACATAGTAGAGGAGAACAAAGAGACAGAGGAGGAGATGCCAAAGCCAAAAGGTGTGCAACGCAAGACGCGTGCGGTAGTTACCAAGTCGGCTGGTAGAGGACGGGGACGAGGGAAGATTGTCCAAGATGATGGTGGAACAACCCCAGTTGGTCGAGGACGGGGTAGAGGTCGGGGTAGAGGGGGTCGCAAGAAAGCAGCAGCCGCAGAGGGGAAGGAGGGCGAGGCCAACGTGGTAGGTAAGGGTCGCGGCAAGAAGAGGGCGGCCAAGATGGCAGCATCCGCAGCAACAAGTGATAGCGAGGCTGAGGCGGAAAGTACTCCCACTGGACGCAAGAAGCCAAAAGGAAAGAAGGCAGCTCAAAAAGCTGAGGAGGAAGGAGAAGGCACGGAGGAGTCCCCAAAGAGAGGGAAAAAAGGAGCAAAGACTAAAGGTACACCTGGACCCAAAAAGGGCAAAGGTAAAAAGGCAAAGACAGCAGAAGGAGATAAAGACTCTGTAGAACTGGACAACAAACAGGCCACTGATGTAAAAGGTGGCGACTCGTCGTCGTCGGAAGACATCCCGCTGAGTCTGATCTCGGCTGCCGCTGTTGCTGCTGCAGAGCCTCAGGTAGGTGGTCATACATCTAGCTCAATAACTGGGGTTGACACTTATTCGGCGCTGTGATAAAACTATATTTGCCGACTACCCCCCCACCCCCCACCGTTGAATAATGACTAGGCCTGTCCCTCTCACACCATGTCTATGTGGTGTCGGAGGTTAAAGAACCCTTGCTTCGGTAAATGTGTAGGAGCGGGATTTCTATCTTTTGGCTCATCTCATAGATTCGATCATCCTGGATACGATCATCCAAGGTAGGCCTTCGGCCTACCTTCTTACTTGTGAAAAACTGGAACTTGAGTAAGTCTCACCTGCATAGTCAGTGGGACGTTAAACTACACAAACAAAGAAACTCCAGCCCAATACTCATTTGATTCTGAATTGAATGACTATTCTATTGCCAAGTGATTTTGACTTCAGTAGTACAAATGTATGTATGGGCACGGTGATGAGTTCCATTTATAACGTAGAGCAATGTACTACATAGTATGCTATTCTCTATTGCCGCAATACTTTTCATTTTCAAATAAAACGATCATGTGATTTGATAATGAAAGGGTTATTACTTTCAAATTCTAGAATTGCCACTTTAATATGTATGTTTTCATGTATATTATCATGTTTGGTGTTAAGCCATTTATTCAATTTTAAAGAGTCTGATCATTATTTCATTCCAAATTCTTGATGCTGTCACATTTAGGTCTTGAGCTTCAAGAAATTGCAAGTCGTGCTACACCAGGTTAGCAGAAACCAATTGTTCTCTCGGCCTCTGTCCCCCGCTTGTTCTGCTTCTTTGGCATTGTGTGTCCTAGTAACTGTACGGGTACTGGTGAATGCTGCTAAGATCCTCACAACCAAGCCCTGCACTGTCAGCACCTGATTTAACCTATGTAACAGATGATTGTGTCTACACACAGCACAGAGGTGTAGGGACTACCCTCAGACTGATACATTGTGTCTTACACACAGCACAGAGGTGTAGGGGCTGCCGTCAGACTGATACATTGTGTCTTACACACAGCACAGAGGTGTAGGGGCTGCCGTCAGACTGATACAATGTGTCTACGCACAGCACAGAGGTGTAGGGGCTGCCCTCAGACTGATACATTGTGTCTACGCACAGCACAGAGGTGTAGGGGCTGCCGTCAGACTGATACATTGTGTCTACACACAGCACAGAGGTGTAGGGGCTGCCGTCAGACTGATACAATGTGTCTTACACACAGCACAGAGGTGTAGGGGCTACCCTCAGACTGATACAATGTGTCTACGCACAGCACAGAGGTGTAGGGGCTGCCGTCAGACTGATACATTGTGTCTACACACAGCACAGAGGTGTAGGGGCTGCCGTCAGACTGATAAAATGTGTCTTACACACAGCACAGAGGTGTAGGGGCTGCTCTCAGACTGATACATTGTGTCTACGCACAGCACAGAGGTGTAGGGGCTGCCGTCAGACTGATACATTGTGTCTACACACAGCACAGAGGTGTAGGGGCTGCCGTCAGACTGATACAATGTGTCTTACACACAGCACAGAGGTGTAGGGGCTACCCTCAGACTGATACAATGTGTCTACGCACAGCACAGAGGTGTAGGGGCTGCCGTCAGACTGATACATTGTGTCTACACACAGCACAGAGGTGTAGGGGCTGCCGTCAGACTGATAAAATGTGTCTTACACACAGCACAGAGGTGTAGGGGCTGCTCTCAGACTGATACATTGTGTGAGTGTGGCAGCTGCAGCGCTGATGAAGCTCCTAACAATAAGTTATTGGCTGGTTCACTGGTCTCTCTGACGGGACAATGAAGTTGGTAATACAGAACCGTAGCGTGTGTACTGAATGCATCAACCCATTGCTTGAAATGGTAAAGATTGGCTCCCTACAGGCACCTAGCGAAATACATTTTAGACCAATGAAATTATTCCCTGGTCTTCACTGCGGAATTCTTAGGGTGCATTATGTAACGACTGGAACCCATTGTGACAACTGTTATTAGTGCTTACAGTATCTCATCAGTACTGAATCAAGCAAAAAACAAACCCCCCAAAAAAAAAACCTACCGGTAGATCAAGCAATTGCCGTCGGCGTAAGGGTCCTGCTAGTAAGGAAGACACCTTGAACATGGACGTGTTGGCATGGTGGGTGGATCCACCCAGGGTGTCCAATGTGGGGTGGAGAGTAGCATAGTTAGTGTGCATGTCTATACTGCAGTCTGAGGTCAGAACCATGCGTTTATAGAGAGGAGGCTGAGGGCTCTCAGAAACATTGAGCTAAACATTCTGAGTAGAAGCTGCCAACCATTTTCAAAGGGTGTATCCCTAGGCCTTCAGAAAAAACTCATTAGCACTCTGGGATATGCCTGGTATGGCGGCCATCTTGGATTTTAAGGCCGGAATGAGAAAAAGGACCTTTTGGACAAAATCTCTGGTTCCAAGACACATCTGATCATAATTCTGGTGTCAAACCCAACATTCCCAAGGCTCAGGATACTATTCAAACAATTCCAATAGTTTTTAGATAGATGCCATTGTGAAATTCAAGATGGCGGCCATTGAAATCCATTTTTTTTGTCATTTTTCAGCAATGTTAAGGCAGAAAACAAGCCTAATGACAATCTGAATTGCCTCCAATGTGGCAAATAGTATTTCTAAAGTCTTCAGTAATGTCTTAGGAAAGGGAAAAGTACAATCAGAACACTAAACCAGCAATTTGGATGTACTCAGGGAAAGCGTTATTGCATCAAAGTCTGTTCTTGCCGTTTCCACTATGATGCCAGAAAGAGGAATATGGCAGAATTTTGGGATTTAAGTAGATGAGGTATCGAATGTTACAGGGTGGCATCCATGCCAGACTTGAGGTATGACATATACTGATCAGGTTTAGGATTGATGCCATGTGTAGAAATGATTTTTCTTTAAAATAGGGCCTGATCAGGGCGGCCATTACTGAAATTCTCAATTCTGGCCATATCTTGGTTAAAAAAGATGTTATAGAGTCATTTAAGGTGTCTAAATCTACATTTACATGGTCTAGGAACACTATGGGAGCATAATATATCCTTTCCCATGCATACATTGTATGAAACAACAGTAGCCATTACCAGAGTTCACACTTTTTGCCATATCTTTGCAAATAATAGAGATAGACACTCATTTGAAATTGCTACATCCACTTTTTCAGGGTTCTTTGTAGACCTAGAAATTACCTAATTCTACCAAATATCATGGCATTTCCCTAGCAAAAAAGAAATTCTTAGTTTATGGTGGAACTGGGCCACTAAGAAATACTTTTCCATGGTTCCCAATCATCTAGATATGTAATACAAACCAATCAGCCCGCTTCATGGCATACAATACTATATCATAGCCAAAAACCTATTCTATAACCCTAGGACCATATCTATAATTTACGAGCCGATTATGCATATATATGATCATGATAGAGCTTCACTCCCTGTGCATGGTGTGATGCGAGTCCTATCACAGTTAGTGTGCATGTCTATACTGCAGTCTGAGGTCAGAACCATGCGTTTACACTAGTGCCCTAAAAGTCAAACTTTTTTATGCAATGATCAATTGAAAACCCACCCTTGAGTCATTTGGAATGTGTATAATAATAACACGTCCTATCCTTTAGCTTAATAAACAGCCACTCCCTGCATTATGTCACTATGTGAATGTGTTGTTTAGCTGTTGGTCAATTATGTTCATAGATAGGCCATTTTATTCTAATAAGTTGGATTACCTCTCTACCACCAATATTTAATGCAACTTGGAAAGAAGAGGGCTGTTCTAGATGCAAAAAGAGAAATTACATTTATAAGGGCTACACATTCTTGTATCGTAAGGAAATCCCGTCTCAAAAAACAAACAAAAAACCTACTATCGAGTCTTGATGTAAGGTGAAGTAAAAATGTCTCTCCTGTGCATTCCGATACTGTTTGTTATGTTGGTGTTGAGGTGGACCGCTACGTGTTGAATATGGACCCACCGCGCAGGTCTCTGCGCATACAGCTTAAATGTATAAGAATGAGCTAATATAAGATAAGCGGATACATATACATGTTAATAAGACATGTCAAAAAATTGTGAGCAAAATTTGGCGTTTTAGAGCACTTTTATTTATCAATATATATTTGTAACCAATAATATTTGCTATTTTTAACATAAGTTAGAACAGTGCGATTATCTATCAAGGAATCATCTTCTAGAATGAGTTTGAACTTATGATGTTGCTTGAAATAACCAAGGGTATAGAATATAATCATTTTATGCCCTGAATCCTGCCATTTTATTTTACCCATTATTTTAGGCTTTAAGTATGAGATTTACATCGTTTTTGCACTATTTTTTTTACTTCAAATGCCCAAAAGCTTAAAAGTATGCGTGGGACCCCCTATGAAAATACTTTTATATGTAAGCAAATAATATAAAAAATATTTGAGAGTTAAAAAAAAATTCTGTTGACTTTGAATACTATTTTAAACTAATAAATGATGAAAACATATATATTCTTACGCATTTTCGAAAACATTATTACTGAAAACCACAGACTGTGAGTTAAGGGTGACACGACTAGGATATGGCATTAACCGATTGTCACAAAGTGACCCGGCCTATTTATTAGAGTATTAAAAATAAAAACGGGAAAAAAACAAGTGTTGCTGTTGCTCTGCTTGCTTGCTGCTTGCTTTGTCTAATGGTGCTACCCCCCTCCTATGGTGGAGAGTTCCTTTGCTTCCAAGGGTAGGCACCAGGGGGAACTCTTAGTCCCACTAATATAAGGATAACTTCCCTAAACATATTTTTACCGAGAATGCCATGCAATACAACTATTAAAAAAATTTGAGTTTTGGCCATTTGCCCCACCTTTTGGGCAAAGGCTATACTAAAAGACAGTGCTTCCAGAATTTATCACAAAGTGACAGCATTGTTCCTTGCCTGTCTTATAGGTGGTCTTATAAGTGTAGGGGCTAGGGTTATACGGGGTTATTATATGACGAGTGCTGTTGGATGCTGTGTTGCGAGCTCAGTCCGAACCCTTCAGTCCGACGGTAGGTGGCGACACCTACCCCGGGCTTGGGGTATGGACAGAGGTCGCTATAGGCTTCCGGTCTGCGTGTGCGCGCGCAGGCTGGCTGCCTATATATACCCGGCATCTGACGGTACTCGTCGGTTACTCTGAGCCACGCTGGTGAAGAGACCCCGTGATCATATCGGCTGCTTAGCCTACTGACCCGTTCCGAACTCTATAGGGAGTTCGCACACTTAGTGACTGCTTGTTTAGGTTTACCTGAATAAACCTGATATTGCAACCTGTAACACTTGATCCGAACTGTGTCGACTTTGTTCTTTAATTGATACTCTACCAATATCATAAAGATACGAAAGTCCGTTTATTACTATTCTATTCTAAACTATTCTATTGTCTTCTTGGGTTGCCGTTCAGTTGTGATCTTGTGCATCCACCCAAAAGTTCTTTTCACATATGTTATACATGTATTAAGCTAGTATCATATCAGGCCAAAAAAAAAGGTTTGTTTCAGTTAACATGGCCAGAAAATGTAGGGTCGGTAGGGTGGATTTTTCTTTTTTTCAAACTTTTTTTTTTAACATGAAACTACTAGCCGGCCTCTCCGAAGACCCTGAAATTGACCAAAAAAGGGTTAAAGTACAAAAAAATCTTCAAAATTGCATAAAAAAACGTAGGGTCGGCCCTGGTTTGATAGGGTCAGTTGGGTGACCTGAAACAAACCTTTTTTTCTTTTTCGCCTAATGTATTATTGACTCAGGGTAAACTGAGTTATACCTAACGGCTGAAACAGGTTTTAAGACGTTTTTGTTACATGGGAGAAGTTGTGTCATCCAGTCCGCATGGACCAAAGCCATGAGATAAGACCATGGAGGGACAGGCAAGATCGGGGGACAAATGTTTCCTTCAAAAAGAAATGTGAAATGTCGTTCCTTCCATATGATATTGAGCTGCGATATTCAGGTACTAATTTCTCTCTTTTGCATAAACTCTTAAGTATTCTTAAATTGCTACCCTCTAAATGAAAGCCACATAGGGTTCAATGTTAAACCAAAGATAGAAATCACATTTTTAGCCAAACTGACCCATATTTCTCTCTTAACCTTGACAGGGGGGGGGGGGTCAAAAAAATTTAACCTGTTTTGAGCCAAAAAGCCTGCGTGTTACTATGCTTCAAAGGGCCCGCGCGCAAGCCGATTTTCAACCCTAAGGGGGGGGGGGTTAAAAAAAATTGACCCCACGACCGGGGGGTGTAAAAAATTTCAGGCGCTCGAAAGTCAAAGATATGGTGGCGCCACTATCTCGTACTCCGCGAGAACTCAACGAGACAGCACGAGAGCGGCAGCATAAAAGTAGTGCAGAGCGAAATTGTACCACTAATATCTTCGCCGTTTATGGTCCGACCAACTCGTTTTTGACACGACCAGAAAGCGGTACATGCCCGTAGCCTGCAACTGTCGCCCACACCCACCTGCACACCCACACCCACCTGCTCTCCCAAACCCACCTGCTCACCCACACCCACCTGCTGGCCTGATATGGAATAACATACATGTATGACACAGGACTTGAGAATACTTTTTAACAAGGAATCCATTTCTGATGCCAGAATTGACCAACGAATGATTATAAGGCAGTACTTAAACAAATACATGACAAGCTACAGATCCAGGTTACCCTGAGTCATCTGTGAGGCCACTCACACGCTCAATCTTTTCACTGGTTTTTGACCCGCAGATGGCCTGGCGGGGCGGAGTGCATTTTCCACATTTGTTTAGAAATGCAGCTCAGCCCTGATGTGCTACTTGTTCTTTCTATATATTGATTCTATATGATTAAGGCTACTCAGAAGAAAAAAATTGGGCCAATTCTGTTGACTTTGATTAAAAGGTAGCGACCAACCTGAAGTACGATTTGGACTTCTGAACCTGTTCCTATCTTGGTGTGACATTGTGGTAAGTAAGTACTTGTGTGCCACACTTTGAAAGATATATAAAAATGTGGTAAGGTTGGCTGTGTTAAAATTCGTCAAAGATGTACTAATTTATAACACTATTGTTTCTTATTGCTACAAGGTGCAAGAGGAAGGCGTGAGCGTGGTGCAGCCGCTGCTGGGTACGGCCGTGGGCCTGCAGGAGGAGGAGGTGCTGGAGGAAGGTGATGAGGAGGAAACCGCAGATAAGGCAGCCAAGAAGCGACGAATGATCCGTGGCGGCAGTAACAAGGCAGACCCAGACGCCGATGAGGAGGCTGATGAAGATGGTAAGAACATTTCATATTCTCAAAGCAAAAATCATGATAATGGTTAGAAGCAGGCGTTATACACCTGGTTCAGGTATTGGTTCACTAGGGGTCATCACCTACCCTCACCTCACCTGTGCCCAGGTATAACTGGGTCACTCCTAATCCCCCCATACAGCAGGCAGGCAGGGCAGGCAGGCAGCTGGCTTCATTTGACGGGGGAGGCTTTTTTTTCTTCTTCTTTTTTTTATAACTCGCAGGATAATATGTATAAGATATCATACGTTTTTCATGACCAGAATTCACATTTTAGTAGTTAAGAATTCATTGATCTTTAAAAGTGGGGAAACTGAAAGTTATTTCTATCCCACTGCATTACTGGCAGTATAAGCTTTAATTTGATACCAAATATGCCAATCTATTTTTATAATGTTTTCCATCGAAAATTAGCGACAAAAAAAAAAGTTTTCCTCAAAATCAGATTTCTATTATGCGTGTGGTGATGAGAAACCATTTTTATGCATTTATGCAACGTAATTTGATTAGGGGATGACTCGTTATGCTTAAGTACTGAAATCGGTCTGAATACAAATTACAATGCTGAAACAGTGACCGAAAATGGGCTATTTTATATAGTGCCGGTTGCTTTTTTCCAAAGTATGGTAGTAGTCCAATAGGGGAAAACTTGATTATAAAATATTGGCCAAGTCTTAATTTATAAAAATTTATATTGTAATTATTGTACATGAAATAATAAGCTGTCATTTAATGTATACCGTAAAACCTCGCGTACAAGCCGCGGCTAGTACGCGAGTCAGATCGCCAGTGCGGCTTATAGAATCGGGCCAAAGTTGGGGGGCGGTTTATATGCAAGTTTTTCCGAATTTCGATTTCAAAAACGGCCCAAATGGCCATTTACCCTGTCACTACACATAGCAGTGCGTATTAGGATGGCCGGGGTGTGTGGAAGGGGGGGGGGGTCAGGTGGGAGAGTTTTCCTGATGTAGCATCTCGGAGTGAGCAATTCACCGCCGCCCCCCCCCTCCCCCACCCCTTGGCCAACCTGGCATGTATTTTATACCCTTATGAGAAATAATACTTTTCTACATTTTTCCACACAGAAAAATCCCTAACAATATCTCAATGAAAATGCAGGCATGCAGTTAGATGATCATGAGAAACATGAACGTATGGGACTTAAATGGCAGATAAAGGAAGATTATGACATATAAGTAGGGGAAAATCTGCAACTATCATGGTTTTAGGTAGTTCCATCTTTTTGCCACCAGGTGCCATATGCATGGATTGGGTTAAGTACCTTTAATCACTGGTTCAATCTTTAATTGTCCCAGGGTGTGGGTTTTATACAACAGAATCGGCGAGTTTTTTAGTCTCTAAACTTTTTCAGGTGCCATAAGCCAACACTGGTATTGCGTGCCAAAGGCTATGGTGTGTATGAGGACATGCTCAACGCCCATCCAATGGTGTAAAAATTGAATATGTACTCCCAAAAGTTATTGGTGATATTCCCTTTTTAGAAATGGTCACTTGCAGGGAAAAAAACAGCATCTGAGAATAATATATGAATAAAGAGGGCAGTGGCCTTTATAGATGTTCCCTCCCATTGACTTCTATTGTGAAGAGCTCTGTGAGACGCTTCCCCTACTAGCTAGTAATTGGCTAGTGGTCAACCCCAAAAACAGCCTTTATGAACCATATTCTCAGATGTGTGAGAAATTGCTGATTCATCATAGCCAGTTACTTCCGAAGCAGTGCTTAACAGCCAAGCTGCAGGGGGTTGTGGGGGGGGGGGGGGGGGGGGGGGCGGGATGTCAATGATGTCCCATTTGTCCCATACAATATGCATCATACTGCCCTGGGTCACCTGTGATTTAAATCACACAACCAATCTTTGGCATTATGCGGCTGAAGAACTTGAAGTTTCCAGATGGACACAAAGTTTAGCATTGTTCGGGGTGAACCCGCAAATATTAGTTACGTTCATGTGTGGGACAGCTGTCCCTATTCTCATTGCAGGCTTGACAGAGGAGGAATGCTACTTTGGTATGAAGATATGTTAACTGTTCTCCTATTTTAGATGTACATTTTCGTGTTAAAAAAATACGTTATTCGTTGCCCTGTCAGAGTTGATCCTGCGGTTGTATATTAACCAAATATTTAGATCAATTTCCAAATAATACTAAGAGGTATTCAAGTCAGTAAAAGCCCTATTTTCTATATGCTCAGTGAATTTTATGACTTCCTACTCGGTCAGCATGGACTTGGCCCATGGCCTCATGGTAGGCACGCAATGTGTATCCTTAGCATCAGGCGTGTGATTAGTACAGGAGGAGGGCTCTTGGTCTATGAAGGGGACCCATCCCATCAGAAAAGGGGTTTATTGACTCAGGGTAACCACCTGGAGTCTTATACGACAGTTTGGAAGAGGCATTTCAAGATAGTCAGTCACTCAACTTTAGAGTGGATTTTACTTAGGGAATTTTCATCCTATATACATATTGACAAGCAGTATTGAACAATTGGACACTCCCCTATATGATACCAAAGAATATTGCAAATATCCTATCCCAACCCCTCGAAATATGCAGTTTGAAAAGGGTCACAAAAATTCAGGAAAATCTGATTCCAAACATTTAAACTCTTATAGAGTTGGGGTTTTTTAAAAAGATTTTTTTTGGTCAATGGATTTTGGTCATGGAAAAGTGAGCGAGCGACCTTTTCTTTTAATAAGTCTCCGACAAAAGTTCTAAGGGAACCCACAGCAAAAAAGAAAATTCAATTGGTTGATCTGTGGAGGAAAACTTTTTTTTTTGAATTCTTGATTTTTGAAAAAAAAAATTAAAAAACTCAAAGCTTTCCACTTCCGAAAATAAGGTGCGTGAAATCCATTGACCAACTTTTTTTTTTGGTCTGGCATAAGCTGGCTATTCGTCTACTTTACAATCAACACATTTCCGATGCAAAGTCAATGGGAACTATCTTGTATTTCTAGGTAAGACGTTTTTGGTATATTTCTCTAGAATTACATTCATGTATGGACAGATAGTACTGTGATGGAGTCCGAATGGCAAGGGTGTGAGGGTATAATAATGCGGATTACTATCCAATCAACTTGATTTTCGGTGGGGACAGAAAACTGAGGTCGCCTGTGGCCCGGCGATGTCGGCTGAAGTTGTGATCGGTAAAGTTGTATCTGTCGAAGTTGTGTCTAGTGAAGTTGTGTCTGGAAGTTGTGTGACACATTTGGTATTAGCTTTCACTGAGGAACAAATTCGTGAACTCAGAATCCGTGAATGCACAAATAATCCATTGTTCCTGAAATGATTTACAGCATCAATCTTTTAATCAATCAATTTAACCACTTAAACACCCTGACCCTGTGTCATTTGTGGTGTAAATCACGCGGTCAATCTTATATGGGAGTCCGGGTCAGTATAAGCCTCATGCCTTGAGCTGTTTGAGTGTTGTTCTGAGGTTTGTGTGGCGTCCTTGTGGCCGTGTTTCAGGTGACGACGATGAAGACGGCGCTGAGTTTGAAGATGATGAAGACGATGCTGACTGGGGGGAGGAGGATGACCCGGACAAACTGTGGTGCATCTGCAGACAGCCTTACAGCAACAGGTCGGTCCATTCAAATACCTCTGCCCCAGTGGACAAACGGCTGACAAGCAGCTTTTGTGACTTGTTTCGATGAAATGGACGTCGCCCTCCCGATTAGAATATCAACATATAGAGAATGATTGACTACTGTAGAAATAAGCTGCTTTATATTTTCATGAGCCGAAGGCATTTACCTAGAGTGTTGTCAGAGCTGAAGGTCAGAAGTTTCCAGAGAATATTCTAGAGCTTATAAGGGTGCCACTGAATGAAACGACGGGAAGGGAGATGCATAGAATGTTTCATCCAGTGAACAATGAGACCATGCTTACACTAAATATAAATATCTAATTGGTCCGTAGTGGCAAAACGCATACCTGCATTGTGAACTCATCTAATAAATGGTGTTATCAACGAGGGCCACCGAGGTTTTGTTAAGGAGTAACCATACCAATATCTCACAAAATCAAAAAGAAATGATTATTAATGGCCTGATATCCTGCACCTGCAGGAACAAAATGTCATTATGGGAGCCTAGAAACAGCCTGTAAAGTTTGATTTGCTTGATTCATGAGAAAATGTGTTCATTTCTAGTCCACAATATAGCCTAATGGGAGAGGTGGGGTTATTACCGCAAGACGCCGCCTATAGTAAGACTCATCACCCCCCGACCGGTATACATGATGTTATTAATTTTAAATGTCAAAATATATCAGGGATGACAGTTTCCAGGGCATTTCAGGGATTTCGGGTATTGTAAAATGTGGGGGGGAAAACGTGGAAAACGGAAAGAAAAGGCGGTGTCAATGGACGTAGTGAAGATTCAATATCTGATAGGCTGGGTACACGCTTGTCCCTGGTAGTGATGGGTTACACAGGGACAGGGTACCAGTCAGGGTGAGTCTTTATCAGTGAATGTAACTACAGCAAGCGACATTTTAAATGGCGGACCCACTGGGTGTGGCTCTACAGGCCAAGCAGAGCATAATAGGCTAGTGGTGTGTAGGGGGTATGGGTATAGGGGCAAAGCACGCTAGTTGTGCCTAGGGGACATGGGTATTAAGGGCAATATAGTGCTTTAAAGTTAGTATCCCAGTTGCTGTGGTGTCGAATTCCGTTTTTTGGACTTGTGAGAAGCAAGGTGATGTTAAAAACGATATGTCAAAGCACCAAATATCTGAGCGCAATATTTCAATACAGAAATATGCAGTGGGTTCGCTGAATATTTTGTTAACAGCAGTAATTAAGGGTGTTTGCCAATCATCTCTCACACTCGATTACAACACGCTAAGTGGCATCTGTGTCTACAGAGTTAATTGTAATGCCATACTTTCGAGACTTATGCTTAGATCTATATACAGCAGGTGCAAGCACTTATCATGTGGCAGACCAGGTTTGGGTTCTCACTGTTAAAACTATCCATATGGCTGTGACTAGATACCTTACATTAAATCATTTAGGCATCATCGTAATAGGAAGTGTGTACCCCATCTACAACATATCTACAACAGCTTTAGCAAGTATCACTAAAGTTCAATTCTTGTCATCCTAGCTGAGATACTAACTTTAATGTCTGCTATCTATCACTGAAGCTAACCCTTTATACATTAAAACATTGTCCTGTAATGCATTATGCCTACTGAGACAAACACTTTTAGGGAACTCATTTTAAAGATTCCCATCACCTGGCATGATTATAGTAAATACAGGGGCTCGCCGCCAGTTTGTTACACCCATGATGTAGTATGAGACCTTCTCATACAAGTCCCGTGCTACAGAGCGTCTCCTGGCATTTGTTGACAGAAGCTGCAATCTGCTGATGTGCTACATGTTTGTACATGTTGCGCCTGTCAAGCTGCAGGGAACTCCCTGGTAGTGGTGAGGGTGAGGGATGGGGATGGTAGATGATACAGGAGAAACAAAACAGGCAGGTCTACAGCCTTGATACCAGGTGGTGGGTGTGCATCCTTTCTTAAAATCGACATGGGCATTTGTTAGAACTGATATGGGACGTAGATAAAGATCGATGATAAAGGCTATTTTCAATGTGATATGCAGCCTGAGTTTAACGTAATTCTTTTTTTGCAGTACACACACTCTGCTACAATATGACTGTGGTTATATTTCAGGTTCATGATAAGTTGTGATACGTGTGAGGAGTGGTACCATGGCAGCTGTGTGGGCATCACCCGCACTCAGGGTAAAGCCATAGAGAGGTCTAATGGCGGCTGGACCTGCCCGCCCTGCTGCGGTAAGTAACCATGTCCACATCCAGTCTAGTAATCACTCTATAACAAAGTAGAGGCATCTGCAGTAGGCGCTCACACTTAGACAAATCCACTCTACCGTAAATTCTTGTGGTAGGAGCCGCGGCTAGTATGTGAGTGAGATTGCCAGTTCGGCCTATAGGATCGACCTAAGGGAGTGATAATTTTTTAACAACAGGGGGGGGGGGTTTCCACGCGGGATTTTTTACATCCCCCCCCCCCCCAGTCAAGGGGTCGAAATTTTTTACCTCTGCCCCCCCCCCCCTTACAGGTTGAAAATTGGCGCGCGCGGGCCCTTTGAGGCATAGTAACGCGCTGGCTTTTTGGCTCAAAACAGGTTAAATTTACCCCCCCCCCCCCGGTGAAGGGGTCCAAAATTGTTTGCCCCCCCCCCTCTTGATGATAAATGATCACTCCCTAAAGTCGGGGAGAGGCTTATATGCAAGTTTTCAAAAGTACACTGCAGTACTAAATTTACAATTTTCACACCCCCTTTTAGGCTCATAGGATTTGTGAATGTTAGGGGTACGGCTAACACGTGAGTTGGGCTTATATGCGATAATTTACAGTAGTACTATGACCTTTATGTGGAAAACGGGAATTTCTGTCATTTTTCCAAATTATTTTTTAACTGGGTAACCATATCCATATTAGGGTTGGTGGGTATCAAAGTTGTAGTTGTCAAGCTGATTTAGCAAGTTTACACGGTTGCATTGTAGATAAAGCCAAGAAGAAGCGGCGTGGTGTGGCGGCGTTGGTGCAGGAGGAGGACGAGGCGGAGCTGCAGGAGGTGGGCAGCAGCCAGCTAGACGAGGCACCGGACGCCATGGTCACCTCTCAGCACCCCCTCACCCCCGTCAAGGCAGCACATGGCGACGGCCAGCAGCAGGAGGCTGAACAAAGCTCACCTTCTGAAAAGTCCCGCCACGACCGGCACCACCAGAAGGATGAGGAGCTGCATCAAAAGGTAAAGGTTAGGAAGTGCTTCTTTGATTAAGATTCATATTTTTAGATATATTGCTGTGGATGAGTTAGGGTTTTACCCCCATTATTTTTTTCATCAAGTATCTCAAAAATCAATGCAAGGAATCAATTTAATTTATGCAAACGTTTATAGTTTCATGAAATGTTTTCTTCTCACCTCACACAGCGGACATGTATACATTTATATGGCTATAAAAGCTAGGCTCCTATCCTTTGAACGAAGTCTTTTATTGAATAGAAATTCTCCTTTTACTCAATGGAACTTACCGGTAAGTCATTTGAAGACTGAAAGCGAAAGGGGAAAAGGAGGGTGGGGTTCTGCCGTAGCAATCATTTTTCCATGTAATATTGATATATTGTAACATTCATAAGAGCCTGTTTGTCATGCCAACTTGAATAAAAATATCACTGTACCACATAATGCACCAATGTCAGCATACATGCCATAAACCATAAAACATGATCTCAACTAGCTCCCAAGTGTACCACTCAGAAATAATGTTCATCCCTGATGAAAGTAGCTCTGTCTACTGAAACTAGTAGGGTCATTTTGAACTCCATATAACAGTCTCCAATCTCATTTATCATGTAAATAATAACACTTGAATTTTCAAAGTAAGATACTTATACATATGGGGCTTTAGGGAACATATACCCCCCTTTCCAATCATTGTTCCAGTAAAGATTGTCTGCCTCACTCTGAAACCAATCCGCCCTGGGGGAGTGATCACTCCAAGCCTGGTGCAGAAAGGTGGAAAAACAAGAAGTCGCCGCTTTCCGTCTTATCAGTACAGTGGCCCAGGGGAACCAAAACTTGATTTGAAAATATCAACTTTCAACAAGTGAAAAATGAAAGTTAAACGTGATTTTCGTTTCGAAAATGGGTGCTGTTAATCTTTCCACTAATGCAGCACAGCATGTGACAGGTATATTTTAGCATGCAGTCCCCGGTACCCTATTTAAGCTTTTTATTTTTTTGACATTTTTAATCTATTTTTCAAAACACATTTTGGTCCTCCTGGTTCACTGTACACGTAAGGTACCAGGTGTCACTGGAAGCATGCAACATTGTCTTTTTTCATCTAATGTAAATGTCCTACTTCTTTGTGGGTATGTAGGTACAGTTACTATCTGCTTCTTTATCAATTAATTATTCAGTTCAAGAAACTGAAAAAGGAGCGTAACAGAAAATTGTCTGGAGAAGGACCGGCCCCACCCATCCCCAAGAAAAAGAAGGTAAGTGTGGTGGTTCGTAGTTATTCTAGCCTAAGGAACAACGAGAACGGCAGTTTCCAGGTGCGAGAATATCAGACTTTTATTACAAAGTAGCTTCCGTTCCTTAACTATGGAACAATCAGTGTAGAATCAATACACACAGGTAATCAGGTTTCTATACGAATATAGGAAACAGTCAGTAAAGTCTTAGTATACAACGTTGTCCGCACGGTTGGACATGGTGAAGTCTATCGTCAGTCGGGCCTGCACTGGCTGCCTTCCAGGTAAAAACACAGGTCTAATATAATCACCGGCTCTTAGATCATGTGGCCAGGTGGGTGGGTCGGCAGCCCACCTGAGAGCGGCACACAGTAACCTGGAGAGGACCTGAGTCCTCTCCCGGGAACTGTGTGCGCTAGCTCCAGGTAGAGAAGCCGAGTAAACAACAGACGTTACCCGGAAATACGGTGAACGAGATTAATATGTAATATCATGCCCCTACATAAGCAATATTATGTAGAATGAAATGAAATATTCCCAAAACCCTTATCAGTTTTAATTTATGTAATATATAGGGGAATAAGTCAAAAGAAAACGGTTAAATTGTTTTAGAGTCAACGCTTCAGGCTTACAAAATTATGTCTTTTCTATCGGGAAACGTTTTAGATTGAAGGATAGTCAAGCCAAATGTCGACCATATCACAACAAAATTGGTAAATGTTATTAATAAGATGAATTTCGGAAATGATCTTTCTTCCTATTAACAGGCAGTGTCAACATGCATCATGGCAGAGTGCGGGAAGGCGCCCCGGGAAGGGTCCATTTACTGCAGTGACGAGTGTATCGTGGAACACGCCACTGAGTCACTCAAGGTGTTGGAGAAGCAGAACAAGAAGATGTATGGCAACCGCCAACGCAACGAGGTGAGCACCATCTCCAAAAGTAGCGACGCTCTTTGTAGAAATATTCTCAGGAAATGTCCTGCAGAAGTCCAATGCCGTTGGTGTTACTATGATGCACGCTAGCTGCAGGACCCGTCCCTTTAAGGTGGAGGATGTGGCCAGACAAGTATTCACTGTGCAAGGTGCCTGTGTACTCACCTCGCCTAGCCAAGCACCTACTACCATCAATCTACCTGCATTCTGCAGATATCATTTATATATTACCTGATCTGTTTTTGTCGTAAGAGTTGGTGAGACCTAAATCTCATTAATTTGTTGTAGGTGGCGCCTGCTATAATGGATGAGGAAGTATGTTTGAGTATGTTTGAGTATGTTTGTGCCTTTTCATACAGTGTCGATGTTCAGCTTACACACAGCTTCCCATATAAATTATACAGAACAAGAGATTATAATTGCGTATTTTCTATCCCCTGTACTTAAGTATAGATGTATATTGTTGCAGTTGACTTCACTATCCTACATTATATTTCGGGTATATAAAAAATTATATCAATGAAAAGTATAAAGAGACTAAAGAGAGATTAAGTGTTGTTTAGTGAAAGAGTGTTTTTAAACTACGCTCATCGAATTAGGAATCCTTCCATACATGCATGCACTGTGGCTGTATTGTCCGGCACATGTCCCTTGCACGTACAGGGAATGAGCCTCAAGGCATGCATACACGTGTTGTCATAGATATGCTTCCTAGTTAGGTTTTCAGTTCTTTTTAGTGGGGACAGCTTCTTTTTATAGACGCTAACCATTACTGTGAGAGCTAAATGCGTGATCACATCATCACCCAACCTGAGAAGCGACTCGCCGCAGGAGTAGGCTGCGTGTTACCAGCCACACTACAATCTCAAATAGATGCTACTGTCAAGATTTGAAACCAGAAAAATACCTGGACACTAAAACAAATACCTGTTGTCTTTTAAAGGTTATATACAGTAGCAGAGAGCTCATTTAAAATGCCATGAATAGCGAGTTTTTACTTCAAAAGATCAGTTTCCGTATTTTTATAAAGAAAGAAACAAACAAAGAATGAAAGAACAAAACAAAACAAAACAATCAATAGATGTATGGTTTAAACCACTGCACTGTCCATTCTTGGTTATGTTGGTATATGTACAGTAACAGATATCCAAGAATGGCCATGCTGTCCTTCCTCCTAGTGTATGCATGCGGTGAGCACTCCTTTAAATGTTTTGTTGGAACTGTCAGCACTGCCCTCCTTCACAACACCTTGTTGTCTGCTGCCGCTAACTCTGACACCGTTCACGCATCCACCAGTCTCCGCCTCAGGTAGTGGTTAACGCGTTACCCGTATACTGGTATTCCATGGTTGTCTCCAAGTGTTGTGGCATGAATGCGGTGTTAAGTGTATATTTCACGTCAAGTAATGGCTTTCCTTTGTCTTATACATGTAGACGTGTGCTGCTTTCCCAAGTGACCGTGGCTATCAGTACATATGTGTGAACTTCTTTTTTAAACAGAAGGATTTCATGTTTATGTTCTGTCGTTGTTTAGGTATTGAGTGTGTCCTTAGAAATAGCTTCATCAATACAATTATTGACCTCCTGTGTTCAACATCTCACATTCCACAAACACAGAAATACCGTAAATTCATCTATATACCCTGCACCTGGACTTTGGTAGAACCCTATAACCTGCACCAGGGGTCTGATTTTGGCTCATTTAGTATTGCAGTATCGTCCCAAAAAACATTGTATAAACCACAAATCCCACTTGGGAGAACCTATTACCCGTTCTACAGCTTGGTTTTCAAAACCTGCAAATATATTGCCTTCATGTAAAGTTTTAGGCGGTCCCTGTCCTTGTTGACTCAGTGGCTCAGTCAAAAGGAGATGCCCAGGGACCATTTTTTCCCTCATTTCAGAAGTACTACCTTTCAGGGCAGCCATCAAGGCAGGTGGGTGGGAGCCACTGTGTGGAGAAGATAGATAGCATCAATACAAAGAGATTGATAGCACAACGGAACAAATCAGACATCAATATCATATTGAAAAATACAATACAAAAAGTGTTACAAAAATTTCTGAAATTGTCTGCAATGAAGCCTACTATGTAAATGTACTGTGGACTAAGCTTAAGGTTGTATACAATTCTATGTTAACTCTATGGAGGAGTCAGATGAGACGCTTTTTTTTAAGACTTTTGTCGAGCTCACACCTTTCAAATTTGCATTATAGTACCGCTGCCCTGCATAAAACTCAATCGAATGTCTTCGTCCACGCAGGAAACCATAGCTAAGGCTTAGTGGATGCTACCACTTGCACATGCGTGACAACGTTGTGGACAAAGGGGTGGGGGATTGGGGACTTGTGTTGGGACTTCGGACACTGTGCCAATCTTGTCCCATGAAGTTGAACCCTGAGTTGCCCTGTGATGTTAGTCACTCTTCCTCTTTGATTATTTTCTCGCCATCCCCTACATCTGTTACAAATACACAAGAGTTTTTCCATCTGTCAGCCAATTTGTCAGAAAGGAACAAAGCATTTTGCACATAGTGGGAGCACCAGTGCCGGTTGTCTGAACACACCCTGAATGTAGCACTTGATGTTGTAGGCTGCAGATAACGCCAATACTGGAGACAGAATCGTGGTTATGGAGCGCGCTTCAGGGAAGATCCTGACCGGTCCCACAGCCCCCACTGCTGCATCTCTGCAGGGCTGGCTGGAGACACACCCCACCTTTGAAGTCGTCACCGGCAGCAACCCAGCCACCTTCTATGGCGCCAGTATGTTCACAGAATTTTCTTTAATTTATATTGAAACTAAAAAATCCAGGGATAAAGAACTAACCAACATACTAAATGCTTGCCTTCTAGTGTTGTGATCGCCTTGACGATCTCAACAAAGGGAGTTACCTCGAACATGGATACCGATAAAGAGACCATTCTCATGAACCATTAAGGCCCGCACAGTGTTATGCCCTGACAAGTAACTCATGTCAACTATTTTGGAGTGTATAGGCTATGTATCATCGGCATAGTGCATGAATATATCCCTCATGACGACCTTTTAGGACTGTTTGATATCAGTTTTAAAGCAACCTATGTCTTAGTTTCGATTGTCGGAGTCTATTTATAGATGGAATTTTAATATGTTGTATCTATGTTTATTCAGAGAAGTCCAAAGAGAAGAAGGGCATGGAGAAGGAGATCCAGGCCATCAAACAGAAGTGGGAGAGTAAGGAGAAGGAGCGGCGAAAGAACGAGAAGGAGCAAGAGGACCGTGAACGCAGACAGAAAATTCGTGACAAAGTTAAGGCACAGATCGGGGAGTCTCCCGACAAGAAGATGGAGAATAAAAATAAGCCTGGTCAGATTAAGCAGTCCGAAGCCATGGCATCTTTTGGTAGGATCCCCAAGAAGGCCCCAGTTGAGAAGGTTAGGACATCGTCCAGTGGGTCCCGCAGAGGCAGCAGCGAGACCAAGCGGTCAGAGCCAGCACTTAACTTCAACAAACCACCCCAGCACCGGCCACCGCCACAACAAACACCACCTGCCGAGGCACGGACGGCACCAGGCGACCCATCCATACCCGCAGGCCCCGACCCCATCCGCATCAATGTACGAAAGGCACTCAAGGATGCCCTCACCCAGAGGTAACAACTCGCCCCTATCTTTTTGTGTTTTTTAACTTATGGCAAACCCTGCTCATAAGCCCACCTCTTTGGTACAGACCTTAGAATTATTAGGGTGCAAAATCCTTTTTTTTTCATCAGAATTGTGATCCGAACAAAATCAATGACGGCCACCAAAAAGTTAATTTGATTTCCTCGTGTTTCTAGGGTATACAGGGCTGGGCATATTGTGATATGCTGGAGCAAACCTAGGAATCTTTGGAGCAAAGTATTTCATAGGGATCCACATTGACTAGATGTGTGTGTGGTGGGAGTCCCCCCCCCCCCTCCCCCCCCTAAGAAAAAAAACAAAACAAAAACAATATCTCCCTGAGGTGAATTTCGGGTGTGTAATAAAATAATGTTGATTTCTGTCTTTAGTTTGGTGTGCTCTGAGGGGTTTGTCACTTTCAGGGCACATTCTTGGAAAGAATCCCACATCAGGGAAAGATTCTTCAATTGGCCTAATTGATAACCCAAATATACTGGCAAAGAGCAAAATTATTTTCGGAAAGTTATTGAACAGCTTACAATATATTTTGTTTTCTATCTCTACAGTCCACCATACTGTTATTTACCATATAGACAAATATATTGTTAAATATGTACTGTCTAGTTCAAACTGTTAATGACAGAAAAAAAGTTTTAACATACATATGAACTTGCTGAATTAAGTCTAATGTACCATAGAA
Source organism: Harmothoe impar (assembly GCA_947462335.1). Taxonomy (NCBI): domain Eukaryota; kingdom Metazoa; phylum Annelida; class Polychaeta; order Phyllodocida; family Polynoidae; genus Harmothoe; species Harmothoe impar. The sequence continues at coordinate 33,668,242 of OX381718.1, forward strand.
CTATAAAAATTAAAACTTTTGACATGCATATGAACTTGCTGAATTAAAGGGGAGGATTTTGTTAGTGTACCAACGAGTTGGAGACCTGCTGCCCCCAGTAGGTGTTATGCCGCATCCACACAGAGGTCCTAATTTCTATTGCCCCACAGGGGGTCCTGTTTGAAGTTTAGGCTGTTTGGAGTCATTAGGTGGTGGGTGGGGGTGGGAGCAGCTCCATAAACTCACCAACATCCAGACAGTAGAGGGGTTGTTTCTATTGAGGGGACAGCCAGATTTCAAAATTGTGACAGTTGGGAAAATGATAAACTGGCCTTTTAGAATGTTTTACTTGAGGAATATTTTTAGAAATTGCCTAGACATTTAAGTCAGATAATCCCACAGAGGTCATACCTTTTCTAGGAATAGATATTCACTGAAGACATAGATATTCCGGATAGTTTAAAATGTTTACCGGAGCTCTTAACCCTACCATTTATGAGACCCCCTGTGGGTTCAGAGGCTCTTCCGCCCTATTTATAGCCTCCCCTCCCCTTTAAGGTTGATCGCTACATCCATAGAATTTCCTAATTTTTTGCCTAATGGTACTTTAGATCATTAGGAAATGGAAAATGTAAAAAAAATAGGGGGGTCCCAAGCTACTTTTTTTAACACAGATTTTTGAAAAAAAAAAGTATTTTCTATTTTTGGCAAAAAATACCAGAAATTGGGAAATTTTCACGGCTTTTTTTCTGAATGAGCCACTGCCCACATCAATGTCATATTTTTAATGAATAATCCTATAATGTGTCCTTAAATAGGAAAAATAAAATTATGGTAAAAAAACAACCCTTTTGTGAAAAAAAAGTGGTGGTTTTATGACGATTAATTAAATTTGATGCAAAAATTGTCAACAATATCTTAAAAAAAGCGGGAAAAAATCCATAGACTTTTTTTTTATTTTCTCAAAAAATAGTTTAGATCATTTGCTATCATAAAAAATTAATTTTGATAGGGGGTCCCGCGCATGTTTTAAGGGTTTTTGGCCTTTAAATTAAAAAAATAGGACAAAAAATGTCTAAATCTCATATTTAAAGGCCGATATTCTAATTTATGTTAAAAATAGCAAATATCAGTGGCTTCAAATAGATCAAATATTTAAAGTGGAATAAAATGCTCAATTCTGCTTAGAATTGTCCAATTTTTGGATATGGCTTAGTGTCCATGTATATGAATCTAGTTCTTCAATATCAGCCTATTCTGACCATTTAAAGCTATATGCGCAGAGAGATGCGCAGGAGTCCATATTCATTGAGTAGCGATCAACCTTGAGCGTAATGTACCATAGAACTATAAAAAAAATTAAATTTTTAAAAAGTATTATAGGCATATACATGTATATCTGTGTTCAACATATAATATGAAATCAAGTGTGGAAAGCTTTCACCGGTATTTACCAGGTAATCTTTTTTGGTGGAAAACGAAAATATCTAAATTTTTCACAATTGTATGTTTTAAAAAGTAATGTGGGACCACTCAAATTTATTTTCCAGTTTCAAACGATATAACTACCTTAGTAAGGGAAAACATAACTTATCAAGACGGATAGCAAACGTTTAGCCCTATCAATACAGAATATATTAGATATGACCAATATACTTTCAGAGCGGATGAAGCAGATGATGTTATGGTATCAGGCAGCGAGATCAAACAAATCGCTATGGCTATTGAGGAGGAACTGTTCAAAATATTTGGTGCCGTCACTCCCAAATACAAGAATCGGTACAGGTCACTAGTGTTCAACATAAGAGATCAAAAGAATAAGGTATGTATAACAGCTCTAAATGTTAATTTACTAATACGTGTATTACCACACAAGCAAAACAAGCTTTTCTAGATTTTACCTGAAACAAATAACAATCAAATCATTGACTCAGGGTGGTACACCACCCAGAGTCTTATGCGACGCCTCATGAGGGGTCGCATCAAGATAGTGAAACTTCAATTTTGAAGGTGAATTTTGACATGAATTCATGGTTCAAAAAATGTAAAAACTTGACAGATGGACAGATTAGACACTCAGGTTAATGGAACATCAATCACTTATATCAATATTCACCTCTAACCATTTGAAATATTGAAAACAAAGAAAGTGACAAAAAATACGGAAAAATTTGTGTAGAGAAATTAAACTCTTAAGTACTAGAATCGATTTTCGTCTACATTACAGTCCACACAATTTCAATGCAAAGTCAATGGCAGGTATCTTGTAATACTAGGTGAGACGTTTTTTGTAAGACCTTTTTTAGATATTTCTCTTCAAGTATCTTGAATTATCTTGAATTACTTTAATGTGTGGACACAGTAAAACTTCATTATTGTCTAGGGTCTTTGATATATTTGACTATATTTGAGATGGTGTCGCTGCTGACGCTTCAATCAACTTGCTTTTCGGCCGAGACATAAAAGGGCAGTTACGCGCTGCCGGGCACTGATGCCAACAGCCACCTGCTTGCCCAAACGCACTTGCTCGCCCACACCAACCGGCTCGCCCACACTCACCGGTTCGCCCACACCCACCTGCTCAACTTAAATATGATAACATACTAGTGTGACACATGATGTGAGGGTAGTTTTGACCCAGGAATACATCCCTGCTCTCAGAATTGACAAATAATTGATTGTTCCTGAAATAACATTTACTGATTCAGTCGTTTAGTCCATCAATTCAATCACTTTATGACCCTGACCCTGAGTCATTTGTGATGTCAATCATACGTTCAATCTTTTTCATCTAGTCAGATACCATTAGATATGAAAGAGTTCAGAAATGTATCTTTAAAATAGATAATTGGGATGGGGTTGGACAACTTGATTTACCGGAGTGCCGGTGCTCATTTCTTAACAACAGATGCTTTTTTTTTTGGGGGGGGGGAGATAATTGGACCCCACTGAAGGGAGGACCCTTAAATTCCACCCCTTTTTTAATAGCGAAAAAGCCGCTTAAGAGTTACCAAAGCTAAACGGGGTCAGCCACCACCAATTTCAACACGGGGGGGGGGGTAGGTATTTTGGTATGCATACTCAGAAATCTACTTAGTCCGTGCCACTGATACTAGGTGCTCTGGCTACCGTCAGTCCTAGGCTGCAGCGGCCACCTTAAAATAGCAGGGATTTCCCTGCTTTTTCGCTGGCTCAACTCGCTCTTTATATTAATGGGAATGAAGATTGGCGGAAGTCAAGTGATCAGATAAGTTATGAACTGAATCTACTTTTAGAAGTCATGTGCCCTAATGGGTCCACATACCGAAGGTCTGGCGATTGCCTCCTCCATTTCTTTGAACAAACCAAAATCTACCAAGCCCTCCTTCATTTAAAGGCACTCTTTGGTTTGATTCACATACAAGCTGTGGCTTCTACATGAGAATTCATGGTACAGTAAACTCCTGTGTATAAACCGCAGTGTATACACAAAGCAAACCCCCAGGTGCGGTTTATACACAATTTGAAGAGTGGGGGTGCTGGTTATACAAAGGTTTGGGCAGTATACTACAGTACTAAGACAAAGTCTAGGTGTGGCTGAGAAGAGAGATCTGGGTGAGACGCCAGAATTTTCGGTATCTCTGATAATGCACCCTTCTGAATAAGGCTCCCAACATAACGAATCTCATAAAAAAGACAGTCTCAGAATGTATACCAGCATTTAGTAACTAACATATCTACTCTTTCTCATCATCAGGGTTTGTTTCGTAAGATCCTGAATGGATCCATGAACCCAGCAAGGGTTGCCAGTTTTTCTGCTGATGAGCTTGCATCTCGTGAACTCGCTCGTTGGCGAGAAATGGAAGTAAAGCATGTAAGTAATTTTATGAATTTAGACTGGTTTAAACAGGATTAAGCTGCAGTACATGTAGCACCTCTACTGATAAGGTTTCACAAAAAGAAACTTAGTTTCGTTTTGACACCAAATTCCACATTTTCAAAAATTAAGATTTTTCTGGGAATCATTTATGATTTGATTTTAATCAGCCCTTTGAATTATCATTACCCTTTATGTCTCACATGATGATTCCCAGATTTTTTCTGGATGGAAAGTATGGCTATTTGAGTAAAGAATGGCCACCTTGCGTCTCTGTCATGCACACCTAGGTGTACCGTAAAACCCCGCCTTTAAGACGGCCTGATTTTGGGATTTATTTTTCCCAACTAGGGGGTCGTCTTAAAGGTGGGGTTTTCTTATATAGGATTAAAGAGGAAACCATTGTATAGTTTTTTCACATAGGGGGGTCGTCTTAAAGGTGAGGTCGTCTTAAAGGAGGGGTTTTACGGTATGTGTTGATGGTGTGGTGTAATGTGTGTTGATGTCCTGCAGCACCTGCAGCTGATAGAGAAGTCAGAGAAGGAGGCCGCGCTGGAGGCAGCACACCTCGTCAAGAAGACGCACAAGGGCGACCAGGCTGTGGGTGAGGAGGACCTCAGCGACCTCACCCAGGGGGTAAGCACTCTAACAATCTGACACCTCACCCAGGGGTAAGCACTCTGACACCTCACCCAGGGGTAAGCACTCTAACAATCTGACACCTCACCCAGGGGTAAGCACTCTGACAATCTGACACCTCACCCAGGGGTAAGCACTCTGACACCTCACCCAGGGGTAAGCACTCTGACACCTCACCCAGGGGTAAGCACTCTGCCACCTCACCCAGGGGTAAGCACTCTAACAATCTGACACCTCACCCAGGGGTAAGCACTCTGACAATCTGACACCTCACCCAGGGGTAAGCACTCTGACACCTCACCCAGGGGTAAGCACTCCAACAATCTGACACTTCACCCAGGGGTAAGCACTCTGACAATCTGACACCTCACCCAGGGGTAAGCACTCTGACACCTCACCCAGGGGTAAGCACTCTGACAATCTGACACCTCACCCAGGGGTAAGCACTCTGACAATCTGACACCTCACCCAGGGGTAAGCACTCTGCCACCTCACCCAGGGGTAAGCACTCTGACACCTCACCCAGGGGTAAGCACTCTTGACACCTCACCCAGGGGTAAGCACTCTGACACCTCACCCAGGGGTAAGCACTCTGACGCCTCACCCAGGGGTAAGCACTCTGACGCCTCACCCAGGGGTAAGCACTCTGACATCTCACCCAGGGGTAAGCACTCTGACACCTCACCCAGGGGTAAGCACTCTGACGCCTCACCCAGGGGTAAGCACTCTCACGCCTCACCCAGGGGTAAGCACTCTCACGCCTCACCCAGGGGTAAGCACTCTGACATCCTGACACCTCACCCAGGGGTAAGCACTCTGACATCCTGACACCTCACCCAGGGGGTAAGCACTCTGACACCTCAGCCCAGGGGTAAGCACTCTGACATCCTGACACCCCACCCAGGGGTAAGCACTCTGACACCTCACCCAGGGGTAAGCACTCTAACAATCTGACACCTCACCCAGGGGTAAGCACTCTGACAATCTGACACCTCACCCAGGGGTAAGCACTCTAACAATCTGACACCTCACCCAGGGGTAAGCACTATTACAATCTGACACCTCACCCAGGGGTAAGCACTCTGACACCTCAGCCCAGCGAATTCAATATGTAATGGGTTCGACAGATTGAGTCTTGATTCGCCAATAGTGATATGGCTGCACCCAGGGTTAAGCACTCTGGATATACCTGACACCTCAGCCCAGGGGGTAAACACCTAGCACCTCAACCTGGGGTAAAGTCTAATACCTAAACTGTCCAAACTCCACTATCAGAGTCGCAGCGCTTCGCTTGCCACACTGAGTGCTGCCCTCCAATAGTATAAAATGTTCAGAGTATTTTACTAAACCTTACTTTTGTACCCGATTATGGCTGTGCCCTAATAAAATAGTTTTGGGCAATATTCTTTGTTGACTGAGGGTTCCGCTAAGTCAAAGGGAGCCGCTCTCTGACCAAATTCTCCCTCAGTTGAGATGTGTATGAGGACGGACAGCAACTTTGGAGATCAGGGCAGTTGAAATCTGTATGTATACACTTGATGAGGGCAGTGGGTCTGCTGGTAGACAGGGGTCTGCTGATCAACAGGGGCCAATTTGGCAAGAAAAATGGACAATTGAAAAAATTTCAAAATGGCAAAAATGTTGAAATGTTGAAAAAGTTCGAAAAGCTTCAAAATATCCACATTTGTTAACAAATGACATTTTTCCCTCCATGCTACTTGCTTAAAGACTGGTTGGCAGGAAGCAAGGTGGAACTGCATGACCAGGTCTATTGCAATGATGACCGGGGGATGGAGGAATATGTTGGGAATATATTGAAATAGAAGGGTAGCTTTTGCTGCAGTCTTTTCTGCAACTTCTCCCGCAACCCTGTCCTCTCTCTCACCTTACTAGATATATAACAACCCCCTCCTTACCCATCAACCCTGAGACTGGGGGGGGGGGACACACAATTTTATATTGACACGGGTGTGCGGCTGGACCTCTGACAACCCTTACCCTTAGTGAGAGGGATTTTTGACTCAGGGTTCCGCTGAGTCTAAGGGAGATGCCCACAGACCATTTTTTCCCTCATTTTGGAAGTCCAACTTTCAGGGGAGGCAGGGAAGCCATCAAGACAGGTGGGTGGGAGCCAATGAGTGGATAAGATAGATGGCATCAATACGAAGAGATTGATAGCACAACAAAAGAAATCAAACATCAATATCATATTGAAAAATGCGATACAAAAAGTGTCACAAAAATTTCTGAAATTGTCTGCAATGAAGCTCCTATGTAAATGTACTGTGGACTAAGCTTCATTGCTCACATGGTAGTATACGATTCTATGTTAAGTCTATGGGACGCTCAGGTGAGACACTTTTTTTAAGATATCTCGCCACCACACAACTAGCAGATCTGCATAATAGTAGAGGTCTCCTGCATGAAACTGCATGATATCAGAGAGCGACTTTGTCCGCACGGGAAAGTGAAGCTAGCCACCCACTGCACATATGCAGACAGGGCGGAGTGTCGCTGCTGACGCTCCGACCGACTCACTTTTTTGTCGACACGTAAATCGTTGGTTACGTGCTGCAGGGCGCTGACGCCCTGTCGCTGCTGACGCTCCGATCGACTCACTTTTCGGCCGAGACGTAAAACGGCGGGTACGCGCTGCAGGGCGCTGACGCCCACACCCAGCTGCTTGCCCACACCCACCTGCTTGCCCTCACCCACCTGCTTGCCCTCACCCACCGGTCAAAATCATCTGCACCGTACGTCTCCCGGTAGCCGACCGACACGGCGAAACAGAAACGAAGATGCTGTCGCAGTTTACGCTCAGACCGACTTGCTTTTTGGCCGAGACGTAAAGTGGCGTTTATGGGCTGGCGGGCGACAACGCCCACAGCCACCTGCTTGCCCCCAACCACCTGCTTGCCCACAGCCACCTGCTTGCCCACAGCCACCTGCTTGCACAGTCACCCGCTCACCTGAAATGAGATAACCTACATGTGTGACACAAGACTTCAGTGTAGTTTTTGATGAGGACCCTGTTTCTGCTGTCAGAAATGAGAAACAACGTATTGTTCTCAAATTAGATCACTCATTCGACTTCCTAATGACTCTCGTCGTGCGTCCAGACTCTCGGTCGGGCGTCCAGACTCTCAGGTGGGTGTCCGGGCTCTCGCTCGGGCATCCAGACTCTCGCTCGGGCGTGTGGACTCTGGCTTGCGCTTCCAGACTCTCAGTCCCCCTTGCCCCATGAACCCTGAGTCGCCCTGTGATGTTAGTCACTCTTCCTCTTTGATTGTGAAAAGTGCCTAGGTTGTTGTTTTTTAAGCAGAGAAATTACCCTTGGTAAGAGGGATTTTTGTGAAAAGTGCCTAGGTTGTTGTTTTTTAAAGCAGAAAAATTACCCTTGGTTAGAGGAATTTTAGTCAAAATTGACTTTGTTTGAAGAATTTTGGCAGAAAGTCCAATATATGACCCTTGTTTAGAGGGGTTTTGTTGAATTCACAGAAAGTTGACCCTGGTGAGAGGGATTTTGGTGAAAAGTGACCCTTGGTGGGAGGGATTTTGGTGAAAAGTGCCCAAAAACTACCCTTGCCAGCCGCACACCCGTGTATACAATATATAGGAAGTGACACCCCCCCCCCCCCCCCGGGACCCTGAGTCTCCTGTGATTTCAGTCACTCGCTCTCTTTGATATACATCCCACATCTCCATGTCTTGGTTAAGTGCTAGTAGGACATACAGAGGTTTTTTTAAATTCTGAAGTAACATGTATGTGTTGGGTTGTTACATTACCTTTCCACTTCTGTGTCTTTAGGGGCAGCCCCATGCGTCTGGCAGCCAGCAGTACGGAGGGGCAGACACGACTGACATGCATGAGCACCACCTGTTTGACAAGAACTGTAAGATCTGCACGGGTAAGGTGGCGCCCCCAAGTGTGCAACAGCAGGTCGCACCAGAAGTCAAGAAGGTCAAGTTCTCTGCATACATGTCTGCACGTGGCCGGGCACCCTCAGACCCACGCGACCCACGAACACGTGACGAGAACACAGAGAAACGGGAACCCAATGTAAATATAGCTGCTACCATTCTATTCTGTACATAAGCAACCTTTAGGCCACTATTTATGGTTTGAAAAGCAAGTTCTAGCATACTGTTTATTAGAGAGTGGTCATTTTTTAACAACTGGTTGTTGGCAGAATTTCACGTGAGGCCTACCAACATTTTTCTGGTGCCCCGGCGAGAGGGGTCCAAATTTTCTTGGTTCCACCCCCCCTCCCCCCAACAAAAACAGTTCTAAAGCGTTCCACATTTTTACTTCCTTCAGGTGAGTGCTGGCTTCTACAGGGAGATCGATCCTACTGCCATGCACAACCTGCCTCCCTTTGCCAGTTACCTGCGCGGAGATCCGCGTGACCCACGTATGGCGCGTTTGGCACAGAAACCACCCCCGCCACCCCCAGCACAACCAGAGGTGAAGACTGAGGCACCCGGCGACGTCTCGGCCGTCATCAACAAGACACTGGCACTGGTAGCATCTGCTCTGGATTCTAATGTGGTGACGTCAACAACAGCTGCAGCTCCCGCCTCGTTAGTATTTAATCTTCTCTACTCTGGGGGTCGACCGCTGCCTCATTAGTATAGAACTGTAGCAGAGCTGTGCAGTCAATATTTTTGCCACTTTGCATGTAAAATGTTAAGCATTCAGGGCCTCTGCAAATCAAATCCACACGTTTATTTTGTGTACATTTTCCGAGTCAGATTCTTTTTTTTTCCAACTGCTGGCGACAACAATACTGAGCTTATCCTGTGATCACTATAACATGTTATAATTTCAGTAAATTTTGCATTTCAATTCCTATATTTTCGGGGGAAAGATTTCTTGGAAATTGTATATTTTTCTCGGAGGGTGGTAGGATGCCTTTAGTATAGCTCCTGTCGTCTGGGGCAAACCACCACCTTGTTAGTTTTATAGCTTTTATGGACTAGGTAAACTGATTCCTGATAATCGATACTGTAGTATAGGGGATCAGTAATTTCTGTGCCCTAGTGATAATGTAATCACTGCTCTCCTCCCGTATCAATATAGTAACGTAGGAAGCACCTGGTGGATAACCAAGGAACTGTGATTTAACAGTTAACATTCTCAACTCTGATGTGAGCGATCCATTGTTTGATTCCCCGTAGTTTACTTTTCATACACAAATGTAAAATACTTTTCAAGCTTTTGAAAAGAACTTTATTAGGAAATGATTAAATTCGTTGACCTATGTTAACATGGCCGTGAATGTTGGAAAGTTAAGGCTGATTTTAATGGGATATCGGCCATTATAATTCGATAAAAGCCAATGTGCACATCTCATTTCTACAAGACTGCCTACCGGTACCCGTTTTGTGTTTGATACATCCAACTCTTCTGAAAGTACTGTAAATTCTCCCGTGTTAGCTGCACCTAGGCTTTTGGAGTATTTTGTAACCCGCACTGGCGGTTTGATTTGCGTATATAACCTGCAATTAATACATGAGAATTCACTTAGTTTTTCTGGGAGTCACCTCCAGAACTGGTTGTACAAAAGTGTGACTGGCTGACACCTGATATCATTTTTATTGCGGCCACCCATTTGGGTGTAATGGTATGGTCCTGAGGTGTGCTCACAGGTGCCAAGTCATGAGTCACCATTTTCTGGAGGAGTCTGGGGTCCCGCTGAAAAGTGACTGGCTGAAACCTGAGGTGTGCCTACACTGTACAGCAAGGCTGCCAAGTAGTACGCTTTTAGCGTATTAGTACGCAGTTTTCATCTAAATCCACTGAGAAAATGAAAAGTCATTTATAGGGGGTGTCAGCACTTTCTGGAGGAGTGGTACTGTCTTATCACGGGCCTAAAATTACAAAATTCACGATGGCCCCTGGCAAATTAGAGTTCTCTGGAAGAACCTGCATAGGAATCAATTGTCAAAAAAATTGTCTCTCACATAGATGAGTAGATTCTGGACAATTAACGCTATTTTCTTGGTATAAGGGAGTGGTCATTTTTTAACAACAGGGGGGGGTTGGTGGATTTCCGCGCGAGCGGGTCGAAATTTTTTTCGTCCCCCCCCCCCCCCGTGAGAGGGGTCAAAATTTTTTTCGTCTCCCCCCTCCAGCAGGTTGAAATTGAACGCGGCCGAACCCTTTGAGCTATAGTGATGCGCGGGCTTTTCCGCTAAAAAGGGGTGTAATTTTTTTGGTCCCCCCCCTCAAGAGGGGTCCAAATTTTTTTGGTCCCCCCCCTTCAAGGGGTTCAAATTTTTTTGGTCCCCCCCCAAATCTACCAACCCCCCCCCCCCCCTGTTGTTAACAAGAAAAATGTTGCTTTGACCACGGTCGGGGTTGCCACCCCTCCGTGGTCAAAGCCCCACTTTTCTTGCATCCATGAATATCCTGACGTGGCTCTGACATGCATTGTAGGCCCCTAATGAATGATTAATAATTGATATAATAAATATATTTTATTGTCCACCCTACCATTTGCCACGCCTCCTCTTTCCTATTAAAATGGGAACAGAAAACTATGGTAAGATGTAGGGGCCTAGGCCCAGATAATCCTGGTATGGAATTGGCTATACCTACCAGGTAGGCCTACATGGCCTAGGCCTAGGCTATAGGCCTTTGTCTCTAATAGTGTCGGAAGGAGGGGGGCATGATAATATTTTAGGCAATGTACCGCCGGTACTGAGAGTATTGCCGGGAAGTATTGGAATCATAACTCGCACCATATATAATCTGAGACTGCATTGTAGTCCTATCTAGGTAATTAAAATATTAGTAATATTACCTAGGCCTATCACTACTGGAGATTAAAATGGGATGCGTCTCTTACCTAAATGTTCGAGAGAGACTGTACATGCTCTATCTCTGTGACAAACTGCGTTTTATCTCACTGCCCTCTATCTCACGGCAAAGTATGGGCCTTTCTCACGGCAAAGTATGGGCCTTTCTCACGGCAAAGTATGGGCCTTTCTCACGGCAAAGTATGGGCCTTCCTCACGGCAAAGTATGGGCCTTTCTCACGGCAAAGTATGGGCCTTCCTCACGGCAAAGTATGGGCCTTTCTCACGGCAAAGTATGGGCCTTTTTTGCGGCAAACTGGGCCTTTCCCATGGCCATCTGATGCGACAAAATCAAAACAACTGGCGTTGCTAGGTGACGTCGTGACGTTGCTAGGTACAGTGGCGATGTTGCTAGGCACCGTAGCGGTACTATTACGTCACTGTCTGGAGCACTCTCCCGGCCACTTGCGCAATCAATAATAATCATCCCAAAATCTAATTAAATAGCCTACGACAGAGAAGATTTAATACCTAATAGTTATAGGCCTAGACATAGGTTTCCGACCATACCTAAATATACATTTTCTAAGCCTAATATTTCTTTATTTTCGTTACCACAATCTGTCCTGGTGACGTCACAGTGCCCCATGGCAGTGCCCATGCAAACCGAAACCATTAATAGGGTAGCCTTGACGTTGCTGCGCAACGTCAGGTCGCTACGCTCCGGCAACCCCAAAAAAATGACCACTCCCTAAGATAGATATTTTTGGCTGTGATGTCCAATATGGGAATGGCGTCAGTCTCTCATCAGTGTTAGATAAGCCTGATTGTCACTGTGGCTGGTTGCCATGGCAACCCAAAAGGAGTCAGTAGGTACTGGGGGTTAGTATAATAGGAGTGTCATGGCAACCATCACCTAGCGGGGAGGATTGACCCCCACCCCCATCAAGTGCCTGATCTGGATGAGACTTTGAGGAAATAGACACATACTTTGCTAATAACTATAGTTCATCCCTGGTGTGATGGCAAGCTCTTCGTTTTTGCTAACAACTATAGTTTATCCTCATTGCAATGGCACATTACATAACTTGTTAAATTTTGAGTATTGGGAGTTACCATTAAATCTGAGGAAATAGACCGCCTACTTTGCTAATAACTATAGTTCATCTCTGGTGTGATGGCAAGTTTTTCGATTTTGAGTATTGGGAGTTACTATTAAACTTGAGGAAAGTGGACCACATACTTTGCTGATAACTATAGTTCATTCCTGGTAGGATGGCATGTTAAAAAAAAAAAAATCAATTTTGAGTATTGGGAGTTACCATCAAATTTGAGGAAATAGACCACATACTTTGCTAATAACTATAGATTATCCCTGGTGTAATGGCATGTCAGATGTTTTTCCAATTTGAGTATTGGGTGTTACCATTGATTATAAGGAAAATGGGTCACTTAGGGAGTGTTCATTATTTATGGCAGGGGGGGGTGAGCATTTGGCAAATCGAATACGTCAAAAATAATTGCCCCCCCCCCCCTCAGAATAGGTTGAAAAAAAAGCCCCCCCCCCCCTCGAAATAGGTTGAAAAAAAAGCGCCCCCCCCCCCCTCACCCTGGATCATTTTCAACTTTATTACAAAAACGATGTTGGTGTCTAATAATTGTATGCATTTAATCCTGGGCACTTTTTTCCTACAATTTACTACCTTGCAACAAATACATCCATTCGTAAGGTGTTTTAGTGTAAACGTCTCATGATACTCGCTAGTGAGTGATAATAGTCAAACCTCAGCTTATAAATTGGAAGCTCCCATACCCTCAGTGCTTACATGAGGCCGGCACTTCTTTGAAGACTGACAAAACGGTGGGCTATTCTGAGTGTCAGAAGTGATGCAGTGAGAAATTTGCTGGGAGTTATATTGACATAATTTGGTAAAATATAACACAGGCTGTTACCAAAATTCGCGACATTTCAACATACTAAATTCGCGACATTTTTAGGAATACCCCTTAAAAAAAAGCCCCCCCCCCCTAAGAATAGGGTATAAAAAAAAAGCCCCCCCCCTTTGGATACCCCTAAAAAAAATTGCCCCCCCCCCCTCAAATGCTCACCCCCCCCCCGGCCATAAATAATGAACACTCCCTTACTTTGCTAATAAATATAGTTTATCCCTAGTGTTATGGCAACTTTTTAGATTTTGAGAATTTGGAATTACCATTAAATTTGAGGGAAGTGGACTGCATAATTTGCTGATAACTATAGTTCATCCCTGGTGTAATGGCAAGTACTTTCGATTTCCAGCATTAGGAGTTCCCATTAATTTTAAGGAAATAGAGCATATACTTGCTTATAACTATAGTTCATCCCTGGTGTGTTAAATAACTTTTTTCAATTTGGGTACTGGGAGTTACCATTAAATTTGACAGCCCTTTAATTACGGCATAGTGCTTCAAGTGGACAGTGGTGCAATCATTTCTCCTTGGTCATAGCCCTTTAAGGACAACATAGTACTTCAGTTATTTCTCCTTTAATCAAGATTTATTTTAGGAATCTGCAGTGCAAGTGTTTAATCATTCTGCTTTGGCTTCTTCCCAAATTCTGTTTTACTAATTGGCTACTTTTTTACTGGTTTGGCCTCAGACATTGCACTTCCTTCCTCCAATCGATTTTTTCCTACAACTTCACCTCCACATTTGTTTACAAATGGCATGTGCCCTTACATCCTTCTTGTTAAGGATTAAATTTGTTGCCTGGACTTGTTTACCTTAGACTGCCATAAAGCTTGTCCCAATATTCCATCTAACACTTTACATTGCAGGTCCACAGAGCCAGCTGTACAGTCTGGGCTGGACAAGAAGCCAGTGTTGTCTCCCTCCCCGACCTTCATCTGGAAAGGTGGCATATTCATGGCCGATCTGGGCAAGTTTATAGCCAACGCCTTCCGTGTATCAGGGGATGTGGATGGTCTGGACAAGGTATGTGACTTTGATGCTGATCCAACAGCACAACTTATATATCCTCAAGTTCAACCCTCCATGTAGTAAGGTCACTTGGAAAAGATTACATGTATTGGCTTCCGCGCGCATTCCTTAAAAAGGGCCACACTGGTTCTTTTTTTCATCATTTTAGAAAAATATTGCTTAAAATGGCCGCATGAAAGAATATTTCAGCAATACAATTTGAAAGTTACTTATATCTGAGCTTTTAATTGGTGTAGAAATGTAATTTAAAGGGCGTTTTATATCCTTATTTCCTCAATGACCATTAATGACCATCAATGACGAGGAAAAATGAAAAAAAGCCTAAGAAAATTATGACTTTTGTTTCCATTGGTTTTAAATTGATGTAAAAGAATAGCTACTTATGGTTTTAGCAGAATACTCACTCTGTTTGTAATACGAATTCAAACATCAGAATCACAAGTGTTAGTGTGTGGGTTTATAATTGTGTGTGTGTGTTTTTATCCATAACTGGGGACTCAAATTAGAAAAATGACCTTGGAACTGGGGACTTGAAACTTAACAGGGGACTTCACCCAGTCCCCACTTAATTGAGACCTGTTTTGGGCAGGAAATAGCATTGTGATACCTGAAAATTGGTTTTCTGCAAAAGTCCTTAGTTGCAATGAAAAATCCACCACTTTTCCTACTCATACACTGCCATACACAGAAGGCTGCCTAGTACCCAGTTCCAGGTGGAATTCCCAATGCTATGCCAGACATACAAATAACCAATATGGCCACTCATGTGAGTGATATTATGTTTTTAGAAGTCAAGACAATACAATCAGTAGTGTTGCAGAGCTCCTAAACCCGTCCCAAGGCATGGTCCCCAGTTGCCAGCACAGATCCTGAGTCCCCAGTTCCCAGCATAAACATGTAAAAGTGTGTGTGGGTTTATAATTGTGTGTGAGGGTTTATTATTGTGTGTGGGTTCATAGTTGTGTGTGTGTTTGGGTTTAAAGTTGTGGGTTTATAATTGTGTGTGGGGTGGGGGGGGGGGGGGTTATAGTTGTGTGTGGGTTTATATTTGTGTGTATGTGTGGGTTTATAGCAGGGTTCCCACAGAGGAATGACTAGTATGAGACAATCCACTTAGCGGAACTCTGTGACTAGAGTTTCACCTGCCGAAACCACATTACTTATACGAGACAGGCCAGCTTGCGTGAGGGTGTAGCACACACCAGCTCCCATAGGCTGTAGTGCTTACGAATGCTGGTTCCATATTTTAAAATAGTAATTCTGTGAATTAAAAAATGATTCCACCACTGATGGATAGATACCCTGCAAACAAGATCTCGGGCAGAACGTGTGCGGTTCTTGAGTCACAACTCGGGATCCCTGCGAGAATTGTGCACGTATCTGGCACGAGAATATGTGAACAGCTTTTGACTGTGTCATATTCTGTGGAATTCCACGTTATTTATATCAAATTTGGGAATTGAACGTTCGCAACAGGGTAGAATCCGGGTAGGTCACAATGACACAAGAAAGGCACGAGATATTCCCAGAGTTGTGAACATGTCCTTATTACAATCAGAACTTGGGAATTGAACGTTTCCAACTGGGTAGAATCCGGGTAGGTCACAATGACACAAGAAAGGCACGGGAATTGAACGTGCACAACTGGGTAGAATTCTACCCAGTTGCGAACGTTCAATTCCCAAGTTCTTATTGTAATAAGGATATGTTCACAATCCTTGGGAATATCTCATTCCTTTCTTGTGTCATTGTGACCTACCCGGATTCTACCCAGTTGCGAACGTTCAATTCCCAAGTTCTGTTTGGAGGGTATGGACTTGTAGTTTACAATACTTTAGACCCTTTTCACCTCATGGGACATGATTAGTCATAAGAACTGCTGATCTAACAGGTACTTTGGATATTTTAGCCCGAAACTCACCCCCGTGAATGCTACGCTATGGGTGGGTGGGTGGATTTATGATTGTGTGGATTGTGTGTGGATGTATTTGTGAGTGAATGGGTTTAGGATTGTGTGTGGGTTTATAGTTGTGTGTGGGTTTATAGTTGTGTGTGGGTCTATAGTTGTGGGTGGGTGGGTTTATGATTGTGTGTGGGTTTATAGTTGTGAGTGTGAGTGGGTGGGTTTATGATTGTGTGTGGGTTTATATTTGTGAGCGTGAGTGGTGTATGATTGTGTAGGCTTATAGTAACACAGTGCTCTATGTTCCTTCCAGGACCTGCCAGACACCATTGAGATCAAGGGTCGCATTATGCCAGACCAGATTTGGGAATACGTCACCCGTATTCGCCACTCTGCAACGCGAGACCTCATTGTCATACGCTTCCAACCAGCAAACGACGCAGAGAAAAGCAACTACGTGCAGCTGTACTCGTACTTGAGTGGCAGGAACCGGTGCGGCGTGGCCGGCCACTACGGAAAGGCCGTGAAGGACATGTACATCGTGCCCCTCGCTGCACACAGCCGCATCCCCACCGCACTCTTACCATTTGAAGGCCCAGGTTGGTACAGCACCACATTATCCTCACAGCACCGTAGCACACCATGCTGCCTTTTCCATGCATAAATAGGTACAATTATTATAGGTTGCTTTCAAAATTCAATATGATTTCCAGTTTCTCGATAACAATTTGTTTGTTGTAAGTGAAGGTGTTAAGAGAATAAATCCTTCTTGTAGGTTTGGGCACCAACCGGCCACATATGTTACTTGGTGTCATAGTGCGACAAGGGTTGCGCCGCCTCATACAGCCGTCAACAACCTCAGACTCTCTGAACCTGGCCGAGATAGGATTACAGCGCAAGCAACCCACCCCATCAAAACCAGTACAAAAGACGCCCACCTCGCGTCGGGACCCTCGCCGGGACCCCCGTCTGGCACGGCAGCTGGAGGCCGCCCCGCCCGCTCCCCCCGTGAGTAGGCTACCACTCTATGTACTAACTGTCTGATGGCCTAACATGGTGTTGGAGCTAGTTGTTAGACCGTTTCCTATGTCATGTCTATTAAATAAAAGTGTGTCCCTCTCCCAATCCAGTTCAAACAACCTGCCAGTTTGCACATGGGTCCTGGTTATCATATTAAACATGTAGACGCCATGAGAAATGTTAGTTTTCTCTTCTGCTCGGTTAAGGATAATGAATTGATTAACAAAATAATTTCTACCAACATAATGTTTAGTGCCAATAATGATAATTGATATTGTCTGGCCTGTTTCGTTATGGTAAAAAAATTCTAGCTTTTACAGCTCAAAACATAAACGCTATGCAAATACATGGGTATGCAAGATGGTAATTTCTATGGCATTCCAAGCGACGAGAATTCCTAGATCCAATACCGATAATTAGTTTTTTAGGGGAGATGTCCGTCACTAATTTTGTAGAAAAATTCAAATTAGGGACCATACCATTTTCACAGGCTCCAAAAAGAGGAACAATGATCCCACCGCAGCCAGACCGCCCCAACACGCCACCCCTTCACCTGATGCCCCCCGACCAGCCGTATGCAGGAGACCTGGCCGCTTCTGCCTATGGCACAACTGCCACGCAAAGCGACGCCTCATCAGACGAGGACGATACCCATGACATGATCATTAAACAGTTTGGCAAGTCAGGGGCAGCTATTGGAGCAGAGATGCAGAATGAGGAAACAAATGCCAAAGACGCTTCAGCAAAGAAAGCAGGGGATGATGGTGAGTACTGCGGTAGCAGTCTTATGACACTGGCACAAGGGGGAATTTTGAGGAAGTGATATTACGTGATTCTGACTGCCTTCCCGAATCATTCTTGTAAGTGTTACTGGTTAACTTAGACGTTTCAAACCAAATGACTACCGTCCTTTCTTGTTTAAGGCCTATCTACATGATAGATTGCTGTTGTGCATATTACCTGTTGATGTGTAAGATAAAGTAACGCTGTGTGTTGTGTGTTGCAGGTGACAAGCCCTACTCCCCGTCCATGGTGGACATGGAGGATGACGATGCTGAGGCACCGTACGAACCAGGCGACGATATAGACCTGGACCTGCCACCCCCTGCAGCTACACCCGACGACACACCCCCAGCCCCCCAGACCAAACCCACCCCACTGCCAGCCCAGGCAACAACCCCACTGGCAGGCCTTGGGGCACTCAACATTGCAGCTATTCTAGGACAAGTCTCAACAGCTACAAATTCCAGTGAAATGACAGCAGCTATGGTGGCAACCCTAGCCGCGACTGCCTCCTCCTCAGGTCTGGAGGGACAAAAGATTATGCTCTTAGAGCTAACCAAGAAGATTGATGAACAAAAGAAAATGCTTAAAATCAAGAAGAGTGTGGTGAAACCAGAAACAGATGCTGAAACTGAGGTTGTGGCAGGTTCACAACCAGTGGAACAGCCAGCCACCAACATGGAGGTGGATGCTGTGCCACACATTCCGCTGCCTGTTCCTGCGCCTGTCCCCGCGCCTGCCCCCGCTCCTCCCATGGCACAAGTCACACAGCCTCCACAAGGTCTGCATGTGCCTAAAGTGTCACAGCAGGCCCAACAACCTGATACTGATGTTACACCTATTGTGTCAATCCCATTACCAGAAGAGCACTTACCTAACTTTGCTCTCAAACGCCTCTCTAAGAAGATGGGTATTAAAATGCCAGATGATTCACCAAAGACTGAAGCAGCTGTTTCAAAGCTTGCCGATAGTGCGGAGGCTAAGGACGATGCGTCAGAAGCAGATAGTGAGGACAGTGAGCCCGCAGTTGCTGCAGCTGACAAGGTGTCTGCAGCGTCCGAGGAGAGCCGTGCAGACACGCCACCAGCCGCCGCCCTGCCAATCCTACCAGAGGCTATACAGCAGCTCTTCTCGCAGCACACACTGCAGGACCTCATCGGCCTCGTCAAACACACAGGCATCACCACAGCCGACCCCGCAACCACCAGCACAGCACAACTGGAGAAGGAGGAACCAGCCACGTCACATGTAGACAAAACAGATGATTTGGAAGAGGCAATGAACAACCCTGGTGGCATGTTTGAAATCATGCGCCGTAACACTGAAGCTATCTTTGGAAAAAATACGGTGCAAGCACAGCCAGTAGAGGAGAGGGTCGGCCCCAGCGCGGAGGTGGCGGACGGTGCAGCTGAGGAGGAGGAACCCCTGTGGAAGCCGTCATCCAGCCACATCCCCCCAGAACTGGCGCAGCCCAGTCATGACCAGGACAAGCAGCACGCCCCCTGGAGGAAGGAGTCTGGCAGCAGAGGTGCAGCAGCTGGAGGGCCGCCCTACACACCCCCGAGCAATACCCCTGCCGTGCCCAGCACAGCAGCACCAGCAGGCGGCAAACTCCGCCAGCAGCCGCCCACCACCACAGCCCCACCCTCAGCCAAGCCCAATGCCTTTGGGCTGGATGAGATGTTCCTCACGGGGCAGGACGTCGACATGCGCGTCCTGCCTACAGTGACACTAGCCAGTAACAAGCCCCCTACATCTGTGCCTACAATTACCTCTACAGAGAGGCCACCTGACTTCCAGCCCAGTAAAGATTCTGTTCTAAAGTCCTCATCACCCACTACGTCTCCTTTAGACCTGGTCCCCTCAGTAGTGAGAGCGAAGGCTGCACAGGCAGCAAAGGAAGGTGCCAAGCCGGCTGTCGGCATTCGGTTTTCTTTGACGCCATCAAAATTGCCTCAACACTCTAATGTAAAAAAAGGAACATCAGCATCAGAAGCTTTTGAGCTCCCGAAATCAAAAATGAAGATCGAGTTGAAATTACCGAAGTTTTTGGAAAAAAAGAAAGAAGCTATTGCAGAAGAGTCCAATGTTGCAGCGAATGCAGAAACAAGGGTGGTGAATATTGACTCAGCGAAGGTCCCTGCAGCGCCAGTACCCCAGGCTACGGCACCCCAGGCTACGGCACCCCAGGCTACGGCACCCCAGGCTACGGCACCCCAGGCTATGGCACCCCAGGCTACGGCACCCATTGATGTGAAGACCCCGAGAACTTCACAGTACCCTAAAGCTATGCATGACGTCACTACCGCCGTCATTCAGGACGTAGAGGACCCCAAATTTACTAAAGCTGTGTCAAAGAGCAGAACAGCAGTGAGCGCACCATCTGTGCCCTTAGCGGCAGCAGCCTTAGATGTGTTAAGCATACCCCTGCCAGCTGCACCTCTCCCCGCCACAGCAAAGAAGGCAGCCGACAGACGAGCAGACAAGACCAGAGACTGGAAGGAATCACCTTCAAGATCTCAGTCCAAAGAGAAATCTAAGCCCAAGAGGTCACATTCTAAGGATAGAGGTCGTAGGAAGTCCAGGTCCAGAAGTAAGGAGCGTGGCAGAAGAGACAAACGCTCCCGGTCACAGTCACAGGACAAACCCTCCAGGTCCTCCAGCAAAGACAGACGGTCACGCTCACGCAGTAGGGATAAGTCAAGGAAGAGATCACGCTCCAGAAGTAGAGATAGGCGAAGAGATCGGTCGCGAAAGAGTCCAAATCGTAGACGGAGCAGTCCATTCAAGTCCCGAGACCGTCGCCGCAGCCCAGAGAGAGGCAGGAGAGGGAGAAGTCCAGACAGGAGAGACAGGAGGAGGAGTCGGTCAGGTAGTCGGGAAAGACGTCGTTCGGAGCGGGATGATGACAGACGATCAAGAAAAGCTGATGATGAGAAAAAAGCTTTATCTCAGCAAGGCCATGAACATGATAAAAACAAGGTCTGGAGCAAGGGGCCAACAGCTGCTGATCCTAAGGCAGATGTAGGATGTAGTGATTCCGACAAGGCGGCCAGTGTGAAGGCAGTGGCTGGTGCACGGCCCCTGGGCCTGCCGCCACATGAGCCACCCATGTTCCCTGTTGGTCAGCCATGGCAGACAAGCCCCCCGACAGCCGCGCCCACCCCTCCCCTGCTGCCCACCTTTGACAAACCTCCCCCAGGGTTTGTAGGACCTCCGCCACGACACCTGCAGGACAGTCCTGTAGCGGCCCGGGAGGCTGCAGGAGCAGCCGGGCCTGCCTGGACTTCCTTAACACCCACGGGTAGCAGCCCAACCAAGCCGCCCCCGACAGGACCAGACAGCCGGACACACCTACCACTGCCACATCTACGTCGGCATCGCTCTGAAGAACAAGATGACCAAAACCTGACAGGTGATGTGGATCTAAGAGGTCCACCGCCTGCTAAACGCCCACGAGGCATGGGTGATTCCTCAAGGGACAGTTTGAGTGATCGGCACATGCAAAGTAGATCTGACTCTGAGAGACCATTTGTGAGGCCAGTACGATCAGATGGTGCTTCCACAAGACCAGGAGACACGCCTCCAAGTTGGGAGAGAAAGGCTAGTGTTGACAGTCCAAAGGGCAATAAGGACATGGATGAGCGTATACCTCCCCAGCTACGGGGCATGCCTGGTGAGCGTCCACCAAGCAGTCTGCTTGTACAAAGCCCCAACAGCCTTCTTGATGAAGGTCTACTTGGAGACAGTCCAGTTTCTGCTGACAGAGATTTGAGGCTTTCCAACCCCAGAGAGCTTCAGAAGTTGTCGAGTCCCACCCTGCGGGGGCCTGCTGCTGTGGACCCTCGGCAGCCACCCAGCAGGAGGCCTGAACCTCTCCAGGGTACAACCGGCAAAGATGCAGCAGCAAGGGGAGGTCCTCAGTCACAAGCAGCATCACCGGGTTTACCCTCAGTCAGTCAACAAGAGGTACCCTCTGCACCCCCGACCATGTTGCCATTGACGCTGTCTGACAAGGACTGGGAGCAGCTGAGGAAGGTGCAGCAACAACTGACGTCGCTGCCGCCCGGGGCGCTGCAGCTGCCGGCCCCTGGCACCGAGGCAGCTGCTGCTGCCGGGCGGCAGGCATGGCCCATACTGGACAGAGAGGTCTCCTTACCTCGGTTAGACAGACCTCCCCCTGACTTTAGTAGGCCACCACCTCAGATGGAGAACCGGGCACACCGACTAGCAGATGATGTGCTGGGGAGGACCGGTGGTCCCCCTCAGGATGTAGATCATCGGTTAGTAAGAAGTGGTTTCTCTGACAGGCAGCGTGGTCCAGACGCAGACCACTCCCCTCGGGACTATGGTGATAGCAGGCCCTATTCACTTGGAGATCCACGGTCACGAGGTGGCAAACACCCCAGAGATGCTCCGCCTGGTCCATCACGAGGACCAGCCATGCGAATTGGGCCGCCTCACGACTCACGGGGCGCGCCACCCACTGACAGAGAGTACAGTGACGTTGACCACAGGACAGAGTTTGGTGCTCATGGTCGGCGGCGGCAGCCAGATGAGCAGGAGCTGTACCCTCCTGCTCAGAGAAGGTGTGACATGCCGGGGGGGCGTGAGTCGGAGCCCAAGTCAGAGCAGTACATGGCGCCCCCTGAGCAGCAGTTTGAGGACTTTGACATGAGGAGTGCGCCCCACGGCCCTCCCCCCAGCCTGCACGGCCCACCACCAGGCTTTGGGCGCGGGGCTCCTCCACCCCCATTCCCACCCTTTGGCCAAGGCCCACCACGTATGCGCATGTCGGGCCCGCCACGTCGCGGCAGGGGTGCCATGCCGCCCCGGATGAGAGGAATGCGCCCCGTGCGACCACCACGCTATTAAACAGGGCACAGGCACTGTAGGCATTTGATGGCAGAGAATGTACATTAAAAACAGCAATATGAACTGTTGACCTATACATTTAAAGAGTTGTGCAAAATGACCTGTTGTGGTGAAACACAACTTCACCTAATTACAAGTCAGCCATTCTCGTCAAGTATTGATCCTCTCCTTAAAAAGCCAAAGTGAGAGGGAAGGTTGCTGAACTTATCCCTGTTTCCGCTCATCATTTAGTCATGCCTCCCTGTAACATGTTGCCATCACAGCACTGCAGCCATGAACCATGATTGCCACAAACAGTTCACAAAGTCATGTTACAGCAACGAACCAAGCTGTGCTGCTCCATTTACCGGAGGCAATTGTCATTTCCATCTTGAACGCAAGACATTTTATTTTCTAATTGCATTCTAAAAGCCTATATATAGCATATTAAAAGTAGGATTTCTATGATGATAGATCGCAAGTTGTTAAGGGAGATGTTGTTATTTGTGTGTTGTTGGGGCAATCCTTGTTCCACGTGTTAAGGTGTGAGAGTATCAAGGTGTGTGAAGGATGACCCATAGTCAGTCAGTGTTTACTCTCCATGGCTATTACCCTCAGTGTATGCACATGGCTATTGGAAACCAGTGGGCTCATGTTTGGCGTAGATAGGTTGCAACAAGGGACTAACTGAAAAAGGTACCTTGTCAAAAAGCATATCTCGCGTTGTCTCAAATAGCATTTCTCCCATAGTCTTAGGCATATCTCCGGTAGTTTTTAAACGCCACCCCCTAACTTTCTGAGATTCCTACATAAATGGGTTCGCTGGTAGTTAGATTATCAGTTTAACAAAGATAAGAAAGAAAGAAAAGGGGCTTGAGAGGCGAAGCCGGCCCCGAGCACCAAACTATCTATTAGAGTAGATTGTGTTCATGTTGTTGTGCCATCTAGAGCAGTAAGAGATTTTTTTTGTAGAGGCACCTTTTTCAGTTAGTCCCAGTGTGCCCATAGGTAGGTGCTCACTGAAAATCTATGCTCCTGTCACACATACTATTTCGAAGTAACTACTTTCATGTGCCGAGATTAAAGGGCCATGTGCACAGGATCATGATATTGTTCACCCAGTGTCTGCATACATACAAACATGTCATATTGTTGTTATATTTCTTACTTCAAGGGTCGACCGTGTTGTTTATCCAGAAATTGAGAAAATAGGGCAGGTTTAACCGTTCAGTTAGGATGCTGTAAGGTAGAAAGAATGGTGCAGGATAAGATTGTACATAATGAAGAGGCCTGTATGTTCGTGATCCACCACCACCACGCCTCAGCCACATGTTGTTCTGCTGTATCGACCTCTGTACATAGACTGCGTCCCCCCCCCCCCCACCCTCTGCGGCCTGGTACATGGTCCGCCCTAAAACAACCACAGGAAGATTCAGGTATGTCAGCTCCCAAAGAAACTTCATTGACAAAAGATGCAGTATATGTTTAATGTGTATAAAGCCTGCTGGATGAAGAGAGGTTAATATACACAGCTGTATTTTGTTCGCAGCCCGCACATCTTCTCATCCCTTATTCTTCTGAGGACCGAGAAATAAAGAACCCATTCCTGTCTTCAACACAGTCTGCAACTACATGTAATTTTATTTACATCGTGAACATTGACCCACTTCATTGTTTAGCTTTTAAGAATGCACAAAACCCACAAGTTTTGTCTGTACAAATCATGTTTCATGAAAGTATTATGCTTTGCAAAAAAAATAAAGCATAGGATAAAAGTATGTATTGTTTGTCTATTCTGTATGTGTCGTGATGAGGGTAATATTTTTGTGAGACCATGAGTGAAAAGAAATGTTTTTGGAGATTTTAATTAGTTTAAAACACATGATTTAGAACTATTAATATCTCCAGCCTCTTTCTAATTATATTAATGTGTATGTGGACGGACAGCTACTGTCATTACAATATCATATTTGGAGGATGCTGTACAATAATAATTTATAGATGGAAAAGAGGGTACCATGAACCCAGATCATATATATAGCCTTTTACAGTGTATTTTCAATGCGTGCAGTCTTAAATTGAGCATAAAACTGATAATTAGCTGAAATCTAAGCTGAATACTGAGGAATAATGTTTAACGAAGTAGGTAGGACATGAAGTATGGTCATATTGCACATTCTGGTTCATTTTTAGCGAAATTATTCTTTGAGCTGTAATCATCGGACTATGCCACTTTAGCGTCTATACTTATATTTATATATACTTCTTACATTGGTGGCAAGCTTCAGTTCAGTGGACTACTGACAGCACCCTGCTTCACCTACACAGTGATACACTCATGCATCATGACTCATGTTCATTAACCCTTTAAGGACAGTACGCTGCTTCAGCTACACAGTGATACACTCATGCATCATAACTCCCGGACACTAACCCTTTAGGGACACCACCCTGCTTCGCCTACACAGTGATACACTCATGAATCATAACTCCTGGACACTAACCCTTTAAGGACAGTACGCTGCTTCAGCTACACAGTGATACACTCATGCATCATAACTCCCGGACACTAACCCTTTAAGGACAGCACCCTGCTTTACTTACAGAGTGATACACTCATGCATCATAACTCCCGAACACTAACTCTTTAAGGACAGTACCCTGCTTTACCTTCACAGTGATACACTCATGCATCATAACTCCCGGACACTAACCCTTTAAGGACAGCACCCTGCTTTACTTACAGAGTGATACACTCATGCATCATAACTCCCG
The DNA here is from genome assembly GCA_947462335.1 of Harmothoe impar. Taxonomy (NCBI): domain Eukaryota; kingdom Metazoa; phylum Annelida; class Polychaeta; order Phyllodocida; family Polynoidae; genus Harmothoe; species Harmothoe impar. The sequence continues at coordinate 33,693,831 of OX381718.1, forward strand.
AACACTAACTCTTTAAGGACAGTACCCTGCTTTACCTTCACAGTGATACACTCATGCATCATAACTCCCGAACACTAACCCTTTAAGGACAGTAGCTGCCTTAGCTACACAGTGATACACTCATGAATCATAACTCCTAGACACTAACCCTTTAAGGACAGCACCCTGCTTCACCTACACAGTGATACACACTCATGAATCATAACTCACAGACACTAACCCTTTAAGGACAACACCCTGCTTTACCTACACAGTGATACACTCATGCATCATAACTCCCGAACACTAACCCTTTAAGGACAGCACCCTGCTTTACCTACACAGTGATACACTCATGCATCATGTTCATTAAACCTTTAAGGACAGTACGCTGCTTCAGCTACACAGTGATACACTCATGCATCATAACTCCCGAACACTAACCCTTTAAGGACAGCACCCTGCTTTACCTACACAGTGATACACTCATGCATCATGTTCATTAAACCTTTAAGGACAGTACGCTGCTTCAGCTACACAGTGATACACTCATGCATCATAACTCCCGGACACTAACCCTTTAAGGACACCACCCTGCTTCACCTACACAGTGATACACTCATGAATCATAACTCCTGGACACTAACCCTTTAAGGACAGTACGCTGCTTCAGCTACACAGTAATACACTCATGCATCATAACTCCCGGACACTAACCCTTTAAGGACAGCACCCTGCTTTACCTTAACAGTGATACACTCATGCATCATAACTCCCAGACACTAACCCTTTAAGGACAACACCCTGCTTTACCTACACAGTGATACACTCATGCATCATGTTCATTAACCCTTTGAGGACAGTACGCTGCTTCAGCTACACAGTGATGCACTCATGCATCATAACTCCCGGACACTAACCCTTTAAGGACAGCACCCTGCTTCACCTACACAGTGATACACTCATGCATCATGTTCATTAACCCTTTGAGGACAGTACGCTGCTTCAGCTACACAGTGATGCACTCATGCATCATAACTCCCGAACACTAACCCTTTAAGGACAGCACCCTGCTTCACCTACACAGTGATACACTCATGCATCATAACTCCCGGACAATAACCCTTTAAGGACAGCACCCTGATTCACCTTCACAGTGATGCACTCATGCATCATGGCTCATGTTCATTAACCCTTCACACACTAAACACACACTACACACACTCATACACTACATACATTCAAACACTTAACACACACTAACTACACACACTCACACATGACACTCAGACACATTACACTCACACCCATTACACTCACACCCATTACACTCACACACATCACACTCACACACTACACACTCACACACTACACACACTCAAACAATACACTCACACACTACTCACTCACACACTCACACATTACACTCACGCACATTACACTCATACACATCACAATCATACACATCATACACACACACTACACATACTCCCAGACTACACACACTCACACTCGAACACTACACACATTCACATTCAAACATTCACACAAAACACACACTCACACACTACACACACTCACGCAAACTCACACACTACACACTCACATTCTACACACACTACACTCACACACTGAACATGCACTACACACTCACATTCAAACACTCACAGACAACACACACACACTACACTCACACACTTTACATGCACTACATACTCACACACTATACTAATTCACACACTACACTCACTCACACACTACACACACTACAACCACTCACACACTACACACACTCACACACTACACATACTCACACACAACACACACTCACACACTACACACACTCATACACTACACTCACTCACACACTCAAACATTACACTCACTCATACACATCACACTCACACACCTCACACATTACACCTACACACTACTCACTCACACACATTACACTCATACACATCACACTCATACACATCACACACACACTACACACTACAATCACTCACATTCAAACACTCCCAGACTACACACACTCACACACTACACACTCACACCCTACACACTACACACACTCACACACTACACACATCCATGCACTACACATACTCACACACATCACACACTACCACACTACACACACTCACTCACACACTACATGCACTCACAACTCACACACCACACACTCTCACGACTCAGACATTCACACGCTACACACACTTCACACTAAACACACTACACATACTCACACACTACACTCAAACATTACACTCACTCACACACCTCACAAATTACACTCACACACTACTCACTCACACGCCTCACACACTCACCAACCTCACACACTCAAATATTATACTCACACTCTACACTCACACACATTACTCACACACTCACACACTACACACACACACACTTTGCACTCACACACTCACATTCAAACACTATACTAATTCACACACTACACTCACTCACACTCTACATACACTCACACACTACACACTACACACTCTCCACTCACACATTTACACACTAAACACACTCACACACTACACAGACTCACACACTACACACAATACACACACTACACACACCACACACTACACTCACACACTTAACATGCACTACACATACTCATACACTACACTCATTCACATACTACACTCACTCACACACTCACACACCTCACACATTACACTCATACACTACTAACTCACACAAATTACACTCGTACACATCACACTCATACACATCACACACTACACACTACACACACTCACACACTACACACTCACACACTACACACTACACACTCACACAGAGTACACACACTCACACACTACACACACTCACACACTACACATACTAACACACAGCACACACTAACACACTACACATACTCACACACTTCACATCACTCACACACCTCACACTCACACACCTCACACACTCACACACTTTACACTCACACACTCACACACTACACACACACACTACACACATTCACACACTAAACACACACTTAACACACACTAAGCACATTCACACACTACACAAATGCACACACTTTGCACTAAACACACTCACATACTCACACACTACACTCACTCACACACTACACACACTCAAACATTATACTCACTCACACACATCACTCACACACCTCACAAATTACACTCACACACTACTCACTCACACACCTCACACACTCACGAACCTCACACACTCAAATATTATACTCACACACTTAACACTCACACACATTACACTCACACACTCACACACTAGACACACACACTTTACACTCACACACTCATATTCAAACACTCACAAACTACACACACTCACAGACTACACACACTCATACACTACACATACTCAAACACTACACATCCTCACACACAAAGCACACTAACACACTACACACTTCACACACTCTCGACTCACACATTTACACACTAAACACACTCACACACTACACAGACTCACACACTGCACACAATACATGCACTACACATACTCATACACTACACACTCACACACTACACTCACACACTTAACATGCACTACACATACTCATACACTACACTCATTCACATACTACACACACTCACACACTCACGCACCTCACACATTACACTCATACATTCCATTACACATTACATTCACACACTCAACACACTCACACACATAACACTCATACACATCACACTCATACACATCACACACACACTACACATACTCCCAGACTACACACACTCACACACTACACACTCACACACTACACACTACACACACTACACATACTCACACTATACACTCACACACGCACACACCTCACACACTCACACACTTAACACTCACACACTCACACACTCGAACACTACACACTCACACACTACACACACTAAACACACACTTAACACACACTTAGCACACACTAAGCACATTCACACACTACACACACTCACACACTACACACAATACACACACTACACACACTCATATACAACACACTTACACACTACACTCACACACTCAACATGCACTACACAGACTCATACTCTGCACTCATTCACACACTACACTCACTCACACACTACACATACTCACACTATACACTCATTCACACACTACACAGACTCACACACGACACACACTCACACACTACACACTCACACATTTAACATACACTACACATCACTCACACATCTCACACATCACACTCACACACTTTACACTCACACACTACACACACTGACACACAACTCACACTAACACACTACACACATACACACACTAACTCACTCACACACTTCACATGCTTCACACACTCCCGACTCACACACTTCACACACTCGCGACTCACACATTCACACACTCAACACACTCACACACTACACACACTTACACAATACACACACTACACACACTGACATGCTACACACTCACACACTACACTCACACACTTTATATGCACTACACATACTCAGACACCACTATCATTCACACACTACACTCACTCACACATTAGACAGACTAAACACACGCACACACCTAAACACATCACTTACTCACACACCTTACACATACTCACACACTATGCACACTCACACAGTACATAAACTCAAACACATCACTCACACACCTCACACATTACACTCGCACACTACTCACTCACACACCTCAAACACTCACACACGTCACACACTCACACACCTCACACACTTCACAGACTACACATACAACACACACTAACACACTACTCACACTATACACTCACTCACACACTACACAGACTCAAACATTACACTCACCAACACACATCACTCACACACCTCACACACACTTTACACTCACACACCACACACTCACATCCAAACACTCACATTCAAACACTCACAGACTACACACAATCACACACTACACATACTCACACACTACACACTCACTCACACACCTCACACATTACACTCACACACCTCACACACTCACACACCTCACACATATCACTCACACACCAAACACACATCACTCACCCACCTCACACACATCACTGACACACTTTAAACTCACACACTACACACTCAAACACTACACACACTCACAGACTTCACGCACACACTACACACTCACATTCAAACACTCACAGTCTACACACACTTACAGACTACAAACACTCACACACTACACACACTCACACACTACACACACTCACACACTACACTCTCACACACTACACACACTCGCACACTACACCACCCACTCTAAGACGCTACATACACTCACACACCACACTCACTCACACACTACACACACTCAAACATTACACTCCCTCATACACAGTACACTCACACACCTCACACATTACACTCACACACTACTCATACACTACACACACTCACAGACTACTCACATTCAAACATTAACAGACTACACACACTCACAGTACACACTCAAACACAACACAAACTCACACACTAGACACACTACCACACTACACACACTTACACACTACACTCAGTCACACACGACACATACTCAAACATTACACTCGCTCATGCACATCACACTCACACACCTCACCGACTACAGTCAAAAACTACACTCACACGCTACACTCACTATACACACTACACTAACACACTACACATACTTACACACTTCACACACTCACACACTACACACACTCAGATACTACACACACTCTTACCAATCACACTCACACAATACACACGCGCACACACAACACTACACACACTCACTCACTCACACACTACACACACTCAAACATTACACTCACTCAAACACATCACTCACACTACTCACACAATACACTCGCACACTACTCACTCACACACCTCAAACACTCACACACGTCACACACTCACACACCTCACACACTTCACAGACTACACATACAACACACACTAACACACTACTCACACTATACACTCACTCACACACTACACAGACTCAAACATTACACTCACCAACACACATCACTCACACACACACAAACATCACTCACACAACTCACAAATTACACTCACACACACATTTCACTCACTCATAGAGTACACACACACTAGATACACTCACAAACAACACTGACTTATACACTACACTCACATACTACTCACATTACAAACCACGGACTACATTCACTCATTCACTACACACACACTACACACACTCGAACACTACATTCACTTACACACTCGAACACTACACACATTACATTCACTCACCCACTACACACAATCACATACTCGCAGACTTCAAACTCACCCACTACAGACTCACACACTACACATACTCATACACTGCACTCATTCACACACTACACTCACTCACAAACTACACTCACTCAAACACACTCACACACAACTCACACTAACACACTACACACACTTACACACACTAACTCACTCACACACTTCACACACTCGCGACTCACACACTACACACACTCGAGACTCACACATTCACATGCAGAACACATTACACACATTCACACACTTCACGCACTCGCACACTACACTCATTACATTCACTCACGCAGTACACACATTACACACACTACACGCTCACACATCACACTCACTCACCGACTACACTCACATGCTCAAACATTCACACTACACACACTACACACACTACACACACACTCACACACACACATTATACACACTCACACAGTACACAGAACACACACTTCACACAGTACACACACTCCACACTCTGACACACTCACCCACTTCACACCCACTCACACCAAAAAAGGAAGTGGAACATAAAGCAAACTGCCAAAGCGCAGGAAATAATAATTAAAAGGTTTTTACTTTCTTGATATTGACTGCAGGAGGCCAGAATTTTGTTCTAATGGTTGCAAAAGCCCTGAAACATGTGAATATGGTGCCAAACATGCCTAAAATCAAGTGGATAATGATGTAAAGAACCAAAAAACAAAAAAAAAAAATGAAATAGTTGTTACCTTCTTGATATGTACTGCAGAAGGCCAGCATTTTGTTAGATGTGCCGAAAAATAAGTAGACCATGGTGTAAAGAACCAAAGTGCAAGAAACAATGAAATGTTGTTGTTTTTTCTTGATATTGACTGCAGGAGGCCAGAATTTTGTTCCAATGGTCGCACATGGCCTGAAACATTTGTAACTTCCAGACACTACAACACAACATTTGTATCTGGTGCCAAACATGCAAGTGGAGAATGGTGTGAACAGTTAAAGTGCAAGAAACAATGAAATGACTCACTTTCTTGATATTGACTGCAGAAGGCCAGAATTTTGATCCAATGGTTGCACATTGTATCTGGTGCCAAACATGGAAATGGAGCATGGTGTGAACAGTCAAAGTGCAAGAAACAATGAAATGACTCACTTTCTTGACATTGACTGAAGAATGCCAGAGTTTTGTTCCAATGGTTGCACATGGTCTAAAACATTAGTATCAGGTGTCAAACATGCAACTGGGGTATGGTGTGAACAGTTAAAGTGCAAGAAACAATGAAATGCCCTCACTTTTTTGATATTGACTGCAGAAGGCCAGAATTTTGATCCAATGGTTGCACATTGTATCTGGTGCCAAACATGGCAATGGAGCATGATGTCAAAGTGCAAGAAACAGTGAAATGACTCACTTTCTTGATATTGACTGCAGAAGGCCAGAATTTTGTTCCAATGGTCGCACATGGTCTAAAACATTAGTATCAGGTGCCAAACATACAAGTGGAGCAAGGTGTGAACAGTCAAAGTGCAAGAAACAATGAAATGACTCACTTTCTTGATATTGACTACAGAAGGCCAGAATTTTGTTCCAATGGTTGCACATGGCCCGAAACAACTATATATGGTGCCAAACATGCCGAAAAGCAAGTGGATCTTGGTGTAAACAACCAAAGTGCAAGAAACAATTGAATGGTTGTTTTTTTCTTGACATTGACTGCAGAAGGCCAGAATTTTGTTCCAATGGTCGCACATGGTCTGAAATATTTGTATCAGGTGCCAAACATGCAAGTGGAGCATGGTGTGAACAGTCAAAGTGCAAGAAACAATGAAATGACTCACTTTCTTGATATTGACTGCAAAAGGCCAGAATTTTGTTCCAATGGTCGCACATGGTCTGAAACATTTGTATCAGGTGCCAAACATGCAAGTGGAGCATGGTGTGAACAGTCAAAGTGCAAGAAACAATGAAATGACTCACTTTCTTGATATTGACTGCAGAAGGCCAGAGTTTTGTTGTTATGGTTGCACATGGCCTGAAACAACTATATATGGTGCCAAACATGTCGAAAAGCAAATGAATCTTGGTGTAAACAACCAAAGTGCAAGAAACAATTGAATGGTTGTTTTTTTCTTGACATTGACTGCAGAAGGCCAGAATTTTGTTCCAATGGTCGCACATGGTCTGAAATATTTGTATCAGGTGCCAAACATGCAAGTGGAGCATGGTGTGAACAGTCAAAGTGCAAGAAACAATGAAATGACTCACTTTCTTGATATTGACTGCAAAAGGCCAGAATTTTGTTCCAATGGTCGCACATGGTCTGAAACATTTGTATCAGGTGCCAAACATGCAAGTGGAGCATGGTGTGAACAGTCAAAGTGCAAGAAACAATGAAATGACTCACTTTCTTGATATTGACTGCAGAAGGCCAGAGTTTTGTTGTTATGGTTGCACATGGCCTGAAACAACTATATATGGTGCCAAACATGCCGAAAAGCAAATGAATCTTGGTGTAAACAACCAAAGTGCAAGAAACAATTGAATGGTTGTTTTTTTCTTGACATTGACTGCAGAAGGCCAGAATTTTGTTCCAATGGTCGCACATGGTCTGAAACATTTGTATCAGGTGCCAAACATGCAAGTTGAGCATGGTGTGAACAGTCAAAGTGCAAGAAACAATGAAATGACTCACTTTCTTGACATTGACTGCAGAAGGCCAGAATTTTGTTCCAATGGTCGTACATGGTCTGAAACATTTGTATCAGGTGCCAAAAATGCAACTGGAGTATGGTGTGAACAGTTAAAGTGCAAGAAACAATGAAATGACTCACTTTCTTGATATTGACTGCAGACGGCCAGAGTTTTGTTGTTATGGTTGCACATGGCCTGAAACAACTATATATGGTGCCAAACATGTCGAAAAGCAAATGAATCTTGGTGTAAACAACCAAAGTGCAAGAAACAATGAAAATGTTTCTTGACATTGACTGCAGAAGGCCAGACTTTTGTTGTTATGGTTGCACATGGCATGAAACAACTATATATGGTGCCAAACATGCCGAAAAGCAAATGAATCTTGGTGTAAACAACCAAAGTGCAAGAAACAATTGAATGGTTGTTTTTTTCTTGACATTGACTGCAGAAGGCCAGAATTTTGTTCCAATGGTCGCACATGGTCTGAAATATTTGTATCAGGTGCCAAACATGCAAGTGGAGCATGGTGTGAACAGTCAAAGTGAAAGAAACAATGAAATGACTCACTTTCTTGATATTGACTGCAAAAGGCCAGAATTTTGTTCCAATGGTCGCACATGGTCTGAAACATTTGTATCAGGTGCCAAACATGCAAGTGGAGCATGGTGTGAACAGTCAAAGTGCAAGAAACAATGAAATGACTCACTTTCTTGACATTGACTGCAGAAGGCCAGAATTTTGTTCCAATGGTCGTACATGGTCTGAAACATTTGTATCAGGTGCCAAAAATGCAACTGGAGTATGGTGTGAACAGTTAAAGTGCAAGAAACAATGAAATGACTCACTTTCTTGATATTGACTGCAGAAGGCCAGAAGTTTGATCCAATGGTTGCACATTGTATCTGGTGCCAAACATGGAAATGGAGCATGGTGTGAACAGTCAAAGTGCAAGAAACAATGAAATGACTCACTTTCTTGATATTGACTGCAAAAGGCCAGAATTTTGTTCCAATGGTCGCACATGGTCTGAAACATTTGTATCAGGTGCCAAACATGCAAGTGGAGCATGGTGTGAACAGTCAAAGTGCAAGAAACAATGAAATGACTCACTTTCTTGATATTGACTGCAGAAGGCCAGAGTTTTGTTGTTATGGTTGCACATGGCCTGAAACAACTATATATGGTGCCAAACATGTCGAAAAGCAAATGAATCTTGGTGTAAACAACCAAAGTGCAAGAAACAATTGAATGGTTGTTTTTTTCTTGACATTGACTGCAGAAGGCCAGAATTTTGTTCCAATGGTCGCACATGGTCTGAAACATTTGTATCAGGTGCCAAACATGCAAGTTGAGCATGGTGTGAACAGTCAAAGTGCAAGAAACAATGAAATGACTCACTTTCTTGACATTGACTGCAGAAGGCCAGAATTTTGTTCCAATGGTCGTACATGGTCTGAAACATTTGTATCAGGTGCCAAACATGCAAGTGGAGCATGGTGTGAACAGTCAAAGTGCAAGAAACAATGAAATGACTCACTTTCTTGATATTGACTGCAGAAGGCCAGAGTTTTGTTGTTATGGTTGCACATGGCCTGAAACAACTATATATGGTGCCAAACATGTCGAAAAGCAAATGAATCTTGGTGTAAACAACCAAAGTGCAAGAAACAATGAAAATGTTATAACTTTCTTGACATTGACTGCAGAAGGCCAGACTTTTGTTGTTATGGTTGCACATGGCATGAAACAACTATATATGGTGCCAAACATGCCGAAAAGCAAATGAATCTTGGTGTAAACAACCAAAGTGCAAGAAACAATTGAATGGTTGTTTTTTTCTTGACATTGACTGCAGAAGGCCAGAAGTTTGTTCCAATGGTCGCACATGGTCTGAAATATTTGTATCAGGTGCCAAACATGCAAGTGGAGCATGGTGTGAACAGTCAAAGTGCAAGAAACAATGAAATGACTCACTTTCTTGATATTGACTGCAAAAGGCCAGAATTTTGTTCCAATGGTCGCACATGGTCTGAAACATTTGTATCAGGTGCCAAACATGCAAGTGGAGCATGGTGTGAACAGTCAAAGTGCAAGAAACAATGAAATGACTCACTTTCTTGACATTGACTGCAGAAGGCCAGAATTTTGTTCCAATGGTCGTACATGGTCTGAAACATTTGTATCAGGTGCCAAAAATGCAACTGGAGTATGGTGTGAACAGTCAAAGTGCAAGAAACAATGAAATGACTCACTTTCTTGATATTGACTGCAGACGGCCAGAGTTTTGTTGTTATGGTTGCACATGGCCTGAAACAACTATATATGGTGCCAAACATGTCGAAAAGCAAATGAATCTTGGTGTAAACAACCAAAGTGCAAGAAACAATGAAAATGTTATAACTTTCTTGACATTGACTGCAGAAGGCCAGACTTTTGTTGTTATGGTTGCACATGGCATGAAACAACTATATATGGTGCCAAACATGCCGAAAAGCAAATGAATCTTGGTGTAAACAACCAAAGTGCAAGAAACAATTGAATGGTTGTTTTTTTCTTGACATTGACTGCAGAAGGCCAGAAGTTTGTTCCAATGGTCGCACATGGTCTGAAATATTTGTATCAGGTGCCAAACATGCAAGTGGAGCATGGTGTGAACAGTCAAAGTGCAAGAAACAATGAAATGACTCACTTTCTTGATATTGACTGCAGAAGGCCAGAGTTTTGTTGTTATGGTTGCACATGGCCTGAAACAACTATATATGGTGCCAAACATGTCGAAAAGCAAATGAATCTTGGTGTAAACAACCAAAGTGCAAGAAACAATTGAATGGTTGTTTTTTTCTTGACATTGACTGCAGAAGGCCAGAATTTTGTTCCAATGGTCGCACATGGTCTGAAATATTTGTATCAGGTGCCAAACATGCAAGTGGAGCATGGTGTGAACAGTCAAAGTGCAAGAAACAATGAAATGACTCACTTTCTTGATATTGACTGCAAACTGCCAGAATTTTGTTCCAATGGTCGCACATGGTCTGAAACATTTGTATCAGGTGCCAAACATGCAAGTTGAGCATGGTGTGAACAGTCAAAGTGCAAGAAACAATGAAATGACTCACTTTCTTGACATTGACTGCAGAAGGCCAGAATTTTGTTCCAATGGTCGTACATGGTCTGAAACATTAGTATCTGGTGTCAAACATACAACTGGGGTATGGTGTGAACAGTGAAAGTGCAAGAAACAATGAAATGACTCACTTTCTTGATATTGACTGCAAAAGGCCAGAATTTTGTTCCAATGGTCGCATATGGTCTGAAACATTTGTATCAGGTGCCAAACATGCAAGTGGAGCATGGTGTGAACAGTAAAAGTGCAAGAAACAATGAAATGACTCACTTTCTTGATATTGACTGCAGAAGGCCAGAATTTTGTTCAAATGGTTGCACATGGCCTGAAACAACTATATATGGTGCCAAACATGCCGAAAAACAACCAAAGTGCAAGAAACAATGAAAAGGTTATAACTTTCTTGACATTGACAGCAGAAGGCCAGAGTTTTGTTGTTATGGTTGCACATGGCCTGATACATCTGTTTATGGTGCCAGACATGCCGAAATCAAGTGGATCTTGGTGTAAACAGCCAAAATGCAAGAAACAATTGAATGTTGTTTTTTTCTCTTGATATTGACTGCAGAAGGCCAGAATTTTGATCCAATGGTCGCACATGGTCTGAAATATTTGTATCAGGTGCCAAACATGCAAGTGGAGCATGGTGTGAACAGTCAAAGTGCAAGAAACAATGAAATGACTCACTTTCTTGATATTGACTGCAAAAGGCCAGAATTTTGTTCCAATGGTCGCACATGGTCTGAAACATTTGTATCAGGTGCCAAACATGCAAGTAGAGCATGGTGTGAACAGTCAAAGTGCAAGAAACAATGAAATGACTCACTTTCTTGATATTGACTGCAGAAGGCCAGAATTTTGTTCCAATGGTTGCACATGGCCTGAAACAACTATATATGGTGCCAAACATGCCGAAAAGCAAGTGGATCTTGGTGTAAACAACCAAAGTGCAAGAAACAATGAAAAGGTTATAACTTTCTGGACATTGACTGCAGAAGGCCAGAGTTTTGTTGTTGTGGTTGCACATGGCCTGATACATCTGTGTATTGTGCCAGACATCCCGAAAAACAAGTGGATCTTGGTGCTAATGCAAGAAACAATTGAATGGTTGTTTTTTTTCTTGATATTGACTACAGAAGGCCAGAATTTTGATCCAATGGTCGTACATTCCTATCTGGTGCCAAACATGCAAGTGGAGCATGGTGTGAACAGTCAAAGTGCAAGAAACAATGAAATGACTCACTTTCTAAATATTGACTGCAGAAGGCCAGAATTTTGTTCCATTGGTCGTACATGGTCTGAAACATTTGTATCTGGTGTCAAACATGCAACTGGAGTATGGTGTGAACAGTTAAAGTGCAAGAAACAATGAAATGACTCACTTTCTTGATATTGACTGCAGGAGGCCAGAATTTTGATCCAATGGTTGCACATTGTATCTGGTGCCAAACATGGAAATGGAACATGGTGTGAACAGTCAAAGTGCAAGAAACAATGAAATGACTCACTTTCTTGATATTGACTGCAGAAGGCCAGAATTTTGTTCCAATGGTCGCACATGAACATGTGAACAGTCAAAGTGCAAGAAACAATGAAATGCCAGAATTTTGTTTAAATGGTCGCACATGGCCTGACGTGACATTTGTATCTGGTGCCAAACATGGAAATGGTGTGAACAGCCAAAATGCAAGAAACAATGAAATGACTCACTTTCTTGACATTGACTGCAGAAGGCAGTTTTGTTGTTATGGTTGCACATGGCCTGATATATCTGTATATGGTGCCAGAAATGCCGATAAACATGAAAAACATTGACCGAGTAGGCCAAACATGCCAGAAGGTGTGAACAACCAAAGTAGAAAAAAACAACCTGGCTGTGACTTTCTTTACATAGACTGCAGAAGGGCAGAATTATTTTCATATGGTTGGCCATGGCCTGAACCATCTTTATATGATGCCAAACATGCCAAAAAGTAAATGGATGGAGGTGTAAACCAAAGTACCGAAGAACGAAAAAAATATGACGCCAAACATGCCAGAAGGTATAAGTGGATCCTGGTGTAAACAACCAAAGTACAAAAAAACAACATAGCTGTGACTTTCTTTACATTGACTGCAGAAGGGCAGAATTATTTTCATATGGATGGCAATGGCCTGAACCATCTTTATATGATGCCAAACATGCCCAAAAGTAAATGGATCGAGGTGTTAACCAAAGTACCGAAGTACGAAAAAAATATGACGCCAAACATGCCAGAAGGTATAAGTGGATCCAGGTGTAAACAACCAAAGTACAAAAAAAAAACATAGCTGTGACTTTCTAAACATTGACTGCAGAAGGGCAGAATTATTTTCATATGGTTGGCCATGGCCTGAACCATCTTCATGTGATGCCAAACATGCCCAAAAGTAAATGGATCCAGGTGTAAACCAAAGTACCTAAGTACAAAAAAAATATGACGCCAAACATGCCAGAAGGTATAAGTGGATCCTGGTGTAAGCAACCAAAGTACAAAAAAACAACCTGGCTATGACTTTCTAAACATTGACTGCAGAAGGGCAGAATTATTTTCATATGGTTGGCCATGGCCTGAACCATCTTTATATGATGCCAAACATGCCCAAAAGTAAATGGATCCAGGTGTAAACCAAAGTACCCAAGTACGAAAAAAATATGACGCCAAACATGCCAGAAGGCATAAGTGGATCCTGGTGTAAGCAACCAAAGTACAAAAAAACAACCTGGCTATGACTTTCTAAACATTGACTGCAGAAGGGCAGAATTATTTTCATATGGTTGGCAATGGCCTGAACCATCTTTATATGATGCCAAACATGCCCAAAAGTAAATGGATCGAGGTGTAAACCAAAGTACCGAAGTACGAAAAAAATATGACGCCAAACATACCAGAAGGTATAAGTGGATCCAGGTGTAAACAACCAAAGTACAAAAAAAAACCATAGCTGTGACTTTCTAAACATTGACTGCAGAAGGGCAGAATTATTTTCATATGGTTGGCCATGGCCTGAACCATCATCATGTGATGCCAAACATGCCATCATCATGTGATGCCAAACATGCCCAAAAGTAAATGGATCCAGGTGTAAACCAAAGTACCTAAGTACAAAAAAAATATGACGCCAAACATGCCAGAAGGTATAAGTGGATCCTGGTGTAAGCAACCAAAGTACAAAAAAACAACCTGGCTATGACTTTCTAAACATTGACTGCAGAAGGGCAGAATTATTTTCATATGGTTGGCCATGGCCTGAACCATCTTTATATGATGCCAAACATGCCCAAAAGTAAATGGATCGAGGTGTAAACCAAAGTACCGAAGTACGAAAAAAATATGACGCCAAACATGCCAGAAGGTATAAGTGGATCCTGGTGTAAGCAACCAAAGTACAAAAAAACAACCTGGCTATGACTTTCTAAACATTGACTGCAGAAGGGCAGAATTATTTTCATATGGTTGGCCATGGCCTGAACCATCTTTATATGATGCCAAACATGCCCAAAAGTAAATGGATCGAGGTGTAAACCAAAGTACCCAAGTACGAAAAAAATATGACGCCAAACATGCCAGAAGGCATAAGTGGATCCTGGTGTAAACAACCAAAGTACAAAAAAAAAACATAGCTGTGACTTTCTTTACATTGACTGCAGAAGGGCAGAATTATTTTCATATGGTCGGCAATGGCCTGAACCATCTTTATATGATGCCAAACATGCCCAAAAGTAAATGGATCGAGGTGTAAACCAAAGTACCGAAGTACGAAAAAAATATGACGCCAAACATACCAGAAGGTATAAGTGGATCCAGGTGTAAACAACCAAAGTACAAAAAAAAAACATAGCTGTGACTTTCTAAACATTGACTGCAGAAGGGCAGAATTATTTTCATATGGTTGGCCATGGCCTGAACCATCTTCATGTGATGCCAAACATGCCCAAAAGTAAATGGATCGAGGTGTAAACCAAAGTACCTAAGTACAAAAAAAATATGACGCCAAACATGCCAGAAGGTATAAGTGGATCCTGGTGTAAGCAACCAAAGTACAAAAAAACAACCTGGCTATGACTTTCTAAACATTGACTGCAGAAGGGCAGAATTATTTTCATATGGTTGGCCATGGCCTGAACCATCTTTATATGATGCTAAACATGCCCAAAAGTAAATGGATCGAGGTGTAAACCAAACTTGAAAGTACCGAAGTACGAAAAAAATATGACGCCAAACATGCCAGAAGGTATAAGTGGATCCTGGTGTAAACAACCAAAGTACAAAAAAACAACCTAGCTGTGACTTTCTTTACATTGACTGCAGAAGGGCAGAATTATTTTCATATGGTTGGCCATGGCCTGAACCATCTATATATGATGCCAAACATGCCCAAAAGTAAATGGATCCAGGTGTAAACCAAAGTACCCAAGTACAAAAGAAATATGACGCCAAACATGCCAGAAGGTATAAGTGGATCCTGGTGTAAGCAACCAAAGTACAAAAAAACAACCTGGCTATGACTTTCTAAACATTGATTGCAGAAGGGCAGAATTATTTTCATATGGTTGGCCATGGCCTGAACCATCTTTATATGATGCCAAACATGCCCAAAAGTAAATGGATCGAGGTGTAAACCAAAGTACCGAAGTACGAAAAAAATATGACGCCAAACATGCCAGAAGGTATAAGTGGATCCTGGTGTAAACAACCAAAGTACAATAAAAAAACATAGCTGTGACTTTCTTTACATTGACTGCAGAAGGGCAGAATTATTTTCATATGGTTGGCCATGGCCTGAACCATCTTTATATGATGCCAAACATGCCCAAAAGTAAATGGATCGAGGTGTAAACCAAAGTACCGAAGTACGAAAAAAATATGACGCCAAACATGCCAGAAGGTATAAGTGGATCCTGGTGTAAACAACCAAAGTACAAAAAAAAAACATAGCTGTGACTTTCTTTACATTGACTGCAGAAGGGCAGAATTATTTTCATATGGTTGGCCATGGCCTGAACCATCTTTATATGATGCCAAACATGCCCAAAAGTAAATGGATCCAGGTGTAAATCAAAGTACCGAAGTACGAAAAAAATATGACGCCAAACATGCCAGAAGGTATAAGTGGATCCAGGTGTAAACAACCAAAGTACAAAAAAAAAACATAGCTGTGACTTTCTAAACATTGACTGCAGAAGGGCAGAATTATTTTCATATGGTTGGCCATGGCCTGAACCATCTTTATGTGATGCCAAACATGCCCAAAAGTAAATGGATCGAGGTGTCAACCAAAGTACCCAAGTACAAAAAAAATATGACGCCAAACATGCCAGAAGGTATAAGTGGATTCTGGTGTAAGCAACCAAAGTACAAAAAAACAACCTGGCTATGACTTTCTAAACATTGACTGCAGAAGGGCAGAATTATTTTCATATGGTTGGCCATGGCCTGAACCATCTTTATATGATGCCAAACATGCCCAAAAGTAAATGGATCCAGGTGTAAACCAAAGTACCCAAGTACGAAAAAAATATGACGCCAAACATGCCAGAAGGCATAAGTGGATCCTGGTGTAAGCAACCAAAGTACAAAAAAACAACCTGGCTATGACTTTCTAAACATTGACTGCAGAAGGGCAGAATTATTTTCATATGGTTGGCAATGGCCTGAACCATCTTTATATGATGCCAAACATGCCCAAAAGTAAATGGATCGAGGTGTAAACCAAAGTACCGAAGTACGAAAAAAATATGACGCCAAACATACCAGAAGGTATAAGTGGATCCAGGTGTAAACAACCAAAGTACAAAAAAAAACCATAGCTGTGACTTTCTAAACATTGACTGCAGAAGGGCAGAATTATTTTCATATGGTTGGCCATGGCCTGAACCATCATCATGTGATGCCAAACATGCCATCATCATGTGATGCCAAACATGCCCAAAAGTAAATGGATCCAGGTGTAAACCAAAGTACCTAAGTACAAAAAAAATATGACGCCAAACATGCCAGAAGGTATAAGTGGATCCTGGTGTAAGCAACCAAAGTACAAAAAAACAACCTGGCTATGACTTTCTAAACATTGACTGCAGAAGGGCAGAATTATTTTCATATGGTTGGCCATGGCCTGAACCATCTTTATATGATGCCAAACATGCCCAAAAGTAAATGGATCGAGGTGTAAACCAAAGTACCGAAGTACGAAAAAAATATGACGCCAAACATGCCAGAAGGTATAAGTGGATCCTGGTGTAAGCAACCAAAGTACAAAAAAACAACCTGGCTATGACTTTCTAAACATTGACTGCAGAAGGGCAGAATTATTTTCATATGGTTGGCCATGGCCTGAACCATCTTTATATGATGCCAAACATGCCCAAAAGTAAATGGATCGAGGTGTAAACCAAAGTACCCAAGTACGAAAAAAATATGACGCCAAACATGCCAGAAGGCATAAGTGGATCCTGGTGTAAACAACCAAAGTACAAAAAAAAAACATAGCTGTGACTTTCTTTACATTGACTGCAGAAGGGCAGAATTATTTTCATATGGTCGGCAATGGCCTGAACCATCTTTATATGATGCCAAACATGCCCAAAAGTAAATGGATCGAGGTGTAAACCAAAGTACCGAAGTACGAAAAAAATATGACGCCAAACATACCAGAAGGTATAAGTGGATCCAGGTGTAAACAACCAAAGTACAAAAAAAAAACATAGCTGTGACTTTCTAAACATTGACTGCAGAAGGGCAGAATTATTTTCATATGGTTGGCCATGGCCTGAACCATCTTCATGTGATGCCAAACATGCCCAAAAGTAAATGGATCGAGGTGTAAACCAAAGTACCTAAGTACAAAAAAAATATGACGCCAAACATGCCAGAAGGTATAAGTGGATCCTGGTGTAAGCAACCAAAGTACAAAAAAACAACCTGGCTATGACTTTCTAAACATTGACTGCAGAAGGGCAGAATTATTTTCATATGGTTGGCCATGGCCTGAACCATCTTTATATGATGCTAAACATGCCCAAAAGTAAATGGATCGAGGTGTAAACCAAACTTGAAAGTACCGAAGTACGAAAAAAATATGACGCCAAACATGCCAGAAGGTATAAGTGGATCCTGGTGTAAACAACCAAAGTACAAAAAAACAACCTAGCTGTGACTTTCTTTACATTGACTGCAGAAGGGCAGAATTATTTTCATATGGTTGGCCATGGCCTGAACCATCTATATATGATGCCAAACATGCCCAAAAGTAAATGGATCCAGGTGTAAACCAAAGTACCCAAGTACAAAAGAAATATGACGCCAAACATGCCAGAAGGTATAAGTGGATCCTGGTGTAAGCAACCAAAGTACAAAAAAACAACCTGGCTATGACTTTCTAAACATTGATTGCAGAAGGGCAGAATTATTTTCATATGGTTGGCCATGGCCTGAACCATCTTTATATGATGCCAAACATGCCCAAAAGTAAATGGATCGAGGTGTAAACCAAAGTACCGAAGTACGAAAAAAATATGACGCCAAACATGCCAGAAGGTATAAGTGGATCCTGGTGTAAACAACCAAAGTACAATAAAAAAACATAGCTGTGACTTTCTTTACATTGACTGCAGAAGGGCAGAATTATTTTCATATGGTTGGCCATGGCCTGAACCATCTTTATATGATGCCAAACATGCCCAAAAGTAAATGGATCGAGGTGTAAACCAAAGTACCGAAGTACGAAAAAAATATGACGCCAAACATGCCAGAAGGTATAAGTGGATCCTGGTGTAAACAACCAAAGTACAAAAAAAAAACATAGCTGTGACTTTCTAAACATTGACTGCAGAAGGGCAGAATTATTTTCATATGGTTGGCCATGGCCTGAACCATCTTTATATGATGCCAAACATGCCCAAAAGTAAATGGATCCAGGTGTAAATCAAAGTACCGAAGTACGAAAAAAATATGACGCCAAACATGCCAGAAGGTATAAGTGGATCCAGGTGTAAACAACCAAAGTACAAAAAAAAAACATAGCTGTGACTTTCTAAACATTGACTGCAGAAGGGCAGAATTATTTTCATATGGTTGGCCATGGCCTGAACCATCTTTATGTGATGCCAAACATGCCCAAAAGTAAATGGATCGAGGTGTCAACCAAAGTACCCAAGTACAAAAAAAATATGACGCCAAACATGCCAGAAGGTATAAGTGGATTCTGGTGTAAGCAACCAAAGTACAAAAAAACAACCTGGCTATGACTTTCTAAACATTGATTGCAGAAGGGCAGAATTATTTTCATATGGTTGGCCATGGCCTGAACCATCTTTATATGATGCCAAACATGCCCAAAAGTAAATGGATCGAGGTGTAAACCAAAGTACCGAAGTACGAAAAAAATATGACGCCAAACATGCCAGAAGGTATAAGTGGATCCTGGTGTAAACAACCAAAGTACAAAAAAAAAACATAGCTGTGACTTTCTTTACATTGACTGCAGAAGGGCAGAATTATTTTCATATGGTTGGCAATGGCCTGAACCATCTTTATATGATGCCAAACATGCCCAAAAGTAAATGGATCGAGGTGTAAACCAAAGTACCGAAGTACGAAAAAAATATGACGCCAAACATACCAGAAGGTATAAGTGGATCCAGGTGTAAACAACCAAAGTACAAAAAAAAAACATAGCTGTGACTTTCTAAACATTGACTGCAGAAGGGCAGAATTATTTTCATATGGTTGGCCATGGCCTGAACCATCTTCATGTGATGCCAAACATGCCCAAAAGTAAATGGATCGAGGTGTAAACCAAAGTACCTAAGTACAAAAAAAATATGACGCCAAACATGCCAGAAGGTATAAGTGGATCCTGGTGTAAGCAACCAAAGTACAAAAAAACAACCTGGCTATGACTTTCTAAACATTGACTGCAGAAGGGCAGAATTATTTTCATATGGTTGGCCATGGCCTGAACCATCTTTATATGATGCTAAACATGCCCAAAAGTAAATGGATCGAGGTGTAAACCAAACTTGAAAGTACCGAAGTACGAAAAAAATATGACGCCAAACATGCCAGAAGGTATAAGTGGATCCTGGTGTAAACAACCAAAGTACAAAAAAACAACCTAGCTGTGACTTTCTTTACATTGACTGCAGAAGGGCAGAATTATTTTCATATGGTTGGCCATGGCCTGAACCATCTATATATGATGCCAAACATGCCCAAAAGTAAATGGATCCAGGTGTAAACCAAAGTACCCAAGTACAAAAGAAATATGACGCCAAACATGCCAGAAGGTATAAGTGGATCCTGGTGTAAGCAACCAAAGTACAAAAAAACAACCTGGCTATGACTTTCTAAACATTGATTGCAGAAGGGCAGAATTATTTTCATATGGTTGGCCATGGCCTGAACCATCTTTATATGATGCCAAACATGCCCAAAAGTAAATGGATCGAGGTGTAAACCAAAGTACCGAAGTACGAAAAAAATATGACGCCAAACATGCCAGAAGGTATAAGTGGATCCTGGTGTAAACAACCAAAGTACAAAAAAACAACCTGGCTATGACTTTCTAAACATTGACTGCAGAAGGGCAGAATTATTTTCATATGGTTGGCCATGGCCTGAACCATCTTCATGTGATGCCAAACATGCCCAAAAGTAAATGGATCGAGGTGTAAACCAAAGTACCTAAGTACAAAAAAAATATGACGCCAAACATGCCAGAAGGTATAAGTGGATCCTGGTGTAAGCAACCAAAGTACAAAAAAACAACCTGGCTATGACTTTCTAAACATTGACTGCAGAAGGGCAGAATTATTTTCATATGGTTGGCCATGGCCTGAACCATCTTTATATGATGCTAAACATGCCCAAAAGTAAATGGATCGAGGTGTAAACCAAACTTGAAAGTACCGAAGTACGAAAAAAATATGACGCCAAACATGCCAGAAGGTATAAGTGGATCCTGGTGTAAACAACCAAAGTACAAAAAAACAACCTAGCTGTGACTTTCTTTACATTGACTGCAGAAGGGCAGAATTATTTTCATATGGTTGGCCATGGCCTGAACCATCTATATATGATGCCAAACATGCCCAAAAGTAAATGGATCCAGGTGTAAACCAAAGTACCCAAGTACAAAAGAAATATGACGCCAAACATGCCAGAAGGTATAAGTGGATCCTGGTGTAAGCAACCAAAGTACAAAAAAACAACCTGGCTATGACTTTCTAAACATTGATTGCAGAAGGGCAGAATTATTTTCATATGGTTGGCCATGGCCTGAACCATCTTTATATGATGCCAAACATGCCCAAAAGTAAATGGATCGAGGTGTAAACCAAAGTACCGAAGTACGAAAAAAATATGACGCCAAACATGCCAGAAGGTATAAGTGGATCCTGGTGTAAACAACCAAAGTACAATAAAAAAACATAGCTGTGACTTTCTTTACATTGACTGCAGAAGGGCAGAATTATTTTCATATGGTTGGCCATGGCCTGAACCATCTTTATATGATGCCAAACATGCCCAAAAGTAAATGGATCGAGGTGTAAACCAAAGTACCGAAGTACGAAAAAAATATGACGCCAAACATGCCAGAAGGTATAAGTGGATCCTGGTGTAAACAACCAAAGTACAAAAAAAAAACATAGCTGTGACTTTCTTTACATTGACTGCAGAAGGGCAGAATTATTTTCATATGGTTGGCCATGGCCTGAACCATCTTTATATGATGCCAAACATGCCCAAAAGTAAATGGATCCAGGTGTAAATCAAAGTACCGAAGTACGAAAAAAATATGACGCCAAACATGCCAGAAGGTATAAGTGGATCCAGGTGTAAACAACCAAAGTACAAAAAAAAAACATAGCTGTGACTTTCTAAACATTGACTGCAGAAGGGCAGAATTATTTTCATATGGTTGGCCATGGCCTGAACCATCTTTATGTGATGCCAAACATGCCCAAAAGTAAATGGATCGAGGTGTCAACCAAAGTACCCAAGTACAAAAAAAATATGACGCCAAACATGCCAGAAGGTATAAGTGGATTCTGGTGTAAGCAACCAAAGTACAAAAAAACAACCTGGCTATGACTTTCTAAACATTGACTGCAGAAGGGCAGAATTATTTTCATATGGTTGGCCATGGCCTGAACCATCTTTATATGATGCCAAACATGCCCAAAAGTAAATGGATCCAGGTGTAAACCAAAGTACCCAAGTACGAAAAAAATATGACGCCAAACATGCCAGAAGGCATAAGTGGATCCTGGTGTAAGCAACCAAAGTACAAAAAAACAACCTGGCTATGACTTTCTAAACATTGACTGCAGAAGGGCAGAATTATTTTCATATGGTTGGCAATGGCCTGAACCATCTTTATATGATGCCAAACATGCCCAAAAGTAAATGGATCGAGGTGTAAACCAAAGTACCGAAGTACGAAAAAAATATGACGCCAAACATACCAGAAGGTATAAGTGGATCCAGGTGTAAACAACCAAAGTACAAAAAAAAACCATAGCTGTGACTTTCTAAACATTGACTGCAGAAGGGCAGAATTATTTTCATATGGTTGGCCATGGCCTGAACCATCATCATGTGATGCCAAACATGCCATCATCATGTGATGCCAAACATGCCCAAAAGTAAATGGATCCAGGTGTAAACCAAAGTACCTAAGTACAAAAAAAATATGACGCCAAACATGCCAGAAGGTATAAGTGGATCCTGGTGTAAGCAACCAAAGTACAAAAAAACAACCTGGCTATGACTTTCTAAACATTGACTGCAGAAGGGCAGAATTATTTTCATATGGTTGGCCATGGCCTGAACCATCTTTATATGATGCCAAACATGCCCAAAAGTAAATGGATCGAGGTGTAAACCAAAGTACCGAAGTACGAAAAAAATATGACGCCAAACATGCCAGAAGGTATAAGTGGATCCTGGTGTAAGCAACCAAAGTACAAAAAAACAACCTGGCTATGACTTTCTAAACATTGACTGCAGAAGGGCAGAATTATTTTCATATGGTTGGCCATGGCCTGAACCATCTTTATATGATGCCAAACATGCCCAAAAGTAAATGGATCGAGGTGTAAACCAAAGTACCCAAGTACGAAAAAAATATGACGCCAAACATGCCAGAAGGCATAAGTGGATCCTGGTGTAAACAACCAAAGTACAAAAAAAAAACATAGCTGTGACTTTCTTTACATTGACTGCAGAAGGGCAGAATTATTTTCATATGGTCGGCAATGGCCTGAACCATCTTTATATGATGCCAAACATGCCCAAAAGTAAATGGATCGAGGTGTAAACCAAAGTACCGAAGTACGAAAAAAATATGACGCCAAACATACCAGAAGGTATAAGTGGATCCAGGTGTAAACAACCAAAGTACAAAAAAAAAACATAGCTGTGACTTTCTAAACATTGACTGCAGAAGGGCAGAATTATTTTCATATGGTTGGCCATGGCCTGAACCATCTTCATGTGATGCCAAACATGCCCAAAAGTAAATGGATCGAGGTGTAAACCAAAGTACCTAAGTACAAAAAAAATATGACGCCAAACATGCCAGAAGGTATAAGTGGATCCTGGTGTAAGCAACCAAAGTACAAAAAAACAACCTGGCTATGACTTTCTAAACATTGACTGCAGAAGGGCAGAATTATTTTCATATGGTTGGCCATGGCCTGAACCATCTTTATATGATGCTAAACATGCCCAAAAGTAAATGGATCGAGGTGTAAACCAAACTTGAAAGTACCGAAGTACGAAAAAAATATGACGCCAAACATGCCAGAAGGTATAAGTGGATCCTGGTGTAAACAACCAAAGTACAAAAAAACAACCTAGCTGTGACTTTCTTTACATTGACTGCAGAAGGGCAGAATTATTTTCATATGGTTGGCCATGGCCTGAACCATCTATATATGATGCCAAACATGCCCAAAAGTAAATGGATCCAGGTGTAAACCAAAGTACCCAAGTACAAAAGAAATATGACGCCAAACATGCCAGAAGGTATAAGTGGATCCTGGTGTAAGCAACCAAAGTACAAAAAAACAACCTGGCTATGACTTTCTAAACATTGATTGCAGAAGGGCAGAATTATTTTCATATGGTTGGCCATGGCCTGAACCATCTTTATATGATGCCAAACATGCCCAAAAGTAAATGGATCGAGGTGTAAACCAAAGTACCGAAGTACGAAAAAAATATGACGCCAAACATGCCAGAAGGTATAAGTGGATCCTGGTGTAAACAACCAAAGTACAATAAAAAAACATAGCTGTGACTTTCTTTACATTGACTGCAGAAGGGCAGAATTATTTTCATATGGTTGGCCATGGCCTGAACCATCTTTATATGATGCCAAACATGCCCAAAAGTAAATGGATCGAGGTGTAAACCAAAGTACCGAAGTACGAAAAAAATATGACGCCAAACATGCCAGAAGGTATAAGTGGATCCTGGTGTAAACAACCAAAGTACAAAAAAAAAACATAGCTGTGACTTTCTTTACATTGACTGCAGAAGGGCAGAATTATTTTCATATGGTTGGCCATGGCCTGAACCATCTTTATATGATGCCAAACATGCCCAAAAGTAAATGGATCCAGGTGTAAATCAAAGTACCGAAGTACGAAAAAAATATGACGCCAAACATGCCAGAAGGTATAAGTGGATCCAGGTGTAAACAACCAAAGTACAAAAAAAAAACATAGCTGTGACTTTCTAAACATTGACTGCAGAAGGGCAGAATTATTTTCATATGGTTGGCCATGGCCTGAACCATCTTTATGTGATGCCAAACATGCCCAAAAGTAAATGGATCGAGGTGTCAACCAAAGTACCCAAGTACAAAAAAAATATGACGCCAAACATGCCAGAAGGTATAAGTGGATTCTGGTGTAAGCAACCAAAGTACAAAAAAACAACCTGGCTATGACTTTCTAAACATTGATTGCAGAAGGGCAGAATTATTTTCATATGGTTGGCCATGGCCTGAACCATCTTTATATGATGCCAAACATGCCCAAAAGTAAATGGATCGAGGTGTAAACCAAAGTACCGAAGTACGAAAAAAATATGACGCCAAACATGCCAGAAGGTATAAGTGGATCCTGGTGTAAACAACCAAAGTACAAAAAAAAAACATAGCTGTGACTTTCTTTACATTGACTGCAGAAGGGCAGAATTATTTTCATATGGTTGGCAATGGCCTGAACCATCTTTATATGATGCCAAACATGCCCAAAAGTAAATGGATCGAGGTGTAAACCAAAGTACCGAAGTACGAAAAAAATATGACGCCAAACATACCAGAAGGTATAAGTGGATCCAGGTGTAAACAACCAAAGTACAAAAAAAAAACATAGCTGTGACTTTCTAAACATTGACTGCAGAAGGGCAGAATTATTTTCATATGGTTGGCCATGGCCTGAACCATCTTCATGTGATGCCAAACATGCCCAAAAGTAAATGGATCCAGGTGTAAACCAAAGTACCTAAGTACAAAAAAAATATGACGCCAAACATGCCAGAAGGTATAAGTGGATCCTGGTGTAAGCAACCAAAGTACAAAAAAACAACCTGGCTATGACTTTCTAAACATTGACTGCAGAAGGGCAGAATTATTTTCATATGGTTGGCCATGGCCTGAACCATCTTTATATGATGCCAAACATGCCCAAAAGTAAATGGATCGAGGTGTAAACCAAACAACCGAAGTACGAAAAAAATATGACGCCAAACATGCCAGAAGGTATAAGTGGATCCTGGTGTAAACAACCAAAGTACAAAAAAACAACATAGCTGTGACTTTCTTTACATTGACTGCAGAAGGGCAGAATTATTTTCATATGGTTGGCAATGGCCTGAACCATCTTTATATGATGCCAAACATGCCCAAAAGTAAATGGATCCAGGTGTAAACCAAAGTACCCAAGTACAAAAAAAATATGACGCCAAACATGCCAGAAGGTATAAGTGGATCCTGGTGTAAGCAACCAAAGTACAAAAAAACAACCTGGCTATGACTTTCTAAACATTGATTGCAGAAGGGCAGAATTATTTTCATATGGTTGGCCATGGCCTGAACCATCTTTATATGATGCCAAACATGCCCAAAAGTAAATGGATCGAGGTGTAAACCAAAGTACCGAAGTACGAAAAAAATATGACGCCAAACATGCCAGAAGGTATAAGTGGATCCTGGTGTAAACAACCAAAGTACAAAAAAAAAACATAGCTGTGACTTTCTTTACATTGACTGCAGAAGGGCAGAATTATTTTCATATGGTTGGCCATGGCCTGAACCATCTTTATATGATGCCAAACATGCCCAAAAGTAAATGGATCGAGGTGTAAACCAAAGTACCGAAGTACGAAAAAAATAAGACGCCAAACATGCCAGAAGGTATAAGTGGATCCTGGTGTAAACAACCAAAGTACAAAAAAAAAACATAGCTGTGACTTTCTTTACATTGACTGCAGAAGGGCAGAATTATTTTCATATGGTTGGCCATGGCCTGAACCATCTTTATATGATGCCAAACATGCCAAAAAGTAAATGGATGGAGGTGTAAACCAAAGTACCGAAGAACGAAAAAAATATGACGCCAAACATGCCAGAAGGTATAAGTGGATCCTGGTGTAAACAACCAAAGTACAAAAAAACAACATAGCTGTGACTTTCTTTACATTGACTGCAGAAGGGCAGAATTATTTTCATATGGATGGCAATGGCCTGAACCATCTTTATATGATGCCAAACATGCCCAAAAGTAAATGGATCGAGGTGTTAACCAAAGTACCGAAGTACGAAAAAAATATGACGCCAAACATGCCAGAAGGTATAAGTGGATCCAGGTGTAAACAACCAAAGTACAAAAAAAAAACATAGCTGTGACTTTCTAAACATTGACTGCAGAAGGGCAGAATTATTTTCATATGGTTGGCCATGGCCTGAACCATCTTCATGTGATGCCAAACATGCCCAAAAGTAAATGGATCCAGGTGTAAACCAAAGTACCTAAGTACAAAAAAAATATGACGCCAAACATGCCAGAAGGTATAAGTGGATCCTGGTGTAAGCAACCAAAGTACAAAAAAACAACCTGGCTATGACTTTCTAAACATTGACTGCAGAAGGGCAGAATTATTTTCATATGGTTGGCCATGGCCTGAACCATCTTTATATGATGCCAAACATGCCCAAAAGTAAATGGATCCAGGTGTAAACCAAAGTACCCAAGTACGAAAAAAATATGACGCCAAACATGCCAGAAGGCATAAGTGGATCCTGGTGTAAGCAACCAAAGTACAAAAAAACAACCTGGCTATGACTTTCTAAACATTGACTGCAGAAGGGCAGAATTATTTTCATATGGTTGGCAATGGCCTGAACCATCTTTATATGATGCCAAACATGCCCAAAAGTAAATGGATCGAGGTGTAAACCAAAGTACCGAAGTACGAAAAAAATATGACGCCAAACATACCAGAAGGTATAAGTGGATCCAGGTGTAAACAACCAAAGTACAAAAAAAAACCATAGCTGTGACTTTCTAAACATTGACTGCAGAAGGGCAGAATTATTTTCATATGGTTGGCCATGGCCTGAACCATCATCATGTGATGCCAAACATGCCATCATCATGTGATGCCAAACATGCCCAAAAGTAAATGGATCCAGGTGTAAACCAAAGTACCTAAGTACAAAAAAAATATGACGCCAAACATGCCAGAAGGTATAAGTGGATCCTGGTGTAAGCAACCAAAGTACAAAAAAACAACCTGGCTATGACTTTCTAAACATTGACTGCAGAAGGGCAGAATTATTTTCATATGGTTGGCCATGGCCTGAACCATCTTTATATGATGCCAAACATGCCCAAAAGTAAATGGATCGAGGTGTAAACCAAAGTACCGAAGTACGAAAAAAATATGACGCCAAACATGCCAGAAGGTATAAGTGGATCCTGGTGTAAGCAACCAAAGTACAAAAAAACAACCTGGCTATGACTTTCTAAACATTGACTGCAGAAGGGCAGAATTATTTTCATATGGTTGGCCATGGCCTGAACCATCTTTATATGATGCCAAACATGCCCAAAAGTAAATGGATCGAGGTGTAAACCAAAGTACCCAAGTACGAAAAAAATATGACGCCAAACATGCCAGAAGGCATAAGTGGATCCTGGTGTAAACAACCAAAGTACAAAAAAAAAACATAGCTGTGACTTTCTTTACATTGACTGCAGAAGGGCAGAATTATTTTCATATGGTCGGCAATGGCCTGAACCATCTTTATATGATGCCAAACATGCCCAAAAGTAAATGGATCGAGGTGTAAACCAAAGTACCGAAGTACGAAAAAAATATGACGCCAAACATACCAGAAGGTATAAGTGGATCCAGGTGTAAACAACCAAAGTACAAAAAAAAAACATAGCTGTGACTTTCTAAACATTGACTGCAGAAGGGCAGAATTATTTTCATATGGTTGGCCATGGCCTGAACCATCTTCATGTGATGCCAAACATGCCCAAAAGTAAATGGATCGAGGTGTAAACCAAAGTACCTAAGTACAAAAAAAATATGACGCCAAACATGCCAGAAGGTATAAGTGGATCCTGGTGTAAGCAACCAAAGTACAAAAAAACAACCTGGCTATGACTTTCTAAACATTGACTGCAGAAGGGCAGAATTATTTTCATATGGTTGGCCATGGCCTGAACCATCTTTATATGATGCTAAACATGCCCAAAAGTAAATGGATCGAGGTGTAAACCAAACTTGAAAGTACCGAAGTACGAAAAAAATATGACGCCAAACATGCCAGAAGGTATAAGTGGATCCTGGTGTAAACAACCAAAGTACAAAAAAACAACCTAGCTGTGACTTTCTTTACATTGACTGCAGAAGGGCAGAATTATTTTCATATGGTTGGCCATGGCCTGAACCATCTATATATGATGCCAAACATGCCCAAAAGTAAATGGATCCAGGTGTAAACCAAAGTACCCAAGTACAAAAGAAATATGACGCCAAACATGCCAGAAGGTATAAGTGGATCCTGGTGTAAGCAACCAAAGTACAAAAAAACAACCTGGCTATGACTTTCTAAACATTGATTGCAGAAGGGCAGAATTATTTTCATATGGTTGGCCATGGCCTGAACCATCTTTATATGATGCCAAACATGCCCAAAAGTAAATGGATCGAGGTGTAAACCAAAGTACCGAAGTACGAAAAAAATATGACGCCAAACATGCCAGAAGGTATAAGTGGATCCTGGTGTAAACAACCAAAGTACAAAAAAACAACCTGGCTATGACTTTCTAAACATTGACTGCAGAAGGGCAGAATTATTTTCATATGGTTGGCCATGGCCTGAACCATCTTTATATGATGCCAAACATGCCCAAAAGTAAATGGATCGAGGTGTAAACCAAAGTACCGAAGTACGAAAAAAATATGACGCCAAACATGCCAGAAGGTATAAGTGGATCCTGGTGTAAACAACCAAAGTACAAAAAAAAAACATAGCTGTGACTTTCTTTACATTGACTGCAGAAGGGCAGAATTATTTTCATATGGTTGGCCATGGCCTGAACCATCTTTATATGATGCCAAACATGCCCAAAAGTAAATGGATCCAGGTGTAAATCAAAGTACCGAAGTACGAAAAAAATATGACGCCAAACATGCCAGAAGGTATAAGTGGATCCAGGTGTAAACAACCAAAGTACAAAAAAAAAACATAGCTGTGACTTTCTAAACATTGACTGCAGAAGGGCAGAATTATTTTCATATGGTTGGCCATGGCCTGAACCATCTTTATGTGATGCCAAACATGCCCAAAAGTAAATGGATCGAGGTGTCAACCAAAGTACCCAAGTACAAAAAAAATATGACGCCAAACATGCCAGAAGGTATAAGTGGATTCTGGTGTAAGCAACCAAAGTACAAAAAAACAACCTGGCTATGACTTTCTAAACATTGATTGCAGAAGGGCAGAATTATTTTCATATGGTTGGCCATGGCCTGAACCATCTTTATATGATGCCAAACATGCCCAAAAGTAAATGGATCGAGGTGTAAACCAAAGTACCGAAGTACGAAAAAAATATGACGCCAAACATGCCAGAAGGTATAAGTGGATCCTGGTGTAAACAACCAAAGTACAAAAAAAAAACATAGCTGTGACTTTCTTTACATTGACTGCAGAAGGGCAGAATTATTTTCATATGGTTGGCAATGGCCTGAACCATCTTTATATGATGCCAAACATGCCCAAAAGTAAATGGATCGAGGTGTAAACCAAAGTACCGAAGTACGAAAAAAATATGACGCCAAACATACCAGAAGGTATAAGTGGATCCAGGTGTAAACAACCAAAGTACAAAAAAAAAACATAGCTGTGACTTTCTAAACATTGACTGCAGAAGGGCAGAATTATTTTCATATGGTTGGCCATGGCCTGAACCATCTTCATGTGATGCCAAACATGCCCAAAAGTAAATGGATCCAGGTGTAAACCAAAGTACCTAAGTACAAAAAAAATATGACGCCAAACATGCCAGAAGGTATAAGTGGATCCTGGTGTAAGCAACCAAAGTACAAAAAAACAACCTGGCTATGACTTTCTAAACATTGACTGCAGAAGGGCAGAATTATTTTCATATGGTTGGCCATGGCCTGAACCATCTTTATATGATGCCAAACATGCCCAAAAGTAAATGGATCGAGGTGTAAACCAAACAACCGAAGTACGAAAAAAATATGACGCCAAACATGCCAGAAGGTATAAGTGGATCCTGGTGTAAACAACCAAAGTACAAAAAAACAACATAGCTGTGACTTTCTTTACATTGACTGCAGAAGGGCAGAATTATTTTCATATGGTTGGCAATGGCCTGAACCATCTTTATATGATGCCAAACATGCCCAAAAGTAAATGGATCCAGGTGTAAACCAAAGTACCCAAGTACAAAAAAAATATGACGCCAAACATGCCAGAAGGTATAAGTGGATCCTGGTGTAAGCAACCAAAGTACAAAAAAACAACCTGGCTATGACTTTCTAAACATTGATTGCAGAAGGGCAGAATTATTTTCATATGGTTGGCCATGGCCTGAACCATCTTTATATGATGCCAAACATGCCCAAAAGTAAATGGATCGAGGTGTAAACCAAAGTACCGAAGTACGAAAAAAATATGACGCCAAACATGCCAGAAGGTATAAGTGGATCCTGGTGTAAACAACCAAAGTACAAAAAAAAAACATAGCTGTGACTTTCTTTACATTGACTGCAGAAGGGCAGAATTATTTTCATATGGTTGGCCATGGCCTGAACCATCTTTATATGATGCCAAACATGCCCAAAAGTAAATGGATCGAGGTGTAAACCAAAGTACCGAAGTACGAAAAAAATAAGACGCCAAACATGCCAGAAGGTATAAGTGGATCCTGGTGTAAACAACCAAAGTACAAAAAAAAAACATAGCTGTGACTTTCTTTACATTGACTGCAGAAGGGCAGAATTATTTTCATATGGTTGGCCATGGCCTGAACCATCTTTATATGATGCCAAACATGCCCAAAAGTAAATGGATCCAGGTGTAAACCAAAGTACCCAAGTACAAAAAAAATATGACGCCAAACATGCCAGAAGGTATAAGTGGATCCTGGTGTAAGCAACCAAAGTACAAAAAAACAACCTGGCTATGACTTTCTAAAGATTGATTGCAGAAGGGCAGAATTATTTTCATATGGTTGGCCATGGCCTGAACCATCTTTATATGATGCCAAACATGCCCAAAAGTAAATGGATCGAGGTGTAAACCAAAGTACCGAAGTACGAAAAAAAATATGACGCCAAACATGCCAGAAGGTATAAGTGGATCCTGGTGTAAACAACCAAAGTACAAAAAAAAAACATAGCTGTGACTTTCTTTACATTGACTGCAGAAGGGCAGAATTATTTTCATATGGTTGGCAATGGCCTGAACCATCTTTATATGATGCCAAAGATGCCCAAAAGTAAATGGATCGAGGTGTAAACCAAAGTACCGAAGTACGAAAAAAATATGACGCCAAACATGCCAGAAGGTATAAGTGGATCCTGGTGTAAACAACCAAAGTACAAAAAAAAACATAGCTGTGACTTTCTAAACATTGACTGCAGAAGGGCAGAATTATTTTCATATGGTTGGCCATGGCCTGAACCATCTTCATGTGATGCCAAACATGCCCAAAAGTAAATGGATCGAGGTGTAAACCAAAGTACCTAAGTACAAAAAAAATATGACGCCAAACATGCCAGAAGGTATAAGTAGATCCTGGTGTAAGCAACCAAAGTACAAAAAAACAACCTGGCTATGACTTTCTAAACATTGACTGCAGAAGAGCAGAATTATTTTCATATGGTTGGCCATGGCCTGAACCATCTTTATATGATGCCAAACATGCCCAAAAGTAAATGGATCGAGGTGTTAACCAAAGAACCGAAGTACGAAAAAAATATGACGCCAAACATGCCAGAAGGTATAAGTGGATCCTGGTGTAAACAACCAAAGTACAAAAAAAAAACATAGCTGTGACTTTCTAAACATTGACTGCAGAAGGGCAGAATTATTTTCATATGGTTGGCCATGGCCTGAACCATCTATATATGATGCCAAACATGCACAAAAGTAAATGGATCCAGGTGTAAACCAAAGTACGCAAGTACAAAAAAAATATGACGCCAAACATGCCAGAAGGTATAAGTGGATCCTGGTGTAAGCAACCAAAGTACAAAAAAACAACCTGGCTATGACTTTCTAAACATTGATTGCAGAAGGGCAGAATTATTTTCATATGGTTGGCCATGGCCTGAACCATCTTTATATGATGCCAAACATGCCCAAAAGTAAATGGATCGAGGTGTAAACCAAAGTACCGAAGTACGAAAAAAATATAACGCCAAACATGCCAGAAGGTATAAGTGGATCCTGGTGTAAACAACCAAAGTACAAAAAAAAACATAGCTGTGACTTTCTTTACATTGACTGCAGGAGGGCAGAATTATTTTCATATGGTTGGCAATGGCCTGAACCATCTTTATATGATGCCAAACATGCCCAAAAGTAAATGGATCGAGGTGTAAACCAAAGGACCGAAGTACGAAAAAAATATGACGCCAAACATGCCAGAAGGTATAAGTGGATCCTGGTGTAAACAACCAAAGTACAAAAAAAAAACATAGCTGTGACTTTCTAAACATTGACTGCAGAAGGGCAGAATTATTTTCATATGGTTGGCCATGGCCTGAACCATCTTCATGTGATGCCAAACATGCCCAAAAGTAAATGGATCGAGGTGTAAACCAAAGTACCTAAGTACAAAAAAAATATGACGCCAAACATGCCAGAAGGTATAAGTGGATCCTGGTGTAAGCAACCAAAGTACAAAAAAACAACCTGGCTATGACTTTCTAAACATTGACTGCAGAAGGGCAGAATTATTTTCATATGGTTGGCCATGGCCTGAACCATCTTTACATGATGCCAAACATGGATCCAAGGAAATGGATCCAGGTGTAAACCAAATCACCAAAGTACAAAAAAAACACCTGCCTGGGACTTTGTTTACATTGACTGCAGAAGGGCAGAATTTTTTTCATATGGTTGGCCATGGCCTGAACCATCTTTATATGATGCTAAACATGCCCAAAAGTAAATGGATCGAGGTGTAAACCAAACTTGAAAGTACCGAAGTACGAAAAAAATATGACGCCAAACATGCCAGAAGGTATAAGTGGATCCTGGTGTAAACAACCAAAGTACAAAAAAACAACCTAGCTGTGACTTTCTTTACATTGACTGCAGAAGGGCAGAATTATTTTCATATGGTTGGCCATGGCCTGAACCATCTATATATGATGCCAAACATGCCCAAAAGTAAATGGATCCAGGTGTAAACCAAAGTACCCAAGTACAAAAGAAATATGACGCCAAACATGCCAGAAGGTATAAGTGGATCCTGGTGTAAGCAACCAAAGTACAAAAAAACAACCTGGCTATGACTTTCTAAACATTGATTGCAGAAGGGCAGAATTATTTTCATATGGTTGGCCATGGCCTGAACCATCTTTATATGATGCCAAACATGCCCAAAAGTAAATGGATCGAGGTGTAAACCAAAGTACCGAAGTACGAAAAAAATATGACGCCAAACATGCCAGAAGGTATAAGTGGATCCTGGTGTAAACAACCAAAGTACAAAAAAAAAACATAGCTGTGACTTTCTTTACATTGACTGCAGAAGGGCAGAATTATTTTCATATGGTTGGCCATGGCCTGAACCATCTTCATGTGATGCCAAACATGCCCAAAAGTAAATGGATCGAGGTGTAAACCAAAGTACCTAAGTACAAAAAAAATATGACGCCAAACATGCCAGAAGGTATAAGTGGATCCTGGTGTAAGCAACCAAAGTACAAAAAAACAACCTGGCTATGACTTTCTAAACATTGACTGCAGAAGGGCAGAATTATTTTCATATGGTTGGCCATGGCCTGAACCATCTTTACATGATGCCAAACATGGATCCAAGGAAATGGATCCAGGTGTAAACCAAATCACCAAAGTACAAAAAAAACACCTGCCTGGGACTTTGTTTACATTGACTGCAGAAGGGCAGAATTATTTTCATATGGTTGGCCATGGCCTGAACCATCTTTATATGATGCCAAACATGCCCAAAAGTAAATGGATCGAGGTGTAAACCAAAGTACCGAAGTACGAAAAAAATATGACGCCAAACATGCCAGAAGGTATAAGTGGATCCTGGTGTAAACAACCAAAGTACAAAAAAACAACCTAGCTGTGACTTTCTTTACATTGACTGCAGAAGGGCAGAATTATGTTCATATGGTTCGCCATGGCCTGAACCATCTTTATATGATGCCAAACATGCCCTAAAATAAATGGATCGAGGTGTAAACCAAATCACCCAAGTACAAAAAAAATATGACGCCAAACATGCCAGAAGGTGTAAGTGGATCCAGGTGTAAACAACCAAAGTACAAAAAACAACCTGGCTATGACTTTCTAAACATTGACTGCAGAAGGGCAGAATTATTTTCATATGGTTGGCCATGGCCTGAACCATCTTTATGTGATGCCAAACATGCCCAAAAGTAAATGGATCGAGCTGTGAACCTAAGTACCCAAGTACAAAAAAAATATGACGCCAAACATGCCAGAAGGTATAAGTGGATCCTGGTGTAAGCAACCAAAGTACAAAAAAACAACCTGGCTATGACTTTCTAAACATTGACTGCAGAAGGGCAGAATTATTTTCATATGGTTGGCCATGGCCTGAACCATCTTTATATGATGCCAAGCATGGATCCAAGTAAATGGATGCAGGTGTAAACCAAATCACCAAAGTACAAAAAAAAAACCTGCCTGTGACTTTGTTTACATTGACTGCAGAAGGGCAGAATTATTTTCATATGGTTGGCTATGGCCTGAATCATCTTTATATGATGCCAAACATGCCCAAAAGTAAATGGATCGAGGTGTAAACCAAAGTACCGAAGTACGAAAAAAATATGACGCCAAACATGCCAGAAGGTATAAGTGGATCCAGGTGTAAGCAACCAAAGTACAAAAAAACAACATAGCTGTGACTTTCTAAACATTGACTGCAGAAGGGCAGAATTATTTTCATATGGTTGGCCATGGCCTGAACCATCTTCATGTGATGCCAAACATGCCCAAAAGTAAATGGATTCAGGTGTAAACCAAATCACCCAAGTACAAAATAAATATGACGCCTAACATGCCAGAAGGTATAAGTGGATCCTGGTGTAAACAACCAAAGTACAAAAAAACAACCTGGCTATGACTTTCTAAACATTGACTGCAGAAGGGCAGAATTATTTTCATATGGTTGGCCATGGCCTGAACCATCTTTATGTGATGCCAAACATGCCCAAAAGTAAATGGATCGAGGTGTAAACCAAAGTACCCAAGTACAAAAAAAATATGACGCCAAACATGCCAGAAGGTATAAGTGGATCCTGGTGTAAGCAACCAAAGTACAAAAAAACAACCTGGCTATGACTTTCTAAACATTGACTGCAGAAGGGCAGAATTATTTTCATATGGTTGGCCATGGCCTGAACCATCTTTATATGATGCCAAACATGCCCAAAAGTAAATGGATCGAGGTGTAAACCAAAGTACCGAAGTACGAAAAAAATACGACGCCAAACATGCCAGAAGGTATAAGTGGATCCTGGTGTAAACAACCAAAGTACAAAAAAAAAACATAGCTGTGACTTTCTTTACATTGACTGCAGAAGGGCAGAATTATTTTCATATGGTTGGCAATGGCCTGAACCATCTTTATATGATGCCAAACATGCCCAAAAGTAAATGGATCGAGGTGTAAACCAAAGTACCTAAGTACAAAAAAAATATGACGCCAAACATGCCAGAAGGTATAAGTAGATCCTGGTGTAAGCAACCAAAGTACAAAAAAACAACCTGGCTATGACTTTCTAAACATTGACTGCAGAAGAGCAGAATTATTTTCATATGGTTGGCCATGGCCTGAACCATCTTTATATGATGCCAAACATGCCCAAAAGTAAATGGATCGAGGTGTTAACCAAAGAACCGAAGTACGAAAAAAATATGACGCCAAACATGCCAGAAGGTATAAGTGGATCCTGGTGTAAACAACCAAAGTACAAAAAAAAAACATAGCTGTGACTTTCTAAACATTGACTGCAGAAGGGCAGAATTATTTTCATATGGTTGGCCATGGCCTGAACCATCTATATATGATGCCAAACATGCACAAAAGTAAATGGATCCAGGTGTAAACCAAAGTACGCAAGTACAAAAAAAATATGACGCCAAACATGCCAGAAGGTATAAGTGGATCCTGGTGTAAGCAACCAAAGTACAAAAAAACAACCTGGCTATGACTTTCTAAACATTGATTGCAGAAGGGCAGAATTATTTTCATATGGTTGGCCATGGCCTGAACCATCTTTATATGATGCCAAACATGCCCAAAAGTAAATGGATCGAGGTGTAAACCAAAGTACCGAAGTACGAAAAAAATATAACGCCAAACATGCCAGAAGGTATAAGTGGATCCTGGTGTAAACAACCAAAGTACAAAAAAAAACATAGCTGTGACTTTCTTTACATTGACTGCAGGAGGGCAGAATTATTTTCATATGGTTGGCAATGGCCTGAACCATCTTTATATGATGCCAAACATGCCCAAAAGTAAATGGATCGAGGTGTAAACCAAAGGACCGAAGTACGAAAAAAATATGACGCCAAACATGCCAGAAGGTATAAGTGGATCCTGGTGTAAACAACCAAAGTACAAAAAAAAAACATAGCTGTGACTTTCTAAACATTGACTGCAGAAGGGCAGAATTATTTTCATATGGTTGGCCATGGCCTGAACCATCTTCATGTGATGCCAAACATGCCCAAAAGTAAATGGATCGAGGTGTAAACCAAAGTACCTAAGTACAAAAAAAATATGACGCCAAACATGCCAGAAGGTATAAGTGGATCCTGGTGTAAGCAACCAAAGTACAAAAAAACAACCTGGCTATGACTTTCTAAACATTGACTGCAGAAGGGCAGAATTATTTTCATATGGTTGGCCATGGCCTGAACCATCTTTACATGATGCCAAACATGGATCCAAGGAAATGGATCCAGGTGTAAACCAAATCACCAAAGTACAAAAAAAACACCTGCCTGGGACTTTGTTTACATTGACTGCAGAAGGGCAGAATTTTTTTCATATGGTTGGCCATGGCCTGAACCATCTTTATATGATGCTAAACATGCCCAAAAGTAAATGGATCGAGGTGTAAACCAAACTTGAAAGTACCGAAGTACGAAAAAAATATGACGCCAAACATGCCAGAAGGTATAAGTGGATCCTGGTGTAAACAACCAAAGTACAAAAAAACAACCTAGCTGTGACTTTCTTTACATTGACTGCAGAAGGGCAGAATTATTTTCATATGGTTGGCCATGGCCTGAACCATCTATATATGATGCCAAACATGCCCAAAAGTAAATGGATCCAGGTGTAAACCAAAGTACCCAAGTACAAAAGAAATATGACGCCAAACATGCCAGAAGGTATAAGTGGATCCTGGTGTAAGCAACCAAAGTACAAAAAAACAACCTGGCTATGACTTTCTAAACATTGATTGCAGAAGGGCAGAATTATTTTCATATGGTTGGCCATGGCCTGAACCATCTTTATATGATGCCAAACATGCCCAAAAGTAAATGGATCGAGGTGTAAACCAAAGTACCGAAGTACGAAAAAAATATGACGCCAAACATGCCAGAAGGTATAAGTGGATCCTGGTGTAAACAACCAAAGTACAAAAAAAAAACATAGCTGTGACTTTCTTTACATTGACTGCAGAAGGGCAGAATTATTTTCATATGGTTGGCCATGGCCTGAACCATCTTCATGTGATGCCAAACATGCCCAAAAGTAAATGGATCGAGGTGTAAACCAAAGTACCTAAGTACAAAAAAAATATGACGCCAAACATGCCAGAAGGTATAAGTGGATCCTGGTGTAAGCAACCAAAGTACAAAAAAACAACCTGGCTATGACTTTCTAAACATTGACTGCAGAAGGGCAGAATTATTTTCATATGGTTGGCCATGGCCTGAACCATCTTTACATGATGCCAAACATGGATCCAAGGAAATGGATCCAGGTGTAAACCAAATCACCAAAGTACAAAAAAAACACCTGCCTGGGACTTTGTTTACATTGACTGCAGAAGGGCAGAATTATTTTCATATGGTTGGCCATGGCCTGAACCATCTTTATATGATGCCAAACATGCCCAAAAGTAAATGGATCGAGGTGTAAACCAAAGTACCGAAGTACGAAAAAAATATGACGCCAAACATGCCAGAAGGTATAAGTGGATCCTGGTGTAAACAACCAAAGTACAAAAAAACAACCTAGCTGTGACTTTCTTTACATTGACTGCAGAAGGGCAGAATTATGTTCATATGGTTCGCCATGGCCTGAACCATCTTTATATGATGCCAAACATGCCCTAAAATAAATGGATCGAGGTGTAAACCAAATCACCCAAGTACAAAAAAAATATGACGCCAAACATGCCAGAAGGTGTAAGTGGATCCAGGTGTAAACAACCAAAGTACAAAAAACAACCTGGCTATGACTTTCTAAACATTGACTGCAGAAGGGCAGAATTATTTTCATATGGTTGGCCATGGCCTGAACCATCTTTATGTGATGCCAAACATGCCCAAAAGTAAATGGATCGAGCTGTGAACCTAAGTACCCAAGTACAAAAAAAATATGACGCCAAACATGCCAGAAGGTATAAGTGGATCCTGGTGTAAGCAACCAAAGTACAAAAAAACAACCTGGCTATGACTTTCTAAACATTGACTGCAGAAGGGCAGAATTATTTTCATATGGTTGGCCATGGCCTGAACCATCTTTATATGATGCCAAGCATGGATCCAAGTAAATGGATGCAGGTGTAAACCAAATCACCAAAGTACAAAAAAAAAACCTGCCTGTGACTTTGTTTACATTGACTGCAGAAGGGCAGAATTATTTTCATATGGTTGGCTATGGCCTGAATCATCTTTATATGATGCCAAACATGCCCAAAAGTAAATGGATCGAGGTGTAAACCAAAGTACCGAAGTACGAAAAAAATATGACGCCAAACATGCCAGAAGGTATAAGTGGATCCAGGTGTAAGCAACCAAAGTACAAAAAAACAACATAGCTGTGACTTTCTAAACATTGACTGCAGAAGGGCAGAATTATTTTCATATGGTTGGCCATGGCCTGAACCATCTTCATGTGATGCCAAACATGCCCAAAAGTAAATGGATTCAGGTGTAAACCAAATCACCCAAGTACAAAATAAATATGACGCCTAACATGCCAGAAGGTATAAGTGGATCCTGGTGTAAACAACCAAAGTACAAAAAAACAACCTGGCTATGACTTTCTAAACATTGACTGCAGAAGGGCAGAATTATTTTCATATGGTTGGCCATGGCCTGAACCATCTTTATGTGATGCCAAACATGCCCAAAAGTAAATGGATCGAGGTGTAAACCAAAGTACCCAAGTACAAAAAAAATATGACGCCAAACATGCCAGAAGGTATAAGTGGATCCTGGTGTAAGCAACCAAAGTACAAAAAAACAACCTGGCTATGACTTTCTAAACATTGACTGCAGAAGGGCAGAATTATTTTCATATGGTTGGCCATGGCCTGAACCATCTTTATATGATGCCAAACATGCCCAAAAGTAAATGGATCGAGGTGTAAACCAAAGTACCGAAGTACGAAAAAAATACGACGCCAAACATGCCAGAAGGTATAAGTGGATCCTGGTGTAAACAACCAAAGTACAAAAAAAAAACATAGCTGTGACTTTCTTTACATTGACTGCAGAAGGGCAGAATTATTTTCATATGGTTGGCAATGGCCTGAACCATCTTTATATGATGCCAAACATGCCCAAAAGTAAATGGATCGAGGTGTAAACCAAAGTACCGAAGTACGAAAAAAATATGACGCCAAACATGCCAGAAGGTATAAGTGGATCCAGGTGTAAACAACCAAAGTACAAAAAAAAAACATAGCTGTGACTTTCTAAACATTGACTGCAGAAGGGCAGAATTATTTTCATATGGTTGGCCATGGCCTGAACCATCTTCATGTGATGCCAAACATGCCCAAAAGTAAATGGATCGAGGTGTAAACCAAAGTACCTAAGTACAAAAAAAATATGACGCCAAACATGCCAGAAGGTATAAGTGGATCCTGGTGTAAGCAACCAAAGTACAAAAAAACAACCTGGCTATGACTTTCTAAACATTGACTGCAGAAGGGCAGAATTATTTTCATATGGTTGGCCATGGCCTGAACCATCTTTACATGATGCCAAACATGGATCCAAGGAAATGGATCCAGGTGTAAACCAAATCACCAAAGTACAAAAAAAACACCTGCCTGGGACTTTGTTTACATTGACTGCAGAAGGGCAGAATTATTTTCATATGGTTGGCCATGGCCTGAACCATCTTTATATGATGCCAAACATGCCCAAAAGTAAATGGATCGAGGTGTAAACCAAAGTACCGAAGTACGAAAAAAATATGACGCCAAACATGCCAGAAGGTATAAGTGGATCCTGGTGTAAACAACCAAAGTACAAAAAAACAACCTAGCTGTGACTTTCTTTACATTGACTGCAGAAGGGCAGAATTATGTTCATATGGTTCGCCATGGCCTGAACCATCTTTATATGATGCCAAACATGCCCTAAAATAAATGGATCGAGGTGTAAACCAAATCACCCAAGTACAAAAAAAATATGACGCCAAACATGCCAGAAGGTGTAAGTGGATCCAGGTGTAAACAACCAAAGTACAAAAAACAACCTGGCTATGACTTTCTAAACATTGACTGCAGAAGGGCAGAATTATTTTCATATGGTTGGCCATGGCCTGAACCATCTTTATGTGATGCCAAACATGCCCAAAAGTAAATGGATCGAGGTGTAAACCAAAGTACCCAAGTACAAAAAAAATATGACGCCAAACATGCCAGAAGGTATAAGTGGATCCTGGTGTAAGCAACCAAAGTACAAAAAAACAACCTGGCTATGACTTTCTAAACATTGACTGCAGAAGGGCAGAATTATTTTCATATGGTTGGCCATGGCCTGAACCATCTTTATATGATGCCAAGCATGGATCCAAGTAAATGGATGCAGGTGTAAACCAAATCACCAAAGTACAAAAAAAAAACCTGCCTGTGACTTTGTTTACATTGACTGCAGAAGGGCAGAATTATTTTCATATGGTTGGCTATGGCCTGAATCATCTTTATATGATGCCAAACATGCCCAAAAGTAAATGGATCGAGGTGTAAACCAAAGTACCGAAGTACGAAAAAAATATGACGCCAAACATGCCAGAAGGTATAAGTGGATCCAGGTGTAAACAACCAAAGTACAAAAAAACAACATAGCTGTGACTTTCTTTACATTGACTGCAGAAGGGCAGAATTATTTTCATATGGTTGGCTATGGCCTGAACCATCTTTATATGATGCCAAACATGCCCAAAAGTAAATGGATCTAGGTGTAAACCAAAGTACCGAAGTACGAAAAAAATATGACGCCAAACATGCCAGAAGGTATAAGTGGATCCAGGTGTAAACAACCAAAGTACAAAAAAACAACATAGCTGTGACTTTCTAAACATTGACTGCAGAAGGGCAGAATTATTTTCATATGGTTGGCCATGGCCTGAACCATGTTCATGTGATGCCAAACATGCCCAAAAGTAAATGGATTCAGGTGTAAACCAAATCACCCAAGTACAAAATAAATATGACGCCAAACATGCCAGAAGGTATAAGTGGATCCTGGTGTAAACAACCAAAGTACAAAAAAACAACCTGGCTATGACTTTCTAAACATTGACTGCAGAAGGGCAGAATTATTTTCATATGGTTGGCCATGGCCTGAACCATCTTTATATGATGCCAAACATGCCCAAAAGTAAATGGATCGAGCTGTGAACCAAATCACCCAAGTACAAAGAAAATATGACGCCAAACATGCCAGAAGGTATAAGTGGATCCAGGTGCAAACAACCAAAGTACAAAAAAAACCTGGCTGTGACTTTCTAAACATTGACTGCAGAAGGGCAGAATTATTTTCATATGGTTGGCCATGGCCTGAACCATCTTTACATGATGCCAAACATGGATCCAAGTAAATGGATCCAGGTGTAAACAACCAAAGTACAAAAAAAAAAACTGCTTGTAACTTTCTTCACATTGACTGCAGAAGGCCAGAATTATTTTCATATGGTTGCCCATGGCCTGAACCACCTTTATATGACGCCAAACATGCCTGAAGGTATAAGTGGATCCAGGTGTTAACGTATTGTAAAAGGACTAGGGCAAACACTTAGCTAGGAAATAGGACAAGACACAGTTCCAATTATGGTTCAGGGATAACTATATTATGAGCTTGGAAACAATTACAAGGCACATCAATTTGGTGTAGCAGGAGCGAGAGCTGACATCCGCGATTCAGTTGCTGGACAGTTAGTGATCCGCCAGCTCCGCTGCAGATCCTTATATAGAGTGGCGACCTCCACGCCGCCTAGCGGGATCCGCCAGATCCGCCAGACGACGTGGGATCCACCCCCAATCCGCCGCTCCCACTACACCTTCCCCTCACTAATTAAATATGTGGGGCCGTCTCCCACACAATAGGAGGGCTAAAAAGG
Source organism: Harmothoe impar (assembly GCA_947462335.1). Classification (NCBI taxonomy): domain Eukaryota; kingdom Metazoa; phylum Annelida; class Polychaeta; order Phyllodocida; family Polynoidae; genus Harmothoe; species Harmothoe impar. The sequence goes on from OX381718.1 coordinate 33,738,296, forward strand.
TTATACAATACACCCTCTCTTTTTAACATTGGGCTATGCCCTTCCTTACAAATAGCTGTACTTGTCTGAAGGACTTGAATAAAACTATTCCACAAGTACCATGTCTAATGTTTACTTTACTAGAAGAAATATTTACTTAATAGGAGAATTAGACACCAGCCTTCTTCGCGCCCCGGGGGCGGCTAGTGCTAATAGTATAACTAGTGCCTAAGGCATGCTTTTAAAATGATTAGTGGAACCAGATAAGTCATAACCTGGCTAGTTCTCTTCGCGCCCAGTGGGCAACTAGCTAATTAAAAATAAAGCTTAAGGCATAACTAGTTCTCTTCGCGCCCAGTGGGCAACTAGCTCAATTATAACTAAGCTTAAGGCATACTTGGACGGTATAACTTGGAGGGTGCCCCCTGCTGAACTGGAACTTGAACTGGAACAGGGATGGAGGTGCTTCGATCGGTGACGGACGCCCGACCGGCAATCCAGGCCCAGAACATGGCCCTTCATGCCGCCCTCCGCAGGTTGACGAATGGTGGTGGACGCACGACCAACGGGTAGAACCTTGCGGTCCCGCCCGCCGGCCCTCCACGAGGTGATGCTGGTACGGTAGTCGGGAGGCTAACCCGGCGACCTGGACCAGGCGTGCTCCCGCCGGAGCCCGTCTTAGGAGTTGCGTCCTCCCTGCCTGGGTGACGCTCGCTGGAACACACAACATCTTAATTAATTTCAGTCCCCGTCACTCCTTCCACCCGCCGTGCACTTAACCCCTTCCCTCTTATCAGCTTCCCTTACGTCCTAGGCAGCACACCTATACTCCTATATGATCCTCCCTCCCTTGATGCTGCTAGTCCCGTCCCTTAGTCCCTAACGTCAAAAACGCCCGGACCCACGACGCGTAGCCTGCTCGACATGTCGCCCCCTATTGACTCGTAGTCACCCCCCTATTGGAGAGGAGGCAGTACGAAGGCTGCCCACCTTTCGAGGCGGTCCGGGTCACGCCCCGTGACGGTCAGCCAGGGCATCCAGATGCCTGGGCGTTCGGAGAGGTCGGCAGACCGGTGCCAAAGGGGGGAGGGCTCCCGTCCGGGGTGGCTCTACCCAAGCCGCGGGGTGAAGGACCCAAGCGAGGCGACCTGGGGGTGGGGTAGTGGCCCGAGACGACTGAGGATCCCTCCTACCTCTTTCTCGGTACTTCCCCTCCGTCTGCAGTCGGCGCCAACGTCCGGGCGGCCAGTCGCCCGCGGCTGCGGCTGAGAACTGCGATGAGCTCGATGTGGAGGGCTGGTCACTTGGTGGGAGGCGGGGCGGCGGTGCCAGCGGACTCTTCCAGTCGGGCGGGAGGGACTCCATCTCGGAGTCGCTTAGGGATTCTGAGGGCCCGGCATCTCCAGCTGGTCAAGTGCTGCCAGCTCATCCCGTTTCCGCGACGGGGGTCACCTCCGGTGGTATGTCCGGCAGGTAGGGTCTGAACCGGACTGCGATGGTTGGCTGCCGTGGGGGGAGTTGCACCGTCATAGTGCGATCCCATGTCTGGGACTCTGTCACTCCTGCTTTGAAGGTGACAGGGGAGGAGCGGTCCCACATGCTGCTCAGTAGCTGCATTACCCTTGGGGGGAGGGTGAAGACATCGTCCTCCGGCGCCGGGTACATGTCCTCCTGCTGCGAGGTACCAGGCTGGGGCTGGAGGGCCACCTGGCGCCGATCCTGCGCCTTGGCCGTGGAGGGGGTGCCGGACCCGCTGACAGTCGCTGGTGTGGACAGGATCACCTGCCGGGTGTCCGATGAGGGTTGTTGCTGTACTGCCGTGGCGGAGGTGTCCACCCCACAGTCGCCCTGCACTGGGCCGGGGGCATCCGGTTCAGCCGTGCTAGTTGGCGAGTCGTGTGGAATAGGTGGAGTAGAGGTGCTGGCCGCTGTCGTGGAGAACACCGGTGTGCTCTCCGGGCTCCCAGATGGGATGGGCGAAGTAGCAGGGCGGGACACCACCCCGGTCGGGCTACTTCCCTCGGCCAAAGACGGCGAGACGTCTGCGCCGAGGGCTTCCTCCCAGTGGGCACAGAACATTGAATCAACATTGATTATGCGTTGTCAATGTTGATTCAATGTTGATTTAATGTTGATTCAATGTTAAACTGGATTCTGTGCCCACTGGGCTTCGCCTCGTAACCTGGAGCAGATGTGGCCTCACTCCCCTTGGCCAAAGACGGCGAGACGTCTGCGCCGAGGGTCTCCTTGACCGTCGCGGTCGGGCCACTCCCCTCGGCCAAAGACGGCGATACGTCTGCGCTGAGGGTCTCCCTCCCTTCGTCACCGGAAGCAGGTGTGGCATCCGGTGCGGCGGGGTGTGGGGCGCTACTCCGGTAGGGAGTCCCCCAACCTCTGCGGCCTCTTGCTGCCGCTCTGTTTCCTTTGGGCCGGTGGCGGTACTGGAAGTAGTGTGGGGCGGTAAGGGGTCCCCTGACTACGGAACCGCCTCCCTCCACCGTGACCGTGACAGCACAGCCATCTCTGCTAGGAGAAGGAGCTGTCCTCGTAGCTGCCGCAGAACCTTGCAGGGAGGTTTGGGGGAGCTGGACATATACATTATTAACAGGATCGTACCGGAATAGGACTCCTGCTAGGGTGGGGCTGATCCTTGCTCCTTCGGTGTATATGGCCGGCTGTCCGGACACGGCCAGCTGGGAGTGCAGCTGATGCAGGATGGCAGAGTCCACTCCCGTAACATCCTTGGGTGCCGCCACCTCTTCGGGATGGGGGTGTACTCCACTCTGCTCCGGGGCTGGCGGTGCCGGAGACTCTGTCTTGATGGCCACCTGCGCGGGGGTGGATGCTTCGTCGTTGGGAGGGGGGGAATCCGGTCCCGACCCTTCCGAGCTATCCAGGGCTACCTCTGCATAGACCATCTTCTCCTCCTTCCTCCCCCCTGTAGCCATCAGTTTACAGACCTGCCCAACTCCTCTTGGCGGGCCAGATCTGGCGTGTGCATCGCCATCAGGTTGGCTGCAGCTGAGGCGGCCTCCTTCTGCATTGGAGATGCCCCGTCTTTGCTGCCGCTGCCGCCAGGGGTGCCTAGGGTTATACCCTGGGACTCTCCCAGGGAGCCCGGGGTGCGAAGGATGGAGTGGCCCGCTGGAGGTGTCTTCAGTTCCGCCTTGGTGCTGAGGCGCCTCAGCTTAGAAGGGGGAGGTAAGGAGGGGCTGCAGTCCAGGTAGGACGTGCGCGGCGACCGTCGCCGCGGGCTCTCGGGACGGCTGCGGGTCTCCACCCGCGTCACTGGGGCCGCTGGCCTAGGGACCACCCTGGCTGCCGACGTGCTCGCTCGGGGTTGGGGTGGCGCCACCGCAGTGTAGGAGGGCAGCCCTCACCCTCCTTGGACCCGGGGTCCTACTGCCACTGCCTTTCGCTGGTGCCCCCGGCTGTGGTGGAACCGCTGGTGGTGGCAGCTGGGGAGGCTGCAGAGGCTGCAGTGGGGCCGCCGGTGGTGGCTGCTGCGGAGGGTGGGGTGGCTGGGCTGGAGCTGCCGGCGGTGGCACCTGGGGTAGCTGAGGTGCCCCCTGCTGTGCGCCCCCTCCACATCCCGGTGGCGGCGCAGCGTGCACCGTGGGCACGATGGGGTGGGCCAGCAGGAACTCCCCCATGCTGGAAAACCAGGGGTGGGCGACGCCTCTCTCCCCGTGGTGGCGTTTCAGATGGCGTTGAATGTCTCCCTTCCGCTTAGCGGTGTAGGCAGAGTGGCCATCCGCCACACGGTCTCCCCCATCACACTTCTCCAAGGGACACATCCATCCCATGGGAGGACCATGGGCCTCCTTCATGTGTCTCGCCCTGTTCGACGTGTTGGAGAAGGTGGCGTCACATACAGTGCAATTGTACATGTCGCCTTCGTCCACCTCCTCCGCATACAACCGAACAGGGGAAACCTCAGTGTCTGGCTCAGGGAGCCCTGGCACTGCCAACTCTCTAGTCTGGGGTTTACTCACTGTCACTGGGAGCTTCACTTCACTCTGGATCGCCACTGCTTTGATGGAATCTGTCCTTTTCTTCTCCTTAGGATGCTCTGGCTCTTCGGGAAGGCTGCTAGCCCCTCCTTTCTTGGCGGAGATTTGTTTGGTGACGGTCCACGGACCGGTCCATAGACGCTGTAATTTCGGGCTGAGCCCCACCTTCTTCCCAGGCCAGTGGTAATACACGGTGGCCCCCACCGGTATTATGTCTCGCACCGCCCGGGCATCGTAATTACGGGCCTGTCGCTCCACTGCACAGCCAATGTTTTCCCGGGCCAGGGAGTGGGCCAAGGCGGTCTGCCGCTGAAGGTTGGCCACGTACCCCTCAGCACCTCCTCCTATGGCCTCCTCCTGTTCCGGATACAGGAGGGTTAGCGGGATGTTTGTCTCCCGGCCCATCATCATCATGTTGGGTGTTACCCCTGTGCTCGAATGGACTGACTTCCGGTACGCTGCCATAACCATTCCAAGATGGTCATCCCAATCTTTGTGGTCCGAGGCTACCACCACCGACAGGAGCGCCTCTATGGTGCCTTTGACTCGCTCCACCATGCCGTCGGACCTCAGGTTGAAGGCGCAGGTCCTCGTCTGTTTTGCCCCCAAGATCCGTACCACCTCCCGGAACAGGTTGGACTGGAAATTCCGGTCCGAGTGTAGCTCCGCGGGGGCCCCAAAACGGCACACTACCGTGTCTACCAAGGCCCGGGCCACGGTGGCCGCCTCCTGGTTGGGGAGGGGCACCGCCTCGGCCCATTTTGTAAAGTAGTCCACGATGACTGCTATGTAAGCCTTCCCCCCGGCGTGCGGGGCAGGGGGCCCATTATGTCTATGGCTACCCTCTTCATTGGTAAGCTGACAGCCACGTGCCCCATTGGTCCTCTCTTGGGATGGGGCGGGGGTTTCCGCTCCAAGCATCGGGTGCAGGACGCGGTCCAGTATGTGACGTCTCGACGGAACTCTGGCCAATACCAGCGCTCCTGCACCTTCCGCAGTGTACGATCCCGGCCAAAGTGACCTGCTAGACCAGCCCCGTGCGCTGTTCTCCAGGCCTCCTCCGTCCGTTTCTCTGGTACGATAATCTGGAAGGCCCTAGTGCTCCCTGGCACAAACCACCACCTCCCGAGCAGCTCCTGCCGTATCTCCAACCAGCTCATTTGGCCCACGAGTGACTTCAAAGCGTAGGGAGCCGCTGCGATTTCCTCCACCCCTTTCTCCACCCACTGGTATACTGGTCCCAGAACGGCGTCCTCCTTCTGATCCTTGACCCATTCCGCCCTTACTTCCTCTGCCACAGTGGGGTCTGTGGCGCCCTGCCGGGTAATGGCCCGCACTAGGTGGCTGACGTCCTCCGGCTCCCCGTCACAGCGCCCGCATTGCCGACAAGGCCATCGGCGTTCCCGTGCAGCCGCCCCGGTCGGTGTTGGATTGAATAGTTGTACGTCCCTAGGATCAACCACTTGCCCCTCTGGATCCTTGAACGCCATTACCCACTTTAAAGTGGCGTGGTCCATGCGTACCAGGAGTCCAAAAAGGACCCCCAGCAGCTCCCTCCTGGTGAAGCAATAATTGCGCTCTGCTCTCCCCAGGGTTCGGCTCCCGAACGACAGAACCACCTCCCGTCCCTCCTGCATCTGGGGCAATACTGCCCCCAGGCCCGTGCCGGAGGCGTCTGTGTCGAGTATTACCTGGCCTTCGTCCTGAGGGTACCCCAGTATAAGCAGTCCACGTAATGTGGCGAAGGCAGTCTGACACTCTCGTTCCCATCGGAACACCTGACCTTTCTCCGCCAAGGACGTAAGGGGTTTGGCCACAATGGCGAATTCCGGAACGAAGGACCTGTAGTAGCTGGCCAACCCCACGAAGCTGCGGACCTCGGTAAGGCTCTCTGGTATAGGCCAGTCCTTCACCGCCTCGATCTTGCCTCGGTCCGTGGCGAACCCTTCAGCGCTCACCACGTGGCCCAAAAATGCCACTTTCCGCCTGGCGAGGTGGCACTTCGTAGGTTTGACTTTCAGGCCTGCCACTTCTAGTCGGGTCAGCACTTCCCCCAACCGTGACAGGTGAATTTCAAAATCCCGGGAGAAGACGACGATGTCGCCTAAGTACACCAAGCACAAGGTCCACTGTAGACCTCGCATGGCTCCATCAAGCGCTCGAACGTCCCGGGGGCGTTGCAGAGGCCAAACGGCATGACCGTAAACTGAAACAGCCCCCGGTGCGTTGCAAACGCCGTCTTCTCCCGGTCTTCCGGTGCCATGGCCACCTGCCAGTAGCCGCTGACAAGGTCCATGGTGCTGAACCAGCGGGACCCTGCCAGCGTGTCGAGTGAATCATCGATTTGGGGGAGAGGGTAGGCGTCCTTCTTGGTAATGCCATTCAGGCGGCGATAATCCACGCAGAAGCACATCGTCCCATCCTTCTTTCGGACTAATACTACCGGGGTTTTCCACAACCGGGGCAACTGCGGGGGCCGCCATCTGCGCCTTCCACGTGGGGCAGGTCCGACGCTGGTGACCGAGGGAGGCGCAGTGGAAACATCGTACCTCCGACATAGGCGGACGTGGGGGGCGACCCCCTTGTCCTCCCCCCCGGTTCAACTTACCCGAGGATCCCCGGTTAGTTAGTCTCCTGGTCTTCCCGCACAACCTTCAGCTCCTCCCCCATGGTCTGCCCGGTGGCGCGCACCACCTGCACCCCGTAGGGCCGCATGCAGGCCTCGGCGTGCAGTGCCACCTGGACTGCCTCCAGCAGGGTAGTGGCGCTGCTCTGGTGTATCCAAATCTGCAGCTGTTGGCTGCGGAGGGACTCGATGAACCGATCCTTGGCCATAACATTTATGGTGGCCATGTCCGCGCCAGAGTACGCCAACCGGGTATATCGTTCAACCTCCTCCGCATGAGCTTGGAGGCATTCCCCTTTCGATCGTTCCTTCCCCCGCAGCAGCGCCTTATACATGGCGGCCTGGTTAGGGGGTTGGAAACGTGCCACTAAGGTACCCTCCTTCCTTTCAATCTTGTCCATCAAACTTGCAGGGCGCAATAACCGGCTTCGCCAGGCGACTAGCTCTCGTGCCGGAAGAAGCGGAAGTGTCCCCCTTGGCCTCCTTCATGGGTTCCCCCTCCGGTCCCATGACCTTCATGTACGGCATCCCCCCTTGTGGCTGCTTCTGATGGGGTTCCAGCTCGTGCATAGGGGGCACGGGGCCCGCCCAGCGTGGCTGCGTGAGCAGGGGCATCTGCATGGCCGAGGGTGTCACTGGGGATGGAATCATTGCTGGGACCCACCGGGTGCGGCCTTGGTAGGGTGGCCGATGGCCCCCATTCCCTCTCTGCTTCCATCCAGGCAGGCGCCCCATAGATAGGAGTGCTCCTCTGCGGAGCCATTCCCCTATGCACTTCTGCGTGCATGGCGTCCCTGTAAGCGGCCTCTCGCCGCTGGACCTCAGCACGGGCCTCTTCCACCCTGGCGATTTCTCTCTGCACTGATTCGGCCGTTACTGCTCTCGCCTCGGCCTCCTCCAGTTGCTCCTGGTGCTCCTGTTCAGCCTGGCGGCGGCCCTCCTCCTCGGCCACCTCCTTCTCCTGGCGTACCGCCACTTCCGCATCCCGTCGTGCTGCATCCCTTAAGCCCGCACCCTCTGTCAGGGCCCTCATGCCGCCCAGTTGCTGGGATCGTTTGATCGCTGCAGAGCAGGCCACCCGTCCTGCTCCCTAGAAACCTCCACCCATGCTGCCCCCAAGTAGAGCTGCGTGGCTGGCCGCCGTAGCATTGGTGAGGCTCTGGAGGAACATCGCGGATCCGGGGCCGGATGCGGACGAGCTGGCGGATCGGGTGGATCCGGCTGATCGTGCGGAGTCTTCCGCCCGCGGCTGCGCAGGAGCGACATCCCCCCCAGCGGTATCCTGGCGGATCGGGAGCCCGGCGGATCGTGTGGAGTTGTCCTGCCCTGGTTGCCAAGCAACCGCTGCCGCTTTGTTGACATCCTGGCAGATCGGGAGCCCGGCGGATCGTGCAGAGTCCTCTGGTCTGGCGGATCATCCGTAGTCGTCCTGCCCTGGTTGCCAAGCAACCGCTGCCGCTTTGTTGACATCCTGGCGGATCAGGAGCCCGGCGGATCGTGCGGAGTCCTCCGGTCTGGCGGAGCCTTCCGGTCGAAAAAAAAAGAAAAAGGTGCATATCAACGTACATATCAGATTGGGCGAGAAAAATGGGTCAGAAAAAAGGGTCAGAAAAAGGCACGTATCAGCGTACATGGCAGATTTGGCGAGAAAAATGGGTCAGGGGAGAAAAAGGAAAAAGGCACATATTCGCGTACATGGCGGATTGGGCGAGAAAAAAGGGTTAGGGAAATGAAAGAAAAAGGCACATATCCGCGTACATGGCAGATCGGGCAAGAAAAAAGGGTCAGGGAAAAAAAGGGAAAAAGGCACATATCCGCGTACATGGCAGATCGGGCAAGAAAAAAGGGTCAGAGAAAAAAAAGGAAAAAGGCACATATCCGCGTACATGGCAGATGTGGCGAGAAAAAATGTCAGAGAACAAAAGGGAAAAAGGCACATATCCGCGTAAATGGCAGATCTGGCAAGAAAAAAGGGTCAGGGAAAATGAAGAAAAAGGCACATATGCGCGTACATGGCGAATTCGGCGAGAAAAAAGGTCAGAGAAAAAAAGGAAAAAGGCACATATCCGCGTACATGGCAGATAAGGCGAGAAAAAATGTCAGAGAAAAAAAAAGAAAATGGCACATATCCGGGAACATGGTGGATTTGGCGAGAAAAAAGGGTCAGATAAAAAAAAGGAAAAAGGCACATATCCGCGTACATGGCGGATTTGGCGAGGAAAAAGGTCAGAGAAAAAAAGGAAAAGGCACATATCCGAGTAAAAAGCGGACTCGCTGAGGAAAAAAAAGGAAAAAGGTACATATCCGCATACATGGGGGTTTGGGCGAGAAAAAAGGGTCAGAGAAAAAACAGAAAAAGGCACATATCCGTGTACATGGCAGATTGGGCAAGAAAAAAGGGTCAGGGAAAAAAAAGGAAAAATGCACATATCCTCGTACATGGCAGATCGGACAAGAAAAAAGGGTCAGGGAAAAAAAAGGAAAAATGCACATATCCGCGTACATGGCAGATCGGACAAGAAAAAAGGGTCAGCGAAAAAAAAGGAAAAATGCACATATCCGCGTACATGGCAGATCGGGCAAAAAAAATTCAGGGAAAATGAAGAAAAAGGCGCATATCCGCGTACATGGCGAATTCGGCGAGAAAAAAGGTCAGAGAAAAAAAGGAAAAAGGCACATATCCGCGTACATGGCAGATCGGGCAAGAAAAAAGGGTCAGGGAAAATGAAGAAAAAGGAGCATATCCGCGTACATGGCGAATTCAATGAGAAAAAAGGTCAGAGAAAAAAAGGAGAAAGGCACATATCCGCGTACATGGCAAATTGGACGAGAAAAAAAAGGAAAAAAGGCACATATCAGCGGACATGGCAGATTTGGCAAGAAAAAAGGTCAGAGAAAAAAAGGGAAAAAGGCACATATCCGCGTACATGGCGGATTTGGCGAGGAAAAAGGTCAGAGAAAAATAGGAAAAAGGCACATATCCGAGTAAAAAGCGGACTCGGTGAGGAAGAAAAAGGAAAAAGGTACATATCGGCGTACCTGGGGGTTTGGGCGAGAAAAAAATGTCAGAGAAAAAAAAGGAAAAAGGCACATATCCGCGTACATGGCAGATTAGGCGAGAAAAAAGGTCAGAGAAAAAAAGGAAAAAAGGCACATATCCGCGTACATGGCAGATCGGGCAAGAAAAAAGGGTCAGGGAAAATGAAGAAAAAGGCGCATATCCGCGTACATGGCGAATTTGGCGAGAAAAAAGGTCAGAGAAAAAAAGGAAAAAGGCACATATCTGCGTACATGGCAGATTTGGCAAGAAAAAAGGGTCAGGGAAAATGAAGAAACATGCACATATCCGTGTACATGGCGGATAAGGCGAGAAAAAATGTCAGAGAAAGAAAAGGAAAATGGCACATATCCGCGTACATGGCGGATTTGGCGAGAAAAAAGGGTCAGAGAAAAAAAAGGAAAAAGGCACATATCCGCGTACATGGCAAATTGGGCGAGAAAAAAGGGTTAGGGAAATGAAAGAAAAAGGCACATATCTGCGTCCATGGCAAATTAGGCAAGAAAAAAGGGTCAGGGAAAAAAAAGGAAAAATGCACATATCAGCGTACATGGCAGATTGGGCGAGAAAAAAGGGTCAGAGAAAAAAAGGAAAAAGGCACATATCCGCGTACATGGCAGATTTGGCGAGAAAAAAGGTCAGAGAAAAAAAGGGAAAAAGGCACATATCCGGGTACATGGCAGATTGGGCAAGAAAAAAGGGTCAGGGAAAATGAAGAAACAGGCACATATCCGCGTACATGGCGGTTAAGGCGAGAAAAAATGTCAGAGAAAAAAAAGGAAAATGGCACATATCCGAGTACATGGCGGATTTGGCGAGAAAAAAGGGTCGGAGAAAAAAAAGGAAAAAGGCACATATCCGCGTACATGGCAGATTTGGCAAGAGAAAGGGTCAGGGAAAATTAAGAAAAAGGCGCATATCCGCGTATATGGCGAGAAAAAATGTCAGAGAAAAAAAAGGAAAAAGGCACATATCCGCGTACATGGCAAATTGGGCGAGAAAAAAGGGTTAGGGAAATGAAAGAAAAAGGCACATATCCGCGTCCATGGCAAATTAGGCAAGAAAAAAGGGTCAGGGAGAAAAAAGGAAAAATGCACATATCAGCGTACATGGCAGATTGGGCGAGAAAAAAGGGTCAGAGAAAAAAAGGAAAAAGGCACATATCCGCGTACATGGCAGATTTGGCAAGAAAAAAGGGTCAGGGAAAATGAAGAAAAAGGCACATATCCCCGTACATGGCGGATAAGGCGAGAAAATATGTCAGAGAAAAAAAGGAAAATGGCACATATCCGCGTACATGGCGGATTTGGCGAGAAAAAAGGGTCAGAGGAAAAAAAGGAAAAAGGCACATATCCGCCTACATGGCAGATTTGGCAAGAAAAAAGGGTCAGGGAAAATTAAGAAAAAGGCGCATATCCGCGTATATGGCGGATAAGGCGAGAAAAAATGTCAGAGAAAAAAAGGAAAATGGCACATATCCGCGTACATGGCGGATTTGGCGAGAAAAAAGGGTCAGAGGAAAAAAAGGAAAAAGGCACATATCCGCCTACATGGCAGATTTGGCAAGAAAAAAGGGTCAGGGAAAATTAAGAAAAAGGCGCATATCCGCGTATATGGCGGATAAGGCGAGAAAAAATGTCAGAGAAAAAAAAGGAAAAATGCACATATCCGCGTACATGGCAGATCGGGCAAGAAGAAAGGGTCATGGAAAATGAAGAAAAAGGCGCATATCTGCGTACATGGCGAATTTGGCGAGAAAAAAGGTCAGAGAAAAAAAAGGAAAAAGGCACATATCCGCGTACATGGCAAATTGGGCGAGAAAAAAGGGTTAGGGAAATGAGAGAAAAAGGCACATATCCGCGTCCATGGCAAATTAGGCAAGAAAAAAGGGTCAGAGAAAAAAAAGGAGAAAGGCACAGATCCGCATACATGGCAAATTGGACGAGAAAAAAAAGGAAAAAAGGCACATATCAGCGGACATGGCAGATTTGGCAAGAAAAAAGGTCAGAGAAAAAAAGGGAAAAAGGCACATATCCGCGTACATGGCGGATAAGGCGAGAAAAAATGTCAGAGAAAAATAAGCAAAATGGCACATATCCGCGTACATGGCGGATATGGCGAGAAAAAAGGGTCAGAGAAAACAAAGGAAAAAGGCACATATCCGCGTACATGGCAGATTTGGCAAGAAAAAAGGGTCAGAAAAATAAGGAAAAATGCACATATCCGCGTACATGGCGGATTTGGCGAGGAAAAAGGTCAGAGAAAAAAAGGAAAAAGGCACATATCCGAGTCAAAAGCGGACTTGGTGAGGAAGAAAAAGGAAAAAGGTGAGTACATGGGGGTTTGGGCGAGAAAAAAGGGTCAGAGAACAAACAGAAAAAGGCACATATCCGTGTACATGGCAGATCGGGCAAGAAAAAAGGGTCAGGGAAAAAAAAGGAAAAAATGCACATATCCGCGTACATGGCAGATTTGGCGAGAAAAAAGGGTCAGAGAAAAAAAAGGAAAAAGGCACATATCCGCGTACATGGCAGATTTGGCGAGAAAAAAGGTCAGAGAAAAAAAGGGAAAAAGTTTTCAGTTTTCAGTTTTTAATATTTTTATTGGCTCAATATAGTCATATTACAATAAGTTTTTCATATATGCCAATGTTGTAAATACAGTACAAAAATAAATGCAAACAATACAATTTGAATCAATCGTCGTCAAGGTATATCGTGAGCGCGCTTAGTATAAATAGGCCGTTCCATGAGGGAGGCGTTACAAGTGCAGTTTACGGAAGAAATAGAATAATGAAGAATTAACTAGAGACTACACATATGTTGAGAAAATCTCCAGAACTCCACCTTCTAGATTTACAGTCATTTCATTCAATTTGATTTAATTTAATTGACATAAGTTAAGTACATAAATTACCCGTTTCGACATGTATTGAGCAATTGTAATCAATGTAAACAATGTAAACATTGTAATAAAGTCAACATACCAAGTACACTGATTTATTGTTTTATATAGTTATACTACCTAACTCACTCAACATTCAATCACAGATGTAAATTAATGACAGCGCACACTATGACTCGCCATATCTATTACCTGCTATAGCACAATCAGTGATTTTATGGCTTGATTTCTAACTACGGTTACACTAAGCGTTAGCAATTAGCGACCTGCGTACCATCAATACTCAGATATTTAATATTCAATATTAGGTGATTGACAAAAAATCACAAATCACACGACACACAATACAGGTTCGTTTTACACAGGCACCTTTAGTGTAAGCTAGCAAGGAAAGCTGCTCGGGTTATTTTATGTTGTTGGGTTGATGTCAATTCATCCCAAGCACAAACTCCTCGGTACAAAGGACTTCGCCTGTATATTTCACACTTTGGTCTTTGAACCTTTAACTTAATTTTACTGGAACTCCTTAGTTCCCTTGCAGGCTCATAAATGAACTTATCATCTCTGGATCTTTTGTACATTAGAGACAACAAGGCATCAGCCCTTCTATCAACCAGTTCTTCTACCTTACACCGTACATGTAGTTGGTCAACATCAATGTCTCGCGGATTCCTAATCTTTTCACAGACTCTAAGACAATCATTTTGCAACACTTGATAACACCTTGGAACCCACTCAGCAGCCCCATCTATAATGAAGCTGCTGTACTCCATCGAGGGCCTTATCATTTGTTTATACACAAGTAGACAAAGGTCCCGATTTGAGGACTTCCTTATATGTTTTAATTGAGCCAGCTTCCCCTTAAGCATGCCTTTAATTTTCCTACCGTGGCCAGCAAAGCTTAAGCAGTAATCTACATTCACTCCTAAGTAATTAAACTCCCTGACCTGCGCCAGCGCAATATTTTGCACAAAAATAGCACAATGTGACAAATCAGGATTTTGCCTATTAGAATGCATCCACATCACCTTAGATTTGTCAGCATTAATGGTTAAACGATTTAGTGAACACCATTCACCTATCTCATTGAGATCATCTTGTAATAAGGTTCGTATTCGCTCCACCGAGCGAGCACTCACCATAATCGCTAAATCATCCGCATATAAATAACAACTTGAATTTTTTATACATTTTACTAAGTCGTTGATATACAGAATAAATAGCAGGGGGCCCAACACGGACCCCTGGGGAACACCACATTTAATGGGCTGTACACCTGATTTATGAGAATTTACAACACAGCATTGTGACCGGTTATCTAAATAGTCCTTAAACCAAAGTACAGTTTTAAACGAGCAACCCAGCAATTTCAATTTTAATAACAATCTATTATGATTTACAGTCTCAAACGCCTTCCTCAGATCGAGGAAGACTACTGCTGCATACATCTTAGCATTTCTAGCTGAATACAGATCATTAGTTAATTCATAAATTGCATCATCCGTACCCTTTCCTGGTAAAAAACCAAATTGAAAGGGGGTCATTACATTATTAGACAACACAAATTCCATTAACTGACGCTGGACTACCTTTTCCATAGTCTTGCCAACAAGATTTAATAGACTAATTGGCCTCCAGTTAGTAACTCGCTGCAGGTCACCTGTTTTAGGTAAAGGAATGACCGAGGCCATTTTCCAGGCGTCTGGAACTTTGGAAGAGTCAATAGTATTATTAATCATATGGGATAGTAGATAAGGCTTATCCTTCAACACAACCCTCAGTACCTCGGACCTGACATTTTCAATATTTGACGATTTGTTTTTGTTTATATCAACAGCCAAGAACTTAAAGGACTCATTAGACCATTTGCTTAGATCAAACGTATCGAGAAAACTCGCACTGTCATCAAAAATATCTTCAATGTCAACATCACCGTTAGTACCGGTAAACGCAAGCGCTAGGTTTGAACCCGTATTAACATAATACCGATTCATAAATTCGGCAACGTCAGCCTTGACCAACATGTTATTATCCTCATCTTTTAGGACAATATCTTTAACACTTAAATCACCTTTCCAGATATTATTCACAATTTTCCAAAATTGTTTAGGATCATTTTTGTGTTTTTCCAGACTCGTCACAATTTTTTTGCTAACATTTTCATTTACTTTTTTGTGTACAGTTTTCAAGATTTTTTGCGCTTCCTTTAGAAGCATATTTCTTGTACCAATTCTTATCCTCCAAGCTTTCCTAAGAATCCTTCTTCTTTTCTCCAAAAGTTTAAGGACCTCGCCATCAAAACCATATTTATGACCCAACATTATAGTAAAGCTCCTAATAGGATGATGTTGATCAAGATACCATTCAATGGCAGATACAAACAATTCATAACATTTACCGGGATCACTCTCATCAAAGAAGCTGCGCCAGTCATGTTCATTCACAAACTGTAAAAGCAACTCAGGAGAGAAATCCTTATACGATCTACCTCGGAAAGTATGTTTCACAGGTTTATCAATTCGCTTCTTTTTAATTGCAAACACGGGAGCATGATCGCTAATTACATCATTTACCAGACCATTTAGTGAGACATCCATACAATTGGTATAGATGTGGTCAATTGTTGAGTGGCCATACCTGTGGTACCTAGTAGGTTTAGTTGATAGATACCGCAAGTTATTACGCCGTAGAAAACTTGACATATTTCTAAACTTCACAGAATTGCGTGATCGCGCATCTATATTGAAATCTCCACATATCCAAACTTCCCGCCTGTCACAATTCAACTTACTCAACAGTTCAGTTAATTTAGTATAACAGAGTTTAACATTTCCGCGGGGGGGTCTATACACTGAGAAAATTAACCTGTATTTTTGATTTGGGAATTTGGTTTCTAGACCCAAACATTCTATATCCTTATTCACATATGTCAAATCTTCTCGGACCGAGGTATAGGGGGCATATCTGTCTGCAACATAGCAGGCTACTCCGCCACCCTTCTTCTTTACACATCTAGGTCTATCCAACCTAAAAACCTGCATGCCAGGGACACTAATATAACTATCAGGTATCCGTGGTTTAAGCCACGTCTCGTTTATTGAGAAATAATCTAAGTCAGAGACCAAGCCTCTAATAAGATTAATCTTTCCCAACAAACTCTGTGCATTCATACAGACCAGTTTTAAACCTTTCTGGTCTTTAAACTCATCGAACTTTATATACTTAGAACCAACAGATGCAACTGACCCCAGCAGCCTAGTACAAATACCACAGCGCGACACACAAACACAAACATGACGACAAAATCTTCAGACACAATAAACATTAAACAGCCTAAGCGCTTGAATTTAAGGGCTCAGGTAAAGATCAACTTCAGGAAGCTGTTGACCTATAGTGCTTATGAGACAGTAAGCTACATAGATAATACACAGAAAATATTCAAAAAACTCAAAACGAGCAGTAAGCGTTAGTTACAAAAATATACACAAACAACAAATGTTTAAATTACATAAACAAAAAATAATAGTGGATTCTAAGATTACCACTAGTAAAAAGGTGGTCAGATGGAGTGTAGTTTTACTGACTTTCTTTACTTCATGAAAAATTGGGCTCCCTCAAACCCAGTGATCAAAAATCACAATAATACAATCACATGATAGTCTTGATTAATTCAAGTCGCAGTCACTGTTTCGAAATTGTCGATGTACATGAACACAAATATACTGTTTCCAAATACATTTTCAAAGATCAAGCACACAAACTTATACATTTAGACAGAGTCACTCGATGTGAGTTCAGACCCATGCACACTGCTCTATGCGCAACGAGCAACGAGCAAAATCAATTACCGGTAAACCCAAATGCACATCATCAGGCTGAAATCATTTGATACTGGCCTCAATTGCACAGTGGTCAATATGAGCTTTTACCAATACGTCTTGTTGCAACGAGCAAAATTTAGTACCGGTAAGCACACAATGTAACACTTAATTTTCTCACACGATACTCTCTAGGAGTCGTTACTACAGACACATTTTCTGTGATACAATAATAGTTAATTATTGAAATAACCAACACTCACAGAACCCAAATAACATTATGTTCAAGCAGAGTCATTAATCAGAATCAATTTCAACGATCGACAAAGTCACAGATATACCGTTTCAAGTAGATTTACAATGTACAGAATCACAAATATATACATTTAGGCCGAGTCATTTTTTTGATTCTAGCCTCAAATCACAATGTTCAATGTGAGATTTTACCACTACATCTTGTAGGACGAGCAGAATCAATTATCAATTACCGGTAAGCACACAATATAGTGCCTACTTTTATCACACGATACTCTCTAGGAGTCGCTAGTACAGACACATTATCGGTAATACAATAACAGTTAATTATAAAAAATTAACTGACATCGCCAAAACCTACATAGAATTATGAAGTTAGAGGTTGACGCACTTTAAGACAAAAAAGTGCAAAGTTAAGTTATTCAGTAAATATAATATTTACCAATTTATATTTTAGGTAAGTTAATTGATAATGACAATGAAATTGAAATTACAGGTAACAAGAGCAATTAATTTGGGTACTTATAGATAGATGGAAGTTATATTCTGGAGAATCAACAGATGATTTCGCAGAAAGAAACAGTCTTTAGTACAGTTTTTTACGCAGTTGAGGCGTATGTGACGTCAAGTGGTCTTGCTGCTAGTTCCTCCGCCACCTCAGGGGTGATCTCAGGCTCTTGGACTGGGCCAGCAGCTTGGATCAAGGCAGCTTGACTTGCTTGCAATTGAGCTTCTCGTTCACGAGCTGCTCGGGCAGCTTGAGTGGTTCGACGTTCTTCCGCAGCTCTGACCATCACTTTACGTTCTGCGTCCTGCTTTAACTCAGCGCGCAGCTTGCATAGCAGCTTGCCTAGATTGTTGAGGCCATCATAACTGCCATCATCATACGCGGGATCATCATATCTGGCTGCGCAGCCCCAGAAAGGGTGCATAGTAGCCTCAAGTAGGTCACAGTCACCTGTTTCCAATAGTGACTGGGCACACCTGCCATTCTGCCTGAATTTTTTAGACAGAGCAAGTGTCATGGCAGGGATACGGTGATCACGCCATTCGATTCCTCCACTAAACTTCTTCCCCTCCAACATGGCATCAAGAGCAGTTTTACAATTGTAGATCCGCTCCGCAGCCTCGTCTTCGCCCAGGTGGATGCACTTTATCCACTGGTAGAGGTGCTCAGATGATTTGAAGTTCAGATTTTCATGTCTAATTTTAACAGGGTAGAAATTGCTTAGAAAGGACTTTTCCCCGCAGAAGGTTATCCCTGAGGGGGTCACCTTCTGTTGCAGCGGTTTCTCAATGGGACCGGTCTTGGGTTGAGCTTTCTTACCAGGACCTTTGTCTTTCTTCTGAGCTGCAGTCATCTGTTGATTTCCAGGTGGCAGTCTGACCAGATTCTTAGGTTTGAACTCTTCAGGAATGTCCGAGATGTTACCATAGTTATTACCGTCAATGGTAATGTTCATACCTCTCAGCTCGACTTCAATGTTTTTTGAGACACAATACTTGAGAATTTTCCTGAGGATTCCTTTGGTTTTACGGGTTACATTATCCTCGTCGGGATTTATGTACACCACAGGATAGTCTACAGAGTCAGCAAGACCTTTTTTTAGGTCAAGACAAGCGTCTCGTTTCCATGCAGTAGTGAAGCATACTAGTAATGGTCTAGGACCTTGTGCCTTAGAAAATCTGCGGCGGAGTCTTTTGCACATTACCAACTCGTTAGGTTCAATGTCAAGATTAAAGGCTTCAAAAAGGGCCAGAACTTTGTCATAAACCTCTTCGTCTGGCTCCTCCTCTAAACCTTCAATCACCACGTTAAGTCGGCGTGGAGACCTGAATTCTCCATTTGCACCTACATTTCCATTAGTACTAGGCAGCTCATTTGGGCCGCCAGATGACTTTGTAGAATTAGGTGGTTTGACATTCCTTAATGCAGCAATATCCTCCTTGTTTTTTAGGACAATATCACGTAAGTCTTCAACCTCACATTTTGTGGCTTCAGCAACAGAGACTGCTTCCTTTGATTTAGCCTCAATGTTATCAAGCCTCTTATTTAAGGCTTTATTGCTGCTTGACACCGTTTTCTCGAGTTTGCCTATTTTATCATGGGTCTTAAAATTTTCTGTTGTGATAAAGGATCTCATATTCTTGAAACCTTGGGCTATAATACCTAACACATCAGTAGCAGTTTCCTCCTCTTCAGAGTCTGAGGACAGGATAACTTGACTTTGACTCTGTGGAAAACTCCCACCAGCAGTACTGTCGGCAGTAGAGTCATAGTCACCGTCATAGTTGACAGCACCCATGGCTCCACCAAACAATGAGCCCGATGTGGATGGCCCACTTGCAGCAGCTCTATTTGTAGATTTCCTACTTACTCCGCCCATTTCACGTGCTTTTGCTTGCCTTTTAAGTAGTGGTTTCCTCCCTTGAGTGGAGGTTTGTTGCCCGGGTTGAAGAGGCGAAGTTTCGCCACTCGACGTTCTCGGCCGTTTGACACCAGAATACACATAGGCACATATCTGCGTACATGGCAGATTGGGCAAGAAAAAAGGGTCAGGGAAAATGAAGAAAAAGGCGCATATCCGCGTACATGGCGAATTCAATGAGAAAAAAGGTCAGAGAAAAAAAGGAGAAAGGCACATATCCGCATACATGGCAAATTGGACGAGAAAAAAAAGGAAAAAAGGCACATATCAGCGGACATGGCAGATTTGGCAAGAAAAAAGGTCAGAGAAAAAAAGGGAAAAAGGCACATATCCGCGTACATGGCGGATTTGGCGAGGAAAAAGGTCAGAGAAAAATAGGAAAAAGGCACATATCCGAGTAAAGAGCGGACTCGGTGGGAAGAAAAAGGAAAAAGGTACATATGCGCGTACCTGGGGGTTTGGGCGAGAAAAAAGGGTCAGAGAAAAAACAGAAAAAGGCACATATCAGCGTACATGGCAGATCGGGCAAGAGAAAAGGGTCAGGGAAAAAAAAGGAAAAATGCACATATCCGCGTACATGGCAAATTGGGCGAGAAAAAAGGGTCAGATAAAAAAAGGAAAAAGGCACATATCCGCGTACATGGCAGATCGGGCAAGAAAAAAGGGTCAGAGAAAAAAAGGAAAAAGGCACATATCCGCGTACATGGCAGATTTGGCAAGAAAAAAGGGTCAGGGAAAATGAAGAAACAGGCACATATCCGCGTACATGGCGGTTAAGGCGAGAAAAAATGTCAGAGAAAAAAAAGGAAAATGGCACATATCCGCGTACATGGCGGATTTGGCGAGAAAAAAGGGTCAGAGAAAAAAAAGGAAAAAGGCATTTATCCGCGTACATGGCAGATCGGGCAAGAAAAAAGGGTCAGGGAAAATTAAAAAAAAGGCGCATATCAGCGTACATGGCGAATTTGGCGAGAAAATAGGTGAGAGAAAAAAAGGAAAAAGGCACATATCCGCGTACATGGCAGATTTGGCAAGAAAAAAGGGTCAGGGAAAATGAAGAAAAAGGCACATATCCCCGTACATGGCGGATAAGGCGAGAAAATATGTCAGAGAAAAAAAAGGGAAAATGCACATATCCGCGTACATGGCAGATCGGGCAAGAAAAAAGGGTCAGGGAAAATGAAGATAAAGGCGCATATCCGCGTACATGGCGAATTCGGCGAGAAAAAAGGTCAGAGAAAAAAAAGGAAAATTGGCACATATCCGCGTACATGGCAAATTGGACGAGAAAAAAGGGTCAGAGAAAAAAATGGAAAAAAGGCACATATCCGCGGACATGGCAGATTTGGCGAGAAAAAGGGTCAGAGGAAAAAAAGGAAAAAGGCACATTTCCGCGTACATGGCAAATTGGGCGAGAAAAAAGGGTTAGGGAAATGAAAGAAAAAGGCACATATCCGCGTCCATGGCAAATTGGGCAAGAAAAAAGGGTCAGGGAAAAAAAGGAAAAATGCACATATCAGCGTACATGGCAGATTGGGCAAGAAAAAAGGTTCAGAGAAAAAAAAGGAAAAAGGCACATATCCGCGTACATGGCAGATTTGGCGAGAAAAAAGGTCAGAGAAAAAAAGGGAAAAAGGCACATATCCGCGTACATGGCAGATTGGGCAAGAAAAAAGGGTCAGGGAAAATGAAGAAAAAGGCGCATATCCGCGTACACGGCGAATTCAATGAGAAAAAAGGTCAGAGAAAAAAAGGAGAAAGGCACATATCCGCGTACATGGCAAATTGGACGAGAAAAAAAAGGAAAAAAGGCACATATCAGCGGACATGGCAGATTTGGCAAGAAAAAAGGTCAGAGAAAAAAAGGGAAAAAGGCACATATCCGCGTACATGGCGGATTTGGCGAGGAAAAAGGTCAGAGAAAAATAGGAAAAAGGCACATATCCCAGTAAAAAGCGGACTCGGTGAGGAAGAAAAAGGAAAAAGGTACATATCCGCGTACCTGGGGGTTTGGGTGAGAAAAAAGGGTCAGAGAAAAAACAGAAAAAGGCACATATCCGCGTACATGGCAGATCGGGCAAGAGAAAAGGGTCAGGGAAAAAAAAGGAAAAATGCACATATCCGCGTACATGGCAGATTGGGCGAGAAAAAAGGGTCAGAGAAAAAAAGGAAAAAGGCACATATCCGCGTACATGGCAGATTTGGCGAGAAAAAAGGGTCAGAGAAAAAAAAGGAAAAATGCACATATCCGCGTACATGGCAGATAGGGCAAGAAAAAAGGGTCAGGGAAAATGAAGATAAAGGCGCATATCCGCGTACATAGCGAATTCGGCGAGAAAAAAGGTCAGAGAAAAAAAAGGAAAATGGCACATATCCGCGTACATGGCAAATTGGATGAGAAAAAAGGGTCAGAGAAAAAAATGGAAAAAAGGCACATATCCGCGGACATGGCAGATTTGGCGAGAAAAAGGGTCAGAGGAAAAAAAGGAAAAAGGCACATTTCCGCGTACATGGCAAATTGGGCGAGAAAAAATGTCAGAGAAAAAAAGGAAAAAGCCACATATCCGCGTACATAGCAGATTTGGCAAGAAAAAAGGGTCAGGGAAAAAAAGGGAAAAAGGCACATATCCGCGTACATGGCAGATCGGGCAAGAAAAAAGGGTCAGGGAAAATGAAGAAAAAGGCGCATATCTGCGTACATGGCGAATACGGCGAGAAAAAATGTCAGAGAAAAAAAGGAAAAAGGCACATATCCGCGTACATGGCAGATTTGGCAAGAAAAAAGGGTCAGGGAAAATGAAGAAAAAGGCACATATCCGCGTACATGGCGGATAAGGCGAGAAAAAATGTCAGAGAAAAAAAAGCAAAATGGCACATATCCGCGTACATGGCGGATATGGCGAGAAAAAAGGGTCAGAGAAAAAAAAGGAAAAAGGCACATATCCGCGTACATGGCAGATTTGGCAAGAAAAAAGGGTCAGAAAAATAAGGAAAAATGCACATATCCGGGTACATGGCGGATTTGGCGAGGAAAAAGGTCAGAGAAAAAAAGGAAAAAGGCACATATCCGAGTAAAAAGCGGACTTGGTGAGGAAGAAAAATGAAAAAGGTACATATCCGCGTACATGGGATTTTGGGCCAGAAAAAAGGGTCAGAGAAAAAACAGAAAAAGGCACATATCCGTGTACATGGCAGATCGGGCAAGAAAAAAGGGTCAGGGAAAAAAAAGGAAAAATGCACATATCCGCGTACATGGCAGATTGGGCGAGAAAAAAGGGTCAGGGAAAAAAAAGGAAAAATGCATATATCCGCGTACATGGCAGATTTGGCGAGAAAAAAGGTCAGAGAAAAAAAGGGAAAAGGGCACATATCCGCGTACATGGCAGATCTGGCAAGAAATAAGGGTCAGGGAAAATGAAGAAAAAGGCGCATATCTGCGTACATGGCGAATTGGGCGAGAAAAAATGTCAGAGAAAAAAAGGAAAAAGCCACATATCCGCGTACATAGCAGATTTGGCAAGAAAAAAGGGTCAGGGAAAATGAAGAAACAGGCACATATCCGCGTACATGGCAGATTAGGCAAGAAAAAACGGTCAGGGGAAATGAAGAAAATGGCGCATATCCGCGTACATGGCGAATTCAATGAGAAAAAAGGTCAGAGAAAAAAAGGAGAAAGGCACATATCCGCGTACATGGCAAATTGGACGAGAAAAAAAAGGAAAAAAGGCACATATCAGCGGACATGGCAGATTTGGCAAGAAAAAAAGTCAGAGAAAAAAAGGGAAAAAGGCACATATCCGCGTACATGGCGGATTTGGCGAGAAAAAAGGTCAGAGAAAAATAGGAAAAAGGCACATATCCGAGTAAAAAGCGGACTCGGTGAGGAAGAAAAAGGAAAAAGGTACATATCCGCGTACCTGGGGGTTTGGGTGAGAAAAAAGGGTCAGAGAAAAAACAGAAAAAGGCACATATCCGCGTACATGGCAGATCGGGCAAGAGAAAAGGGTCAGGGAAAAAAAAGGAAAAATGCACATATCCGCGTACATGGCAGATTGGGCGAGAAAAAAGGGTCAGAGAAAAAAAGGAAAAAGGCACATATCCGCGTACATGGCAGATTTGGCGAGAAAAAAGGGTCAGAGAAAAAAAAGGAAAAATGCACATATCCGCGTACATGGCAGATAGGGCAAGAAAAAAGGGTCAGGGAAAATGAAGATAAAGGCGCATATCCGCGTACATGGCGAATTCGGCGAGAAAAAAGGTCAGAGAAAAAAAAGGAAAATGGCACATATCCGCGTACATGGCAAATTGGATGAGAAAAAAGGGTCAGAGAAAAACCTGGGGGTTTGGGCGAGAAAAAAGGGTCAGAGTAAAAACAGAAATAGGCACATATCCGCGTACATGGCAGATCGGGCAAGAGATAAAGGGTCAGAGAAAAAAAAGGAAAAATGCACATATCCGCGTACATGGCAGATTGGGCGAGAAAAAAGGGTCAGAGAAAAAAAGGAAAAAGGCACATATCCGCGTACATGGCAGATTTGGCGAGAAAAAAGGGTCAGAGAAAAAAAGGGAAAAAGGCACATATCCGCGTACATGGCAGATCGGGCAAGAAAAAAGGGTCAGGGAAAATGAAGAAAAAGGCGCATATCTGCGTACATGGCGAATACGGCGAGAAAAAATGTCAGAGAAAAAAAGGAAAAAGGCACATATCCGCGTACATGGCAGATTTGGCAAGAAAAAAGGGTCAGGGAAAATGAAGAAAAAGGCACATATCCGCGTACATGGCGGATAAGGCGAGAAAAAATGTCAGAGAAAAAAAAGCAAAATGGCACATATCCGCGTACATGGCGGATATGGCGAGAAAAAAGGGTCAGAGAAAAAAAAGGAAAAAGGCACATATCCGCGTACATGGCAGATTTGGCAAGAAAAAAGGGTCAGAAAAATAAGGAAAAATGCACATATCCGGGTACATGGCGGATTTGGCGAGGAAAAAGGTCAGAGAAAAAAAGGAAAAAGGCACATATCCGAGTAAAAAGCGGACTTGGTGAGGAAGAAAAATGAAAAAGGTACATATCCGCGTACATGGGATTTTGGGCCAGAAAAAAGGGTCAGAGAACAAACAGAAAAAGGCACATATCCGTGTACATGGCAGATCGGGCAAGAAAAAAAGGTCAGGGAAAAAAAAGGAAAAATGCACATATCCGCGTACATGGCAGATTGGGCGAGAAAAAAGGGTCAGGGAAAAAAAAGGAAAAATGCACATATCCGCGTACATGGCAGATTTGGCGAGAAAAAAGGTCAGAGAAAAAAAGGGAAAAGGGCACATATCCGCGTACATGGCAGATCTGGCAAGAAATAAGGGTCAGGGAAAATGAAGAAAAAGGCGCATATCTGCGTACATGGCGAATTGGGCGAGAAAAAATGTCAGAGAAAAAAAGGAAAAAGCCACATATCCGCGTACATAGCAGATTTGGCAAGAAAAAAGGGTAAGGGAAAATGAAGAAACAGGCACATATCCGCGTACATGGCAGATTAGGCAAGAAAAAACGGTCAGGGAAAATGAAGAAAATGGCGCATATCCGCGTACATGGCGAATTCAATGAGAAAAAAGGTCAGAGAAAAAAAGGAGAAAGGCACATATCCGCGTACATGGCAAATTGGACGAGAAAAAAAAGGAAAAAAGGCACATATCAGCGGACATGGCAGATTTGGCAAGAAAAAAGGTCAGAGAAAAAAAGGGAAAAAGGCACATATCCGCGTACATGGCGGATTTGGCGAGAAAAAAGGTCAGAGAAAAATAGGAAAAAGGCACATATCCGAGTAAAAAGCGGACTCGGTGAGGAAGAAAAAGGAAAAAGGTACATATCCGCGTACCTGGGGGTTTGGGCGAGAAAAAAGGGTCAGAGAAAAAACAGAAAAAGGCACATATCCGTGTACATGGCAGATCGGGCAAGAGAAAAGGGTCAGGGAAAAAAAAGGAAAAATGCACATATCCGCGTACATGGCAGATTTGGAGAGAAAAAAGGTCAGAGAAAAAAAGGGAAAGTGGCACATATCCGCGTACATGGCAGATCTGGCAAGAAAAAAGGGTCAGGGAAAATGAAGAAAAAGGCGCATATCTGCGTACATGGCGAATTGGGCGAGAAAAAATGTCAGAGAAAAAAAGGAAAAAGCCACATATCCGCGTACATAGCAGATTTGGCAAGAAAAAAGGGTCAGGGAAAAAAAGGGAAAAAGGCACATATCCGCGTACATGGCAGATCGGGCAAGAAAAAAGGGTCAGGGAAAATGAAGAAAAAGGCGCATATCTGCGTACATGGCGAATTGGGCGAGAAAAAATGTCAGAGAAAAAAAGGAAAAAGGCACATATCCGCGTACATGGCAGATTTGGCAAGAAAAAAGGGTCAGGGAAAATGAAGAAAAAGGCACATATCCGCGTACATGGCGGATAAGGCGAGAAAAAATGTCAGAGAAAAAAAAGCAAAATGGCACATATCCGCGTACATGGCGGATATGGCGAGAAAAAAGGGTCAGAGAAAAAAAAGGAAAAAGGCACATATCCGCGTACATGGCAGATTTGGCAAGAAAAAAGGGTCAGAAAAATAAGGAAAAATGCACATATCCGGGTACATGGCGGATTTGGCGAGGAAAAAGGTCAGAGAAAAAAAGGAAAAAGGCACATATCCAAGTAAAAAGCGGACTTGGTGAGGAAGAAAAATGAAAAAGGTACATATCAGATACATGGGATTTTGGGCCAGAAAAAAGGGTCAGAGAAAAAACAGAAAAAGGCACATATCCGTGTACATGGCAGATCGGGCAAGAAAAAAGGGTCAGGGAAAAAAAAGGAAAAATGCACATATCCGCGTACATGGCAGATTGGGCGAGAAAAAAGGGTCAGGGAAAAAAAAGGAAAAATGCACATATCCGCGTACATGGCAGATTTGGCGAGAAAAAAGGTCAGAGAAAAAAAGGGAAAAGGGCACATATCCGCGTACATGGCAGATCTGGCAAGAAATAAGGGTCAGGGAAAATGAAGAAAAAGGCGCATATCTGCGTACATGGCGAATTGGGCGAGAAAAAATGTCAGAGAAAAAAAAGCAAAATGGCACATATCCGCGTACATGGCGGATATGGCGAGAAAAAAGGGTCAGAGAAAAAAAAGGAAAAAGGCACATATCCGCGTACATGGCAGATTTGGCAAGAAAAAAGGGTCAGAAAAATAAGGAAAAATGCACATATCCGGGTACATGGCGGATTTGGCGAGGAAAAAGGTCAGAGAAAAAAAGGAAAAAGGCACATATCCGAGTAAAAAGCGGAATTGGTGAGGAAGAAAAATGAAAAAGGTACATATCCGCGTACATGGGATTTTGGGCCAGAAAAAAGGGTCAGAGAACAAACAGAAAAAGGCACATATCCGTGTACATGGCAGATCGGGCAAGAAAAAAAGGTCAGGGAAAAAAAAGGAAAAATGCACATATCCGCGTACATGGCAGATTGGGCGAGAAAAAAGGGTCAGGGAAAAAAAAGGAAAAATGCACATATCCGCGTACATGGCAGATTTGGCGAGAAAAAAGGTCAGAGAAAAAAAGGGAAAAGGGCACATATCCGCGTACATGGCAGATCTGGCAAGAAATAAGGGTCAGGGAAAATGAAGAAAAAGGCGCATATCTGCGTACATGGCGAATTGGGCGAGAAAAAATGTCAGAGAAAAAAAGGAAAAAGCCACATATCCGCGTACATAGCAGATTTGGCAAGAAAAAAGGGTAAGGGAAAATGAAGAAACAGGCACATATCCGCGTACATGGCAGATTAGGCAAGAAAAAACGGTCAGGGAAAATGAAGAAAATGGCGCATATCCGCGTACATGGCGAATTCAATGAGAAAAAAGGTCAGAGAAAAAAAGGAGAAAGGCACATATCCGCGTACATGGCAAATTGGACGAGAAAAAAAAGGAAAAAAGGCACATATCAGCGGACATGGCAGATTTGGCAAGAAAAAAGGTCAGAGAAAAAAAGGGAAAAAGGCACATATCCGCGTACATGGCGGATTTGGCGAGAAAAAAGGTCAGAGAAAAATAGGAAAAAGGCACATATCCGAGTAAAAAGCGGACTCGGTGAGGAAGAAAAAGGAAAAAGGTACATATCCGCGTACCTGGGGGTTTGGGCGAGAAAAAAGGGTCAGAGAAAAAACAGAAAAAGGCACATATCCGTGTACATGGCAGATCGGGCAAGAGAAAAGGGTCAGGGAAAAAAAAGGAAAAATGCACATATCCGCGTACATGGCAGATTTGGAGAGAAAAAAGGTCAGAGAAAAAAAGGGAAAGTGGCACATATCCGCGTACATGGCAGATCTGGCAAGAAAAAAGGGTCAGGGAAAATGAAGAAAAAGGCGCATATCTGCGTACATGGCGAATTGGGCGAGAAAAAATGTCAGAGAAAAAAAGGAAAAAGCCACATATCCGCGTACATAGCAGATTTGGCAAGAAAAAAGGGTCAGGGAAAAAAAGGGAAAAAGGCACATATCCGCGTACATGGCAGATCGGGCAAGAAAAAAGGGTCAGGGAAAATGAAGAAAAAGGCGCATATCTGCGTACATGGCGAATTGGGCGAGAAAAAATGTCAGAGAAAAAAAGGAAAAAGGCACATATCCGCGTACATGGCAGATTTGGCAAGAAAAAAGGGTCAGGGAAAATGAAGAAAAAGGCACATATCCGCGTACATGGCGGATAAGGCGAGAAAAAATGTCAGAGAAAAAAAAGCAAAATGGCACATATCCGCGTACATGGCGGATATGGCGAGAAAAAAGGGTCAGAGAAAAAAAAGGAAAAAGGCACATATCCGCGTACATGGCAGATTTGGCAAGAAAAAAGGGTCAGAAAAATAAGGAAAAATGCACATATCCGGGTACATGGCGGATTTGGCGAGGAAAAAGGTCAGAGAAAAAAAGGAAAAAGGCACATATCCGAGTAAAAAGCGGACTTGGTGAGGAAGAAAAATGAAAAAGGTACATATCAGATACATGGGATTTTGGGCCAGAAAAAAGGGTCAGAGAAAAAACAGAAAAAGGCACATATCCGTGTACATGGCAGATCGGGCAAGAAAAAAGGGTCAGGGAAAAAAAAGGAAAAATGCACATATCCGCGTACATGGCAGATTGGGCGAGAAAAAAGGGTCAGGGAAAAAAAAGGAAAAATGCACATATCCGCGTACATGGCAGATTTGGCGAGAAAAAAGGTCAGAGAAAAAAAGGGAAAAGGGCACATATCCGCGTACATGGCAGATCTGGCAAGAAATAAGGGTCAGGGAAAATGAAGAAAAAGGCGCATATCTGCGTACATGGCGAATTGGGCGAGAAAAAATGTCAGAGAAAAAAAAGCAAAATGGCACATATCCGCGTACATGGCGGATATGGCGAGAAAAAAGGGTCAGAGAAAAAAAAGGAAAAAGGCACATATCCGCGTACATGGCAGATTTGGCAAGAAAAAAGGGTCAGAAAAATAAGGAAAAATGCACATATCCGGGTACATGGCGGATTTGGCGAGGAAAAAGGTCAGAGAAAAAAAGGAAAAAGGCACATATCCGAGTAAAAAGCGGAATTGGTGAGGAAGAAAAATGAAAAAGGTACATATCCGCGTACATGGGATTTTGGGCCAGAAAAAAGGGTCAGAGAAAAAACAGAAAAAGGCACATATCCGTGTACATGGCAGATCGGGCAAGAAAAAAGGGTCAGGGAAAAAAAAGGAAAAATGCACATATCCGCGTACATGGCAGATTTGGCGAGAAAAAAGGTCAGAGAAAAAAAGGGAAAAGGGCACATATCCGCGTACATGGCAGATCTGGCAAGAAATAAGGGTCAGGGAAAATGAAGAAAAAGGCGCATATCTGCGTACATGGCGAATTGGGCGAGAAAAAATGTCAGAGAAAAAAAGGAAAAAGCCACATATCCGCGTACATAGCAGATTTGGCAAGAAAAAAGGGTAAGGGAAAATGAAGAAACAGGCACATATCCGCGTACATGGCAGATTAGGCAAGAAAAAACGGTCAGGGAAAATGAAGAAAATGGCGCATATCCGCGTACATGGCGAATTCAATGAGAAAAAAGGTCAGAGAAAAAAAGGAGAAAGGCACATATCCGCGTACATGGCAAATTGGACGAGAAAAAAAAGGAAAAAAGGCACATATCAGCGGACATGGCAGATTTGGCAAGAAAAAAGGTCAGAGAAAAAAAGGGAAAAAGGCACATATCCGCGTACATGGCGGATTTGGTGAGGAAAAAGGTCAGAGAAAAATAGGAAAAAGGCACATATCCGAGTAAAAAGCGGACTCGGTGAGGAAGAAAAAGGAAAAAGGTACATATCCGCGTACCTGGGGGTTTGGGCGAGAAAAAAGGGTCAGAGAAAAAACAGAAAAAGGCACATATCCGTGTACATGGCAGATCGGGCAAGAGAAAAGGGTCAGGGAAAAAAAAGGAAAAATGCACATATCCGCGTACATGGCAGATTTGGAGAGAAAAAAGGTCAGAGAAAAAAAGGGAAAAGGGCACATATCCGCGTACATGGCAGATCTGGCAAGAAAAAAGGGTCAGGGAAAATGAAGAAAAAGGCGCATATCTGCTTACATGGCGAATTGGGCGAGAAAAAATGTCAGAGAAAAAAAGGAAAAAGCCACATATCCGCTTACATAGCAGATTTGGCAAGAAAAAAGGGTCAGGGAAAAAAAGGGAAAAAGGCACATATCCGCGTACATGGCAGATCGGGCAAGAAAAAAGGGTCAGGGAAAATGAAGAAAAAGGCGCATATCTGCGTACATGGCGAATACGGCGAGAAAAAATGTCAGAGAAAAAAAGGAAAAAGGCACATATCCGCGTACATGGCAGATTTGGCAAGAAAAAAGGGTCAGGGAAAATGAAGAAAAAGGCACATATCCGCGTACATGGCGGATAAGGCGAGAAAAAATGTCAGAGAAAAAAAAGCAAAATGGCACATATCCGCGTACATGGCGGATATGGCGAGAAAAAAGGGTCAGAGAAAAAAAAGGAAAAAGGCACATATCCGCGTACATGGCAGATTTGGCAAGAAAAAAGGGTCAGAAAAATAAGGAAAAATGCACATATCCGGGTACATGGCGGATTTGGCGAGGAAAAAGGTCAGAGAAAAAAAGGAAAAAGGCACATATCCGAGTAAAAAGCGGACTTGGTGAGGAAGAAAAATGAAAAAGGTACATATCCGCGTACATGGGATTTTGGGCCAGAAAAAAGGGTCAGAGAAAAAACAGAAAAAGGCACATATCCGTGTACATGGCAGATCGGGCAAGAAAAAAGGGTCAGGGAAAAAAAAGGAAAAATGCACATATCCGCGTACATGGCAGATTGGGCGAGAAAAAAGGGTCAGGGAAAAAAAAGGAAAAATGCACATATCCGCGTACATGGCAGATTTGGCGAGAAAAAAGGTCAGAGAAAAAAAGGGAAAAGGGCACATATCCGCGTACATGGCAGATCTGGCAAGAAATAAGGGTCAGGGAAAATGAAGAAAAAGGCGCATATCTGCGTACATGGCGAATTGGGCGAGAAAAAATGTCAGAGAAAAAAAAGCAAAATGGCACATATCCGCGTACATGGCGGATATGGCGAGAAAAAAGGGTCAGAGAAAAAAAAGGAAAAAGGCACATATCCGCGTACATGGCAGATTTGGCAAGAAAAAAGGGTCAGAAAAATAAGGAAAAATGCACATATCCGGGTACATGGCGGATTTGGCGAGGAAAAAGGTCAGAGAAAAAAAGGAAAAAGGCACATATCCGAGTAAAAAGCGGACTTGGTGAGGAAGAAAAATGAAAAAGGTACATATCCGCGTACATGGGATTTTGGGCCAGAAAAAAGGGTCAGAGAAAAAACAGAAAAAGGCACATATCCGTGTACATGGCAGATCGGGCAAGAAAAAAGGGTCAGGGAAAAAAAAGGAAAAATGCACATATCCGCGTACATGGCAGATTTGGCGAGAAAAAAGGTCAGAGAAAAAAAGGGAAAAGGGCACATATCCGCGTACATGGCAGATCTGGCAAGAAATAAGGGTCAGGGAAAATGAAGAAAAAGGCGCATATCTGCGTACATGGCGAATTGGGCGAGAAAAAATGTCAGAGAAAAAAAGGAAAAAGCCACATATCCGCGTACATAGCAGATTTGGCAAGAAAAAAGGGTAAGGGAAAATGAAGAAACAGGCACATATCCGCGTACATGGCAGATTAGGCAAGAAAAAACGGTCAGGGAAAATGAAGAAAATGGCGCATATCCGCGTACATGGCGAATTCAATGAGAAAAAAGGTCAGAGAAAAAAAGGAGAAAGGCACATATCCGCGTACATGGCAAATTGGACGAGAAAAAAAAGGAAAAAAGGCACATATCAGCGGACATGGCAGATTTGGCAAGAAAAAAGGTCAGAGAAAAAAAGGGAAAAAGGCACATATCCGCGTACATGGCGGATTTGGTGAGGAAAAAGGTCAGAGAAAAATAGGAAAAAGGCACATATCCGAGTAAAAAGCGGACTCGGTGAGGAAGAAAAAGGAAAAAGGTACATATCCGCGTACCTGGGGGTTTGGGCGAGAAAAAAGGGTCAGAGAAAAAACAGAAAAAGGCACATATCCGTGTACATGGCAGATCGGGCAAGAGAAAAGGGTCAGGGAAAAAAAAGGAAAAATGCACATATCCGCGTACATGGCAGATTTGGAGAGAAAAAAGGTCAGAGAAAAAAAGGGAAAAGGGCACATATCCGCGTACATGGCAGATCTGGCAAGAAAAAAGGGTCAGGGAAAATGAAGAAAAAGGCGCATATCTGCGTACATGGCGAATTGGGCGAGAAAAAATGTCAGAGAAAAAAAGGAAAAAGCCACATATCCGCGTACATAGCAGATTTGGCAAGAAAAAAGGGTCAGGGAAAAAAAGGGAAAAAGGCACATATCCGCGTACATGGCAGATCGGGCAAGAAAAAAGGGTCAGGGAAAATGAAGAAAAAGGCGCATATCTGCGTACATGGCGAATACGGCGAGAAAAAATGTCAGAGAAAAAAAGGAAAAAGGCACATATCCGCGTACATGGCAGATTTGGCAAGAAAAAAGGGTCAGGGAAAATGAAGAAAAAGGCACATATCCGCGTACATGGCGGATAAGGCGAGAAAAAATGTCAGAGAAAAAAAAGCAAAATGGCACATATCCGCGTACATGGCGGATATGGCGAGAAAAAAGGGTCAGAGAAAAAAAAGGAAAAAGGCACATATCCGCGTACATGGCAGATTTGGCAAGAAAAAAGGGTCAGAAAAATAAGGAAAAATGCACATATCCGGGTACATGGCGGATTTGGCGAGGAAAAAGGTCAGAGAAAAAAAGGAAAAAGGCACATATCCGAGTAAAAAGCGGACTTGGTGAGGAAGAAAAATGAAAAAGGTACATATCCGCGTACATGGGATTTTGGGCCAGAAAAAAGGGTCAGAGAAAAAACAGAAAAAGGCACATATCCGTGTACATGGCAGATCGGGCAAGAAAAAAGGGTCAGGGAAAAAAAAGGAAAAATGCACATATCCGCGTACATGGCAGATTGGGCGAGAAAAAAGGGTCAGGGAAAAAAAAAGGAAAAATGCACATATCCGCGTACATGGCAGATTTGGCGAGAAAAAAGGTCAGAGAAAAAAAGGGAAAAGGGCACATATCCGCGTACATGGCAGATCTGGCAAGAAATAAGGGTCAGGGAAAATGAAGAAAAAGGCGCATATCTGCGTACATGGCGAATTGGGCGAGAAAAAATGTCAGAGAAAAAAAAGCAAAATGGCACATATCCGCGTACATGGCGGATATGGCGAGAAAAAAGGGTCAGAGAAAAAAAAGGAAAAAGGCACATATCCGCGTACATGGCAGATTTGGCAAGAAAAAAGGGTCAGAAAAATAAGGAAAAATGCACATATCCGGGTACATGGCGGATTTGGCGAGGAAAAAGGTCAGAGAAAAAAAGGAAAAAGGCACATATCCGAGTAAAAAGCGGACTTGGTGAGGAAGAAAAATGAAAAAGGTACATATCCGCGTACATGGGATTTTGGGCCAGAAAAAAGGGTCAGAGAAAAAACAGAAAAAGGCACATATCCGTGTACATGGCAGATCGGGCAAGAAAAAAGGGTCAGGGAAAAAAAAGGAAAAATGCACATATCCGCGTACATGGCAGATTGGGCGAGAAAAAAGGGTCAGGGAAAAAAAAGGAAAAATGCACATATCCGCGTACATGGCAGATTTGGCGAGAAAAAAGGTCAGAGAAAAAAAGGGAAAAGGGCACATATCCGCGTACATGGAAGATCTGGCAAGAAATAAGGGTCAGGGAAAATGAAGAAAAAGGCGCATATCTGCGTACATGGCGAATTGGGCGAGAAAAAATGTCAGAGAAAAAAAGGAAAAAGCCACATATCCGCGTACATAGCAGATTTGGCAAGAAAAAAGGGTAAGGGAAAATGAAGAAACAGGCACATATCCGCGTACATGGCAGATTAGGCAAGAAAAAACGGTCAGGGAAAATGAAGAAAATGGCGCATATCCGCGTACATGGCGAATTCAATGAGAAAAAAGGTCAGAGAAAAAAAGGAGAAAGGCACATATCCGCGTACATGGCAAATTGGACGAGAAAAAAAAGGAAAAAAGGCACATATCAGCGGACATGGCAGATTTGGCAAGAAAAAAGGTCGGAGAAAAAAAGGGAAAAAGGCACATATCCGCGTACATGGCGGATTTGGTGAGGAAAAAGGTCAGAGAAAAATAGGAAAAAGGCACATATCCGAGTAAAAAGCGGACTCGGTGAGGAAGAAAAAGGAAAAAGGTACATATCCGCGTACCTGGGGGTTTGGGCGAGAAAAAAGGGTCAGAGAAAAAACAGAAAAAGGCACATATCCGTGTACATGGCAGATCGGGCAAGAGAAAAGTGTCAGGGAAAAAAAAGGAAAAATGCACATATCCGCGTACATGGCAGATTTGGAGAGAAAAAAGGTCAGAGAAAAAAAGGGAAAAGGGCACATATCCGCGTACATGGCAGATCTGGCAAGAAAAAAGGGTCAGGGAAAATGAAGAAAAAGGCGCATATCTGCGTACATGGCGAATTGGGCGAGAAAAAATGTCAGAGAAAAAAAGGAAAAAGCCACATATCCGCGTACATAGCAGATTTGGCAAGAAAAAAGGGTCAGGGAAAAAAAGGGAAAAAGGCACATATCCGCGTACATGGCAGATCGGGCAAGAAAAAAGGGTCAGGGAAAATGAAGAAAAAGGCGCATATCTGCGTACATGGCGAATACGGCGAGAAAAAATGTCAGAGAAAAAAAGGAAAAAGGCACATATCCGCGTACATGGCAGATTTGGCAAGAAAAAAGGGTCAGGGAAAATGAAGAAAAAGGCACATATCCGCGTACATGGCGGATAAGGCGAGAAAAAATGTCAGAGAAAAAAAAGCAAAATGGCACATATCCGCGTACATGGCGGATATGGCGAGAAAAAAGGGTCAGAGAAAAAAAAGGAAAAAGGCACATATCCGCGTACATGGCAGATTTGGCAAGAAAAAAGGGTCAGAAAAATAAGGAAAAATGCACATATCCGGGTACATGGCGGATTTGGCGAGGAAAAAGGTCAGAGAAAAAAAGGAAAAAGGCACATATCCGAGTAAAAAGCGGACTTGGTGAGGAAGAAAAATGAAAAAGGTACATATCCGCGTACATGGGATTTTGGGCCAGAAAAAAGGGTCAGAGAAAAAACAGAAAAAGGCACATATCCGTGTACATGGCAGATCGGGCAAGAAAAAAGGGTCAGGGAAAAAAAAGGAAAAATGCACATATCCGCGTACATGGCAGATTGGGCGAGAAAAAAGGGTCAGGGAAAAAAAAAGGAAAAATGCACATATCCGCGTACATGGCAGATTTGGCGAGAAAAAAGGTCAGAGAAAAAAAGGGAAAAGGGCACATATCCGCGTACATGGCAGATCTGGCAAGAAATAAGGGTCAGGGAAAATGAAGAAAAAGGCGCATATCTGCGTACATGGCGAATTGGGCGAGAAAAAATGTCAGAGAAAAAAAAGCAAAATGGCACATATCCGCGTACATGGCGGATATGGCGAGAAAAAAGGGTCAGAGAAAAAAAAGGAAAAAGGCACATATCCGCGTACATGGCAGATTTGGCAAGAAAAAAGGGTCAGAAAAATAAGGAAAAATGCACATATCCGGGTACATGGCGGATTTGGCGAGGAAAAAGGTCAGAGAAAAAAAGGAAAAAGGCACATATCCGAGTAAAAAGCGGACTTGGTGAGGAAGAAAAATGAAAAAGGTACATATCCGCGTACATGGGATTTTGGGCCAGAAAAAAGGGTCAGAGAAAAAACAGAAAAAGGCACATATCCGTGTACATGGCAGATCGGGCAAGAAAAAAGGGTCAGGGAAAAAAAAGGAAAAATGCACATATCCGCGTACATGGCAGATTGGGCGAGAAAAAAGGGTCAGGGA
This sequence comes from Harmothoe impar, assembly GCA_947462335.1. Classification (NCBI taxonomy): domain Eukaryota; kingdom Metazoa; phylum Annelida; class Polychaeta; order Phyllodocida; family Polynoidae; genus Harmothoe; species Harmothoe impar. The sequence goes on from OX381718.1 coordinate 33,773,879, forward strand.
AAAAAAAGGAAAAATGCACATATCCGCGTACATGGCAGATTTGGCGAGAAAAAAGGTCAGAGAAAAAAAGGGAAAAGGGCACATATCCGCGTACATGGAAGATCTGGCAAGAAATAAGGGTCAGGGAAAATGAAGAAAAAGGCGCATATCTGCGTACATGGCGAATTGGGCGAGAAAAAATGTCAGAGAAAAAAAGGAAAAAGCCACATATCCGCGTACATAGCAGATTTGGCAAGAAAAAAGGGTAAGGGAAAATGAAGAAACAGGCACATATCCGCGTACATGGCAGATTAGGCAAGAAAAAACGGTCAGGGAAAATGAAGAAAATGGCGCATATCCGCGTACATGGCGAATTCAATGAGAAAAAAGGTCAGAGAAAAAAAGGAGAAAGGCACATATCCGCGTACATGGCAAATTGGACGAGAAAAAAAAGGAAAAAAGGCACATATCAGCGGACATGGCAGATTTGGCAAGAAAAAAGGTCAGAGAAAAAAAGGGAAAAAGGCACATATCCGCGTACATGGCGGATTTGGTGAGGAAAAAGGTCAGAGAAAAATAGGAAAAAGGCACATATCCGAGTAAAAAGCGGACTCGGTGAGGAAGAAAAAGGAAAAAGGTACATATCCGCGTACCTGGGGGTTTGGGCGAGAAAAAAGGGTCAGAGAAAAAACAGAAAAAGGCACATATCCGTGTACATGGCAGATCGGGCAAGAGAAAAGTGTCAGGGAAAAAAAAGGAAAAATGCACATATCCGCGTACATGGCAGATTTGGAGAGAAAAAAGGTCAGAGAAAAAAAGGGAAAAGGGCACATATCCGCGTACATGGCAGATCTGGCAAGAAAAAAGGGTCAGGGAAAATGAAGAAAAAGGCGCATATCTGCGTACATGGCGAATTGGGCGAGAAAAAATGTCAGAGAAAAAAAGGAAAAAGCCACATATCCGCGTACATAGCAGATTTGGCAAGAAAAAAGGGTCAGGGAAAAAAAGGGAAAAAGGCACATATCCGCGTACATGGCAGATCGGGCAAGAAAAAAGGGTCAGGGAAAATGAAGAAAAAGGCGCATATCTGCGTACATGGCGAATACGGCGAGAAAAAATGTCAGAGAAAAAAAGGAAAAAGGCACATATCCGCGTACATGGCAGATTTGGCAAGAAAAAAGGGTCAGGGAAAATGAAGAAAAAGGCACATATCCGCGTACATGGCGGTGTGCAGTTCGCGATTCTGGTCATCTTAATAAAGCCTTAATAGATATAATTACATTTCATGCAATGAATCCAGCACTAGCCGTATAAATAGGTCTAAATCTAGTATCTACTTTATCCTTGATCAGTTGTAATCTACCTTGTATTTATTTACTTTAATCGCATCACTTGGGAGCTCTGTCCTCATATCCAGTGATGAATGTTAGTCTTATATCTACTTTAATCGTTTCACTTGGGAGCTCTGTCCTCATATCCAGTGAAGAATATCAGTGTCCAAAGTTAATTAACTAGACCTCTTATCCTAGATTTTCGAATGGGGAAACTATGATTCTCTCATCAGAAATAGAGATCTGCACCTAATCTATTCTGACATATAGGCCTATGTGAGAGATAACGTCAAGAAATGACAAGTTGGGTAATTAAATTTTATTTCGGTACTTAACAGGAAGCGTCTACTGCATCACACACACATCTTGAACATAATGATAAATAGTGATCAGGTAATCCTCGGTCAGAGGCAATGCCAACAGATGTTTCTGACACCTAGTCCCTTACCACCTAGCCACATGTTACTCACAGAACAATAATACAGTCAACCTTGCTATAGTACATGCTTAATCTTCTCCTACGGACCCTACTGCCTAGCGGCTATCCCTAACTCCTAACCTCTACTAAATACAACCTGGAATGTATTTGTATGTATTGTAATCATGGGAAAAACTCCCCTTTACTCACCTCTCCATTCACTCCCACATGTGTTCCCTGTTAACTACAGTCTCCTCCTACCTCCTGGGTGAGCTGCTCCTACTGCTGCCCCACTAATCAAAGAGGCCTGCTATCTCTCCCTCCCGGAGCAGCTCAGCACGGTTAGGCCTGGGGGTATAGTTTAGTGCCAGTGTACCAGATAATTCAATGTCGGCCCATTACCCTTTACTACTCATTTGTAGTACAAGGAAGGGTTGTCGCTATTAATTCCGATAGCGACTAATGTGAAGGGGAAGGCTCCTGCAAGGTATAACGCATCTTCGCAGATGCCGTGAGCCTCTTAGTCTGATCAGCCTTGCTATATCTAGCTATGGCTATTCAACACATGCTCCGAGAAAACACATGTTAGTGATCATCCTAACAACGCCCCGGTCACACTGCCCGTCTCTGGGTCCTGTCGTGAGCCCTCCTCCATTAATCATTATCATAAAGACCTTGTCCACTTTGTCTCTTCTCTTATTGGTGGACTGTTTAGTACTGTAACTTATTACCTGAAACTTACTCTTATTCGTCCAGAGTTTGTGTTATTTGTATGTAAACTTTGTTCCATCTCTGTGATACTTTGTGTGTAACTTTTGTATGTAACTTAGTATGTGAACTTTATCTTTTCAGTTTTTGCTGTTCCAAACCTCACCCCCGTGTGTTGTTCTACTTGCCTACCCCGCGTGCTGTCCCAACCACTCTGCTATGGACGTCGATGAAAACCATCGTACATCTCTGTTCTCCCTGCTGGAAGTTCTCTCTCCACAGGCCCATTTTTCGCTCTTCTTCATTAATATCTATATAGCATTTAAATTTATCATGTGGTTTTTACTCCCTACATTTTGCTTTCATGTTTGTATTTCTTATATATCAAAAGTGTGTTTGAATATGTTTGTGTGATTTTATCGATCGGATCCTTATTTATGTATCAGATTACTTGTGTGACATTTCGTTTTCGTGTCAGTATTGCTTATATATCAAAAGTGTTTGAATGTGGTTTTGTGATTTTATTGATCGGATTCTTGTTTATGTATCAAATTAATTATGCGACATTTCGTTTTCGTGTCAGTATTGCTTATATATCAAAAGTGTTTAAATGTGGTTTTGTGATTTTATTGATCGGATTCTTGTTTATGTATCAAATTAATTATGCGACATTTCGTTTTCGTGTTAGTATTACTTATATATCAAAAGTGTGTTTTAATGTGTTTGTGTGATTTTATTGATTGGATTCCTGCTTATGTATCAAATTACTTATGCGACTATGGTGACAGTACCATGCATAGAGGTACTGGAGTACACCACCAGACAGTCCAGTAGTTCCTCCAGTATCCACCAGATGGCCTACCAGCAGGCAGGGTCCTTCCAGGACACCAGTACCCTACTCACCCACCAGATGTAGCCACTGTGTGGTGAGAGCTGGCTAGGGCTGGCCTGTCTCCTCCCCAGAGAAGAATATTTCTTTTGTGTATCGAATTGGTTTTGTGAATAAACTTTTTCTTTCTCTTATTTATATTTTTGCTTTTTATTTCTTTATCTGTATAACTACCTGTGAATCCTCTGTCCCTTTTACAATGCCCCTATGCCGTCATATGGCCACTTTTCCTTTGATATTTCTCTCCCTACTTTATGTCTCGTGATTTCTTATCTAGTAAAGTAATTTTAAGTATGAACACGTAATTTGTACATGGTACACTCGATGGTCAATACCTTTTGAAGTATTCTGTGGCTACGGGATACCTCTTGTATTTCAATTGAGTTGTTAAACCTTAGGCGTACCTGTTTCACATTTTCTTTCCTTTTTTGTTACTTATAAGTTCTGTTCATGCTTTTAAGTCATAATATGCCTATTCTTTCCTTTTAGTGTACTTATGAGTTTACGTCGTGTTCTACGTATATTTAACACGTTTTTCTACAGTTACATATCATATATGTGTATAATGATCGTCTATTTATATCAATTTCTACTTTCTTTCTATGCCCAGGTTCTGCAAACCGGCTAATGGGGGGGTAGCCCTCAGTATCAAGCATGCGAATTACTACAATAATGCCACATCACATACAATACCAAATCCGGCAAAACGTACTGCCGTTTATCTATTCTAGACCTCAAACTCATCGTTACATCGATGAGTAATATATCAAATGATGAAATTCATATAGTACTCGATACTCTGAAGACTAGATTATAATCTAAAACTACCCTAAAAACACATTATGTACATGGTTATAGTTGTGTTACTCAAACTATGCCCTGTTAGCTCGCTCTATTGTAGTGACTTTGGTGCCCTTCCCAGTGCACCCAAAACACCCACACTCATGAATGTCCGTCTCAATTGCCAGTAAACAGTGTCTCGGTGTCCCGTAATACAGACTCCCCGTTTACCTTCCATATTCATTTGTTGTACACACGTCAGATGTATAAACAGTGTATGCAGTATATTCTCGTTGTATAACAATCTTGGATGTTCTATATTCTCTGTCTATAATAATCTTGCATGCCTTACATAAAAGAAACACAGCCGCATGATACTCCCGATTTACATCAAATCGTGGATGCCCCAATTCTATGAGTATCTGGTGCATTATACTCTCAATCTACAACAATCATGGATACCTCATGTTTATGAACATTGGATGCATTATATTCTCAATCCATAACAATTACAAATACTTCATACCTATGAACATCGGATGTATTATATTCTCAATCCACAACAATCATGGATACCTCATATCTATACATATTGGATGCATTATATTCTCAGTACACAGTAACTTCTCATTGCAGGTAGCACCTCATGTGATGTGCCCCCCGCATGATACAGCTGCCCTCCAGAGCCGACCAACTTACATCCAATAATCCACGATCTCAAACCCACATTCCTGCTGTCACGCCATAATTATCGGATCGAAAGTTGCCGTTTAGTCATTAACATACACACACACACATGCATACAACACAAAACAGTCCAGTGTGTCCATGTCAGACCCCCCCAGACTGTGTTCAGAGCAGTAGGGCCTCCATGCTCCCCCGCATATCGTCCTCGCTAACCAATAGTCCGCAAAAGAAATTGTTCTGTATTGTAGTTTTTTCCACTAAAGTTGCAACATCATAACCCTCCTCGGGACGACCATATGTCTGTCCGGTCTGCCATGCTTATCTGTATTACCACCATATTGTACTCCCGTACTCTAAGTCAAGCTAACATATTTATGTATGTATCTAATTTAGAAATTTGACCATGGATATCAGTGTCGGGTATCTTATGCTAAAACTACCCGACCCATCCAGGCCCGTGTACCTAGGCTTCTCCGTCCACATCCTGTGCACTCCAAAAGACAAACTCCTCACTTGGCGTGAAACATAGAAAACTTTTACAATAAACCACTTTATATGTTACTACTATCCTAGCTATTGAACATCACACACTAACCTATGAATGCATATATATATGTTGCCAGAATCACCCTACAGCAGGTCTACCACTTGCACAATTATAGGCCACTTCAAAGTCTATGATATTACATATGTCTACTGTTGAAAAAAAAAACAACACATCTTATTTTACTTGCTCAAAAGAAACAATGGCTCACAAGTCAATGGTAATATCCACGTTTCCTACCGGTTGCACCACCGCACGCTGCTTACACTTTAAGTTTTTAGTAATAAATCTACGACACCAGGGATATACATATTCTAGACATCAAATCAACCCATACTACACCTATGCAGAATCCTCTCTATGTATTTCACAACACGCAGTATACTTTATGGATGTCTGTCTGTACCATATATAACTTTCCTATTTGTGCTAATGCTCACACAATACCACTAATATTGTCAATACTATATACACACATATATATAAGTATATATATGTGTATACCAGAAAGACCTAAGTACTCACGTAGTATCACTAATATCCACACGTTACAATGTCCTATTAAAGCAACTACCAGCGAATGTGAAACAGGGGCTATACATTGCCCTTAGTTCCTTTCTTGCTATAATCTTAGTTTACCAAGCCACACAACCTAGCTGCTACATATCTGCTACCATTTGGGCACGGTAAGTTTCACAAATGACCTTGACCCCGTGTACGTTCCCCGGATACCGTCTTAGTCAAAAGCTTCAACGCTCCCAGCTCCATGTTTCTCATTCTCATAGCTCTTGCTCATACTTCTCATAGTTCACATCTGTTTTGTTCAATGCTGCACGTTGTTTCGTGATGATACACCTATCGGGGTAATGTCTACGCACCTTTCGTAACACCTGGTGCAGCGACTCTCACCCCGACCGGACCTTTCTCGCGATACTTTCCCATGACCCCGCACGTCTCGGCATGGTTTTAATGGTCTCAGGTCTGTGTCCGCTGACTGTTAATTGCTACCCGCCGCAATTCATGTGCCCGCACTGTTAGTTCCTACCTCGATCGTGTACCTGGTTGTCTGCACTCACTGTCTGATGAATTTAGGAGTATAGGTACCTCCCACTCAGCTAGCCTTCTACCAGGTCGTCGTATACCAGGCCTCCAGGTTTTGCCCGACCGATTATGTGCTGTCCCTTAGCTGGTGGCAGGGCCTCAGTAATGCCCAATTCACCAGCCATCCGACGGCTGCTTATCTCCAGTTCCTGTAGAGTTTTTTGCGAGTCCGCTATGGTATTGGACCCGATGACAGTCCATCCATCATGCACCATAGTGGGTCCTCCCACCGGCACCACAGTAGCCAGACCTCCCAGGTATCGTAGTAGTCTAGTCATCACTCGGTTCTGCTCACCCTTCATTAGGGCTCTCGCCATACGTCGAGAGACCTTGAATGAGTCCGGCAGGAGCATTGGGTTTGGTCTCCCGTGATGGGCATTTGACTCACTATACAATGTCCGGCCCCACTTGACGTGAGCAACACTATCACCACACAGATGACTAACCGTGGCATCCCTCACCAGAGTGGCTGCAGGGGGTAACAGGAACATATGATCCAGAGGCAGCATTGTCTCCCCCAGATATACGGTGTCAACAATGTCCTGTGAAGCCATTTGAATATACAGTCCCCCTTGTGGCTTATCTCTCCTTTTTCTCCAGCATCTGTACATCCACCCTAACCATAAGATAACCAGGATGGTAATTGTCAGGGAAAGCCCCACCACAGTACCCGTCTGATCACTGCATCTGGGTGCAGCTGGCACTGTGGGCAGAGCGGGGAATTTCCAATGTAGTTCAGCATTAGTTGTAGAACCACGAGACGCCATCAGTAGGGCCGTCATAACATGTCGGTGTTTGCAGCAACAATAATAAATGACCAGCACTACCAGTAGCCCTACTATTACGGCTGTTATTGTTGCTGTCACTGTTAACAGAGGGTTTCCTTTGTACCTGTGTCTTTCGGTCACTGCGTCCATATCCCTATCCAAGGTGTACTGTCTGGTTCTGATTTTATTCATCAGTTCCCTAAATCTTATCTGTGCTGGTCCATTCGGAGTCTCTGCTGTTCGTTCAATGTTCTTTCGTAATATGGGGTCCAGTGGGTCGTGCATCAACACCTCTACAGCATTTCCATTCACCATGGCTTCCTTTATTTCTCCTTGATCCATTTCCGTTTTTAATAAATCATTGTTAATCAGGGAAATTTTAGTTTGCTTCACTCTCCCCTCGCATCCTCCTAGAGAATATGGTATCCAACTTTCGCTGCTGACATACGCGCACTGACACCCCAATTCTATTATAGCGTACTGACCTGTGGGTATTGATTCGGGTGGTTTATTTCCGCACAAAAGTCTAGCTTCTGCCTCATACCCTGTCACCAGGATTTTTCCCAACCCAACGTTTATGGCCATTGATTCGAAATTTGGCCTGACGAAATATTGTATATTGCACCATTTTTCTACAGCTGCGCGGTCATTTCTTATCAACCCTGCCACACAGGTGTCCTCTGAGATCTTTCGCATGTGCGGCACATCCGGGCACAAGGCGATGTCCTCCCCCCGGCACTGTGCCCAATTTACCACCGGCCTGTTTATATAGTATTGCCCGTTCTGGCTTATGGCCACCTCCTCAGGTATGTCCACAATGCGGGTTCCGTCCGATTCTTGTCCAGCTATTAATACAGGTATCACAAACGATCTTACAGAATGGACACAGAAAATATGAGTTTCGGAGACCACGGGAAGCCCCAACTTAATTCTCACCTGTCGTCCTTCCCGATACAAGGTGACCGCTGCATTTTTATAGTAAAAGGCTGGGTCATTAAAGGCCACCCTGAACCTTGGGTACCGGCGCGACAGGTATTTGTTGGTGAGTTTTATCGCCCTCCGTAAATGTTCGGCCGTCACTAGTCTAGATGAGAGTCTTCCCTGTGCCATTATTCTACTTTCTGCCAGTATTGTCTCCAGTTCCCTCAGTTCATTGGCATAGTGCAGCACTGCCCCCAGCTTGATCCTGGACAGCAGACCCATGTGTAATGCATATGACCTCATGTCCGCCTGAAACACCTGATTCAATATTTGTTGAGTTCTGAACCATTCAGCTGCCTCTCTCACCTTAAGTAGGTTATCATACAGGTCCTGATTCAGCTGACTGTTCTCCGCGACCCTACTCTCCAGTATGTCTACTCGTTCAGCAGTTAAATTCATTAGCTCTCCAGTGGTATCTCCCAGTACTCTATACTCAGTTCTCAAAAGTTGGATGTGCTCCCTGTTTTGCGCTATCTCGTTAACTCTATTTAATCCTGTGAGGGCAGCTGCTACCTCGAAATGCACATTATAACGCTGATATCTTGTGCGGCCTGACCCGGTTGCATTGAGCATAGGAATCGCTGTCATTGCTCTGTGGATCAGGTGCCTCCGGGTGTTTTTAAGAGAACTAATATCTGCATCCATCCATCTCTCCTGTAGCCCTATAATATCACATGATCCCCTAGAGAACACTGTGCCATTTATACTTCGTTCTGCTGCTGCTTTTCGGCACACTTTTTCAATGTTGACCATTCTGATCTTATCATCAACAGGTGGTATCTGGTACGTGAAAATTTGGACCACATTATTCGCCCTCGCAGTGCTTATAATCCTCCCGGGGGATAACACTATTCCTAGGGTAGGACGGGACAGTACATCAAACCCCATACAAGGGTACCGCGTTGTCGCCAACACTGCCAGTAATAGGCAGACCGCCGTCCCGTACATGCCCATGGCTAAAACTCCTCGGTAACCACAAACAGCTTGTCTAGGTCGGCGGGATACGCGAAGTACCCCTCACATAATATTTACTTCTTATTGACTTCCTTTTGTGCCCCCTCCCCCATAATTGTCTTTACAATAAACATCAGGGCTGGGCCGCCGTGCAATAAGCTGGGGAACGTCGTGTCTCTCCAATCGATCAGGTATAGAGTTGTGAACATTGTTTATCCATATCTTAAATGCTTCACCTTTTAGCTGTGCTTGTTCAGTGGGTGAAAGAACAGGAGTTCCTGGACGCCGCACACTCACTGTTCCCGGGTCAGGGCTGTTACTTACATGCTTCGCGATCTTAATAGGTAACCGTATTCCCTTACCTTCTCGGGGCGTCTTAAAACGATCTGTGTTTCTCTCAGCATCGAGACCAGATGGGACCATCAACGGCCGTGCAGACTCCTGCCCCCCTTCTCCTGCTTCAGCCATCTTGTCTGAGGTAAATTACCCTTCACTGTATTACATTATTATTGTTCATCGCTGTTCTCACGGGCAGGTAAATGTTCTCACGGGCAGGTAAATTCCTATCGTAATGACGCAGCTCGGCCTGCTCCTATATAAGCGAGCTGCTCGTCTCCCCACCACCCCACTACTTCACAACCTTTTGTCCGCACAAACTGACGTACTGTCTTATCACTATGACTGCATATCAGGCTTTTACCTTCCGGGGCTGCCGTGTGCTTCTGCCGATGGATATTTTACAGACAGGCAATACATATGTGGTGTTCGTGCCCACACTGATCGGGCCTCTGCCCGGCCTACCACCCATGTGTGCCAGGATCCTAAATATTACTCATTCACCTGGCTTTGCATTGGGGGATGCAGATGTGCGCCGCCTGCTGGTGGATCGGTGTGGTCTTACCCCCCAGACATCGGCCAATTTACTGATCGCACAGGGGCAGGCCTTTGATACCTCACTTCCCCCGCCTTCCGCTCCACCGCCGACTCCAGCCGCAGCCCCTCTGGATGTTATCAATCCTCATCAGCCGTCCCTCTCTATGAAGACGCCGCAGACTGCCACTGTTCCAGCTGTTACCAGTAGCACCACCTCCACCACTGCTACGATGTCCACAGCCACAGTAGGTGCACCACCCCCCTACAGCGGGGCTCCACCCCCGTACACGGAGGTTACTCATGGATCCTCCGTCCAGATGTCGTCTGCTAATCTTCAGTGGCTGATGACAGATGTCCCACCGTCTACCACTCCTGCCTCTGAGGCTTTACGTCGGATCGTTCAGCCACCACAGGGCTCGTCTCCTGCCGCAGCTGGTGGCCCGCCGACCCGCGAGCCGGCCCGCCTAACTGTTAAACGGAAGAAGGTGCTAGACTCCCTGCTGGCCTCCACTGCCAATCAGCCTGGTGCCATGGCGGGTCCATCTGGTCGCCCAGCCCCCGCTGCTGACAAGCCACTGGATCCCGACGTTATGTCTGTCATCTCCCCGATTGAGATTGATGACCCTCAGTCGATGAGCTCCACTGGGCTTTTGAGTGAGGATGCGATGGAGGAGTTCATGACACGTATTAGTAATGATGAAATTCCCACCAGCTTCCCGCCTTCACGGCCAGGTGAGTGCATCAATCTATCGGTTTATTAATTAATTAATTTTTAATTTTATTTTTCATCCTGCTATCGTCACAGTGTTTGGACTAACCCATACGTTAGATGTGTAGTGGAGCTGACGGTCTGGGAGGCAACGGTGGCACCGAATTCTCCATTAAATAACTGCGAGCATTTATAGCTATCTCTTCCATCTGGTGGTCATTATATATATCCGAGGGACACAAAAACAGGTTCTTTCCTGATTTTCTTGAGATATTCTGTCTCTTAAATGTGCCTACTGGTGTCATTGTTTTACAGGCCACCCTGCTGTTTATCTCTGATGTATCCATACAACCACAGATGGCCCCCATGTCGTTTCATTAAGCAAGTGTCTCATAGTCACCTAAAGTGTGCTCTCCATATTCGCCCACCAACACAGGCTGTGTGATATATTGTGGATCAACCTCCACCTGCAATATCAGGCTCCCGTCTTCTGCCACTGCTTGTACCACATAGGCTATATATTCTGCCCCCTTACACACGCACGTTTGTCCCCCCATCATTACTCGAAAAATTGTCTTTCTTATAGCAGAACCTACTTAGTCTGGTTATTTACGATCTCTCCTTGTTTCTTTTCAGCCGATAGTCAGTAGAGGGATAGAGCCAGGTGCTGTCCGAGACGTTCTCCGGCGCCCGCTGTTACCCTCCCCGTTAAAGGTGAGTGGCCCCATGACTAATGTTTTCACGATACCCTCTGCACCCTGCCACTCTTCATACCGTACCCCACGGCCCGTCCCCCTAGTTAATTCCTTCAAGTAGTGAGGTGCGTGCTTCACCTGTCTCACCCTCACCCTCTATTAAATCTGCAAACTCCTGCATGAGTGTGTCTGCATCCTCCCTCCATAATCCGTTCCAGTAATCTAACTCCCCATGGTCAGTGAAACCGTGGCTCTGTATCACTGAGTGGTATGTTTCTAAAAAATGGCTCATAAATTGTGCTCTATAACGAATGGAATGAAGCATGTTTTTCTGCCACCTTTCCCAGGTCACATCTCTGTCTTCTTCTATGTCCTCTAATGCATATCTCCATGCTAATACCATGATGTCTTGTTTCTGCAAGTTCTCCTCGCTAGCCGGATCAAACTCCGATGAAGCCTCTGACCCATCTGATTCCCCATCATATGGAGGAAATTTAGCTACCTCCGGTTTAGAGTCAATGGGAAAAGGGTAGCACCTTTTCATTTTCACCATGTAAGCAGGACATAAATCACTTCACCAGCAAACCCACAGACGGTTTCACCTCCCCCACTCAGCTGCTCCTCTGCCTGCCCTTAGTGAGCTGCTCCCTCCTCCTGCAGCTTGTTAATGTAATTCCGCCAAGAGGTGTGGTTAACTATTAGACTGAAATTACTCACGGAGTGGGCTTGGCTTCTGTAGTTGCCCCAGGCATCAAGGCGGGAGGCTCTTGCTGGTTGCCGGGTGATGGATGTCGCGGACCCGCACCTGGGTAACGACCTGACTGGCCGGCGGTGCCCTCGACACATGTCTTGGTATCAGTTTCTGCCAGTCGAGCCTCCCACCACTGTAGGTAGTCAAGTGTCTCTCTCATCAGCGAGGCGTCTCCCATGGCGGCTGGTCATGACTGTCGGGTCCATCGCCCCTGGCCTGTCCATATCAGCCATGTCCCCTGAGCTCTCCCTACCAGCTAATTTATTATTACTCACTTCTCCGTCAGCCCATTCTCCGTAAATGCCAGTGCTCCCCGTCATATACTTAGCATATCCCATACCACACCCATTAAGTTTTCCCCCTGACTCAGAAAGTGACTTCATGCCGCCAAACTCCCGCCCAGAGGGCCGACCCTGCAAACTATCTCCGTAACAGAGGTCAAACACCTGACCCAACATAACTTAAGATTCCTAGCTATAACTTTTCTCCATAAATGCCACAGAGGCCACTTCTGCAACTATTTCCGTAGCCTGGGTCAAGCACCCGACCCTACATAACTCTGAATTCCTATTGACAACTTTTCTTCGTACAGGTCATGAAGGTGACCTCTAAAACTTTTCTCCGTAGTGTGGGTTAAATATCCGACCCCACATAACTTTTAGAATTTCTACCGACACTTTTCTCCGTAGAGGCCATGAAGGTGACCTGTAAAACTTTCTTCGTGGTGTGGGTTAAATATCTGACCTCCCATAACTTTCAGAATTCCTGTTGATAACTTTTCTCCGTAGGGGTCACTAATGTGACCCCCCCCCCCTTTCACGTTTCTCTGCCGAGGTTAGGAATGCGACCCTCAGAGTTATCCCCGTAAATGCCTTCTCCCTGGCTTGAGATGCCACTGTATTAAATCATTTCCAGTCTGAATCTCGTTTCTATATTAATGTGTTGGTATTATCCCACTCCCATTTTTCAGGTATCATAATATGATGCTCCCCGAATTCTCTTTTCTTTATAAATACATGTATGGTTCAGGCCTTATCTGAATTCCATTCTCATTTCAAATATCTATTTATTTATATATATACATGTACACACACATACACACATATATATTCCCTTATGACAATCTCTAAATCCAATTTCTTTCACAATCATGGCGATCCATACCTTCTCTGAATCCCAGCCTATGATTATTTTTATTTTTATATATATATATTTTTTTTATGGATTCATATTCTCAAGTTTCTTTCTTTCTTTCATTCTTGCTCTTTCTGTATCATCGTACTTCAAGTTTTAGTAGTTACGTCAATTTTGTACGTCTACATTCTGACACTAACAAAGCCTGTGCCATGCCCGTAGCCAGCAGGCCATGTGAGTTGCTCCCATCGGCCTCCTCCCCGCACCTGGGGCCTATTACTCCCATAACGGGTTTATCCTGTGTGCCAGGAAACAAGATAGATACATGTTCCCCACTGCGCGGGTTGGATTTGGAAGGGGCCTCCATGTCCAAGCATTTATGATGTGTCAAATTTCGAAATTTATTCCCCTTTTCTTATATATATCTTATCCATTAAATTTTTTGACATTACCCCAGTGAACAACGTTTTGAAACACCACAAAGTATAATGTTATTTTACGTTAAAATGCAGAACGCTATTCATCATTTTTATATGACCCTGACCGACCGTCTAAGCTCCACCAATCATATAGGACACTTTCAATTGTCTCTCATTTCTGCAATTTTATTGGTTATCTACCGAAAATGGGGAGAACCCAAACATGATACCCCACTCCACACACAGTGGCGCAGCTCACCCCCTATCCTTCATTATAAGACCTCAGCCACTGCACGTGCAGCCCGGAGCGCCCCCAAAGGTTCAATCAATCCGGTAGGGCACTTATAATCATCTCTCGCATCTGAAATTTGGCCCAGGCATGCCCCAACCATATATCTGGCCACATGCCAGAAATCAGGAGAATACAAGAAACGGTTCCCTAAAATATACACGGTATTGTCATCATATAAAAAGTACATATATCGTTCCAAACCCAGCACCACTGAAGTCTGGAGCGCCCCCCAAAGGTTCTATCAATCCGTTAGGGCTCTTATAATCATCTGTTGCATCCGAAATTTTGCTCAGGCATGCCCCTACCATATATCTGGCCACACACCAGAAATCAGGAGAATACAAGAAACGGTTCCCTGAAATATACACGGTATTATTATCATATAAAATAGTACATATACCGTTCCAAACCCAGCAGCACTGAAGGTTCATAGGGTCTGCATGGATCAAACCCGAGTCACACATACAGTTTCTCTATGTGTTTATCTATTTATAATTTACCTATATATAATGTGTTTCTGTTCACTCAGACCTTCTATTCATTTTCCTGATAATTAACTCGTTTCTTTGTCCTTAACTCATAACGAGTGGGGTGGCCCGGCTTTGGAGCTCTGGGACCCAACTCCACCGTATTATCTTCATCAGATGTCGAATCATCTGTCCCAATCGTTTTCTTCGCATAGTACGTTGGGGGTCTCGATCCCTTCGGATTTCGGGGGATTTTCGCACCCTTTGTATTTCGAGGGGGAATAGTTCGTGATGAGGCCCGACCAGTGACCTCCAGGGATGGCGGTTCCGGCTCCCTCGCTGTCCCTTTTATTCCTTCGGGATTTTCGCGATTCCCCTTTTCTTTAGCTACAGTTCGTGCAGGTTTTCGCGTCCTGCTGCTCGGTAGATCGGTTAATTGTGTATTATCTGACGGCACGATATCAACTTCCAGATCGCCTTCTAAATATTGGCCATCATCCAATGGGCCATCTAATTCTCTTACCCCTTCCAGTTCGTCCCCGTCTAGTTCGGTTTTCTCCCCACCTGATATCATTTCGGGGAGTTCTGCCATGGCTGGGGTCCATGGCAAATAGGCCCTCTTTACTTTACTGATATTAATAAAATGTGGCAAAGTTTTTCCTGTTGCCAACGATTGTATCCGTATTAAATTGTCCCCTTTTGCTTCTAGCACTCTGTATGGTCCCCTATACCTGTCGGAGAATTTACTAGATTTTCCCTTCAAAACGTACGGTTCATAATAGTACACTAAATCTGATTCTTTGAAAGTAGTGGGCCTAGCTTTAGCATCTATCCTCTTTCTCAGACCCTCTTCATATTTACCAGTGTATTCTGTTGCTGTCTCTTTGAACATGTCTATGCAATGCCTTGTTCGGTGGAACCATTCCTGATCCGTCCTAGTCGGGGGTATAGGTCTATTCTCTGGGAAACCCATCGCAACAGGGTCCCGACCGAACAACAGAGTATAAGGACTGAAATTATAGCGCTGACTTATTGTGGATCTCAATGTCCACAAGGCGATGGGCAAAAGTGAACTCCAGTCTTCATGGTTGTCACTTATATAACAGGCTATAATATTTTCTAGGGCCTTGTGCAATTTTTCAACCCGCGCATTTCCGGTGGGATTTCTTCCCGTAGTTAAGCTATGCTTACACGCCATTCGGGCCGTTATCTCACGAAATAAATGTGAGATAAAGCTACCGCCTCTATCTGTATGAAGCCTCGTTATTTTTCCATATCTGCACACAATTTCCTTCAGGAAATAATCTGCCGCTGTAGCTGCAGTACAGTTCTTTGTACAGAAGGCCTCCGGCCACCCGGTTTTTAGGTCTATGAATGTTAGTACATGTATATACCCCTCAGGTGATGGTTTTAAAGGTCCGATGTAATCGCACTGAATCCATTGAAATGGATAATCTGGAATGTCCCAAGATTTAGCCAGTGCTTTAAAATGAGGGGTTCGTTTCCTGAGCGAACACCTGTTACAAGATCGAACGTAATCGCAAATGTCCTGATGCATATTTTTCCAATAGAATTTTGTCAGTAGCTTTTCAGTTAAAGCTTGTGTCCCTATATGTCCCCCACAGAGAATATCATTATGCATCAAATACAGTACTTTCTCTATCATGACTGAAGGAACCACCATTCTAGGTGTGATTTCAGTGGTCGTTTTATTCTTTTTATTGTTTCCTACTTTATATTTACACAGCACCCCCGGTGGCATCATGCCCATACAATCGGCCCTTGCCATTATTGTCTTTGTTTCCTCCCAGTCATCTGGCAATTCGTCTGTTAAAAAATATCGGATGAGAGGTTCCCACTCGGGATCATTAGCCTGTTCTAGGATTAACTCCTGCACATCAATCTCATCGGGCATGCTCTCTTCATTTTCTATAGGTATTTGTACGCTATTTTCCCTTTGGGTGCTTCTCTCTCTCTGTTCTCCAGCAGGTTCTAATCTCTCCTCTCCTGCAGCTGTTATATCCCCCTCCTCATTATGCCGCTTCTCACCTTGAGGGGCCTTCTTGCTATTTGGCACCTGCTCCTCACCCTGCACCCGTTTCTTACCTGACACCTGTTGGCTAGCGGACATGTGTTCACTACCCGGTGCGTGCCCGTTCTCAGACCCACCTACGTTCTCCTCGGATGATCCTACATTGTTCCTGAATTTATTTCTTTTTCTTAATTTAAGCCAGTACTCATTGTCCCCCTGACCATCTGTTTCCTCCAGTGAGGCCTCCCCATCCGGTTCCGTCAGCAGATTTACCTGTTCGGTGAGGCTCTCCTCCTCCGTCCCTTCGGGCCCGGCGGTGGACTTCTCCTCTCCCTCCCCGCCTGCCCTTTGGCATCCCATCATTTCACATCCCACCCTCGGCTGGTACTCTCTGTCTTCTATTGGTTCTTTCTGTTCTTCCACCTCACGTGATAAATAATCTGGCAGAAAATGGGTTGCCCCCGGTTCATATTTTAATTCATAATCAAATGCCGACAATGCTAGCGCCCACCTCCTGAGCCTAGCAGACGGTGCATCTATGGCCTTTTGCAACAAAGTTATCAGAGGCTTATGGTCAGTAATTATGCTTATTTTTCCCCCTTGTAGCATATCTTCGTGCTCTTTCAAGGCTTTTACCACTGCTAGTGCCTCACGTTCGGTAGTGCTGTAATTTCGCTCAGACACTCCCAGGGTGTACCCATAATAGGTAACGGGCCGGTACACATTTTCTATTTTATGACAAATGGCCGCTCCTATGGCTACCTGTGAGGCGTCCGTTAGGACATAAAAATGGCCACCAATTTGTGGATGTATCAGCAGTGGCGGATTTATTAATTTGCTTTTAATTTCATTGAATGAACGTTCACACGCCTCATTCCATTCGAAAGGTACAAGCGTTGACAACAGTCTATTCAGTGGTTTTGCCAGACTGCTAAATTTTGGAATAAATGCCCGATAGTAATTACATAGTCCCAAGAACGATTTAACAGTCTTAGAAGAATGTGGCCTAACAAACTCTTTTACCTTCTTTAAAAGTCGGGGTTGGGTTTGTAGCCCTTCGCTGCTTACAATGTGTCCCAGGAATTCTATGGTATTCGTACACCAGTGGCACTTAGATGGTTTGACCTTTAAATCACACTTGTTTAGAGCCTGCAACACCTGTTCAACGCTCCCCATGTGAGTGTCAAAATCTGTGCTATAAATGATGACATCGTCCAGATATGCGAGACAAGTTCGGGGCATTAATCCTCGTAAAGCAATTGCCATCACTTTAGTAAAATTCCAAGGAGCCCCAGCCAACCCGAACGGCACTCGCCGATATTGATATACACCTGTCGGAGATTCAAAAGCTGTATAGTGGCGACTTTCGCTAACTATTTCTGTCTGCCAATATCCCGAAAGTAAATCAATTCCGCTAAAAATGGTCGGTTGCTTATAGGCCATATAAAGAAATAACTGACGCGTGGTGGGCATTGGGAATTTGTCCTTCCGCGTTATCAGGTTTAAAAAACGGTAGTCAGTGCACAAACGAGGCTTCTTTCCTTCCCTAGTCACAACTACTAGTGGGCTTCTCCAAGCTGAGTTACTGGGTTCAATCACCCCCAGCTCGAGCAGTTGTTTTATTTGTGCATCGATAATTTCAAGTTTCTGCGGAGAGTAACGATACGGCCTGACGGCAGTAGGCCCGTTAGACTCATCCACATACAATTTTAAAGGGAACACTGTACAGTGTCCCATCTCGGCTGGTTCGTAGGCCAATGAGTCCCTGTTTTTTACTAACATCTCCAAAAATCTTATTTTCTGGCTTTCATCCAAACATGAATCTGACAAATCCGTTTCCAAAATTCTTTTAATTTTTTCCTTCTCCTTTTCGCTCAATTCGCCCCCATTCTGCTCTTCCCTCTTTTTCATATCTATTTTATCCATGCTGCCCATTTGAGTAGCCCCCTCACTATGATATACTTCCCCTGCCTTTTCAATTCCCAGAAAACAATATAATTGTTCCCTGGTTATTGGAGGAGCCTTTGCCCCTTCGACATAGGCCAAAACGTCTCCCTTTCCAATATAAACATCTTGCTCACTCACGTTGGCTACCTTCAACCACCAAGGTCCTAACCCTTGATTGATACCATACTCTACGGTCACCATATTCAAATTAGATGGTACACATACTATTTCCTGTTCCGGTTTCAAATCCATAATCTCCCTCCAAGGGTCTACTGGGATTATTTGTTCTTCATTAGCTCTCACTTTTACGTCATGTCTACTTGAAACAGGGTTTTCCTTAAATAGCCCTATTGCTTTATTATTCACCGTTATTTCTGCCCTCAAGTCTGTCAGCAAATTCCTACCAACCACTATGTCATAACACAGTTCTGGAACCACGTGAAAATCATAGTAAACATCCACACCCCCAACCAGGCACTTCAACCTGACGGTTTCCAAAATATTACTGCTAGATTTGTTGCCGAATTTAACCCTCATATTACTATCATGTACCACCTCCATTATTTCTCCGTTTGTTAATGTGTCTCTATACTCTTTACTGATAAAACAGTCACTGGCTCCAGTGTCCACCATGCTCCTCATTACCCTCTTTCCTATTCGCAGGTCTATGAATAATGGCTCTTGACCTTTTCCCTCTTTAGACATCGGTCCGTCAGCCGTATGCATGCTGATATAGATGAGAGACTCGGACCGTCTTTCTAGTTTCCCTGGCGCGGGCTGTCTTTTGCTGCCTGATTTAAATTCATGTTTGTCAGCACTCTGCCATCTGGCCCTCTACTAACCTCTATTAGCTTCTTCATCCAGAAACAGGCCTCCGTCGTGTGGCCTGCCGACCCATGCAACATGCAGTATTTCCTGGTCTCCTGCCCTATCTCAGCTCCAGTTCTCCCCACATCTGTTACACCTGTTCTAGTGGCCCCGGGTGGTGGTCTGTATCCTCCTCCCGACCACCCTCCCCTGCCTCTATTATTATTATTATTGAAAGGGAAACTTCTCTGCCCTACTCGTCCGAAATACCTTCCCCCCATGTTCTGACTTTGATTATACGGTGTAGTCCCATTGAAATTCCTGCTGCCATTCTGATTCATATTGCCACCATTATACTCATTCCCCTCCCTAGGATACTGCGATATCACCTTCTCCTGTTTTTGTCCATTCCCACCTGACTGATTCTCTGCCGCCATCATGGTGGGGGCCTGTGCAAACATCATCTCCGCCAGTGCCTCCACCTGACTTCTTAATTCGATCATGCCCGGAGTCTCCCTCGGAGGTTCCGGTTGTCCAATGTGATCCACCTCTAACTCCGTGGAACATGCAGTAGCTGTGCGACCCCCTATTTTCTTTTCCAGTGTTTCTAACCTAGCTGCCAACGCCACTATGTCCTCAAACTCTGCCAGATCTGATCTAGCAATTTCCCTTGCTATGACCGGGTTTATCCCTGCTATAAATGCTGACATGATGGTATTGTTTGTGTCGCCCTCCACCTTATATTTCCCCAAAGCAATAGCGAAATCAGTCACTGACTGCCCTGGCTCTTGTTTTAAATTAAACATGTCTCTCGTCTTTTGCCATGAAGGTCGTTTATCACGAAACACTGCTGTAACTGCTGCTTTTAGATGCTCATAGGTATCTTTTTGGGGTCCTGGCGCCGTCTTAAGCCATTCCGCCGCTCTACCCTTTAGCCCATACTTGGCCATTCTTAGTGCCTCATCCCCATTCCATCCACATATTTCTGTCAGATGATCTAAATCTTCAAAATATATTTCGTGTGTTTCATCCGGCCTCCCTGTGCCCGAGAAGGTGGGCATACGTATCTGAGGGGATGGTGGCATAATGCCTTCTGGTATGTCTCCCAATATGTCTCCCAAAACCTCTCCTAGATTTACCTGTACGTTTCCTGGATTATTATTCACTCCGACAGGTCCTATATTCTGTTGAGCTTCTCCTATATTTTCTAGGCCTATACCTAAATTATGATCCCCTGGTACGGCCCCTATATCGTCTAGCCTAGGTTGATTATCTATTTCTATCTCCTCCTGTTCCAATTCTTCCTCCGCTTCGGATGATATTTCACTGCCTGGCTCACTCCTATCGCTTTTATTTCGGACCACTGATTTATCGCTTGATGATTCTGAATCAACTTCTGCGCCCAGATTCCTAGCCCCAGTTCTAATTTCCTTTAGGTCTGTTCTCACTTTCTTTACAGCCCCTTCTATTTGATCTATCTCGGAAAGGGTATCTGATTCTACCTCCTGTTCTATTCGCTCTTTTTCATGAATGGGCCACCAATCTATCTCATCTTCCTCCTCTTCCGACTCACTTGCCTTATTAAACACTAACTGTTTTGCTACTCCTGTGAATTTTCTACTCCCACTCGTTCTTTTCTGTGACTGGGTATTTGGGGTTGGTTCGTTTGTGATTCCTCCCACTTGGCGATTAATATTTCCGGAATTTACGTCGATATACGTGCCTTCGTCATTGTCAGATTCTATTCTCCTATCATAATTAGTATCTTTGATATATCTCTGCACGGTGGTTAGACCTGGTCGATCTGCCTGCGTTTGGCGTCTATTTCTTACACCCAGTATATCGGTACCAGATGTCCCAGGTGTTGCCCCAGCAGCTTCGTAGCTTTGATTTAGCTCCTCGCCCGCACACTGAGACTGATGTCTGTGTTGCTGATGGCTCGAGTTGCGGCCGCGTGAACCCTCAGCTAGACCTCCACCTGGGCTGTGATCACTATGGCCGGCACTGCCATATGATCTGGGCCCCCACAATGAATTCTGACACGTTATCCCTCCCCCTCTGCTTTCTAGCCTATCTCTTATTCCCAGCTGCACCAAATGTGGCTGTCCCTTTGATCTTGTGTGCCTATTCTCTCCTTCTGAGATGTTCCATTCATGTCTTAACTGGTTAACATATTGCACCCTATCCGTCCGCCTTGCGCTATCTAAGCTGCTAATGTTAGCCTGACCGATTGTGTGTGTGTCAGCAGCTGCTGACGCTCCCGACGTTCCCCCAAAAGAAGGACGGGGGGTCACAATAGCCGGAAAAGGCCTCCCAACATTATCATTCATGAGGGGAAAGTACCACTCTAAGTCCCAGCACCAGTGTGCAGTTCGCGATTCTGGTCATCTTAATAAAGCCTTAATAGATATAATTACATTTCATGCAATGAATCCAGCACTAGCCGTATAAATAGGTCTAAATCTAGTATCTACTTTATCCTTGATCAGTTGTAATCTACCTTGTATTTATTTACTTTAATCGCATCACTTGGGAGCTCTGTCCTCATATCCAGTGATGAATGTTAGTCTTATATCTACTTTAATCGTTTCACTTGGGAGCTCTGTCCTCATATCCAGTGAAGAATATCAGTGTCCAAAGTTAATTAACTAGACCTCTTATCCTAGATTTTCGAATGGGGAAACTATGATTCTCTCATCAGAAATAGAGATCTGCACCTAATCTATTCTGACATATAGGCCTATGTGAGAGATAACGTCAAGAAATGACAAGTTGGGTAATTAAATTTTATTTCGGTACTTAACAGGAAGCGTCTACTGCATCACACACACATCTTGAACATAATGATAAATAGTGATCAGGTAATCCTCGGTCAGAGGCAATGCCAACAGATGTTTCTGACACCTAGTCCCTTACCACCTAGCCACATGTTACTCACAGAACAATAATACAGTCAACCTTGCTATAGTACATGCTTAATCTTCTCCTACGGACCCTACTGCCTAGCGGCTATCCCTAACTCCTAACCTCTACTAAATACAACCTGGAATGTATTTGTATGTATTGTAATCATGGGAAAAACTCCCCTTTACTCACCTCTCCATTCACTCCCACATGTGTTCCCTGTTAACTACAGTCTCCTCCTACCTCCTGGGTGAGCTGCTCCTACTGCTGCCCCACTAATCAAAGAGGCCTGCTATCTCTCCCTCCCGGAGCAGCTCAGCACGGTTAGGCCTGGGGGTATAGTTTAGTGCCAGTGTACCAGATAATTCAATGTCGGCCCATTACCCTTTACTACTCATTTGTAGTACAAGGAAGGGTTGTCGCTATTAATTCCGATAGCGACTAATGTGAAGGGGAAGGCTCCTGCAAGGTATAACGCATCTTCGCAGATGCCGTGAGCCTCTTAGTCTGATCAGCCTTGCTATATCTAGCTATGGCTATTCAACACATGCTCCGAGAAAACACATGTTAGTGATCATCCTAACAACGCCCCGGTCACACTGCCCGTCTCTGGGTCCTGTCGTGAGCCCTCCTCCATTAATCATTATCATAAAGACCTTGTCCACTTTGTCTCTTCTCTTATTGGTGGACTGTTTAGTACTGTAACTTATTACCTGAAACTTACTCTTATTCGTCCAGAGTTTGTGTTATTTGTATGTAAACTTTGTTCCATCTCTGTGATACTTTGTGTGTAACTTTTGTATGTAACTTAGTATGTGAACTTTATCTTTTCAGTTTTTGCTGTTCCAAACCTCACCCCCGTGTGTTGTTCTACTTGCCTACCCCGCGTGCTGTCCCAACCACTCTGCTATGGACGTCGATGAAAACCATCGTACATCTCTGTTCTCCCTGCTGGAAGTTCTCTCTCCACAGGCCCATTTTTCGCTCTTCTTCATTAATATCTATATAGCATTTAAATTTATCATGTGGTTTTTACTCCCTACATTTTGCTTTCATGTTTGTATTTCTTATATATCAAAAGTGTGTTTGAATATGTTTGTGTGATTTTATCGATCGGATCCTTATTTATGTATCAGATTACTTGTGTGACATTTCGTTTTCGTGTCAGTATTGCTTATATATCAAAAGTGTTTGAATGTGGTTTTGTGATTTTATTGATCGGATTCTTGTTTATGTATCAAATTAATTATGCGACATTTCGTTTTCGTGTCAGTATTGCTTATATATCAAAAGTGTTTAAATGTGGTTTTGTGATTTTATTGATCGGATTCTTGTTTATGTATCAAATTAATTATGCGACATTTCGTTTTCGTGTTAGTATTACTTATATATCAAAAGTGTGTTTTAATGTGTTTGTGTGATTTTATTGATTGGATTCCTGCTTATGTATCAAATTACTTATGCGACTATGGTGACAGTACCATGCATAGAGGTACTGGAGTACACCACCAGACAGTCCAGTAGTTCCTCCAGTATCCACCAGATGGCCTACCAGCAGGCAGGGTCCTTCCAGGACACCAGTACCCTACTCACCCACCAGATGTAGCCACTGTGTGGTGAGAGCTGGCTAGGGCTGGCCTGTCTCCTCCCCAGAGAAGAATATTTCTTTTGTGTATCGAATTGGTTTTGTGAATAAACTTTTTCTTTCTCTTATTTATATTTTTGCTTTTTATTTCTTTATCTGTATAACTACCTGTGAATCCTCTGTCCCTTTTACAATGCCCCTATGCCGTCATATGGCCACTTTTCCTTTGATATTTCTCTCCCTACTTTATGTCTCGTGATTTCTTATCTAGTAAAGTAATTTTAAGTATGAACACGTAATTTGTACATGGTACAGCGGATAAGGCGAGAAAAAATGTCAGAGAAAAAAAAGCAAAATGGCACATATCCGCGTACATGGCGGATATGGCGAGAAAAAAGGGTCAGAGAAAAAAAAGGAAAAAGGCACATATCCGCGTACATGGCAGATTTGGCAAGAAAAAAGGGTCAGAAAAAGAAGGAAAAATGCACATATCCGGGTACATGGCGGATTTGGCGAGGAAAAAGGTCAGAGAAAAAAAGGAAAAAGGCACATATCCGCGTACATGGCAGATTTGGCAAGAAAAAAGGGTCAGGGAAAATGAAGAAAAAGGCACATATCCGCGTACATGGCGGATAAGGCGAGAAAAAATGTCAGAGAAAAAAAAGCAAAATGGCACATATCCGCGTACATGGCGGATATGGCGAGAAAAAAGGGTCAGAGAAAAAAAAGGAAAAAGGCACATATCCGCGTACATGGCAGATTTGGCAAGAAAAAAGGGTCAGAAAAATAAGGAAAAATGCACATATCCGGGTACATGGCGGATTTGGCGAGGAAAAAGGTCAGAGAAAAAAAGGAAAAAGGCACATATCCGAGTAAAAAGCAGACTTGGTGAGGAAGAAAAATGAAAAAGGTACATATCCGCGTACATGGGATTTTGGGCCAGAAAAAAGGGTCAGAGAAAAAACAGAAAAAGGCACATATCCGTGTACATGGCAGATCGGGCAAGAAAAAAGGGTCAGGGAAAAAAAAGGAAAAATGCACATATCCGCGTACATGGCAGATTGGGCGAGAAAAAAGGGTCAGGGAAAAAAAAGGAAAAATGCACATATCCGCGTACATGGCAGATTTGGCGAGAAAAAAGGTCAGAGAAAAAAAGGGAAAAGGGCACATATCCGCGTACATGGCAGATCTGGCAAGAAATAAGGGTCAGGGAAAATGAAGAAAAAGGCGCATATCTGCGTACATGGCGAATTGGGCGAGAAAAAATGTCAGAGAAAAAAAAGCAAAATGGCACATATCCGCGTACATGGCGGATATGGCGAGAAAAAAGGGTCAGAGAAAAAAAAGGAAAAAGGCACATATCCGCGTACATGGCAGATTTGGCAAGAAAAAAGGGTCAGAAAAATAAGGAAAAATGCACATATCCGGGTACATGGCGGATTTGGCGAGGAAAAAGGTCAGAGAAAAAAAGGAAAAAGGCACATATCCGAGTAAAAAGCGGACTTGGTGAGGAAGAAAAATGAAAAAGGTACATATCCGCGTACATGGGATTTTGGGCCAGAAAAAAGGGTCAGAGAAAAAACAGAAAAAGGCACATATCCGTGTACATGGCAGATCGGGCAAGAAAAAAGGGTCAGGGAAAAAAAAGGAAAAATGCACATATCGGCGTACATGGCAGATTGGGCGAGAAAAAAGGGTCAGGGAAAAAAAAGGAAAAATGCACATATCCGCGTATATGGCAGGTTTGGCGAGAAAAAAGGTCAGAGAAAAAAAGGGAAAAGGGCACATATCCGCGTACATGGAAGATCTGGCAAGAAATAAGGGTCAGGGAAAATGAAGAAAAAGGCGCATATCTGCGTACATGGCGAATTGGGCGAGAAAAAATGTCAGAGAAAAAAAGGAAAAAGCCACATATCCGCGTACATAGCAGATTTGGCAAGAAAAAAGGGTAAGGGAAAATGAAGAAACAGGCACATATCCGCGTACATGGCAGATTAGGCAAGAAAAAACGGTCAGGGAAAATGAAGAAAATGGCGCATATCCGCGTACATGGCGAATTCAATGAGAAAAAAGGTCAGAGAAAAAAAGGAGAAAGGCACATATCCGCGTACATGGCAAATTGGACGAGAAAAAAAAGGAAAAAAGGCACATATCAGCGGACATGGCAGATTTGGCAAGAAAAAAGGTCAGAGAAAAAAAGGGAAAAAGGCACATATCCGCGTACATGGCGGATTTGGTGAGGAAAAAGGTCAGAGAAAAATAGGAAAAAGGCACATATCCGAGTAAAAAGCGGACTCGGTGAGGAAGAAAAAGGAAAAAGGTACATATCCGCGTACCTGGGGGTTTGGGCGAGAAAAAAGGGTCAGAGAAAAAACAGAAAAAGGCACATATCCGTGTACATGGCAGATCGGGCAAGAGAAAAGTGTCAGGGAAAAAAAAGGAAAAATGCACATATCCGCGTACATGGCAGATTTGGAGAGAAAAAAGGTCAGAGAAAAAAAGGGAAAAGGGCACATATCCGCGTACATGGCAGATCTGGCAAGAAAAAAGGGTCAGGGAAAATGAAGAAAAAGGCGCATATCTGCGTACATGGCGAATTGGGCGAGAAAAAATGTCAGAGAAAAAAAGGAAAAAGCCACATATCCGCGTACATAGCAGATTTGGCAAGAAAAAAGGGTCAGGGAAAAAAAGGGAAAAAGGCACATATCCGCGTACATGGCAGATCGGGCAAGAAAAAAGGGTCAGGGAAAATGAAGAAAAAGGCGCATATCTGCGTACATGGCGAATACGGCGAGAAAAAATGTCAGAGAAAAAAAGGAAAAAGGCACATATCCGCGTACATGGCAGATTTGGCAAGAAAAAAGGGTCAGGGAAAATGAAGAAAAAGGCACATATCCGCGTACATGGCGGATAAGGCGAGAAAAAATGTCAGAGAAAAAAAAGCAAAATGGCACATATCCGCGTACATGGCGGATATGGCGAGAAAAAAGGGTCAGAGAAAAAAAAGGAAAAAGGCACATATCCGCGTACATGGCAGATTTGGCAAGAAAAAAGGGTCAGAAAAATAAGGAAAAATGCACATATCCGGGTACATGGCGGATTTGGCGAGGAAAAAGGTCAGAGAAAAAAAGGAAAAAGGCACATATCCGAGTAAAAAGCGGACTTGGTGAGGAAGAAAAATGAAAAAGGTACATATCCGCGTACATGGGATTTTGGGCCAGAAAAAAGGGTCAGAGAAAAAACAGAAAAAGGCACATATCCGTGTACATGGCAGATTTGGCAAGAAAAAAGGGTCAGAAAAATAAGGAAAAATGCACATATCCGGGTACATGGCGGATTTGGCGAGGAAAAAGGGCAGAGAAAAAAAGGAAAAAGGCACATATCCGAGTAAAAAGCGGACTTGGTGAGGAAGAAAAATGAAAAAGGTACATATCCGCGTACATGGGATTTTGGGCCAGAAAAAAGGGTCAGAGAAAAAACAGAAAAAGGCACATATCCGTGTACATGGCAGATCGGGCAAGAAAAAAGGGTCAGGGAAAAAAAAGGAAAAATGCACATATCCGCGTACATGGCAGATTGGGCGAGAAAAAAGGGTCAGGGAAAAAAAAGGAAAAATGCACATATCCGCGTACATGGCAGATTTGGCGAGAAAAAAGGTCAGAGAAAAAAAGGGAAAAGGGCACATATCCGCGTACATGGCAGATCTGGCAAGAAATAAGGGTCAGGGAAAATGAAGAAAAAGGCGCATATCTGCGTACATGGCGAATTGGGCGAGAAAAAATGTCAGAGAAAAAAAAGCAAAATGGCACATATCCGCGTACATGGCGGATATGGCGAGAAAAAAGGGTCAGAGAAAAAAAAAGAAAAAGGCACATATCCGCGTACATGGCAGATTTGGCAAGAAAAAAGGGTCAGAAAAATAAGGAAAAATGCACATATCCGGGTACATGGCGGATTTGGCGAGGAAAAAGGTCAGAGAAAAAAAGGAAAAAGGCACATATCCGAGTAAAAAGCGGACTTGGTGAGGAAGAAAAATGAAAAAGGTACATATCCGCGTACATGGGATTTTGGGCCAGAAAAAAGGGTCAGAGAAAAAACAGAAAAAGGCACATATCCGTGTACATGGCAGATCGGGCAAGAAAAAAGGGTCAGGGAAAAAAAAGGAAAAATGCACATATCCGCGTACATGGCAGATTGGGCGAGAAAAAAGGGTCAGGGAAAAAAAAGGAAAAATGCACATATCCGCGTACATGGCAGATTTGGCGAGAAAAAAGGTCAGAGAAAAAAAGGGAAAAGGGCACATATCCGCGTACATGGCAGATCTGGCAAGAAATAAGGGTCAGGGAAAATGAAGAAAAAGGCGCATATCTGCGTACATGGCGAATTGGGCGAGAAAAAATGTCAGAGAAAAAAAGGAAAAAGCGACATATCCGCGTACATAGCAGATTTGGCAAGAAAAAAGGGTAAGGGAAAATGAAGAAACAGGCACATATCCGCGTACATGGCAGATTAGGCAAGAAAAAACGGTCAGGGAAAATGAAGAAAATGGCGCATATCCGCGTACATGGCGAATTCAATGAGAAAAAAGGTCAGAGAAGAAAAGGAGAAAGGCACATATCCGCGTACATGGCAAATTGGACGAGAAAAAAAAGGAAAAAAGGCACATATCAGCGGACATGGCAGATTTGGCAAGAAAAAAGGTCAGAGAAAAAAAGGGAAAAAGGCACATATCCGCGTACATGGCGGATTTGGTGAGGAAAAAGGTCAGAGAAAAATAGGAAAAAGGCACATATCCGAGTAAAAAGCGGACTCGGTGAGGAAGAAAAAGGAAAAAGGTACATATCCGCGTACCTGGGGGTTTGGGCGAGAAAAAAGGGTCAGAGAAAAAACAGAAAAAGGCACATATCCGTGTACATGGCAGATCGGTCAAGAGAAAAGGGTCAGGGAAAAAAAAGGAAAAATGCACATATCCGCGTACATGGCAGATTTGGAGAGAAAAAAGGTCAGAGAAAAAAAGGGAAAAGGGCACATATCCGCGTACATGGCAGATCTGGCAAGAAAAAAGGGTCAGGGAAAATGAAGAAAAAGGCGCATATCTGCGTACATGGCGAATTGGGCGAGAAAAAATGTCAGAGAAAAAAAGGAAAAAGCCACATATCCGCGTACATAGCAGATTTGGCAAGAAAAAAGGGTCAGGGAAAAAAAGGGAAAAAGGCACATATCCGCGTACATGGCAGATCGGGCAAGAAAAAAGGGTCAGGGAAAATGAAGAAAAAGGCGCATATCTGCGTACATGGCGAATACGGCGAGAAAAAATGTCAGAGAAAAAAAGGAAAAAGGCACATATCCGCGTACATGGCAGATTTGGCAAGAAAAAAGGGTCAGGGAAAATGAAGAAAAAGGCGCATATCTGCGTACATAGCAGATTTGGCAAGAAAAAAGGGTCAGGGAAAATGAAGAAACAGGCACATATCCGCGTACATGGCAGATTAGGCAAGAAAAAACGGTCAGGGAAAATGAAGAAAATGGCGCATATCCGCGTACATAGCAGATTTGGCAAGAAAAAAGGGTCAGGGAAAATGAAGAAACAGGCACATATCCGCGTACATGGCAGATTAGGCAAGAAAAAACGGTCAGGGAAAATGAAGAAAATGGCGCATATCCGCGTACATGGCGAATTCAATGAGAAAAAAGGTCAGAGAAAAAAAGGAGAAAGGCACATATCCGCGTACATGGCAAATTGGACGAGAAAAAAAAGGAAAAAAGGCACATATCAGCGGACATGGCAGATTTGGCAAGAAAAAAGGTCAGAGAAAAAAAGGGAAAAAGGCACATATCCGCGTACATGGCGGATTTGGCGAGAAAAAAGGTCAGAGAAAAATAGGAAAAAGGCACATATCCGAGTAAAAAGCGGACTCGGTGAGGAAGAAAAAGGAAAAAGGTACATATCCGCGTACCTGGGGGTTTGGGCGAGAAAAAAGGGTCAGAGAAAAAACAGAAAAAGGCACATATCAGTGTACATGGCAGATCGGGCAAGAGAAAAGGGTCAGGGAAAAAAAAGGAAAAATGCACATATCCGCGTACATGGCAGATTTGGCGAGAAAAAAGGTCAGAGAAAAAAAGGGAAAAGGGCACATATCCGCGTACATGGCAGATCTGGCATTTTTTCTCGCCTTAACCGCCATGTACCCGGATATGTGCCTGTTTCTTCATTTTCCCTGACCCTTTTTTCTTGCCAAATCTGCCATGTACGCGGATATGTGGCTTTTTCCTTTTCTTCTCTGACATTTTTTCTCGCTGAATTCGCCATGTACGCAGATATGCGCCTTTTTCTTCATTTTCCCTGACCCTTTTTTCTTGCCCGATCTGCCATGTACGCGGATATGTGCCTTTTTCCCTTTTTTTCTCTGACCCTTTTTTCTCGCCAAATCTGCCATGTACGCTGATATGTGCCTTTTTCCCTTTTTTTCTCTGACCCTTTTTTCTCGCCAAATCTGCCATGTACGCGGATATGTGCATTTTTCCTTTTTTTTCCCTGACCCTTTTCTCTTGCTCGATCTGCCATGTACGCGGATATGTGCCTTTTTCTGTTTTTTCTCTGACCCTTTTTTCTCGCCCAAACCCCCAGGTACTCGGATATGTACCTTTTTCCTTTTTCTTCCTCACCGAGTCCGCTTTTTACTCGGATATGTGCCTTTTTCCTATTTTTCTCTGACCTTTTTCCTCGCCAAATCCGCCATGTATGCGGATATGTGCCTTTTTCCCTTTTTTTCTCTGACCTTTTTTCTTGCCAAATCTGCCATGTCCGCTGATATGTGCCTTTTTTCCTTTTTTTTCTCGTCCAATTTGCCATGTACGCGGATATGTGCCTTTCTCCTTTTTTTCTCTGACCTTTTTTCTCATTGAATTCGCCATGTACGCGGATATGCGCCTTTTTCTTCATTTTCCCAGACCCTTTTTTCTTGCCCAATCTGCCATGTACGCGGATATGTGCCTTTTTCCCTTTTTTGCTCTGACCTTTTTTCTCGCCAAATCTGCCATGTACGTGGATATGTGCCTTTTTCCTTTTTTTTCTCTGAACCTTTTTTCTCGTCCAATCTGCCATGTACGCTGATATGTGCATTTTTCCTTTTTTTTCCCTGACCCTTTTTTCTTGCCCAATTTGCCATGGACGCGGATATGTGCCTTTTTCTTTCATTTCCCTAACCCTTTTTTCTCGCCCAATTTGCCATGTACGCGGAAATGTGCCTTTTTTCCATTTTTTTCTCTGACCCTTTTTTCTCGTCCAATTTGCCATGTACGCGGATATGTGCCATTTTCCTCTTTTTTCTCGCCGAATTCGCCATGTACGCGGATATGCGCCTTTATCTTCATTTTCCCTGACCCTTTTTTCTTGCCAAATCTGCCATGTACGCGGATATGTGCCTTTTTCCTTTTTTTCCTCTGACCCTTTTTTCTCGCCAAATCCGCCATGTACGCGGATATGTGCCATTTTCCTTTTTTTCTCTGACATTTTTTCTCGCCTTATCCGCCATGTACGCGGATATGTGCCTTTTTCTTCATTTTCCCTGACCCTTTTTTCTTGCCAAATCTGCCATGTACGCGGATATGTGCCTTTTTCCTTTTTTTCTCTGACCCTTTTTTCTCGCCCAATCTGCCATGTACGCGGATATGTGCATTTTTCCTTTTTTTTCCCTGACCCTTTTCTCTTGCCCGATCTGCTATGTACGCGGATATGTGCCTTTTTCTGTTTTTTCTCTGACCCTTTTTTCTCGCCCAAACCCCCAGGTACGCGGATATGTACCTTTTTCCTTTTTCTTCCCACCGAGTCCGCTTTTTACTCGGATATGTGCCTTTTTCCTATTTTTCTCTGACCTTTTTCCTCGCCAAATCCGCCATGTACGCGGATATGTGCCTTTTTCCCTTTTTTTCTCTGACCTTTTTTCTTGCCAAATCTGCCATGTCCGCTGATATGTGCCTTTTTTCCTTTTTTTTCTCGTCCAATTTGCCATGTACGCGGATATGCGCCTTTTTCTTCATTTTCCCTGACCCTTTTTTCTTGCCCAATCTGCCATGTACGCGGATATGTGCCTTTTTCCCTTTTTTTCTCTGACCTTTTTTATCTCGCCAAATCTGCCATGTAGGCGGATATGTGCCTTTTTCCTTTTTTTTCTCTGACCCTTTTTTCTCGCCCAATCTGCCATGTACGCGGATATGTGCATTTTTCCTTTTTTTTCCCTGACCCTTTTTTCTTGCCTAATTTGCCATGGACGCGGATATGTGCCTTTTTCTTTCATTTCCCTAACCCTTTTTTCTCGCCCAATTTGCCATGGGAAAATGAAGAAAAAGGCACATATCGGCGTACATGGCGGATAAGGCGAGAAAAAATGTCAGAGAAAAAAAGGAAAATCGCACATATCCGCGTACATGGCGGATTTGGCGAGAAAAAGGGTCAGAGGAAAAAAAGGAAAAAGGCACATACGGAAATGAAAGAAAAAGGCACATATCCGCGTCCATGGCAAATTAGGCAAGAAAAAAGGGTCAGGGAAAAAAAAGGAAAAATGCACATATCAGCGTACATGGCAGATTGGGCGAGAAAAAAGGGTCAGATAAAAAAAAGGAAAAAGGCACATATCCGCGTACATGGCAGATTTGGCGAGAAAAAAGCTCAGAGAAAAAAAGGGAAAAAGGCACATATCCGCGTACATGGCAGATTAGGCAAGAAAAAACGGTCAGGGAAAATGAAGAAAAAGGCGCATATCCGCGTACATGGCGAATTCAATGAGAAAAAAGGTCAGAGAAAAAAAGGAGAAAGGCACATATCCGCGTACATGGCAAATTGGACGAGAAAAAAAAGGAAAAAAGGCACATATCAGCGGACATGGCAGATTTGGCAAGAAAAAAGGTCAGAGAAAAAAAGGGAAAAAGGCACATATCCGCGTACATGGCGGATTTGGCGAGGAAAAAGGTCAGAGAAAAATAGGAAAAAGGCACATATCCGAGTAAAAAGCGGACTCGGTGAGGAAGAAAAAGGAAAAAGGTACATATCCGCGTACCTGGGGGTTTGGGCGAGAAAAAAGGGTCAGAGAAAAAACAAAAAAAGGCACATATTGTGTACATGGCAGATCGGGCAAGAGAAAAGGGTCAGGGAAAAAAAAGGAAAAATGCACATATCCGCCTACATGGCAGATTTGGAGAGAAAAAAGGTCAGAGAAAAAAAGGGAAAAGGGCACATATCCGCGTACATGGCAGATCTGGCAAGAAAAAAGGGTCAGGGAAAATGAAGAAAAAGGCGCATATCTGCGTACATGGCGAATTGGGCGAGAAAAAATATCGAGAAAAAAAGGAAAAAGCCACATATCCGCGTACATAGCAGATTTGGCAAGAAAAAAGGGTCAGGGAAAATGAAGAAACAGGCACATATCCGCGTACATGGCGGTTAAGGCGAGAAAAAATGTCAGAGAAAAAAAAGGAGATGGCACATATCCGCGTACATGGCGGATTTGGCGAGAAAAAAGGGTCAGAGAAAAAAAGGAAAAAGGCACATATCTGCGTACATGGCAGATTTGGCAAGAAAAAAGGGTCAGGGAAAATTAAGAAAAAGGCGCATATCCGCGTATATGGCCGATAAGCCGAGAAAAAATGTCAGAGAAAAAAAAAGAAAAAGGCACATATCCGCGTACATGGCAGATTTGGCGAGAAAAAAGGTCAGAGAAAAAAAGGAAAAAAGGTACATATCCGCGTACATGGCAGATCGGGCAAGAAAAAAGGGTCAGGGAAAATGAAGAAAAAGGCGCATATCCGCGTACATGGCGAATTTGGCGAGAAAAAAGGTCAGAAAAAAAAAGGAAAAAGGCACATATCCGCATACATGGCAGATTTGGCAAGAAAAAAGGGTCAGGGAAAATGAAGAAAAAGGCACATATCCGCGTACATGGCGGATAAGGCGAGAAAAAATGTCAGAGAAAAAAAGGAAAATGGCACATATCCGCGTACATGGCGGATTTGGCGAGAAAAAAGGGTCAGAGGAAAAAAAGGAAAAAGGCACATACGGAAATGAAAGAAAAAGGCACATATCCGCGTCCATGGCAAATTGGGCAAGAAAAAAGGGTCAGGGAAAAAAAAGGAAAAATGCACATATCAGCGTACATGGCAGATTGGGCGAGAAAAAAGGGTCAGATAAAAAAAAGGAAAAAGGCACATATCCGCGTACATGGCAGATTTGGCGAGAAAAAAGGTCAGAGAAAAAAAGGGAAAAAGGCACATATCCGCGTACATGGCAGATTAGGCAAGAAAAAACGGTCAGGGAAAATGAAGAAAAAGGTGCATATCCGCGTACATGGCGAATTCAATGAGAAAAAAGGTCAGAGAAAAAAAGGAGAAAGGCACATATCCGCGCACATGGCCGAACGGGTGAGAAAAAAGGGTCAGAGAAGAAAAGGTAAAACGCACATATCCGCGTAAATGGCGGATTTGGTGAGAAAAAAGGGTCAGAAAAATAAGGAAAAATGCACATATCGGCGTACATGGCGGATTTGGCGAGGAAAAAGGTCAGAGAAAAAAAGGAAAAAGGCACATATCCGAGTAAAAAGCGGACTCGGTGAGGAAGAAAAAGGAAAAAGGTACATATCCGCGTACATGGCAGATTTGGCAAGAAAAAAGGGTCAGGGAAATGAAAGAAAAAGGCACATATCCGCGTACATGGCGGATAAGGCGAGAAAAAATGTCAGAGAAAAAAAAGGAAAAAGGCACATTTCCGCGTACATGGCAGATTTGGCGAGAAAAAAGGGTCAGAGAAAAAAAAGGAAAAAGGCACATATCTGCGTACATGGCAGATTTGGCAAGAAAAAAGGGTCAGGGAAAATGAAGAAAAAGGCGCATATCCGCGTACATGGCGGATAAGGTGTGAAAAAATGTCAGAGAAAAAAAAGGAAAATGGCACATATCCGCGTCCATGGCGGATTTGGTGAGAAAAATGGGTCAGAGAAAAAACAGAAAAAGGCACATATCCGCGTACATGGCAGATTTGGCAAGAGAAAAGGGTCAGGGAAAATGAAGAAAAAGGCGCATATCCGCGTACATGGCAAATTGGGCGAGAAAAAAGAGTTAGAGAAAAAAAAAAAGGCGCATATCTGCGTACATGGCAGATTGGGCGAAAAAAAAAGGGTTAGGGAAATGAAAGAAAAAGGCACATATCCCTGTACATGGCAAATTGGGCAAGAAAAAAGGGTCAGGGAAAATGAAGATAAAGGCGCATATCTGCGTACATGGCGAATTCGGCGAGAAAAAAGGTCAGAGAAAAAAAAGGAAAATGGCACATATCCGCGTACATGGCAAATTGGACGAGAAAAAAGGGTCAGAGAAAAAAAAGGAAAATGGCACATATCCCCGTACATGGCGGATTTGGCGAGAAAAAAGGGTCAGAGAGAAAAAATGAAAAAGGCACATATCCGCGTACATGGCAGATTTGGCAAGACAAAAGGGTCAGGGAAAATGAAGAAAAAGGCGCATATCCGCGTATATGGCGGATAAGGCGAGAAAAAATGTCAGAGAAAAAAAAGGAAAAAGGCAAATATCCGCGTACATGGCAGATTTGGCGAGAAAAAAGGTCAGAGAAAAAAAGGAAAAAGGCACATATCCGCGTACATGGCAGATTTGGCGAGAAAAAAGGGTCAGAGAAAAAAAGGGAAAAAGGCACATATCCGCGTACATGGCAGATCGGGCAAGAAAAAAGGGTCAGGGAAAATGAAGAAAAAGGCGCATATCTGCGTACATGGCGAATTCGGCGAGAAAAAATGTCAGAGAAGAAAAGGAAAAAGCCACATATCCGCGTACATGGCAGATTTGGCAAGAAAAAAGGGTCAGGGAAAATGAAGAAACAGGCACATATCCACGTACATGGCGGTTAAGGGGAGAAAAAAGGGTCAGAGAAAAAAAAGGAAAAAGGCACATATCCGCGTACATGGCAAATTTGGCAAGAAAAAAGGGTCAGGGAAAATGAAGAAAAAGGGGCATATCCGCGTATATGGCGGATAAGGCGAAAAATGTCAGAGAAAAAAAAGGAAAAAGCCACATAACTGCGTACATGGCAGATTTGGCGAGAAAAACGGTCTGAGAAAAAAAGGAAAAAAGGCACATATCCGCGTACATGGCAGATCGGGCAAGAAAAAAGGGTCAGGGAAAATGAAGAAAAAGGCGCATATCCGCGTACATGGCGAAATTGGCGAGAAAAAAGGTCAGAGAAAAAAAGGAAAAAGGCACATATCCGCGTACATGGCAGATTTGGCAAGAAAAAAGGGTCAGGGAAAATGAAGAAAAAGGCACATATCCGCGTACATGGCGGATAAGGCGAGAAAAAATGTCAGAGAAAAAAAAGGAAAATGGCACATATCCGCGTACATGGCGGATTTGGCGAGAAAAAAGGGTCAGAGAAAAAAAAGGAAAAGGCGCATATCCGCGCACATGGCCGAACGGGTGAGAAAAAAGGGTCAGAGAAGAAAAGGTAAAACGCACATATCCGCGTAAATGGCGGATTTGGTGAGAAAAAAGGGTCAGAAAAATAAGGAAAAATGCACATATCGGCGTACATGGCGGATTTGGCGAGGAAAAAGGTCAGAGAAAAAAAGGAAAAAGGCACATATCCGAGTAAAAAGCGGACTCGGTGAGGAAGAAAAAGGAAGAAGGTACATATCCGCGTACATGGCAGATTTGGCAAGAAAAAAGGGTCAGGGAAAATGAAGAAAAAGGCACATATCCGCGTACATGGCGGATAAGGCGAGAAAAAATGTCAGAGAAAAAAAAGGAAAATGGCACATTTCCGCGTACATGGCAGATTTGGCGAGAAAAAAGGGTCAGAGAAAAAAAAGGAAAAAGGCACATATCTGCGTACATGGCAGATTTGGCAAGAAAAAAGGGTCAGGGAAAATGAAGAAAAAGGCGCATATCCGCGTACATGGCGGATAAGGTGTGAAAAAATGTCAGAGAAAAAAAAGGAAAATGGCACATATCCGCGTCCATGGCGGATTTGGTGAGAAAAATGGGTCAGAGAAAAAACAGAAAAAGGCACATATCCGCGTACATGGCAGATTTGGCAAGAGAAAAGGGTCAGGGAAAAAAAAGGAAAAATGCACATATCCGGGTACATGGCAGATTGGGCGAGAAAAAAGGGTCAGGGAAAAAAAGGGAAAAGGGCACATATCCGCGTACATGGCAGATCGGGCAAGAAAAAAGGGTCAGGGAAAATGAAGAAAAAGGCGCATATCTGCGTACATGGCGAATTAGGCGAGAAAAAAGTGTCAGAGAAAAAAAGGATAAAGCCACATATCTGCGTACATGGCAGATTTGGAAAAAGGAAAAAATGCACATATCGGCGTACATGGCAGATTTGGCGAGAAAAAAGGTCAGAGAAAAAAAGGGAAAAGGGCACATATCCGCGTACATGGCAGATCGGGCAAGAAAAAAGGGTCAGGGAAAATGAAGAAAAAGAAGCATATCTGCTTACATGGCAAAATCGGCGAGAAAAAATGTCAGAGAAAAAAAGGAAAAAAAAGGCACATATCCGCGTACATGGCAGATCGGGCAAGAAAAAAGGGTCAGGGAAAATGAAGAAAAAGGCGCATATCCGCGTACATGGCGAAATTGGCGAGAAAAAAGGTCAGAGAAAAAAAGGAAAAAGGCACATATCCGCGTACATGGCAGATTTGGCAAGAAAAAAGGGTCAGGGAAAATGAAGAAAAAGGCACATATCCGCGTACATGGCGGATAAGGCGAGAAAAAATGTCAGAGAAAAAGGAAAATGGCACATATCCGCGTACATGGCGGATTTGGCGAGAAAAAAGGGTCAGAGAAAAAAAAGGAAAAGGCGCATATCCGCGCACATGGCCGAACGGGTGAGAAAAAAGGGTCAGAGAAGAAAAGGTAAAACGCACATATCCGCGTAAATGGCGGATTTGGTGAGAAAAAAGGGTCAGAAAAATAAGGAAAAATGCACATATCGGCGTACATGGCGGATTTGGCGAGGAAAAAGGTCAGAGAAAAAAAGGAAAAAGGCACATATCCGAGTAAAAAGCGGACTCGGTGAGGAAGAAAAAGGAAGAAGGTACATATCCGCGTACATGGCAGATTTGGCAAGAAAAAAGGGTCAGGGAAAATGAAGAAAAAGGCACATATCCGCGTACATGGCGGATAAGGCGAGAAAAAATGTCAGAGAAAAAAAAGGAAAATGGCACATTTCCACGTACATGGCAGATTTGGCGAGAAAAAAGGGTCAGAGAAAAAAAAGGAAAAAGGCACATATCTGCGTACATGGCAGATTTGGCAAGAAAAAAGGGTCAGGGAAAATGAAGAAAAAGGCGCATATCCGCGTACATGGCGGATAAGGTGTGAAAAAATGTCAGAGAAAAAAAAGGAAAATGGCACATATCCGCGTCCATGGCGGATTTGGTGAGAAAAATGGGTCAGAGAAAAAACAGAAAAAGGCACATATCCGCGTACATGGCAGATTTGGCAAGAGAAAAGGGTCAGGGAAAAAAAAAGAAAAATGCACATATCCGGGTACATGGCAGATTGGGCGAGAAAAAAGGGTCAGGGAAAAAAAAGGAAAAAATGCACATATCCGCGTTCATGGCAGATTTGGCGAGAAAAAAGGTCAGAGAAAAAAAGGGAAAAGGGCACATATCCGCGTACATGGCAGATCGGGCAAGAAAAAAGGGTCAGGGAAAATGAAGAAAAAGGCGCATATCTGCGTACATGGCGAATTAGGCGAGAAAAAAGTGTCAGAGAAAAAAAGGATAAAGCCACATATCTGCGTACATGGCAGATTTGGAAAAAGGAAAAAATGCACATATCGGCGTACATGGCAGATTTGGCGAGAAAAAAGGTCAGAGAAAAAAAGGGAAAAGGGCACATATCCGCGTACATGGCAGATCGGGCAAGAAAAAAGGGTCAGGGAAAATGAAGAAAAAGAAGCATATCTGCTTACATGGCGAAATCGGCGAGAAAAAATGTCAGAGAAAAAAAGGAAAAAAAAGGCACATATCCGCATACATGGCAGATCGGGCAAAAAAAATTCAGGGAAAATGAAGAAAAAGGCGCATATCTGCGTACATGGCGAATTCGGCGAGAAAAAAAGAGGTCAGAGAAAAAAAGGAAAAAGGCACATATCCGCGTACATGGCAGATCGGGCAAGAAAATAGGGTCAGGGAAAAAGAAGGCAAAATGCACATATCTGCGTACATGGCAGATTGGGGCGAGAAAAAAGGGTCAGAGAAAAAAAAAGAAAAAGGCACATATCCACGTACATGGCAGATTTAGCGAGAAAAAAGGTCAGAGAAAAAAAAGGAAAACAGCACATATCCGCGTACATGGCAGATCGGGCAGGAAAAAAGGTCAGGGAAATTGAAGAAATAGGCGCATATCTGCGTACATGGCGAATTCGGCGAGAAAAAATGTCAGAGAAAAAAAGGAAAAAGGCACATATCCGCGTACATGGCAGAATTGGCAAGAAAAATGGGGTCAGGGAAAATGAAGAAAAAGGCACATATCCGCGTACATGGCGGATAAGGCGAGAAAGAATGTCAGAGAAAAAAAAGGAAAATGGCACATATCCGCGTACATGGCGGATTTGGCGAGAAAAAAGGGTCAGAATAAAAAAAGGAAAATGGCACATATCCGCGTACATGGCAGATTTGGCAAGAAAAAAGGGTCAGGGAAAATGAAGAAAAAGGCGCATATCCGCGTATATGGCGGATAAGGCGAGAAAAAATGTCAGAGAAAAAATAGGAAAAAGGCACATATCCGCGTACATGGCAGATTTGGCGAGAAAAAAGGTCAGAGAAAAAAAGGAAAAAAGGCACATATCCGCGCACATGGCAGATCGGGCAAGAAAAAAGGGTCAGGGAAAATGAAGAAAAAGGCGCATATCCGCGTACATGGCGAATTTGGCGAGAAAAAAGGTCAGAGAAAAAAAGGAAAAAGGCACATATCCGCGTACATGGCAGATTTGGCAAGAAAAAAAGGTCAGGGAAAATGAAGAAAAAGGCACATATCTGCGTACATGGCGGATTTGGCGAGAAAAAAGGGTCAGAGAAAAAAAAGGAAAATGGCACATATCCGCGTACATGGCGGATTTGGCGAGAAAAAAGGGTCAGAGAAAAAAAAGGAAAAAGGCACATATCCGCGTACGTGGCAGATTTGGCAAGAAAAAAGGGTCAGGGAAAATGAAGAAAAAGGCGCATATCCGCGTACATGGCGGATAAGGTGTGAAAAAATGTCAGAGAAAAAAAAGGAAAATGGCACATATCCGCGTACATGGCGGATTTGGCGAGAAAAAAGGGTCAGAGAAAAAACAGAAAAAGGCATAAATCCGCGTACATGGCAGATCGGGCAAGAGAAAAGGGTCAGGGAAAATGAAGAAAAAGGCGCATATCCGCGTACATGGCAAATTGGGCGAGAAAAAAGGGTCAGGGAAAATGAGGATAAAGGCGCATATCCGCGTACATGGCAAATTGGGCGAGAAAAAAGAGTTAGAGAAAAAAAAAAGGCGCATATCCGCGTACATTGCAGATTGGGCGAGAAAAAAGGGTTAGGGAAATGAAAGAAAAAGGCGCATATCCGCGTACATGGCAGATTGGGCGAGAAAAAAGGGTTAGGGAAATGAAAGAAAAAGGCACATATCCGCGTACATGGCAAATCGGGCAAGAAAAAAGGGTCAGGGAAAATGAGGATAAAGGCGCATATCCGCGTACATGGCGAATTCAGCGAGAAAAAAGGTCAGAGAAAAAAAAGGAAAATGGCACATATCCGCGTACATGGCAAATTGGATGAGAAAAAAGGGTCAGAGAACAAAAAGGAAAAAAGGCACATATGCGCAGACATGGCAGATTTGGCGAGAAAAAAAGGGAAAAAGGCACATATCCGCGCACATGGCCGAACGGGTGAGAAAAAAGGGTCAGAGAAGAAAAGGAAAAACGCACATATCCGCGTTAATGGCGGATTTGGTGACAAAAAAGGGTCAGAAAAATAAGGAAAAATGCACATATCCACGTACATGGCGGATTTGGCGAGGAAAAAGGTCAGAGAAAAAAAGGAAAAAGGCACATATCCGAGTAAAAAGCGGACTCGGTGAGGAAGAAAAAGGAAAAAGGTACATATCCGCGTACATGGGGGTTTGGGCGAGAAAAAAGGGTCAGAGAAAAAACTGAAAAAGGCACATATCCGTGTACATGGCAGATCGGGCAAGAAAAAAGGGTCAGGGAAAAAAATGGAAAAATGCACATATCCGCGTACATGGCAGATTGGGCGAGAAAAAAGGGTCAGGGAAAAAAATGGAAAAAAAGCACATATCCGCGTACATGGCAGATCGGGCAAGAAAAAAGGGTCAGGGAAAATGAAGAAAAAGGCGC
The DNA here is from genome assembly GCA_947462335.1 of Harmothoe impar. Lineage (NCBI taxonomy): Eukaryota > Metazoa > Annelida > Polychaeta > Phyllodocida > Polynoidae > Harmothoe > Harmothoe impar. The sequence goes on from OX381718.1 coordinate 33,815,035, forward strand.
ATATCCGCGTACATGGCAAATTGGGCGAGAAAAAAGAGTTAGAGAAAAAAAAAAAAGGCGCATATCCGCGTACATGGCAGATTTGGCGAGAAAAAAGGGTCAGAGAAAAAAAAGGAAAAAGGCACATATCCGCGTACATGGCAGATTTGGCAAGAAAAAAGGGTCAGGAAAAATGAAGAAAAAGGCGCATATACGCGTACATGGCGGATAAGACGAGAAAAAATGTCAGAGAAAAAAAAGGAAAATGGCACATATCCGCGTACATGGCCGATTTGGCGAGAAAAAAGGGTCAGGAAAAAAAAAGGAAAAAGGCAAATATCCGCGTACATAGCAGATTTGGCGAGAAAAAAGGTCAGAGAAAAAAAGGGAAAAAGGCACATATCCGCGTACATGGCAGACCGGGGAAGAAAAATGGGTCAGGGAAATAAAAGAAAAAATGCATATATCCGCGTACATGGCAGATTGGGCGAGAAAAAAGGGTCAGAGAAAAAAAAGTAAAAAAGACACATATCCACGTACATGGCAGATTTAGCGAGAAAAAAGGTCAGAGAAAAAAAAGGAAAAAAGCACATATCCGCGTACATGGCAGATCGGGCAAGAAAAAAGGTCAGGGAAATTGAAGAAAAAGGCGCATATCAGCGTACATGGCGAATTCGGCGAGAAAAAATGTCAGAGAAAAAAAGGAAAAAGGCACATATCCGCGTACATGGCAGATTTGGCAAGAAAAATGGGGTCAGGGAAAATAATGAAAAAAAAAAGGCACATATCCGCGTACATGGTGGATAAGGCGAGAAAGAATGTCAGAGAAAAAAAAGGAAAATGGCACATATCCGCGTACATGGCAGATTTGGCGAGAAAAAAGGGTCAGAGAAAAAAAAGGAAAACGGCACATATCCGCGTACATGGCGGATTTGGCGAGAAAAAAGGGTAAGAGAAAAAAAAGGAAAAAGGCACATATCGGCGTACGTGGCAGATTTGGCAAGAAAAAAGGGTCAGGGAAAATGAAGAAAAAGGCGCATATCTGCGTACATGGCGGATAAGGTGTGAAAAAATGTCAGAGAAAAAAAAGGAAAATGGCACATATCCGCGTACATGGCAAATTGGACGAGAAAAAAGGGTCAGAGAACAAAAAGGAAAAAAGGCACATATGCGCAGACATGGCAGATTTGGCGAGAAAAAATGTCAGAGAAAAAAAAGGAAAATGGCACATATCCGCGTACATGGCGGATTTGGCGAGAAAAAAGGGTCAGAGAAAAAAAAGGAAAAAGGCACATATCCGCGTACATGGCAGATTTGGCAAGAAAAAAGGGTCAGGTAAAATGAAGAAAAAGGCGCATATCCGCGTAAATGGCGAATTCAGTGAGAAAAAAGGTCAGAGAAAAAAAGGAAAAAGGCACATATCCGCGTACATGGCAGATTTGGCAAGAAAAAAGGGTCAGGGAAAATGAAGAAAAAGGCACATATCCGCGTACATGGTGGATAAGGCGAGAAAAAATGTCAGAGAAAAAAATGGAAAAAGGCACATATCCGCGTACATGGCGGATGGGGCGAGAAAAAAGGGCAGAGAAAAAAATGGAAAAAGGCACATGTCCGCGTACATGGCAGATCGGGCAAGAAAAAAGGGTCAGGGAAAATGAAGATAAAGGCGCATATCCGCGTACATGGCAAATTGGGCGAGAAAAAAGAGTTAGAGAAAAAAAAAAAAGGCGCATATCCGCGTACATGGCAGATTGGGCGAGAAATAAGGGTTAGGGAAATGAAAGAAAAAGGCACATATCCGCGTACATGGCAGATCGGACAAGAAAAAAGGGTCAGGGAAAATGAAGAAAAAGGCGCATATCTGCGTACATGGCGAATTCGGCGAGAAAAAATGTCAGAGAAAAAAAGGAAAAAGGCACATATCCGCGTACATGGCGGATTTGGCGAGAAAAAAGGGTCAGAGAAAAAGAAGGGAAAAGGCACATATCCGCGTACATGGCAGACCGGGAGAGAAAAAACGGTCAGAGAAAAAAAAGGAAAAAGGCACATATCCGCGTACATGGCAGATCGGGCGAAAAAAAAGGGCAGAGAAAAAAGAAGAAAAAGGCGCATATAAGCGTACATGGCTGATTGGGGGAGAAAAAAGGGTCAGGGAAAAAGAAGAAAAAGGCGCATATCCGCGTACCTGTCAGATTTGGCGAGAAAAAAAGGTCAGAGAAAAAAATGGAAAAAGGCACATATCCGCGTACATAGCGGATGGGGCCAGAAAAAAGGGTCAGAGAAAAAAATGGAAAAAAGGCACATGTCCGCGTACATAGGGGATTTGGCGAGAAAAAAGGTCAAAGAAAAAAAGGGAAAAGGCACGTATCCGCGTACATGGCGGATTTGGCGAGGAAAAAGGGTCAGGGAAAAAGAAGAAAAAGGCACATATCCGCTTCAATGGCGGATGGGGCGAGAAAAAAGGTCAGAAAAAAAAGGAAAAAGGCACATATCCTGGTACATGGCGGATAAGGCGAGAAAAAATGTCAGAGAAAAAAAGGAAAAAGGTACATATCCGCGTACATGGCAGATCGGCGAGAAAAAAGGGCCATAGAAAAAAAAGAAAAAGGCGCATATCCGCGTACATGGCGGATTGGTAGAGAAAAAAAGGGTCAGAGAAAAAAAGGAAAAAGGCACATATCCGCGTACATGGCAGATTACGCGAGAAAAAAGGGTCAGAGAAAAAGGAAAAAAGGCACATATCTGCGTACATGGGCAAGAAAAAAGGGTCAGAGAAAAAAAGGAAAAGGCACACATGCGTGTACATAGCTGATTGGGTGAGAAAAAACGGTCAGGGAAAGAAAGGAAAAAAGGTTCATATCCGCATACATGGCGGATTGGGCGAGAAAAACGGGTCAGAGAAAAAAAGGAGAAAGGCACATATCCGCATAAATGGCGGATTGGACGAGAAAAAGGGGTCAGAGTAAAAAAAGAAAAAGGCGCATATCGGCGTACATGGCGGATTGGGCGAGAAAAAAGGGTCAGAGGAAAAAAGGCACATATCCGCGTACATGGTGGATTGGGCAAGAAAAAAGGGTCAGAGAAAATCTGCCATGTACGTGGATATGTGCTTTTTTCGCTTCTGACCCTTTTTTCTCACCAAGTCAGCCATGTACGCAGATATGGGCTTTTTTTTCGCTTCTTACCCTTTCTTTTAACCAACTCGGCCATGTATATAGATACGTGCCTTTTTTTGCTTCTGACCCTTTTATCTCGCCAAATTAGCAATGTATGCCAATATATGCCTTTTTTGTTCGCTTTTGACCCTTTTTTCTCGTCAAATCCGCCATGTACGCGAATAATTATGTGCCTTTTTTTCGCTTCCGACCCTTTTATCTCGCCAAATCTGCCATGTAGGCGGATATGTGCCTTTTTTTCACTTCTGACCCTTTTTTCTCGGCAAATCCGCAATGGACGCGGGTATGTGCCTTTTTTCCGGCGAGTTGACAGAGTCTCGGCCGGTCTCCTGCCCCCCCCTCGGGGCTGCCATTGCCGGCCGCTGCCAGCTGCAAAGTCCCCCGGGCCTTTTCAGAGTCTCCTCCCTGTTGTGTGCCCCTGGCTGGGTTTGGCACTCCACAATGGGCACTGTTCTTGTTATTGCCATTATAGGTACCACTACAGGCCACACAAACCACCATTTTCCAGGAGAAAAAAAAAAGAAGCCAGCTGCCTGGCTGCCCTGTCTGCCTGCCTGAAGGAGATCAGCTGTAACCTAGTTATACCTGGGCACAGGTGAGGAGAGGATAGATGGCGCCCCCTAGTAATCAATATCTGAAACAGGCGTATGACTTCCGCTTCTAACCATTATCTTTAAGCATGACATGTGAGACTGACCCATTTGTTATAATTATATACCCTTCGTAGGTCAGTTTAAGGTTATGTGTGTGTATATTGGAGTGTTTTTGGTAAAGGGAGAAGAAAATGGTGGCTGCCATGGACAAAACATTGGGTTTTATTACTGGTTCCAACTCAGAAATCTGTTATAAGGATATGGAATTCAAGTGTGACACGACCAATTGAACTTTTTGTCACAGTAATACACCAAAATTTTGGGTTATTCCAAGAAATGAGTGATTCTGCAACGGTGAAACAAAATGGCTGCCATTACTGCAATAATGAGTCTGTCGGGTTGTGACAAGTATAAGAATCATCCTGCTGCTATGGACCTTAAGCATGATATGTCAAACCAACCTATTTGTCCAAATGGTAATCCTAGAGTTGCTTTCAATTAAGATACTGTGTTTTTGGTAATAGCAGAACAAAATGGCTGCTATGGCTCAAATATTGAGATTTCCGAGTGGCTCCATTTCTGAGATTCATCATATGGACATGGACTTTGAGCATGACACGACTGACTGACCATTTTTTTGCAATTATACACCATTTTGTAGGTGGGTTAAAGGACATAAGGTTATTCCACTGTTTTGCTGATGCCAAAAAGAAATGGCTGCCATGGCTCAAAAGATTCATCATATGGACATGGACTTTAAGCATGACATGACTAACATATTTAACTGAGTAATACACCTAAAAATGGGGTTATTGCAGGAAATGTTTGATTTTGTGACTCTTAAACAAAATGGCCACCCTGCCTGTAATAATCCATATTTTTGCTGGATCCAACCCTGAAATTCATCCCATGAACATGTGCTTCAACCGTATCCAATTTAATGCTTTCACAACAATTTGCACAATTCACCCTATATCTGGCGCATAACGCCTGGGCTAATGCCTATATGTGTACTTCCCTGAGATTTAGGTTTGCATTTTGCACCTCTATTCACTTGAAAATGTGACTGTATGTAGCTACGGGCCACCCGGGCCCGTAGCAATGTAAATGTACAGCAACTATAGGCTCGGAGCCAAAACTACGGGCCATTGGCTCCCGGGCCAGCATTTGTGTCTACCCCTGCGGCCTATGTGAGAGATAACGTCAAGACATGACATGTTGGGTAATTAAGTTCTATTTCGGTACTTAAAGTGGGTATATCCGATTTTTACCAAATTTACATCCTTCATAAAGATGTTCCATATACTGTAAAAGTAAATTATTTGTGTGTTGGGGGACATCAAAATTGTATCCATGGTCAGTATCAGCTCGGAAAGCGGGTTCCATTGGGTCCAACCATGGTCTTTTACTGTGTATTTTCAATGGGGGAATCCCAAAATGACCATATATTGGGCAATAAAGAAGAATGGAGAAGATAGGGAGTTTATTGTGTTATTTATGAACATTCTGACTCATTTTTAGGGAAGTTTATTTTTTGGGCCCAAACATCAGATTTACTAACTTAAACAGGAAGCATCTACTGCATCACACACACATTTCAATTATAACGATAAGTAATGGTCAGGTAATCCTCAGCCAGAGGCAATGCCAACAGATGTTTTGACACTAGATCCCGTACCACTCAGCCGTACATCACTCACACAATGGTGACTCAGTAAACCTGGGTTAATGCACCCTGCTATATAAAAAATGCTTAGCCCTCTTCTACGAATCCTACTACCTAACGGCTACCTCTGTGTATGCAACTCCTAACCTCTACTAAATGTAACTTTGAATGTATTTGTATGTATTGTAATCACAGGGAGAAATCCCTCTTTACTCACCTCTCGATTCACACATGTTTCCCCAGCTAACTACGGTCTCCTCCTACCTCCTGGGTGAGCTGCTCCTGAGCAGCAGAGCATGATATTGCCTGCTTGCTGCCCTGCTAGTCAAAGGGGCCTGCTATCTAGCCCTACCTGAGCAGCTCAGCATGGTAAGGCCTAGGAGTATAGTCTAGTGTCAGTCTGTATGCCGTTGTACCAGATAATTCACCTGGGCCCTTTACCCTTTTACTACTCATTCGTAGTACCAGGAAGGGTTGTCGCTATTAATTCAGATAGCAACTAATATGAGTGTGAAGAATCCTGCAAGGGATAACGCATCTTCACAGATGCCGTGAGCCTCTTAATCTGATCAGCCCTGCTATCTCTAACTAAAGGCTATTCAACACATACTCTGAGAAGCACATGTTTGTGATCATCCTAACAACGGCCCGATCGCACTGCCTATCTCTGGGTTCTTTTCGGAGCTCTCCTCCATTAATCATTATCATAATGATCTTATCCACATGTCTCTTTTCCTATTGGTGGACTGTTCAGTACTGTAACTTATTTCATGAAGCTCATTCTCATTCGTCTATAGTTTGTGATACCTTGCATGTAAATTTTCATCCCTCTCTAGTATGTGAACTTTATCTTTCCCAGTTTTGCTGCTCCAAACTTCACCCCGTGTGTTGTTCTACTTGCCTACCCCGCGTGCTGTCTTAACCATTCTACCTTGGACATAGATGATAACGACTGTACTTCTCTGTTCTCCCTGCTGGCAGTTGTCTTGTCTTGACTTCATTACATGTCTGCCCTATAACTTCACCTCATTAAACAGGCTTTTATTTTTCACTTTTCTTCATTAATATTTATATAGCATCTAAATTTATGAAAGCCTAAATTTTGTTTCCATGTTTGTATTGCTTCTATATCAAAAGTATGTTTGAATATGTTTTGTGTGATTTTATTTTTATCTTTTTTCTCTATCTATATGAGTACCTATGGTTCCTCTGCCCCTTTAACAATGCTCTTATCCATATGGCCACCTTTCCTTTATTATCTCTGTAACCGAGTAAGGTTATGTATGTGGGAAGAGTGTAGATATGATGACCCCAGTGACTGATATTATATAGCTTTAATATATCCAAAGTAGGTGTACAATAATTCCACACAGTCAATAGACTTATATCAATTCAATATCAAATGTCTTATATCAATTCAATATCAAATGTCCAAATGTTCCCAATGTGGGAGCTGTAACACTTAGTGCCCAATGTCCAGTATAGGCATCCAGCCTCATGTGGGTATGGGGCAGTAGAGAGCCCCACACCATACACCTGAACTGTCTACACATAATGCAAAACTTAGCAAAACGTGAGTGGATTCTGGTGTAAACAACCAAAGTACAAGAAACAAGAAAATGGCTGGAAAACATGGCAAAAAGTAAGTGGATCATGATGCAAAGGAAAATGCATTTGATTGCTTTTTACTTTATTAATATTGGGTTCAGAGAGCCGACAAACAATTTTAAGTGTCATCAGGTGGTCAAAAAGAGCTTTGAAAAGGCATTGAAAACACGTGAATTGACAGAAACTGGTGCAAAGAACCAAAGGACAAGAAACAAGAAAATGGCTGCAGGAAATGCCAAAAAGTAAGTGGATCCTGGTGTAAACAACCAAAGTACAAGAAACAAGAAAATAGCTGTGACATTTTAATATTGACTGCAGGAACCCAGAATCTTGTTTAAATGGTAGCATATGGCCTGAACTATCTATACTTGATGCCAAACATACCAAAAAGTAAGTGGATCCTGGTGTAAACAACCAAAGTACAAGAAACAAGAAAATAGCTGTACCTTTTTAATGTGGACTGCAGGAGCCCAGAACCTTGTTCAAATAGTAGTACATGTATATGGCCTGAACTGTCTACACAAAACACAAAACATGCCAAAACGTAAGCGAATCCCGGTATAAACCACCAAAGTACAAGAAACGAGAAAATGACTGGAAAGCATGGCAAAAAGTAAGTGGACCATGATCCAAAGGAAAAAATCATTTGATTGCTTGTTCCTTTCGTAATATTAGGTTCAGAGAGCTTTGTGTCAGAAAGTGTCATCAAGTGGTCAAAAATAGCATTGAAGAGGCATTGAAAACACGTGAATTGACGGAAACTGGCCCAAAGAACCAAAGTACAAAATAGCTGTAACTTTTTAATATCGACTGCAGGAGCCCAGAACCTTGTTCAAATGGTAGCATATGGCCTGAACTATCTACACATAATACCAAGTACAAGAAAATGGCTGCAAAAATTGTTACTTTCCTAATATTGGGTTCAGAGAGCCGACAAACAATTCTAACATAAAGTGTTATCAGGGGGTCAAAAAGAGCCTTGAAGCATTGAAAGAAAAGTTTCAGTAAAACATGTGTTTTTTTTGGGAGGAAAAAAGAGTTGGGGTAGGGCCAAAAGAATAGTGTCGGTCAGGATGCCTGAACACAACTAGTTTTTCTTGTGAGAATGCTGCTTTGACGAGGTGCGACGGTACAGCATTTCACACCTCCCTCGTAGAGAACGCTCTGACTACAAACTTTGTCCGTCGTTTTTATAGCCCTGGGTTTCATGTGTCTGTCGAATTTTAAGCTCAAAATGTTATCTATCTGATTTTTATCTCAAAGTTTTCAGTGTCCATCGATTTTGAAAAGGGCCATGTCGCATGTGTCGGTTTTATAAAAGGGCCGTGTCGCCATGTCACACCTGTCAATTCTTACCCATGTAGAGGCACATATATTACACATTGTTTTGGTTAATATCAAAATTGTGATTGATTTAACAAAGTTTGCTATATAGATAAGTCACAACTGTGTTGTATGTGTATTTAGTAGGGCGTTGGGGCCACATTTTCTCGACTATCTGACAGTATTAAGGTGCTCTAGCATGCTCTATTTGGATACTACGACTCTTCTTTTGTAGAAAAGAAATAGGAAACTCACAAATAGGATTAATGAAACAGCTTTGTACATATAACTATATGCATATGTGTAGCATAGCTGTATATACATATGTGTACCGTAAAACCTCGAATATAAGCCTAACTGGCATATAAGCCATACCCCGAACCTATAACCCGCACCGCCAATCTGACTCACTTATACGTGAGGTTTTGCGGTAATAGGAGGCATCCCAATCAGCCTGCCCTCTGTGACTTCACAATATGGCCAGAGGGGATAAGACCAAGTGGGTGTGGGTGGAGTTGCAGGGGCGGCGGCCCACTGCATGGTCCCAGTGAGAGTGTCAGAACCCTTATATGTTGGAAGGGTACGGACTGGTTATGATCTAAGTAGTGTTTAGGAAAAGTAAATATGAGAAAAATCGTGTCACAGGTTCTTTAAGGCTCACATATCAATGTAACATGGGTCTTGTTGTCTGCTTCTACTCAAATTGTTAGCTCCTCTTAATTCTGAGTCCCTTTCTGGGTTAATGTTTAATTCTTTTAGACATAACTTTGGGTCCATGGATATGAGTCTTCATCGACACAAACAGATATGATTGGTACTATGGTAGACATTGTAGTTCATAACCATGTTTATGTGAAGCAGGAGATCCATATGGACAGCACAATCAGGGCATGTTTATATAACAGGGTCGATATGGACAGTGAGTCAGGACAAGAGAGACTGAAAATGAGTTCGTGTTTGTAGCCCTACACACTGGCAGGGGGCATAACGTGCACATCATATGCCCTCTTCCAGATGCATCTGCTATACTTAAACCTTTAAGGAGTGCTATCTTATCCCACTGGTAAATATATCAACATATGAATAGGGAGTCAGTCAGGAGAGCGTGTCCCCAGTGCTACCACTGTAGGTATAAGCAGCCCATGGCCAATACTTACATATTGGGGCGCAGCAGGCATCTGTCACTCAATGTTAAATCCGGGAAAATCTATGCTTTTCCCATCAAAACAAAAGTCATGGCACTTTCCTACACAGTCAGGGGTACATATACATCATACACCTATTTTTGTATCTTTTCTGGTTCATAAATTATGATTAAAATAAAGCTAAATTGTACCGAATGACTAAGACAGAAGAATAAAAGTGAAACAGGTGTTTATAGCCTACATATATCAGAACATAAGAATGCATCAATAATATTTGACTCAATTACCGTACCGTCGCGATTTAGCGCTGGGGCGCTCTTCAATTTGGAGGGGCCATTAAACTCAAGATAGGCACTTATTCGAGATCCTATTTCAGTGCTTAAGGAATATTTCAACACCCCTGTAGCCCAGGCGCTTATACAAGACCGGCGCTCTTTCGAAACTGGCGCTTTATCGCGACGGTACGGTATTTGCCATCTTTCCCGGAAATTAGGTACAGTAAATGTCATGTTAAAGCAATTAATCCATTACAGGACAATTATCAAAACTATATCCCCTGACTGACACTGAATCATATTGTATAATGGTAGCATAGTTAGATGATAATTGCAGATAGTTGCAAATATATTAGAATTTAAACATCATGGATTTTCACCTCCCATGCCCTGTGGCTGCACGCAGGTTGACTACTCCCTATGCTACATTATGCCCAGGCCCTCACACTAGCCTAACAACTAGTGCCACAGGTCTGCAGGCTATATATAGAGCCAGCAGGAGTAAATGTAGAAGGGCTTTTCCAACTTCTAATGGATCTCAGTCATTTCCTTTGCAATGGATTGATTTTCTATTTTTTTGCATAGAATTAGTATACATTCTCTCTATCAAACCCTTGTTTTGAATATTATATATAGTAATTGATTAATTTCCAATGGAACTCCCTAATATTGAATATCAAAAATGGCTGTTATCATCTACAATGGGCAGAACACACTGGCCACTCCACTCTAGGTGGACACAGCTGGCTATTGATTTGTGGATATCGATCACATGACCTGACATGGGTGACTCCCTGCTGACAGCTGTGACATGTGACGTCACGTCTCCGGTCCCTTAGCAACACGTGAGCATCCATTTTGTCCCCTAATGGTGGGTGCAGATGGGTCAAAAGCGACCTGGCGACCTGGGCCGTTTTGGAGGCGACTTTCGACCTATTGCAATAATAAAAGTGACCTGGCGACTTTTAGACAAAATTGACAATACTTTAGGGGGTCCAAAAAAGCGACTTTGTGACCTGGACCCCTGAATTTCGGCGACTTTCCGACCTCAGGGGGGGACCCCTCTGCACCCCCCTAATGGGTCTTACGCAGTGCAACATGTTGGGGTTGTGGCTGCGGTGGCGGAGGTAGGGGTGTGTGGACACTTCAGCAGCTATATGGGGGAGATGTAAGTTGCCGTTGGTCTTTTGTATACTGGTCCAGACGTAAACAGCGGATGCTGTACCCTGTAGGACGTGTGGGGCTGCAGCAGCTGTACTCGTGTACATACACCGTGCTACACACCCTGCTAGTTAGTCATATGGAACACGGCCCCGACACAGCAAGCTCACTTGCTGCTGCCACTCCTACCTGCGTGCAAGCACGTTTGAATGTCACGAGTTAATGAAAAGTGACTCTTTGGTCAAACAGTGGGATACCTCTACATACATTGCGTTCTAACACACGATTATGATGATGATGATGATGATGATGATGATGATGATGATGAGGTTTTAAAGCCCGGAGAGTATCTAACACCCTGATGGATCCACTTGCATGGGGTGCCACTTAGGAAGCTACAGACATAGCAAGCTATCTGCAACATTTATACTTTGATTGGGACCTGACAGGGACGTCTGTCACAACACAGGAAGAGACAGGGACGTCTGTCACAACACAGGAAGAGACAGGGACGTCTGTCACAACACAGGAAGAGACAGGGACGTCTGTCACAACACAGAGACAAGGACATCTGTCACAACACAGAGACAAGGACATCTGTCACAACACAGGAAGAGATAGGGACATCTGTTACAGCACAGAGACAAGGACATCCGTTACAACACAAAGCCCATCCCCAAATCGCACGCAGCGTTTGGGTAGGGCCAACATAGGGACAGGAAATGGGGGAGCCGGTTAGCGCTTGATATATTACGCTGACTATTTATGTCATTTATGATGGCCGAAAAAGTGTGGCATGCACCTGTGTGCACATTTTCCTCTGCCTACAATGCACTGAATTCCTGAACTCTATTACTGAGGAACGGTGATGATAGAGGTCAGTGCCTGAGCTATCACAGCACAGGCAGAGACAGGGACGTCTGTCGCCACAGATAGAGACAGAAACCACAGCTATAACTATGACGTTCTGCAATAGGTTCGATCTATGGGGGTCCATCTACCCCTGGCCATAGCCACACCATGGATGTCCACGTGGCTGTGGTATGGATGCTCTTCTCTGTGGTGGCGACAGGCCTGTGTACACTGGCATGTGTAGTGCTAGCCAGAACAGCCTCCAGGAAGAACGGCCTGCACACCCTGGTCGCCTCTTTACTGATGTCACGCGTCATCTTCTGTCTCAGTGTGACGTCATTATATGCCATATACATCTTCCTAGAAGCTGGTTGGTCCGTGCTTGCCTGTCACGCCCTCTACTGGCTGTGGACAGTGACATGGGTGAGCGACATTGTAGGGGTTTGTGGTGGGAGTGTATGGGGGCTGGTGAAGCTGCGGCACCTGCAGTCGTCCTTCCGGCTGGGGGCCACCATTGCTGTGGCTGGGACGTGGTTGCTGGCCACGACCTCTGCCGGCATCCTGGCATACTTCAACAGGAGGATCAAGGAGGCGGCGGTGCTAGAGCAGACAGGATGCCATGTGACGCCGCTGGTGGTGGAGGCTGGGCTGGCTACAGGGGTGCTGTGTGTGCTGGTGGTGGGGGTGCTCACTGCTGTAGGGCTCCTGGTGGCCTTCCAGGTCCGACTGAGCAAGCTGCAGTCGGGGTCACAGGGGGGCCCTGTAGCCAGCCACATCTCTGTAGATGCGCACAGCGTGAACGGACAAATAGCGGAGATACGACGGGAGCCGAGCCGCCTGGAGGCCATTGAGGAGTACTGTGTGCGGCCGGGCACCAGCAGCAGCAGGAGGGTACCGGGTATCGAGGAAGCAGTCAGACTGCGGGACTGGAGGAACCTCCTCTGTGCTGCTACTGGCCTGATGCTGCTACTCAATGTCACCCCCTACCTGGTACGTAGCTTCTACTAACGACCCCCCCCCCCCCCCGTCCCCCGCCTGGTACATAGCTTTTACTAACACCCCCCCCCGTCCCCCGCCTGGTACGTAGCTTTTACTAACACCCCCCCCCCGTCCCCCGCCTGGTACATAGCTTTTACTAACACCCCCCCCCCCGTCCCCCGCCTGGTACGTAGCTTTTACTAACACCCCCTCCCGTCCCCCGCCTGGTACATAGCTTTTACTAACACCCCCCCCCCCCGTCCCCCGCCTGGTACGTAGCTTTTACTAACACCCCCCCCCCGTCCCCCGCCTGGTACATAGCTTTTACTAACACACCCCCCCCCGTCCCCCGCCTGGTACGTAGCTTTTACTAACACCCCCTGCCCCCCGCCTGTACGTAGCTTTTACTAACACCCCCTGCCCCCCGCCTGTACGTAGCTTTTACTAACACCCCCCGCCCGGCTTGTATTTGGCATTTTCCAAATCCGAGAATGTTAGTGCTGACTGTACACCAAAGTACCATTATGAAAAATGGCTTTATTTTCATAATAACTGACATAGTGGGATGAAATATTCAGTGTGGCTGATACAATATCTGTTAGAGCAATATTACGTTAACAAAGATTGAACCTAAATTGTGACCAGTGCCATAAAAATAGTTTTTACGCTTCAAACTAAAAATTCTTGTGAACGCACACTCTCTGGGGTTTTCTAGACTGTATTCTATTGTCAATTAGGTTTTTATTTCGTGATATGTGGACCAATGACACATGTGGTTCACATGAGTAGATGACTTATTAGGTGATACAGTTGTTGACATGTGTGGCGTATGAATGGCGTATAAATGAATTAGATCGGTGTGTGATCTGTATGAAAGGCTTTAACCCTGCCCTAAGTTTCTCTTAGCTACTCCTCCAGGACACTCCTCCCCTAGGCACCATCACCGCCCCCCTCCCTCTCAAGGTTGCCGAACGCTGATCCAGCTCATCCAGGGTTTCCAAACCCTCATCTACGGTATTCTACTCCTCCTTCGTTTCTTATTCACCATTGTCACTCTCATAGGGTCCTTCATTCTCTGATATTCTCAGTCCTCTGCTTATCCGGGCAGGATTTAGCCATCGTGGGTAAAGGACACCCGGTGTGCAACCGTTATCTGCGGTAACTAACGTTAACTGTACACCCTGGCAAATATCAGCGTCAACCAATGTCGCCATTAGCACTCTCATACAAGGGTCAGACACTGCTGGACTATAATAGATGGGTCAAGGGCCATTCTTGCAGGCTGAAGGAGACTCTCCCCAGAGTCCAGCATTACCAGACTCTAGCATGAGGATCCAGCATAGCTAGACTCTCAAGCAATTTTGGGTGAGTAGAGGCTCTAGATGAAGGTCCAGCATAGCCTGACCCTCACTAGAATGGCCCTTGACCCATCTATTATGCACCTAGGGACGAACTTGCCAAGTCGCTAGACGCCACCCATTTTAACTGTAATCTTAAAAGGCCCACTTTTCCAGCAATCTTAATCAGTTTCCAGACCTATCCTCTAGATGGCACCACTGTAGGTTGGTAACATTGCTATATATATCGGGGGCTGTGCCCCCGCAGCCCCTTTTTCTTTCTCTTTTTTTTCTTTTTCTTTTTTAAAACTGTAACAGAACCATAACCGAATCTATTTAACACTAAATGATGGGGTGGTGAGAACTAAGGGAAAGGAAATTTTAAGATTACAGGGAAAATGGGTGGCGTCTAGTGACTTGGCAAGTTCGTCCTTTATTGCATCTATTATAGTCCAGCAGTGTTTGACATATGAGTGCTTTCGGCGACATTGGTTGACGCTGATACTTGCCTGGGTGTAGTACTGCAGATAACTGCAAGTCATGCAACCGTTATCTGCATCAAAATAAAGTGATTTGCATCAACTTATTTGTTACAAAAGCCATTATCCGTATCAATGGTTGCATCAGAAAAAAATCCTGGAAATGGCAAATTTGGCGAGAAAAGTGTAAAGAATTGTCAACTTTACCACATATTGTCATAAAGCGTGTTAAAACGTGCAAAAGCCAAATTTTCTGAAAATGACCAATTTGATTAGAATGTCAAAAATCGTAAGGAAGTTTAGAAATTGAAATTTCCTGAAAATGGCCAAAAAAGATCATGAAAAGTCTAATTCTCTGAAAATTGTGCATTTGTCTATAAAAGTGTGAGAAAACGTTCATTTTCTACTAAACCAATTGTCCATTTAGTGAGAAAACTGTCCAAAATAGTGAAATGGTCAGATTTCCTGAAAGTAGCAAATTTGCTGATTAGCCTATATTAGCCAAACCCCAACTCTAGAGAGGATGCTGGGGCCAGAAAGAGCCTCTAAACCAAGTTGAGCTAGACATTCTGAGTAGAAGCCGCCAACCATTTTCATAGGGTGTATATATCCCTAGGCCTTCAGAAAAAAATGTTTGGCACTCTGGGATATGCCTGGTATGGTGGCAATCTTGGATTTTAAAGGACACCAGGCGACATTTAGGTAAAAAAAAAGAAATATGGCTATACCCCTAGATTGAGATGTTATCCACCCCTTCCAAAATTTATTTTACTTTATTGTCCAAATATAAACGTGTTTTTAACACTTTTTCTACTCCCTGATCCAAATTATACATGCCCATTTTAGGGAGCTACCTGTTTCCTCCATTTGACTATAGGTGGCGTGGGTGTCGCACCCCCTAGCAACCTGATAGTCATGGTTTGCTGCACAGACCAATCTTCACTGAGCTCCTGTCATAGAATCGGGCACTAGGGCCAGCTTGATAGTACTCCACAGGGGGTAGGCTACGGTCAGTCTCAGCTCAGGTGAAAGGGGGGGGGGGGGGGTCTCCCGGGAGGTGTTAAAGCTTCTCCCGTCACCTGCCTTAGCATTCACGGCCTCTATAGAATAGAATACCAGGAAACCACATACACAGTGGTCTGGGATTATTGACTCAGGGAGCCTTGCTCCCGAGTCTTATGCGACGCCTCTGTGAGACGTTTTTCAGGGGAATTTTAATATTTTTATTTTTCCCAATTTTTCATAGAAATATTAGGCCCATCGATCAAATAATCACATAATCGGATATTTGAAGTGTTTTCCTACACAGGGATGCAAAAATCATTCTTCTACCCCTACCGGAACCCCCTGAAAAAAATTGCTAAAGTAGACCTATCCAAAAAACATCATTTTTTCCTCACTGTAGACAAACATGACAGTACTGCTGTAGACATTTTGTCGATTTCGGCATTTAGTGTTAAACCTATGGGAGATCTGAATTCTGGGTGGGTGAGACGCTTTTTGTCAGACCAGTTTGCCATCTGTGGACATAAAATCGAGAACAAACATTGTGTACCACTTGTGTACCACTTGTGCACAAGTGGTGCACAAGTGGTACACAAGTGGTACACAAGTGGTGCACAAGTGGTACACAAGTGGTGCACAAGTGGTACACAAGTGTGTACAAGTGATGCAGAAGTGTACACAAGTGTGCAAAAGTGACATACAAGTGTGCACAAGTGGTGCATAAGTGTGTACAAGTGGTGCACAAGTGTGTACAAGTGTGCACAAGTGGTACACAAGTGTGCACAAGTGGTACACAAGTGTGCACAAGTGGTACACAAGTGTGCACAAGTGTACACAAGAGTGCACAAGTGACATACAAGTGTGCACAAGTGGTGCACAAGTGTGCACAAGTGGTACACAAGGGTGCACAAGTGATGCAGAAGTGTACACACGTGTGCAAAAGTGACATACAAGTGTGCACAAGTGGTGCATAAGTGTGTACAAGTGGTGCACAAGTGTGTACAAGTGGTGCACATTGTGCACAAGTGGTACACCAGTGTGCACAAGTGTGCACAAGTGATGCACAAGTGATATAGAAGTATACACAAGTGATACACAAGCCCTGAGTCTTTTGTGATTAGGATCACACGCTAGATTTTTTCCTATAGATATCTTATAAATGTCTTATATATATCTCCCGGTATGGTTGGAGCTGAGATACTTCTCCAGCACCCCAGCCGACTTTGAACTTACAGGCTACACCCCTACTCTGTTAAAAACGGCCATCTGGCCTTCTGGGCTGTTCTGTGCTGTCTCAGTTAGGGGTAGGCCCATGCATGAGGGGTAAACCTGTCATTTTGACCATTTAATTTTAATTACATGGGAAATGTGGATGGGGTAGTATACGTTTGTCTGTGCTTGTAAGTTTGACCTTTGATGTATTTTGAACAAAGATGCATAATTCATTTGCTTTTAGACAAATTAGTCCGTAAATTTATGTTTTCAAGTATTCCAGATGCTGGTCGGAATATAGCGTAGGCCCTAACCTTATAATGCTGAATACACATCATCACATGCTGTCCTTTATGTGACTCCAGAGGGGTCAAAAGCGACCTGAGCTGTTTTCTTGGTACAATAATAAAAGCAACCTGGTGAATTTTGGAAAAGTTTGAGTATAGCATAAATTTAATGGTCTAAAGAAGCGACATTGTGATCTGGGGCCCTTAATTTCCGACCTGAGGGGGGGGGGCCCTCTGCACCCCACCTCCCCCACCCTTAGAATAGCCTGGTGGAGGCGGAATATCTGATTATTGATTTAACAACTGTGAATATCTTATGATGATGTCAATAAAAGCGATGGATAGGAAAGTTGTCTTTTTTAAAGTTGATTGAGTTTCAACCTGGTCCCTCATACACATGTACTTCCGCAATTTTACCTCCAGGCAAATAGATAGCATATGTTCATCTTTAATTTCTATTTTCATAATCTTAGCTATCCAAGGATATTGTCAGATGTATTCTAAGTATGGTGTAAGTATGTTAAAGAGCCGATTCAAAGTGTGTCATCCCCACTTCTGGGGCAGGGTCCTATACTCTCCCTAGATTATGTGTGTTGCCACGCCGTGTGACGTCACACGGCACAGGAGAGCTCTAGTTAACACCTCTTACATAAGGGGGCAGCACCAGCACCTGGGAAATTTATTTAGGGGGTTCTGCTGTATAAAACGCATATAAAGTCGTTAATAATTGGTCTTTTGATTCAATTCAAAAAGCATGAATAATTTCAAGACCGCATACATCATTTGTGCATCTAAAAAACGACGGGTATGGTGTCCTTTAAGGCCGGAATGAGAAAAAGGCCTTTTTGGGCAATATCTCTGGTTCTAAGGCAGATCTGATCATAATTATGGTGTCAAACCCAACATTCCCAAGGCCCATGATACTATTCAAACAATTCCAATAGTTTTGGGATAGATGCTATCGCAAAATTCAAGATGGTGGCCATTGAAATCCTGTTTTTAGTCAATTTTCAACACTGTTAAGTTAGAAAACAAGCCTTATGACAATTTAAATTACCTCCAATGTGGCAAATTATATTTCTAAAGTCCTCAGTAATGTCTTAGGAAGGGAAAAAGTACAATCAGAACACTAAACCAGCAATTTGGATGTACTCAGGGAATGCGTTATTGCATCAAAGTCTGTTATTTCCAGTTTCCACTATAGGGGGGAAAGAGGAGTATGGCAGAATTTTGAAATTTAACTACATGAGGTATTGAATGTTACAGGGTGGCATCCGTGCCAGACTTGAGGTATTTCTACAAAATATCTCTGGATCATGGCATTTCTCCTGCAAAAAATAAATCCTTTGCTTGTGGTGGAACTGGGCCACTAAGAAATACTTTTCTATGGTTACCAATCATCTTGGTATCTAATATAAACCAATCAGCCTGCTCCATGGCTCACAAGACTCTATCATAGCCAAAAACCTCTTCTTTAACCCTAGGACCATATCTATAATTTACGAGCCGATCATCCATATATATATACCAGCAGCTTTGCTGCTGGGATCGGCCTACTGTGAGTATGGGGGGGGGGGTGCCACTGCGTGAAAAGGAACTTGCAGTAACAACATGGCGCTGGGCGGGAACTTAACTACCGACCGGGACCCAACAAAATTGCCTCAGGTGAACTGCATCATGGGAGCCGTACCGATTTTAATATGGTCCTAATGATCTTGATATAGCCAAATATAGGTTCACTCCCTGTGCATGTTGTGGTTTGAGTCCCATCACAGTCATGTAGGTTCAGTTAACTATGGGCTCTGAAATAACTAAATTGTGCATAGCCCTATATTTATGAATATTTTATACAGTGAACACGGCAGATATCAGGGATTGACTAAAACGTCCCCATACTAAATCAATCTGGACACTACTCTGACTAGAGTCAGTTCAACAATAAACTTCCTGGTGAGGTAAGGCTGATGCATTGATGGTACCAAAAGTGCTATCCAGATGACTACATGATCCTTTTTCCTGTTCACACATTTTATGAAGTTGGCAATAATAATCATAGTCTTTACTGCCCATACCTTCTGTGATGGGGTTGGTCCTTCCGGCTGAGGATTTATTACACATCTGCATTGGAGTGCTGCAGTAGTTATGTTACTAACGGTATGTAAGCTAGAGGGAGACATTTGATAACTAGCTATGACACCAGGTCTTTTGGTCCTGGAGAGCTGTTCTTTCCATTTGCTACAGGACATAAACTGACTATCTAGCATTGCTATGTGCTGTGTAGCCAAGTATGTGTTATCATTAGGCCAATGAGCATGGGTACAATTATACTTCATCCCCCCTAAATGAGAGGATAGAAGGGGAGAGAGGAGATGCTAAGACCCCAAGGAGAAAATGCAGGGGAATAATTTCCCATGGTTACCTTCCGCCATATACTCCAAGGAAGTAGCTTACAGAAATGATAAGGTAAATGGATTGGTCCCTCTAATTTGAGCTCAAAGATGTGCTTCTTTTGTTCTGTTGATCCAGAAGCCAGTGACCCCTATTTGGAGGTTGTATGTTCACTTTCCTGTATAGTCTTGCATTCATAGGAACCCTCACAAATGAATCAGACACCCTTCAGGTTGTGGTGGCAACTTATAGTACCCAAGAAGGTATTTACATAATATTGTGTATAAGTCAAAGAGTTCGAAAGGCCAGAATATATTATATGGTTCTACAACTGTGTCTAAATACTACAGATGTCAATAGGTTCAGTACAGGTATGCTAAATTATGCGAGTCACACTGCCGGAGCAGCTTATAGGATTCAAGAGTTTTTACTACTATAGTATCGTACTAAAGTAGCAATTTCAACCCTTTAACTGCTGGCCTTGAAAAAGGTGATTTGGACCTTAGCCACCGGCCTTATGCCATGGGAATATGCAACTTTGCAAGTATGTGCTCGCGGGGATAGTAGCTAAGGAGCAAAGTAAGTTGTATTGGAGCTATTATTTACACCTTTCTGACAAAGGGACGTAGTACTAATGTCAAATATTTTTGGATTGATTCAAAAATTCTCATTCTTTGTTTCATAGATGCTGCCCAGAGGCAACAGCGGCCCTGAAAGAGTTAAGAGCCTAGGTGCAGTTCATAGAATTTTCCCAAGTTCAGGGTGCAGCTCATACAAGGACTGGGATGCTCACAGCTACATATATGTAGAAATGCATTTATCCCATTGAAAACAAGAAAGAACATAGTATAGCAACATTGGACACCCTCCCTACATGGTGTATAGAAAGGTTTATATCCATCGTGGAATTGATATAACTAGTGGTCCTTCGGTCAAGAGGTGGACGTAGAATATTGATATGAATATATATAATATTGAGATACAACACGTCTGTGGGTGAATGAGACGGGTTTTGCCTACCGTCTAAATATATTTTATTTATAACCAATTGATAATAGGAAATAAACATAAGTAAAAACAACAACAATGCTGAGTGTGTCCTGCGCTGCTGAGTCACCACTCAGGGTGGGGGGTAGAGGCTAACCCCAGCCTGGTGGGTGCAGAGGTAGTCTTGCATAAGTCCCAGTTATAGAGCACACACGAGTGTGCGCTACAATAAACTGTTCTGAACACTCACGCTCAGTGGCTTAAAAATGAAAATGAAAATACATTGGCCTAAATTTAGCCATACATACTGGTAACTCTTTTCTAATTTCTAATAAGAGGCCATGGTTATAAACTAAAAGGGCCAGAGGTGTAACCTGATCAGGCTTATACTGTACTACAGAATGTACTATGTGTATACCTTTGAGCTTTCAGTATTCATGTCTAAGAGTATGACCCATTGAAATAGCTTAGATAGGGCAATAGCTAGTTCTACAGTGATACTGAGGGCAAATCAGGTGAATAAAATGTGTAAATATGAAGGAAATAAGTCAAATTAGATATGTTAGAGGTGATGTATTCATAAGAGAAGATTCATGATGCCACCATTGTGTTCCCATACCCTGAAAATGTGCATGTAGGCATTTCAAATATTTGCAAATATATGGCAAAAAGTGTGAATTCTGGTAATGGCTACCATCATAACTTACAATATATATGCATGGGGAAAAAATTAAATGCCCCAATAGTGTTCCTTGACCCTGTAAATGTAGATTTAAAAACCTTGAATGATCCTACAACATCTCTTTTAACCAAGATGTGACCAGAATTGAGAATTTCAGTAATGGCTAACCTGATCAGCCCTTATTTCAAAGAAAAATGATTTCTACACATGGCATCCATCCTAAATCTAATCAGTATATGTCATACCTCAAGTCTGGCATGGATGCCACCCTGTAACATTGACACCTCATCAAGATAAATCTCAAAATTCTGCCGTACTCCTCTTCCCCCTCCCCCTCTATAGTGGAAACCGGCAATAACAGACTTTGATGCAATAACGCGTTCCCTGACTACATCCAAATTGCTGGTTTAGTGTTCTGATTGTACTTTTCCCTTTCCTAAGACATTACTGCAGACTTTAGAAATATAATTTGCCACATTGGAGGTAATTAAGATTGTCACTAGGCTTGTTTTCTGCCTTAACAGTGACTAAAAACAAGATTTCAATGGCCGCCATCTTGAATTTCACAATGGCATCTATCAAAAACTATTGGTATTGTTTGAATAGTATCCTGGGCCTTGGGAATGTTGAGTTTGACACCAGAATTATGATCAGATCTGCCTAAGAACCAGAGATATTGCCTGAAAGGTCCTTTTTTCTCATTCTGACCTTACAATCCAAGATGGCCACCATACCAGGCATATCCCAGAGTGCCAAACATTTTTTTGCAGGCCTAGGGATACATACACCCTATGAAAATGGTTGGCAGCTTCCGCTCAGAATGTCTAGCTCAATGTTTCTGAGAGCCCTCAGCTTCCTCTCTACTCTGACAAATCCTATAACTCAGGGGTCCAATTAAGTAGTATACCCCCCTCCCCCTGTTTGTACCCTCCCCTCCCCAGTGGCCACAGAACATGAATCAACATTGATAAATGGTTTTTAATGTTGATATTTCCCACTGCCCCCCCTTCCAATTTGGACCAACCTTGCTTCAGCTGTCCCAGAGCCCAACAGAACGAGCCCGACCTGCAGTGTTGAAGTGGCCAGTGCTGTGTCAGGCGCCAAGTTGAAAGCTAGCATCTGGGCGACTGGAGAACTATCGGCATAATAAAGCTGTTGTTGCTGTTGCTGGGTGCCATGATGCTGCTGTTGTTGCTGTCTGTGGGACGCAACTTGCTCAATGCGAGCCAGGAAATCAGGAATTGTTCCTACCAAAGGCTTTTTGTTGTGCGAGCTGGAAGCTCCACCATATTGCTTCTCCACTGAAGCTTGTTCCCGACCAGCGGCATGTTGGGTGGAAGCCAGCAAAGTGTTTATTCCTTCGATTTCTTCGTTCTCCAAGTTTATCTTGGCCAATCTGCGATCTAAATCCACGAGTTCCTTCTTCTTGTGTAAAATAGCACGCTTTTCTTCTACCTTACCTGCTCACTCCCTTCAATCGTTGGTGACATTGGCTCCGTCATACCCAACGGCTTTTTGGACGAGGATTGAAAATCCAGCTCGGATTCCTCCTCTAAATCTTGGTTAGATGGGACGTGTTTCCCCCCAGGAAAGCAGAAATGGCCCAATGGTCCAAGTCTATCGATACCGAGTACAATGGGGTTGTTCCTCTCCATAGTGGTTAATATCATTTTGGAGCATTTCTGAAGTATGACTGACAAATACATAAATAAAACCTCAAAATCCTGCATTCAAGGATATATTTAAATTGATCTAGATACATGTTGAAATGATCACGGTTTTCAATTACATTATACATTTCAGGTTTTGCAATTCAAATTTACATTCAAGCAGGAATACACCATATAAATTGATAACCCTCTGATGGATGTTCTAGGAATATTAACAGTTGATATACCTAGAACTTAAACACATGTTCTGTGATAAGGAAAATATCCATATAACCACACTTCTGCAGAAGCTAGTTTGCAACAATCCTATACTATAGAGTAACTTAGCTCATGGGTTGTGTAGGATCAGCTCTACTGCTGAGGGGAATATACTTATTATGCTTACTGGCTTCCACTACGTAATGATTGATGATTAATGTATCAGATGTCCTATTTCTATTACAACTAGATAAGAATAGTATGTTTTAGAGATAGTGTTTGATGTAATCTGATCTTTGTGTAGTTCCTGGACAGTAGCTACAACTGCCTTGATAAAGCCAATAGATGTGAGGTACTATATTCATTGACTTGTATGTATCCCAGAGAGAAGCACAAACAAGTAGTTTCAAATTAATAGCTTTTATTTGCAATCAATGAATGACCATTGAAGTTCATTGAGGCAAGCAGGGTCACCACAAATCTCAGCAACGTATAATATATCTCGGAATGATCTCACCCATAAGGTATGAGGGTGGTTTCTGGATTGTGAAGTGTCATGAAGTAGTTGTGGTCCCACGCTAGTCTGCCCAGTGCTGGTTTTGGGTGCCCTTCCAGACAATGGAAAGCCTATTTTAGGATGTGTAAATTGGAGTTGATTTGTTAATATCATAGGGTGGATTTCCCAATTCCTATTCATAGAGAGTACTAAATTCGGATACCTTGTGTTTCACAATATTTCTCAGACCCCAGCTTTGTGAGGCAACAGTTATTAATAGGGTACTTTATGGGTAAACCTGTCCTTCAACCTGACTGAGAGTGGGTTGTGAAATATGACTCCTTACTTTTATAGTTGTAGCGTTGCAGTCAAGCTCAAGATATCAAGGGTATTGTTCATTTTGTGATAAAGGCATGGAATTTCTACCACAGAATCTAGACATCTCAGGGAACATTTTAAGAGATAGAAGCACCCTGAGCTCCTTCTGGAACCAAGATGGCCGCCATCTGAACATAAAGTACCTGGGAAAGGACAATCGGACACTTCTTATTGGATTTCCAAGTGTGATACAGCAATATATATATGTTTTAGATTGGGGAAACTCAAAAAGAGGCTCACAAAAAGGTATTGGTAAACACCTGTCAACAAAATAGTTCCCATAGCAACCAGCATAGCTACCAAACATATTGAAAACCATGTATTAAGCAATTCTTATTGGATTGTTTTCTGAAATACTATCATACCATCAGGATGTGATGTGACAGGGGATGTAGCTCAGTGCTGGAGCAATCGCTTGGTTGGTGAAAAGCCCCAGTTTCGAGTTCCGGTGTCTCCAAAAACATTATAAAAATAGTTCCCGTAGCAATCAGCATAGCTACCGAAGATATTGAAAACTATGTATGTAGCAATTCTTATTTGACTGTTTGGTATAACACCATTATACCAGGATGTGGAGCAGGTTAAGGTCCCAATTCCATCATAAAATCATGGGAAAATATGTTTTCCTAGCAACCATTATATTCGCCCGGGAAGAAAAATCAAAAAGTCACTTGGCAATGTTTATTTGATGAGTAATTAAATTACCGGGAGAGTAGAATCCTTTTGATTATGACAAGTTGGTGGGTCACCAGCACAAGTGACTTTATTCATATATATGACTTTATAGGAAAACCACTTAACATGACAACCGTACTGAAAAATGCAAAATCAACACTTGTTTCAGATTCTATGCGCAATGTTGTGTATCATTTCCCTGAACCTTTATGAAGAGTGTTTCCATGGCAAGCTGACTGTCATATGCAAAGTAAAAAAAGTGTTTCAAATTATGTGCACAAAGAGTCACAAGTGAAAATTGTTCCTTAGATGTTTGCTTTGGACCACATACACTATTAAGGATCTGTGTCCATTCATATTTGTGATATGGCTGCTCTTCATAATAAGCACCCTGCTAATGGGGCTCACTTTCAGTCTGGCAAATATGCTGTCAACAAGACACAAAGAAGATTCTCTTCAATGGCACTGGATCGGTGTCATGCGAAGAATAATGCTTTCAACAAGAGTTTCTGTGGTGCAGTCAGACTGACAGCTAGTCCTGCAGCTCTGAGAAACTGGATGGTGGCCCAAAAAAAAATAATAGCAGAATTTCAGCATCTGCAACCACGCCTGCCAGAAGGTGAAGCTCATGCACAGCATGGTAAGCTATCCGCTCAAAATGCATTGCATAGGGATGTTAATGAATTAACACAGGCAATGCAAGATATTGGTAATCTATTCATGCAAGAAAGCAAAGACCTGGTTATTGACATTAGAGACATTATGATTATAGATGACATTGTCTGCAACACACTTCGGAGCATCAAGGATATTGGTTAAGAAATGTACAAGTAGTTTGTTAAGGACAGGCTAGAAAATCCACACAAAATGAAAACAATCAAGAAAAACAAGCTGCCATTTTTCAGAACATCTCCCATGAAGATTTAATCGAACCAAAAGATGAAACTAAAAGCATGTAGGAATGACAGGTATATTTTCTCATGACTGTATATGGTTGCTAAACATGCAATGGAGATCTTGACCTGTTCGTCCCCTATGTAAACCATTTAGCACGACCAGCACTTGTATCAAATGGTAAGCTCCAGCCTGGTGTCAAGGCAGACATCTTGAATTGCATATTACTAGATGCTGTTAATGTGCCAAAGAAGTCCCCATATCCAATGCATCATATTTCACTCCTTGGCCACTAGCCCAGGGCATTACCTCTATGCCTGTTTGCATATTCTCATGGCATAGGGGCGGTGATTAAGGCCCAAATTACAATTTTCAAGACCAGCAGTTAATGGCTTGCCAGAAAAAAATGTCCAAGTTAACATTCGGATTAAAGCATTGCACTCCAATCCTGAATTGCCAGATCTGTCTGAGTGGGGCTGGCAATGGGACACACTTGGATGGCACCCACTGTGGATAAAACTGGTAATATCAGCGTCAAAAGGCTTCCCTCAAATGCACTGCATTATGCTGGAAACTCTTAGACTGCTATCTCTGAAAGGTGCATATGTAAATGTAATATTTCTTAAAGGGAATGAGTCTTACTATGCATTTGGTTTCATAGTGGTTGAATAGTTATTTTTCATTTTGCATATTACAATGTGGGTGATACAGTAACTCAGAAATATGATGTTTTGGAAACACAAGGACTCGAACCTGAGGCCTTTCACTTGCCAAGTGATTGCTCCACTGAACTACATCCCCTGTCACATCATATCCAGGCAACCCTTGTATGATAGTGTTTCAGAAAACAATCCAATAAGAATTGCTTAATATATGGTTTTCAATACCTTCAGTGGACATGCTGGTTGCTATGGGAACCATTTTGTTGATAGATATTTACCAAAATCTTTTTTCCCCTGCCGTCTAGCCGACATTACCCTGAGTATACTTGGTGTCTCCGCTAGTGTGAGGAACACAGTTTCTCTGAAAATGATGTTTTAGAGACACCGGGACTCGAACCTGGGGCCTTTCACCTGCCAAGCAATTGCCCTACCACTGAGCTACATCCCTTATCACATCACATCCCGGAAACCTTTGTATGATAATGTTTCACAAAAAGATCCAATAAGAATTGCTAAATTGATGTATCACACTTGGAAATCCAATAAGAAGTGTCCGATTGTCCTTTCCCATGTACTTTATGTTCAGATGGCGGCCATCTTGGTTCCAGAAGGAGCTCAGGGTGCTTCTATCTCTTAAAATGTTCCCTGGGATATGTAGATTCTGTGGTAGAAATTCCATGCCTCATGAGCAATGCTAGGTTGGGAGTGTCTGATATTTTATTTTTGTACCACATGTTTACTGATACAGAATGAAGCAGCGTTCACTGATTTGTGTATTTTCTTTGACAGGTTAGCCTGTGTTTTCATATTCTACGCCACACCTACATCCCACATGGTGACGTCATTATCCTGTCCTGTCACCTTGCCAATAGCATCATCTTCCCCATCACCATGATTAGCGTCTCCAAGGAGTATCGACAGGCCTTGCTGGCCATCCTCAAAGGAAGAAATAAAGGAAATAATGGTATTTACGAGAATCCCCCTTACCGTACTATAATTGGAACATAATATACAACTTGTTAGCCATATGATGAACACAGAATATATAATTATCTGTAGGTGGTAATATGCTGCATCGTAAATGTATGTTAGTAGGAGACAAACGGTGATAGATTTTCTGGTCAATGATATATGACCAGATTCAAAATCTTTGCCCCACCCTCCCAAACCCACCACACCTCTGTATAAACTAATAGATGAACACTTATTAATTTAAGAATTGCCAAAATTATATTTTCTTTAACCTAGGCCAACGGAAGCTGGAGGGTAACCATGATAAGGATGCCGAAGGCAGACCAACAGAGCATAGCAGATCAGAACGGGAAAATACAAACCTGAGCACAAATGCCCATCACGCAGCCTCCACAGAAACAGTGACAGTGATGGTGACACCACATGACACCCAGGGGCTGACGACACCTGATGACAAACAGTCGCCCCAGGTGGCAAGGTCGGCTTCACGCCTGTCGCGTGCTGAGTGGAAGGAGCAGATGATGAAGTCTGGGCAGCTACCGGGGGGCACCAACAGCACGCCGGCCGGAACAGGGGCACACAGCTGTGTACGGGGGGAGCAGCGTCCAGCTGATGGGGGAACAGAGACTGACACTGACAGTGATGCCACCAGTACTGTCTGTGATACTGAGGTTGGGTTCCATGACTCTGACATTGACCGGGTGCTCAGCACAGCTGGACATAAGGTGCACAGTGTACCTGACACAGACTCCAGTTATGACGCTAGGTCAACCAGCTGGCAGAGCTCCTTAGAGAGGGGCTGTGTCCTGGACCAGCTGAGTGACAAGGTGTCCCATCATGAACGCTCCCCCACCCATGTGGTTTTGCCACCTAACAGGCGGCCACCCAGAGGTCTGGGCAAGAGGAAGAAGAAACAAAAGACAAAGAGTGAAAGGCACAAACTGGAGATCTATGCCACAATAAGTCGTGCTCTGGGTTTGGAAAACACGAAA
This sequence comes from Harmothoe impar, assembly GCA_947462335.1. Classification (NCBI taxonomy): domain Eukaryota; kingdom Metazoa; phylum Annelida; class Polychaeta; order Phyllodocida; family Polynoidae; genus Harmothoe; species Harmothoe impar. The sequence continues at coordinate 33,843,105 of OX381718.1, forward strand.
GAGATCCCATCACGGTCGACTAGTCAGTCAGACATGGTGTATTCCTCAACTAACCCATTCTTACAAACACTGCAGGAGGAGGCAGAAGCTGACACACAGTCAGAGCGCTCGATGGAAGCCGAGATTGTTGCCATCACTATCAGAGGCCGTGGTTCATTTAAGAGGAAACTGAAGAGAAGAGGTCTTGTTCCTGGCTTCATGTATGTTACAAATGGTGGAGAACTGGGCATGCGGCAGGAGGCCATGAGAGCACCAGCAGCCCACCACAGTCCTGCTGCACACTGCCAGGACAGCCCCAGCCGCCGTTACATGCAGGACACAGCAGGACCACACCCCACACCAACCAGTAGGAGCACCAACCCCTTCATTGATGACATGGAAGAGACATTGTCTACTCCTAACACAAGAAGACACATGGCTGCTTCATATACCAGAGAATGGGTCACGTCCAAACAGCAGTTCCCAGCCCATGACCCGTCCCCACGCCACTCCAACCCGTTCCTGAATTATGGGTTTCAAGATGAGGAATTAGAAGGCCTTGTGCATGAGGAGAGGACAAAACGCTGGTCTAGTAATCCCTTTTTACAGGACATGGTGGGGGAGCTGTTGGCGCTCCATCCGGGTACTGAGTTTGTAACGCAGTCAGCACCTGCCAGTCCCACGCTGCAGCACAGGACGGCCAGGCCGGCAGCCCTAGCAGTCACCGCCCCCAGTCCCACGCTGCAGCACAGGACGGCCAGGCCGGCAGCCCTAGCAGTCACTGCTGAGCAACTACTCAAGTCCACCACTGACGTATGGGCACGTGGCAACATAAACCCGTCACCTGCACTCACAAAGAAAATCTCAGAGAACACAGAGACCTACAGGACAGAGTACCTCTAAACAGGCGCTGATAGGGTGCGAACAGGCGCTGATAGGGTGCGAACAGGCGCTGATAGGGTGTAAACAGAACTTGATGGGGTGTAAACAGAACTTGATAGGGTGTAAACAGTACTTGGTAGGCCACTTCTAAACAGGCTTGCCCAGTGGGCACTGAACCATGAAGCAACTTTGATAATGGATAATGTGTAAAACTGTTTAAAATGTCATTTACTTTCATCAGGAATTCATGATGTATGCATTTGGTTGAATCCAGAATAGCAAGAACCGTTATTGCAAAATTGCATTTCTAACCCAATAAAATAATTCTGCGGCCAAAAAGACGTTCCTCAGGCCAAATAAAAAAAAGTTTTGTTTCAGGTAACATGGGAAGAAACTCTAGGGTCGGTAGGTCGGATTTTTTTTTTTTTACTTTTAAAAAAAAATTCCCCTCTAAAATTGACCCAAGAAAGTGTAAAAATGAACAGATTTTTTCCAAAATTTTGTAAACCAAAAATTGACCCCAAAAAAGTATAAAAATACAAACATTTCTTCAAAAATGCATAAAAAAAGTAGGGTCGGCCATGTTTAGATAGGGTCGGTCTGGTGACCTGAAACAAACTTCTTTTTTTTTTGGCCTCAGATATGTTTCTAGTATGATACGGATATTAATTATTGATGTGATAGCAGTTTGATGTCCCTGTAACGGATATCCGTGTTTTTACTACAGTTAGTATTGGTTGGTGCACATAGCATTTGATTGGTTGATAGACTTAATATTTTGATACAGCTAGCAGTTGGATAGTTGACAGCTAAGTGTATTTATTAAGGTAACAGGATTGATACACTTAGCAGTTGTACACGCCTGCCTGTCGTCTCATTACATATGGCTGATTCTGTGTTAATTTAAACAGAGGTTCCCGGATGACCATCTCAAATTTTTATGTATCACCCCCAAAATTTCACAAAGTTTCGAGTTTTGCTCGCTCTGTCGAAATTATATCACCCATAAGGAAATATGGGACACTTTATAACTGTGCCTCTACATGTCTAGTGAATTAAGGGAAATATACTTTATTTCTGGATAAAAGTACCAAAGTTGGTTTATAGGTAGATAAATATATGTTATTGAATATTTTTCCTTGCTCCAAGCAAAAAGTGTCCTGCAACACTATTTTTGGGTCATTTTCCTGAAAAATGTGAAAGATGACAATAATAATTTTATAAGTTAATCTTTTGCAGGTTTCTAGCATTGAGACCTAATAATATTGCCATAATAGACATTAATTGTCATAAATATGAAAGAATAAGCCCCCAAAAAGTGCAATATGGGTGCAAAATTAAAGCTGAAAGGCAAAACTAATTGTGGCTTGATGCTTTCATTTTAATTACTTTCACAAGCTGTCAATAGTACTTTTTTAACCGCTCATATATTTTAAGGGTAATTCTATGTGTTTTCATGTATGTTACACCCTGTTAGGTTACAAAATTGGTAGTAGTAGGATTATCTAGGGGAGATATGTGATCAATCTATATGGAATGGGTATTGCAGCAGAACACCGCAAACGAAGGGCTGCAGCCACCACAAGTGAACTGCAGTTGTCACACTGGGGGGTTTGGGGGCATGCCCCCTCAAGACAATTTTGAATTTATAGCCTTCAAATAGTCCATTCTTATGAATTTTGCATACACTTTATGAAAGGTCTGATCTATCATTTGGTTTGGGATTTTTTTGGAGGGAGAGATCCTTTGGAAAAATACTTTTGTCACCTGAAGGCATGCCCCCCACCTATAACATATATATTTGAACATTGAGAAGGAGGGAGTGGCATTGAGCGGAAAGAAGGGGTGCGGTTGGAGAGCTTAACTGAACTTGTGGACCTTTTATTAAAAATTTAAGGTCACATATAAAGTTGCAAGCAGGGTACAGCGAGCTTGGTACCCACAGGCTATTTTCGAGATCTAGAGGCAAAAGGGTTCTTTCTGGTGGGTTCTGAGAGCTGTATAGATTCATTTGCAGCCAGCAGTCAGGGGTTGTTCTGGTTGATTTTTCTTTCAAAAAGGAAGACTGTGAATCCACACTCTTTTGTTTTGCATCCTATTTCCTGAATGTCCTTTTTTTCTAATGCTTCCCTTTCGCTCCAACTGCTTCCCTCTCCCTAGGCTTGAGTACACAGAGGTCGTAGAGGGAGGAGAGGCCACAGGGGTAGGCCAGGGCATGGGAGGGGATCTGGAGGGGAGGAGAGTGGACATGGAATGGAAGGTGAGGTTGAGGGATATTGGAGGTGTATGGTAGGGGAGGGACCACGTCCCCCCTCCATCTTCAAGAAATCCCTCAGCCCGCAGCATGCCCCCCTCCCAAACCTGAGAAGAGGAATGGGGGAGGGGGGGTGGCAGAAGGCGTGACAATGCCCCTGCTCTCCGGGGAATTTGGAAATAACCTGGTACAGGATCTATATAAAATATAGCAAATTTTTCTGCACGTTTTATCAAAATCAGTTCTCAAACATGAGTTAAAATGTATAACTGAAAACAGTTAATAAGCTTTAAATGCATTATGTCCCACAATGAATAGAGAACACTTGCACCAACGATTATTGAGAAGAGAATATTCTACATTAAAAGTACCCTAGTGCATTTTGTGGCCTATTTTTCACTCTTTTGCTATCACTGTGCCCCCTGGTGGGCAAAACTAGAACTACCCCCCCCCCCCCCAGTCACATTTTCCCCCACCTGCATAGAAATATATGAATCCCCCCCTCCAGGAAGATACTATCTACTCCCCTGAAATACTTTTCTTAAATTAAGAGCTAGTTTTCCAATCTTTCTTTTCATTTCCTTCTCTCCTTTTCCTCCATCTTTCCTCTCCTCTCTCTTCTTTTGTGTTGGGGCTGGGGGCAATCCTGTTGCATCCCCCCCTCCTTCCCCCTGAATCTGCCTTTTTTGAAATCAAAAGAAACAGCTAAATAAACCTGAAAAATTCTGGTTTCATGTGATCTGACAGTCATCTTTATGAAGGGCAGCCATCTTGAATTTTTAATGCATGATTTAGATTTGGATATTAACCTACATTTATAGTTACCAGTTAAGCATCTTGTATGGTTTCAGCCCTAAATATTTCTATAAAAGTTCTACAAATTAAGATTTCCTGTATATTTCAATGATTTTGGTGATCACATTTCAAAATGGCTGAAAAACGGTGATAGCATGGAAATTTCTTTTGGAGCAAGGAAAAAAGTGAAAGTTCTTGGTTCAAACCATGTGTAAAAAACTTTTGGCACTTTTATCCAGTAATAAAGTATAATGCCAATTCGTTCCCTTAATTCACTAGACTAATGGGTGAAAATCGACACGGGCGACACGGCCCCTTTAAAAGTCGACACGGGCAACACGGCCCCTTTAAAAATCGACGGACATGGTCACATGAAGTAGAATGTATGCTAATGATAGTGGATAAAAATTCGACACGGTGACACAGCCCTTTGGCTAAAAATCTACACGGCGACATGGTCAAAATTGCGGGTACCCATGTAGAGGCACATAACTATATTCAATGGAAAGGTAACAGAGAGAGCTTTCAGTGAAAATTTATTGCAAAATTGTGCCACTTGGCCTTATCCAGTAAACACCCTATGTGATTTCGACGTAGCTGTGAGGTTTCACTAGGTAGTATTCCTACCTATGGTTTGAGATTCGAATTTTTGCAAGGTTTATAAACGTCAAAACGTTAAGGTTTATTTATGTTCAACAGATGTTTCTGTCTGATTTACGTTTTTCTACCGCATTCAAACGTAAATAAACATGATAAATCTATGTAGATCTATGTTAAAAGTTGTGATTTGTAATTTCATTTGGGTGAAAACGGAAAAAGGACTACTAGTAAGTTCAATTGGGTATATAACTCTCAAGTGTCACACTAGGTGGCAGCACTATCAAGTATGGAGAGGATTCTACCCCACTCCCAAATTTGTTATCGTCCCTGGTTCTCTCTGAAATTTGGAACACTGAGATGTTAAAATATACTCTGTATAATTTTGTGCCCACCTCCTGTGGTTCTTAGAATCTAGACCCAATCCAGTTTCCTTTAGAATGACGGTCTAGCCCTGAATCCCTCAGACATTATAAAAGCCCTCATAGGACTACAAAACGTTGAGTTCTTTTGGGGAATTCTCTAACAGACAAAAATTCATCCATGCCCCCTGATGGGCAAGGTACTGCCCTATATTAATTTCAGACAATTTAAATTAATTTATTTGTTTATATATCGGAGGGGAATGATCACACAAAACCAGACAAGTTGTGCACAGTTGAGTTGGCAACATTTATTCAGGGTAATTTAAACATCGAAGTAATGGAGGGTGAAATAGTGGTGTTGCAACGTTTCGATTCAATCAATGAATCTTCATCAGGCAACTAATCTATTTCAAAAGGAGTCTGAAGATCCCTTAAGATGAAACCACCAGTTCCTCATGTTAATCCCACAGTGGATTGAGGACCAATCAGAAGCTTGGTATCCAGATGAACATGGAAACCAATCTGCTGTCAACAAATTCAGAGCTGCTCACTTGCCGCAGATTGGTCAATGTAGGTCACATGTCAGCCACAGTAAAAGTCACTTTAAAATTTGCTCATTCCAGCGGTAACCGCATACATCACAGATATCCCGTACCAAATTATGTAATTTTGATAAGAATTTTTTTGGCGGACACTATATGGATACATAGGGCAATCAGAAAAACCCATAGAAATTGGAGATGGTCACCCGGGAAGATCACGGAATCAGCATTACCTCTGCAACCGTGAACCTGTATTCCTAAAATGTATGACTGGATGCCACCAATATATAATGCCACTAATGACATTTAGGACACCATTGTTGTATGATATTTGAGTCCTGTGTGAGTCCTGTATGTGCGGAGAGCTAACTGTTTTGTAATTGTCATGTTTTCTGAGCACATCAAATCAATTTCAGAACCGTTTCAAAGCATGTCAACAGGTGGTATCGATTGTTATGTTAATGTTAATATCACAGGAGGCTCATTCAGAACAACTGACGTGGTCGTAGGGAACTGGTGACATGACAAAACCTGTTTGACAACCACCAGTAAAAGTGTTTCAGAAGATGTGATAGTCAAAAAAGATAATAGTTCATGTTTGCCATATTTTTTGAAAGAAAATACATTTGTGACACATACAATAGCATGCATATACATGTGTATATATAGGTATATATATGTATAGTTTCTAAAATGGCCCCACAATTCATTTGACGACCATATCAGATCCATACATTTGCCATGGTCGTCATATGTGATGCATGGTCGCAGCTTGTTCCCGGCATATCATGGTGTGTGTGCGTCTGGTAATCACCTGAATGGGATAATCTGAGGACAGAACTAACATGGCCGTGCATATGGTGCCACCAGAATTATCGCACTAGCATAGGCCGCATGCATATGACGTACACAGCAGTTACCTCGCCAGGCTGCACTGATATAACATACACTCGGGTTATCCTGTCAAGACGGTGGTATCAATAAAGATACAGATAATAAGAAAACGAATATTCCCCTTGGATTTCTAAAAGAGAACTCACTAAACACTTTATGGTTGCAGTGAGTTAAGAAAAAACTCCTACATTTACTGGCCACGTCAGTGGCATATGTCTTGAGCAGAGGGAAGTTAGTAAAGTTGCTGTTTTGGTTAAATATTATTACATATGGCATGGATTCGGGGGCATAGAGCCGTAGTTAGTCGATACTTGTTAGATGTAGAATGTGTCCCAGGCTCAAGGGATGTTACATGTATCACCTACATTTCATTGTACATTATAATTAAAATAGATGTCAGTGTAACATCAAAGGCTTGCGTTACTTATTTGTGTACTACGTAGTAGTTATGGGACGAGTACCATGCTGTACACGAAATACAGTGAAGAGAACCTCATAGGCTCCCTTCACTGAATACCCCTACAGCTTGGTACAAGGCCTATAACTACTTTATACCACTAGCTGTATGCAGAATAAAAGAGGTGTGAAATGCTTTGTTCTCTGTACCCGCTGTGGTATAAAGATACTGAGGCGAGTGGAAGCTGAATAGGGTGTTCTGTCAGCACCCTGTCATGTACATAGGTTCCACTCCCTTATAGTTAGGACAATGAAATCTGCTGAAATCCTCGAAATTCTGTTCCACTCTACACTGATGAAATGAACAGATCCAAACTTGTCAAATGGTCATCTTATAAGAAGAGTTTAGGGTCTTTAAAGTGATGGTCATGAAATAAACGAGTTAAAGGTTGTCTACCTGAGGACCTAGCAAGTTACCATCCCACAAGACAACACTAGACTCATGTAACTGACAGTGTTAGCACAAGTGGTGGCCCACTCCAAATGATGAGTCTAGGGTCATCGAATTCACAACCCTAGAATGGTTAACCCTTTTATTGGCTGCAAACTACTTTAAATGTGCTTCAATCCTTTTGTCAGCATGATGCATGAATGTAAACCTGGCGAGTCTATTCATCAAGACTGCAGTCATATATCACGTCGACCCTTTGGAAATGTATTAACAGTTAGGTGAGTATGCTTAACAAGGCTGAATTCATGCATTATGATCACATAGAGCATAGCACATTAAAGCACTATTCAGCCCTTCAAGGGTTAACTTGTGCACAATAACGTCTACTACACTGCTGGTGGAGCTCACTGGGTTCTGAGCATAGGCATAATTACTGTCCATGTCTCTAATTCTCAGGCTTGTACTAGCTAATTCATTGAGGCATGTCGGTTAGGGGATCCCTGCCATGTCCTGAAAGTCTCTATGAAAGTATTTCTACTCCTCAGTAACAGACTGTTTACACATACATGTCAGTGTCATACCAATGAGAGTTTCCTTGCAGCTATTGTACTATTGAAATAAACACAAATGAGGTGTCTATGCCCTACACATATTTGTTTTGTCTTAATTATATCAAAACTTTGAATCTTTTACCTTTTCTAGCATCCCCAATAGATAATTCTCAAGTTTCCCCAAAGCATGAATGTGTATTTCAATAATTATGATTAAGATCAACATAGAAATTATGCAATTCATTCCCTCACTTTATACATAATGCATGCTGTACTGATACCACCTACAGGGGGAATCCTGAATCAGGCCCTGGTTGACGTGTCTAGGGCTGGCATACGTCAGGCTTTGGGCTGGCACATGCCAAAAACAGTGTGTTACATTTACACACTTTTCAACACATTTTGGGGGTGGGGGTTAAATTATCTGTTCTACACCTCACAGAGTATGTCAGGTGCCGTGACTGAGTGGTCTAGGGGCTAGCACATGAGTCCTATCCATGCAGGTTTGAATCCCTTGACAATTATTGTTTCTTCAATATTAAGTATGACTACTTTCTATATGGGTTAAGAGTTGAATTAGTATAGATTTATTTAATTTCTCTGCAGGGCTATTCATGTTCATACTGTGCATATACTGTGCGTATCACTTTTAAAGGCTTCTTATATCTAGGAAAAGTGTTTATGGAACCGCTCAAAATATACAGAAAAGTGGGAATAGAAGTATCAATTATGGGATGAGGGCCAATTAGCCTGAGCCTTCTTTGTAAATTGCTTGTTTGCTACCTATGAACATCCGTATACAGAGGATGTCAATTTCAACTTTAATGTTTTTAAATTTTACATATGATATCTCTAAACTTGGGTCAACATTATTTCATTAGGACCTGGGCGAGGAATCAATAGAGCCCAGACCCCAAAATGTAATAACCACAATTCACAATTTTTTTTCTCTCGTTTCAATGAGCTCTAAACGAGACTCATTTATTTACAAAGTGTTACAGAGCAAGTCATGTGACGTTTTCATTTGTACTGAATCAAAAAGTTTGAAGTGTTCAAAATATCAACAGGAAAATGACTATTTTAGTACATGTATTATAAGCAAGTACTGTAAGCTTGATGGCTAACAAGTAAGCTTTATATAAATGACACACTTTAGGTGCCATCATTGTGATCAGTAGTGCTTAGATAAGCATAGTCCTGATTTCTCTACAGAAGAGTTCGTGGGTGTGTCATTAGTACACAAAACGGCACCTAATATTAGGGCCTTTGTCCTCATAGTGTTAACCACGTGTTCCGTATAGACACAAAAAAAACATAATTATGCAAATTTACATGGCGAGGTGACGTATCACTCACTCGCAAAGTAGAAGACACATCACAAAAGGTGATGTCAGAGACATTTCAAAAAAGATTAGTACATGTGATAGTGTTGAGTTGGATTTGGTTTATTTGGGCCCCCACCCGCTTGTAATAGCAGGCTTTTATTTGTCCTTAGTAATAATTGAGTGCTGTGATGAGTAGGGTTATCAAGATGACGGCCTGTAACGCTGGGTTTGTTTTGACCAGCAATGTGTGATAAAATTAGGATATTCAAATGATACAATAATAAAGATAAAAATGAATAAACATAATAATAATACGACGTAGAAAAATATTTGACTATGAGATGAACACATGAGATTTAGGGTGCCACATCAGGCTCAACTTCGTCCTCTGAGCCCAACGACTGCTCAGCCACATCTGTCCTCAGGATTGCTTCTGCACCTTTTCACAAAGGTGGTCACATTGTCTGCAAGCTGTGTACCTTGGCTTTTAGGCGACTCCATAGTTTAACACCCCTATAGTTGGGGCTCTTCTTGAATTTTTCTAATCTGGGCCTCCTGAGTGCAAATTTGACCTTGTGGTCTGATCTGGTTTGCGGATTGGCAATTGGTCTCATATTGAACCTTTTTGACCGTTTATACATGATTAGTAACAATTGCTCCTTCCGTCTCTCACTGAGCAATTTCACACCACTCTCTTCATGCAATTGTTCAGTAGCCACTCTGTCATAGTTACCCTTACATATTTTATATATATCTTATATATCTGCAAAGCTGTGTATTTATCAACCAGGTATCTTATTCTACCCAAGTTGATAAGTCTGAAACTGACCGTTCTTATGGTGCTATTGACCTGCTTAGTTAGAGTGAGCTTGCTATCTAGCTCCACTCCAAGGTACTGATAGCTGCCAGGGTTTTCTAGTACTATACCATTGACTGTGACTTGACATTTGCTTAGCTTATCGATTTGAGACTTGCCTCCATGCCAGACCACCTTGGTCTTCTTTGCATTAATGGTTAGGCCATTTTTCTTACACCAATTGACTATATTATTAACATCCTCCTGGAGTCGCCTATGAGCGTCCAGTGGGTTTCTACTACTGGAGACCAGGGCTATGTCATCAGCGTATAGCTGAATTCTACAGTTGGTTATACAAGTGCTGATATCATTTATGAACATAATAAATAAAAAGGGCCCCAGGATGGACCCCTGGGGCGTCCTGAACTTGACCGGTTTGGGATCTGATTTGCAGTTGTTTAACAATGTAGATTGACATCTGCCCTCCAGGTAGGCCCCCAGCCACTTAGTAAAGCTACACCCCAGACCACACCCATGTATTTTGTTGACCAGCAGGGCCTGGTGTATGGAATCGAATGCCTTGCTAAAGTCCACATAGCACACCCCCATTGCATCACCCCTATCCCTAGTTGTGTGAAGATCAGTAGTTAGGTCAAAAACCGCCTCAGTGGTCCCAGTGCCCTTTCTGAAACCATACTGCTTGTCTGTTAGTAAATGATTTTCTTCCAATAGCTTAGTGATGTATGTGTGCACTAATTTTTCCATTAGTTTACCCGGTAGGGGTAGGAGACTGACTGGTCGCCAGTTGCTAACCTGGGATAGTGTGCCTGATTTTGGAATAGGTATGACCATGGCTTGTGACCACTCACTAGGAAAAATCCCCATGTCTATACTGCTGTTAAACAGGCATCTTAGTTGTGGGATTAGTACACTGAAGGCATCTTTGCATACTCTTGCTGATATGAAGTTCAGACCCGAGGACTTGTCCACATTTATATTATTCACCACCTCAATGTTCATAGCTGAACACCGGCTTCCCCAAAGGCCAGTCCTCCTCCCCAGCAAGCCTGGAAGCTTCCCTGATATCATTTAGCAGGGTTGGCAGACTTAGCTGTTCATCATTGGGCCTGTCATAGTTGGCTTCATTATCTTCAAACAATTTCTCACCTATATTTGCAAAGTAAGAATTACAGTATTCAGCTGCATCCTTACCCACATGTCTATGGCCTAGTTCGTCTAGGTATGATGCAGATGTTGACTTATCTTTAGGTTTCAGAAATTCATTTATGATGCGCCAGAAGGTTTTACTGTCACCCTTGCTTTCATGCAGCGCCCCCTTTACCTGAGATCCCTTTGCTTTTTTACAAGTTTTGGCCACTTTTTTCCTGTGAAATTTTACAGTGCCCAGCCCTTGGGCAGTCCTGTGGAATAGGTATGATCTGAATTCCCTGTCCCTGTCATGCATTGTTTCTCGGATGTCATTTGTCATCCAATCATTTGCATGATCCTTACATATGATGTCCTTAATAGGGCAACATATGTCCAGGTATTCCAGTATGGAGTTCTTCAATATGTCCCATTTAACATTGGGGTCCGGTTTCTGATAGAAATCAGTCCAGTCCCAGTATGGTAGGTTATCTTGTAAGTCCTCCCTATTATAGTTTTTGTAACTCCTCCCCCTGAAACTTAGATTCTGAGTAATAGTCTCAGCTTTCTTCCTACATGCGTAGACTGGGAAGTGGTTACTCACGAGTTCAATCATGACCCCACTGCTAGACATGCAGTGGCAGTTTGTATAGATTAGATCAATACAAGTGCCAGAGTCGTCCTTGGGCCTGGTTATGTCTAAAATATGTCCTTGTAGGCCCCTGAGTCCCATCAGGGACTGACTTTTCATGGAGTCATGACATCAGGCTATTGTTTCATTATTCTCATGATCAAGTAGATTAACGTTTAGGTCCCCTAGCAACCAAATTTCATGGTTACTATGGTCTTTGTATATACGCTTAAGGATGAGGTCCAGTTCCCCCAGGAAGTCAGCAACTTTGCACTTTGGGGGTCTGTACACATCCAGTATGATCTTATATCTAACCTGTGGTTTTTCAACCCGTATGCACAGCGTCACAATATTATCCGTCATGACACAGCATGCCTCGATTTCATCTTTAAGCTTTTTAAACTGGTGGTTTAACAGTTTGGATAGCCGTTTGGTGAGGGGCGACTCCTCGTCCATGGAGCTGCTATCCCCGTCCCTACCTGGAGTGACCGTGTCACTTTCTAAATCACTCGACATACTTGAACTTGTAGATCTAAATGAGTTGTCAAGAGAATCAGTAGGTTCCTTTTTACTTCTCAATATCATAAAGTTATTCTTATCGTGCTTATCCTTATCACCTGGCATAGCTGGGGGTTCACAGTCGAGAAATGAGTAGAGGGCTGGTTCAAGTCTACTGCTCCATACAGCACACCTGTGTGTTGCGCAATGGCGTCCCGCAGCGGTTTCCTAGGCTAGGTGAGTCCAGAAAATAAATCTCTCCTTACTCACGGTTTTGTTGGATAAAAGTCCTCCTGATCCCATACAGTGTGTCCTGGGGTCTTAATACCGCAGTTAGTCCTATTCTAGTCCCTATTCTGCACTTGGTTCCCTCCCTAATAGGTATAAATGGCCGGAGCTCGCTTGTCTCACATCTGGTCCATTCTGATGACGTCACACTTTTTTTCCCCATATTTTTTTAATCCATAATAAGTTAATAACATACATATCCTTTTTCGTCCAAGCACGATGTGAGTCATTGCCCAGTCTATATCTGATCCTATGTTAAATGACCCTTTTATGATGTGTTCCCATTTTGGCTAGAGAGCAGTTAGAGATTTCTAGTAATTTGGTATCAAGAGATACTGAATGGGTCTAGCATATGTAGGCTCGACTAGGCATAATGAATTATATTACATAATGTAATTCAGAGGCAATGTTGACAAACCTTCAGATTTTGAGTCTATTTTGAGTTCTATAGCTGGGTTTCCTCTTGAATCTGTCCTCTGGGAGAATTTGCACTGGCGGATGGCAAATCCAGGTATCAACGAGATTCTTTTTTTGCACGAAGCCTTTTGAATGCAGCTATCTCATGGGAAGTCTTGTTATCACCTGACAAAATCTTATCTTTTTCAGATAAGCTATTTAGAAATAAGATTTTTATACTTTGATATTTCTATAGAAATCTTCAATTGGCAATTTATGGCAAACTATTGAAGATGAGGCTAGATCAACTGAAAATAATGCTTTTGGAATGGAAATAATCCAGCCTACCGCTAGCCAGCGTCAGGCAATCTCCTGGGGGTGATGTGAGGATTGTAATCAGTTTAGACATATTATGACACCAGGTGGGAGCAGTGTATGCCATAAGTTACTCCCAGCTAACAAAGTTATTTTACATCAAAATAACGTTCTTAATGTTATGTAATGTTTTGCCATCATAAGGAGCCATAGAGAAACGTTGTATAATGTTGTATAACGTTTTTTTGTTTACTGGGCTATGAGTGGAATTGGTGCATGGAGAGAGGTAAGACCATTAGTTTAGCAGAATTACCCCAGGGGGCATGGTGGAGACTGCTGTAAACCATAGCCTTGGGCATGGCACACATTTGAAACCTGTCAGAAGGTTTATCTAGGTGATGTAGATTCAAACAAGCACAGCTAATTCCCTATTTATTGCATGCCCATACCAAAAGTAGTTTTGGAAATGTGAATATTAGGGCTGTTGGTAAAAATGAATCCTTTTTAGGTTATATGGTTTTATAAAAATGGCCCAGCCACCCTACCTAAAGTTTGTTGACAGACTGGTTGACACACACTCAAATACAGACATCCATTGCAGTGCAGTGGCATTGTTACGTCGTCTCGGATACCCTAAGTTTACAATTTACCAGGGAAACGGCTATAAAAAGAAGTAGGCATGGCATCATTATTGTTAAAGGGAGCATCGCATCATAACCATCATGTTGAACATGTATGAGTGTGTGCTTGCGGTCAGACAGGGAGGGGGTGGGTGACTGCCCCTAGCAGGGGGGCCGTGTACCTGATAAGGTGCGGCGCCCAGCACACAGTGTGTATCTAAGTGTGTTCGAGGTGCTGAAGAGTCATTGATAGCGCCTGGAGAGCTGACTATTTAGAGAATAGAAAACCATGTTCTTCACGTCAAGACTGCATGTTGTCCTATAATGCACGAATGCATATGAGATGGTCGAGATGTGGAGAACGAGTTTTCTGTTGTCTTATAAAACGGTAACTAATCATATTTATTTTCCATTATATGAGAAAAGTTATTAAAAAGTCGCAATAGCCAGCATAAATAAAACAAATACGAGTAACAGTGTCGTCTGTTCCCACTGTAGCTCTATGATTGGCACTGGATTGGTCCTTGATCGGCCATTGAGTGGCAAACAATCAAAGGGTAATTATAGGTGTGTCTAGACCAATCAAGGACGTAGTACCACTGTGCACTGTTACACTATAACGGATTATAACGAACGGCAAGAAACTTCTCTGTGGCTATAACGAACGGCCTACACTGAAAACCCTATGGGGCCGTAAGGTCGTCACTGGTGACGACCTTAGGGCGATCACTGTGCTGGTGTCGAGAGCAAGCACCCCCTCGTCATTAGGGTCGTCACAAGTGACGACCTAGGGTCGTCATATTGAGTACCTTTAGCCCTAAATTGAAGCCATCATTATGACGACCTGTGGTCATCATCAGTGATCACATGTAAGTTATTTGTATGCCATTTATCATGATAGTAGAATGTCCGGAAAAATTGTGCTGGCACAACACCAGCAACCCCCCCCCCCCCTTCCATCACCAAGCCCTTATTTAGGACTAAGTAATCTTCAGTAGTAAACTGGTACTCGTGTGTATATTCAATACCAATTGCAGTCAGTCCTCTGACTTACATCAATGCTTCCATGAACAGAAGAGGTGTCTATGGTCTAGATAGACATTGTCTGTACATAAAGTATTACATTCCTGTTATATTGTTCTTGAAAATGCTCAAATATAATCATATACAACTATCTATAATTTCTACGTGAGCCTTGCAATTCTATATACTTAATATCAAGGTTGATTTCGATCAATGCATGACTTTATGTAAGAGTATATATCATATCATTGCATAGTAGATACCTCTGGTGGCAGAAATATAGTGATCCACATGACGACCATGGGTGATCTACATGGCGTGATCACCCCAAAGTCGTCTGCAGTGACGACCTTCAATTTTACCTGTTTTTCAGTGTACCGTTTTCAAATTATAATTATCTGTACGGTACACCTACGTCAACAATGCAACTCAGTGGCGGACATTCCATGACCTATTTGAAACACCGGATCCCAAAGGGGTTCTAAGTCTAAGTTGATCCATCTTCATTCCTTGCTTACTTTAATACACTGACGAAAAGTTTTCATTAACATATTTCAGAGTGGCATCTTTGTAAACATCATCAGATTAATTAACATGATACATTGGATTGGTTGGGGAGGAGCTGAGGTTTATATAAGCTGGCACACAGCGCTGTCATTGTGTATATAGCACCGGCATGTAGTACTATCATCTACAACTCACACGCCGCACGCCCACCACGGCGCGATGCACTTTAGAACTGCACCAGCGCATTATTCAAGATATCTAGAGAGGGCGAACCAAATGGGCGAGGAGGGAGATTGATACAGAGATAGATGCGTACTGACGGGTGAGTGGTTCCCCAGGACACGGGACACGTCTACCTGACCTTTCACGCAGCACGAGGAGGACCAGCGTTTATTGGGCGGCAATTGACCTGTGCCCCCTGGTTGTGCCTGCATGTGGGCCTCCCACGGTGGGCGCCTCAAGCAGGACCAGGGTACAGGTAGGACAGGTCCCTCACCCCCAGCAGCCGCACACCAGACAGTCTCAGGGACCTGTATCACCAACACCACATGGTCAGTCCATCATCTTGTCATACCAGGTGGGTTCTTCTTCAACATCCTTAAAGGTTTGTTTCCTTCGTTTAGCTGGTGTCACTCACTGTATTACTCAGTGGCGGATTTAAAGAGGGGGAGGGGAGGGAGCGGGGGCCTCCTATTGGCCTGTAGTAAAGGGTTCAGTTGTCATTTTTACACCTCAATTCTGCCCAAAAATTGGGAGTGCGCCCCCTCCTTTTACCGAGAAAAGGGGCGCGTCCCCTCCTTTTCCAAATCCTGGATCCGCCACTGTTACTGCATTAATACATCGACGGCATGAAGTCTGTGGAACAAGGGCAGTGCCTCGGATGATTCCAAAAACCGTGGCACATGCCTACACCATTGGAGCCTTGAGGCATAGCATAAATAATATACAATTGTTTAGCTTTAAGAATGTCATTATAGTTAGATTGTATTTTCAGTAGCTATCAATGGATATTAGGAAATAAAGAGACACATCTCAGCCTAAATAACAGATTAACAGGAGATATGATATAGCATAATAGAATATGTACAATACCCATATGAATAACGAAATAGCTACATACGAGATGTGATGAACCATTGAAATCCGCAAACCCGAGCTCTAGTAAGAGGAAATGCGTCAAAGCATCGGAAATGCAAATGCATAATTACCATGTCATATGGTCATAAGGACGACCTCTCCTCGCATAGCCTTCCTGTATGTCACATAGTCTGTTACATGTTTTCATGATCCAAAAAAAAGACCATCACTATTTCCATTACTTTGCATCGTGACTTCATAGGCCATTGCAATGCAATGTGCATGCAGACGCGCCGTATGTCATGAGGGCAATGGCTTATATATGAGGAGCTGCCATGCATATATTGAACATAGAGATGACCTTATCACCCATGTAAAACAAGATAGACTTCCGGCAACACAGATATAAAATATATATATATATATATATATATATATCCTTAGCACTGCCATAGCGGGCCAATGTGTATAGTAAAAAGGGCCCCCTGAAAGCCAAGATTTTGCGTTTGCATTGGAAACAATACGCTATGGCAGTGCACCTCCAGAAAGTACTGGCAGTCCTAAGGATATATATATATATATATATATATATATATATATATATATATATATATATATATATATATATGTAAATATATGTAAATATACCATTACAGAGGCATGAAAACAGGCGGACCTATAATTTGGAATAGAGTAACTTGTATAGTCAAATTGGCATGCATTCATATTCATGTTCTCTGGAATAATAGGGAAACACTTTTTAGAAGTAACATGCGAGGAAACATGCTTGGCCATCTTGTGTTGTGGCATTGGAAAATTTCATCGATTCCTAGTCGAAATCTGATAAAAACCTAGAACAGGGTGGTCTCTCAGAAGATATTTTCATCAATAGTGCAATATTTGCAATTTACGAGGGTGTTCGTGAAGGTCAATAAGCCAATATGCGATATTTGCATATATTGTTCAATAGATTTCAACAGGTTTTTTTGTGAAAGGCCCCCGGGATCGCATGACAAAAAGGTTTCTTAACGTGAGAATTTGCCTACGAATTCGTGACTTGTTTCTCTAATCTATGCACTTTGCGTGGTATTTGCAGATGAGAGGCTGACATCTGGTAGCATGTCTGAGCGGCTTCCCTGGCTGCAGCCGGCCGGCGGCTGGCCGACACGGCCATACCTGCAGCCTGCTTTAACCAGGGCCCTCTCTGTGACCACGGCCGTGGGCTTCAACTCCTCCCTGCTGACGAGCACAGGGCCCAACTCCACAGCAGACACGCGGGTGGTGAGTGAGGCCGTCAGCCTCATCAGCTTCTCCGAGGCCTTTGTCTTTTACTCGCTCTCTGTCATCATTCCTGCGGGCAGCGTCTCGAACCTACTCGCCCTCGTCACCTTCCTCACTAAGCGCATGCGCAAACAGTCCAGCTGCTGGTACCTGGCTGTGCTAGCCATTGCTGATACACTGATGCTTGTCACTGAACTATTCCGGCAGTGGTTGCCCAACTCCCGCATCAACGTCAACTGGTACAATGAGAACCGGGTGGCCTGCGTGCTGGTCAGCTATCTGTCTCTGACGGCGCGTGCTCTCTCCTCATGGACCATAGTCATGTTCACCATAGAGCGCATGGTGTGTGTTATCTGGCCACTGTCGGGTATTCAGAAGATTGCTAACATAACCATGGCCAAAAAAATCATTGCCCTGGAGGTGGTTGTGTGCAGTCTGTTTGGTGTCTACATTCTATGTCTGTCTGTGGTGCGCTCTGTGGGGTTTACCATGGAGTGCACTAGTATTGAGAGTAAGACTGACCTGTACAATATCCTGTCTCTAGTGTGGATACTGTTCAGTACGTTCCTGCCTGTTACTGTTGTCTTTATACTGAATTCTATCACGATACACCGGCTCAGCCAACTCAAACAGAAACGCAGCGACCTCTTTTCACAAAAAAACTATGAGTATGCAATCAACAAGAACAAGATCACTGTGATGCTGCTGACGGTGTCCACATGCTTCGTGGTACTGTCTACACCATACCTCATCCTGTGGATTTATGTGAACCGGCAGACGTCTACAGATGCCGCAGAGTACCACACCGTGCAGGCTGCTCTGGCCATCGTCAGGGTCTTCTACGTGCTCAACTTTGCCATCAACCTGGGCCTGTACAGCATCACAGGCTCCAAGTTCCGGCGACAGCTGGTGATGGTGGTAACGTGTCAGCGGGACGACCTGTCCCCGGAGAGCTCCAGCCTCAGGCGCAGGTCCACGCAGCAGTCGGTGGGCCTCCAGGTCCTGCGCAGGAGAAGCACCCACGGCACCCTGCATGCCGTTGTCTCCATGGCCGCCATACCGGAGCGGCCTGACAGCCAGCCCGACTTCACTACCGTTGTCTCCATGGCCGCCAAACCGGAGCGGCCTGACAGCCAGCCCGACTTCACTACCGTTGTCTCCATGGCCGCCATACCGGAGCGGCCTGACAGCCAGCCCGACTTCACTACCGTTGTCTCCATGGCCGCCATACCGGAGCGGCCTGACAGCCAGCCCGACTTCACTACCGTTGTCTCCATGGCCGCCATACCGGAGCGGCCTGACAAACAGCCCGACGGCACGGTCGTCTCCATGGCTGCCATACCGGAGGGGCCTCAGAAACAGCCCGATGGCATGGTATAGGGGGGATAGTGGGTAGAAAGGACAGCGTAATCTCATACAGCAGTTATATACTCATCTCTAGTCAACATTAGTTGAATTCAAGAATATGGGTGCATTTGACCCCTCAGTCGCGCCTTACTCACAACATTTTTATAAAATATTTTATTGGGTATTTATTGGATAACAAATACAAAAGTAGATCCATCATCCTAGCTTAGTTGCATTGCCTTGCTTCTGCTAGGTCCCATGCATGTCTGTTTGTTAGTGATCAGGGATACTGTGCATTCTTAAGAAGTGTAGTTAAACCATAAGTGAACAGACTATGTATGGCACTGTACACTTTATCCGGTTAGGGTAGGGATATGTGCTGACTGTATGCAGGGGCCAGGGCGGATGCAGTTTTTTGAACAAGCGGGGGGGGGGGGGGGGGCATAATTTCAAAATCCCCCAAAAAAATTCCACCTAGAAAAACAAAAGGGGTGGGCATGCGCCGGGTCTACCCACCCAAAATCCACCTGTGGTATATGGCACTGTGCTGACTGTACATGGCACTGCACACTTTATCCTATTAAGTGGGGACGTGTGTGACTGTAAATGACCCACTCTCCCAGCAGAGGCATCCGACGTTCCGAGCTAGCCTCTGACCATTTTTGCAAGGTTTTCTGGGTACGTTGCCATGGCAACATAGTACATATGTGTAGCGCCCCGACGCTAAAAATGGCGGAATCCAGGCAGAGGTTAGCTCGTCTTTGACGTCGTATGCCTCTGCTGGGAGAGTGGTACATGACCCTGCACACTTTATCCTGTTAAGGTAGGGACATGTGCTGACTCTACATGACCCTCCACACTTTATCAGAGTAGCAGGGCCCAAAACGGGGGGAGGGTCTCCTGTCCCTAGTCCATTGTAAGAAATGTACAGTCAGCTGGACTTGCACGTCCATTAAACAACAGTCAGCTTGAGTCTCCTTTGATAATCCTAGAAAGTTAATCCCTTTCGAGAGTCAGCCTGACCCTTGAGGGTCAGTCAGGCAAGGCAATTCTTCATACCAGAGTCAGCCTGACCTTCAGGCAATGTCCGACTCTGGGATGAGGATCAGTTAGCATGAGCCTTCCTTGTTTGCTACCAGGTGGGCACACAATACAGTATCAAACTCAATGGTAGGATATACAACACCATTCTTGTGGATTTGGAAATTATACATTAAGATTCTGGGATCACCTCTAACATATGTTGGTAAATGTATCTCTATGTTGTTACATACCTAAATGACTGATGGTGTGTGATAGCAGACCCTTGCCTGTTCAGGACAACAGTATTATTTTGTATGGGATTTCTTTACAAGTGTTGGGGAGGCCATATGTATATTCTAAAACATTACCCACCAATGCAAATAAGCAACTAGTCTTACTGTACAGAAGAGAGAAAAGAGATATACCTGACTTTCATTGAGGTCAAAGTCCAGCCTTGCTAGACTCACATCCACATGTGAGTCCAGCTTGGCTCAACTCTCGGTGACCAGAGTCTGGCATTGCTGTACTCGCGCTCTAGGTTAAGTCCAGCATTGTCTGACTTTCTCTCCTAGCAAGGTCCAGCACTGCCTAACTCTCATTGTGATGAAAGTCTGGCAATGCTGGACTCTCGTTTTCATGAAAGTCAGGCAGTGCAGGCCTCTCTGTACAGTCAAAGTCAGCTTGACTTTCACATGGGGGTGCTCTTGGCGACATGGGCTTGACTATGGCATATGAGTCCAGCTGACTTTCCTCTGTGGGGGAGGGGTAAATTGGAATCACTCTTGAAATTGCTGTGCCCCCCCTGATTTGCATGAAATTGAATGAATATAAATAGGAAAACGGGGTACATTTACAAAGTAGAAATTGGAATAAGGGGATATAATCTCAAGGAAACATCTAGAAATATAGCGCCAGGGATGTCAGCTGGGTATTAGTCTTTAGGCGTTGTCCCTGCAAATGATTAGGAATATATAGACTCAAAATGATGCATACTGATGATTTTTTCACTCATTATATATTAAGACTCAGATCTGAATTTCTACTCTACCACCGAACTTTTGGAGGGAAAGACTGGGGTGGGGGGTGTTGAAGGTCTACAGAAACTGTTTAAAGGTGTCGGGCAAGAGCCAGATAATGTCGAGATTAAGGGTGGAGAAGGGCCCTGTAACAGCAAACCCTCTTCTCCAGCAATTTTGAGCCCCATATGAGGCTGTGTCTCATGAGTTTGTAACAATTGAAACGTCTTTGACCGGGTGTAGTCTTTGACCTGTGTAGTCTTTGACCGGTGTAGTCTTTGACCAGCAAGTTTCAAAAGGGCTGAAATGGGGGCTATGTACACAGAAATTCCGGGAAGTTTGTAATATATAGTATTAACATATCCATTAAACTCCCCCCTTCTGTCTACATAGCCCCCATTTCAGCCCTTTTGGAACTTGGATCTGCCCATGGTCAGTGTGCGGCTTATACGCGAGTTTTTGCTATATGGTACAGTACTAAAAGTCACCATAGTCAGATCTTTAATGCAGCTTATAGGATCGCCCCAAAGTCGGGGTGTGGCTAATACACGAGTTAGGCTTATACGCGAGGTTTTACGGTACACAAACTTGTGTCTGAGTTCAACAGAACCTCGAGGTCTTTGCCATGCCCCAAAGACGATATTGGAAAGTGATTGATCAATGTGTTCTAAGGGGGTTTCAGCCTAGACTAGGGAGGCAGAATCTTGACATTTTACCCTGTAAAGAACGGAATGATAGGGAGTGGCATCGATGCCAAACTTGAAGTTTGACCAATACTGAACTAGTTTAGGGTGAATGCCAGCTGCAAATATGGCTGGATAAAGGCAGCCATTATAAATATGATAGCATCTCATTTTATATCATTTTTGTAGTAACAATTCTGTATACTTGGAGACGGTGCCATTGCATTATACCTCTCCGCTGCTCCTTCCCAGCCCCCCCCCCCGTCACCCCTACCCACCTTAGTTACTGACCTCGCTGACCATTCCCGTTTCTGGACACCACCAGGTTGTCGTACACATTGAGCCGTGACCCATAAATGAGGTGGGGGGGGGGGCAGCGGAGGGGTAACAAGGTGCACCTGACCTCCGTCTGCCACACTTGCTGACTTGGCGTTCCGGCTCAACAACCCTGACTTTGCACAACAAATACCACCCTAAATGAATGGTGATGTAAGGATCATAATTTCGTATTAAAATAATTGAAATGTAAATTTCATTTTAAAGGCATGTACTTCCGGTGAATCTTATCTACATGATGTCTGAACAAATAGATGATATCTATTTGCAAAGTATGTATAAAATGCAAATCCCTAAAGTGTTAGTACAGAAAAAGCTCCCCATTCAATTCAGTGCTATAACAGAGAATTTACCCCTTTTTTGCCACAAAACACTGAATATCACCAACAACTTAATTGAAATGTGAACTTTTGAAAACATGTCCAGATAGCTATACATGTTGTGCACACAATGATCATAATGAAAATCTCAAAATGAGTTTGTATCAATGTGCAATTTGACCACTTAGATGACCAAACCACCTAGATCCAGGATCAGACCTCAGTGACTAGTAAAGAAGGTGCCATTCTCTATAAAGATACAACACTATAAAGACCAATGGCACCGTCTAAAAAGATACAACACTATAAAGACCAATGGCACCGTCTAAAAATTCACTATTTCTAATAAAGCTTTGCATCTAATGATGATAGACATTCATTTAAAGTATATACATCCACATTTTCAGGGTCTAGCAACATAGCGAAGAGATCACATAGCATCTCCAATGCCTGATATAAATGAATTAGGGTAAATTACGGTAAATTCCTGCGTAGATCCCGCATCTCGCATATATAACCCACACCTGACTTTGAGAGAACCTGCACCAATTTTAGTACTTTACTATATTGGCAAAAATCCTTGTATCACCCGAAACTAGACTTCGGGAATTTTGTAGAGCCCGCACTGAGGGTTTGGTTCACGTATAACCTGCGGGTTACACACATGAATTTACGGTAGTTTAAGGGAATGGAAATAGAATACAACTGTTTGCTGCAAACTACCAGTTAGTCAACCCAAGTTGATCGTCATGAGTGAAGCCACTCATGTAGCCAAAATGATAAACATTCTTTATTTCAATTGGCTTTTTGACAACAAAAATGGGTTATATAAATATTGAGAATTTTTTCTTCATTTGATATACCATATTTGTACAACTATTAATACTCCCTAATAGGAGATGTTGTGCAATAAAAATGTCCAAAACTCAACTCATCTCACTCTTGATATCGCTCCATTTAATCGAAACAAATGTTTAAAGCTGCTACTCACTTCTGCCTATTGAGCCCAAAAAGGATACTATACAAGAGCATAAATGCATGGTATGGTCACCAAGGTATGCCTAGGGAGAGATTTGAGCTTAGGTCCTTTGTATCATGAATCTACTGTGCTAACCAGGCAGGGTATGGTCGGACAAAGTAGGGCACCGCAAGGCAGGGCAAGGTACATGTTAGGTACTTAGCTCAGAGCGAGGCAATTAAGTGCCTCTCCATGAGTCTCCTCAGTTTTAACCATGTCGCCATGTCGATTTTTAGCAAAAGGGCCGTGTTGTTATGTCGATTTTTACTATTATAGAATAGACTGAGGTCTTATAAAGATGCCTGTGTCCGTCGATTTTTAAAAGAGCCGTGTCGCCCGTGTCGATTTTTAAAAGGGCCGTGTCGCCCGTGTCGATTTTTAACCCATATAGAGGCACAATTAAGGGTCAAGCAGAATGAAAAGCATGGTGTGAATGAAAGTAGGAATCTAAGCCTATAAATATATCCCTTCCTACACTATTTTTATGACTAATATGTGACTAATTTATATAGTCTCTGATTATGCGGGTCCAAATATGTAGCCTTATTTTATTAACGTATACATAGTCACTACTGACTACGGGTATAATTATCAGTGTACATATATACATAAATGTACATATTCTTCTTCTTTTATTTATCCGGGCACTCAGCTCCACTCCGTGTCTTACTCTACATTATATACGGTAAAAGAAATGAACAAATATACAACTTCACATAGATAACCCAGTGGACAAAAAGCGTATTTGAACGTTTGGAAACGTTCCCATGTATAACGTTATTTTACGTTGTATGTAAAACGTTATTTTACGCTCTTATATGATTGTCCATACAAACGTTTGTATTCAAAACGTTATTTAAGGACACACTAGGGACTATTTTTTTTACAAACAGTGGTCTTAACTTTTCAGGGACCATATACTGCAATTAATTCAATTAGTTTAGAAATGATCTGAAGAATACCTTTAATTGTGACATTGTGACGCCCCCCCGACTATCTAAAACCCCTAAAAACGTGAAATAGCTTTGTAATAACGTTATACATCTAAACGTTTCTACAAAACGTTAATATAACGTTATTTTGAGTCAACGTTTTAACGTCAGATAACGTCATATTTCCGTCATTCCCAAACGTTTTTCAAACCTTCAGAAAACGTTATTGTAACGTCAAATAACGTTTTTTTGTTAGCTGGGAATGTAACGGGTATGTGTACTGTAAGATATAACTTTAGGCCATCTTATTTGAGAACTTGGATTACAGGCTTTTTCAGTAAATATCTTGGGCGGAGGAGGGGGGGGGGCAAAAAAAGTAAAGAAGCTGCCCTCCCAAACTGTCCCAGCGGCCAGAGCCAAAAAAACCCTGGGGAAATCCCTCTTTTGGGCCATCAAATGCAGGAGTGCCAGTACTAAGAAATATCTCCAATTTGAAAGGCCTGATATTGAGTGTCTGTTGATGATTAAAGTGTACTTTTTTTTTGCAATATGCCAAAAAGACCATTGGCAGATCCGTAATTCAAGTTTCAGAATAAAATGGCCAACTGACTATTTTGGTCTCTGTGTTACACTGCAGTGTAATGCGGACTGCACAGTGTATATAATGTGATGAAATTGATATTTAATGTGCAACGCGGCATCATTCGAATATAACAAAATATAGGGAAAGCTGTTTCACATATACATGGGGGGACGTGGTACATTATCGGTTGACTCCAATAATTCTATAAAGACACATGAAATAAAAGTAGGTCCAATTTTGACATATATATACCTTTTATGTTACTTATTCTTCATATAAGGCCACTCCAAATAATATACTCGTTTCTCATCACCACGCGCAACACCAAAATCTCCTTTCTGAGATTTCCCTCTTTTTTTTTGCAAATTGTAATGGAAAAAACAAATATGAGCATATTTGGTATCAAATTAAAGCTTATGGTGTAGCAAATGAAATGGGCTGGAGGAAACCTGCATATTTACAATTTTCGCAGATCCTTAATCTCTGAATCGCTAGAACGTGAATTTGCACCCCGTCATATTTCTCATGGCTTAATGACGAGAAACGAGTATATCATTTGGAGTGGCCTAATCACTATGTATGCATGTTGTGGGATTGTTGTGGAATAGTACCTCATCAGGTCCTGGCAACTCCTTGAATTGACCATGCTAGTGATTTTTGAATTCGTAGTCAAATTTCACCCTGACTCCCCTCCTTGCCTCCTCCATACAGTCATGAAGCCATTGTGGAAAATCACCCTGCTCTTTAAATCAAATAAAAGACATTTTTGTAATGGATAATTCAGATATTTGCCTTCATTTTTCAGTTGTAAGACTATCAGAAATGGAAGGGGAACCATATATTTCAACAATTTAGTATTTCAAATTATCTCCCAATAACTTTAAAGTTGTTTACCAAAATCCTGGAGTAGAAAGAAATTGAGGTGAATAGATTCTCTATTTTCAGAAGAAAGCAAATGTGATTGTTGTGCCAAATTTGTGACTGAAACAAGTGGCACGAAGGGAAAAGTGTTATTTGTAAACAAATGTGGAGACTTTAAAGCATGAAAACTTTATATTTTTACAAGATTTTTTTCGCCAAATTGGCCCTTCTAAGAGAATTTTATTACTGGACATCGATTCTCTCTCTTTTTAGCTCTATAGTGATCGATGCCCATTTTTATACTTCAGACCAGTGGCAGGGACCGGGTAAAGCACCAGGTGGCACCATGGTGTGAGGGTCTATGAATGCTGTACAGAGGGAGTTCCCCATGGACATGGGAGACCC
This sequence comes from Harmothoe impar, assembly GCA_947462335.1. Taxonomy (NCBI): domain Eukaryota; kingdom Metazoa; phylum Annelida; class Polychaeta; order Phyllodocida; family Polynoidae; genus Harmothoe; species Harmothoe impar. Next base: position 33,869,238 of record OX381718.1, read on the forward strand.
CCTCACTTTGGCCCACACTGTGAGCCTCATTTTGGGAGTTGTGTGATGTCATGTGATCCATTTGGAAGAAAAAAGATGGCCAATAAGGAGAGACCAAAGGTTACCACAGTTTTGTAAGTTATCTGGCCACTGTGATTTAATAACATAATGGCACCATTTAAACACTGCAAATTGACATCAAATATTGAATCACCAAAATTCACTGCACCATAGGGGTAATTCTACATTACATGCTATTGCATTTCTTCAATTTTTAGGTTTTTTGGTTAAAGCACCTGAAAGCACCAGGACATCTAAATGTTGGTGTCTAACTAGCTATCTATAGCTCCTTATACACTGATTTGCCACCTGTAAGCTCTAGGATAGTACCACATTGTTACATAATAGCATATATGGTAAACTATACTTAGATGATTGGCCCTATTCAAAGATTTTGATACATTGTACCATTATGACCATCCCTCCTCCATGAAATGCCCATCACATTCCGGAGGGACTGCTGTATGATGCATTTCAGCAGCACTTCAGCAGCACGAGGCCAAAGCGGGCCCCGAAGAGACAGGGTAATGCCTCTGACTCTTCGAAGCGACCGCGGACCGAGAGTACGGAGAGACCCACGGTACTGGAGAAGGTAGCGCCCGAACACCAAGGGCCTACCTTCACTTCCAGGAAGACAGACTGGAAGTCTGGTCCCTCAACTGGACCGACTCCAGCACAGCCAGACCCGAGAGAGAATCCGGACGTAGGGGAGGGGGAGACCTTTGACGAGGCCTTCCCGGCACCGAAACTTATCCCAGGGCAAATGACGCAATTGGGAAAAGTAAAGAAGGGCAGGGGCTCCACACAGCCAAAGCCCCAGCCACCTTCGGAGCCCACTCTGGAGCAGATTCCCGAAGGCACCCTAGTGTTAGAGCGAAGGGCGCCAATGCACTTTCCTCTGGCCGATCTCAAATCATTTGAAGCCGCGCAGGAAATGTTGAATAGCTGGCAGGATAATTTCCACCACCTGTTGGCTTCCCTGTGCATGGATGTAACGAACTTATCGTTAAATTGCATCCAGCATTTGCACCGAGCTGAATCTGACATACAATAAGAGGCAGCTCGGGCCAGCGTTCAGGAGGAGACCGACAAGGCTCTAGAAGAACAGGAGAAAGCCAGAACTGATAAAAAATGGCAAAAGAGGGAGACTAAGAGAGTCCAGAAGAAACTTGCTGAGGAACCTCAGAAGTTTGAGTCTTGCTTAGGACACGAGATGTCCGAATGGGATGGATCCAGGTTGATCATAGAAACCTGGCTCCAGGAGCTGGATGACAATGCGGACAAGGAGTGTGAGTCAGAGGATGAGGGCAAACATGAGCATGAACATGAGCCCGATTCCAGTTCGAGTTCGGACGCTGATTAGGATTACCCTATGAAACGTCTACCTGTTGGGGCGGGATATACCTTAGTGATATTCTGCCCCTCGTTGCTGTACTCCGAAGCGGAGTACTCGGAGCTGGACAGAAGAGGAGCAGCAGGCCAGGTTTGCAAGGACTTGGTCTGCATGGACACACCACTGACGGAGCGGGACAGGAGATACGGACGGAAGCAGCGCCTCGGAAGGAAAAACACACTAAGGACTAGGTCTGGAGACCGATATTTTTTTAATCAGGACCGAGTGCTCCTATAAACTGTTTGGATACCGCCTGGAGGCAAAACAGTTGTTTTTTTTCTACGTTACCTTATACTCCCGAGGAGGGTTAATGAACTTTTCTGATCCGGGTAGTAGGGACTGAATACAAAGTAGGTCCTGAACCCCAGGCGAAATGTACCATCACAAGAACCGAGGACGACCGGATCGTCGCTGGAGACTATGTATGCTATTTTAAAATATTACTATATGTTAAAACAAAAGTTAAAGTTAAAACCAAGTGATAGTGTTTACCACTTCTAGTAATATTTTTATATTAATACTACGGGTTGTAATTAAAGCCCGGGGTCCTGGAGGGACGAAACTTTTTTTTTTTTTTGTGATACCATTTTTCAAGTGTTCGAATACTCAGGTGTACATAATATTAGTATATATATATGTGTTAATTCTATTTATCCAAGGGAGTAGAGTGTAATGTCTATTGCAGTCACTATATATACTTGTGTGTAACAGAACTACCATATTTCTAAAGTGTTACTATATTAGAGCCCCTAAGGTGGTATTGTAAGATAATGCCAGTTTGAAGTGTTTTCGAACTTTAACCTTAATCATTTACCTCCCGGTTATTATCCCGGGGTAGTATAGGGGCTAGGGTAATAAGGGTTTATATGACGGGTTCTGTTGGATGCTGCGTTGCGAACTCAGTCCGAACCCTTCAGCCTGATGGCAGGTTGTGGCACCTGTCTCTGGCTTGGGGTATGGACAGAGGTCGCTATAGACTTCCGGTCTGCATGTGCGTGCGCAGGCTGGTCGCCTATATATAGCCAGCATCCAATGGGACTCGTCGGTCACTCTGGATCCGTACTGGACAGAGGCCCTGCGATCGTATCGGCTACGAGCCTACTGACCCGCTGCGAACTCTATAGGGAGTTCGCACTGATATAGCTTTGCCTGTCTAGGTTACTGAATAAACCTTTGATTCGCAACCTGTACACTTGATCCGAACTGTGGCGACCTTGTTCTTTACTTAATAATCTACCAGTATTATAAAGGACAAAGTCTCGTTTATTACATTCGTTTACTGGTAGAATCTAAGATAAAAGAGCAGTTGTCTACAAAAGGTAAAATAGTTTGTTTATAAATAATAATTGCTGTGTATTCATCTATCATATGCCTTAATATAGCCAATTTAAATATGTCATTTGTTATTTTTCTATTAATGTCCTCAGTGAGGTTTTGTTAACTCTAAGTCTAAAGTAACACCTAAGTATTTGTATGTAGATACTTCTTGGAGAGATTGGTTACCAATTTTAAGAGTTAAATTAGGAGCTAAATTAATCTTCTGTGTTGAGGCAAACCACATACATTGCGTATTTTTAACATTTATAATCATGCTATTGTCATTACACCAGCTTGAGATACAATTGAGATCCATTTGAACTGCCCTCTCTGCCAACCTTTAATTTTGATCATTATTGAATAGAACAACATCATAAGCATACATAAGTATTTTTGAGTTAGTTACACAATCTGGTAGATCATTAATAAATAGAATAAATAGCAAAGGACCTAAAACAGAGCCTTGAGGTACTCCAAAGTTTACAGGTTTTTTGCCTGAAATGATATTTTCTACCTTAGTTGTCTGTACTCTATTGGAGAGATAGGACTCCATCCATAAAATAAAGTTACAATTTAAACCAACATTTGACAATTTGCATAACAGTAACCCATGGTGTATGCTATCAAATGCTTTGCGCATATCAATTTATGTTACAGCTGTATAGTGGCCAATATCTCTGTTTCTGAATAGGGCATTTACCAACTCAAAAACAGCTTCACCAGTACTTCTATTTTCCCTATATCCAAATTGACAATTATTCAAGATATCATTTACTTCAAGATGGTTCATGAAGTATGCATGTGCTAACTTGCATTTTCCCTATTAGCAGTAATATACTTATTGGCCTAAGATTTGACACTGAAGGTTCATCACCAGGCTTAGGGAGTGGAGTTATATATGCTGTAGACCACTCATCAGGAAAATCACATGTATCAAAAGAAAGTTGAAACATATGCATTATAGTTGCGGCATACTACATCTAAATGCATCTTTGAGAATATTTGAAGTTACAAATGTTACACCAGATGGCTTACTTATGTCTATAACTTTTACAATTTAGTTTACGTCAGCAAACTCAATAGTAACACCCAGTTGTTCACCAATATATGTATCAGGATCAGGCTTGGCATACACAGTTTGATTCTGATCTAAACCATCTTATACTTTCTCCTCAAAGAGTTTCTCACCTACTGAAGCAAAGCAATAATTTATGTAATCAGGTGTTTGATCATGTTCAATAAATTGGTTAGTGCTCTCATCACATAGCCTTTGCATTTTGACATCATCTTTAGGCTTAAGTAAACTATTAATAGTTTGCCAACATTTCTTTGCATTACCTCGGGTTTCTTGTAATTTCTCTTGAAACATATTTGATTTTGATTTTTTTATGCCGAAGTGGTGGCGTAGCCACCTGGTGGTGCCGCCAGGCACCACCAGAACGAGGTATATGATGTTTGCACTTTGCCAAAAGTCAGAACGGGTGCCGCCATCTTGGATTGTGCCGTCATCTTGGAATAAGGTGTCACAACACAAATTTATGCTATGTGATAACAATAATATAAATCAACCTTTGATAGTTCCTGAGGTTGATTATAATCATACATACCCCCCCTCATATGGACGCAAGGAATTCGATGGTTCTGTCAGTTTGTTGCATATATAGCTGGTTGCCTAGCAACCGCTATTCTAATTGTTTATCTGCCTAGCAACACACATTTCCATGGTCCTGAGGTTGATTATAATCATACATACCCCCCCTAATATGGATGCAAGGAACTCAATGGTTCTGTTGGTTTGTTGCATATATAGCTGGTTGCCTAGCAACGGCTATTCTAATTGTTTATCTTCCTAGCAACACATATTTCCATGGTCCTGAGCTTGATTATAATTATACCTACCCCCCCTAATATGGATGCAATGAATTCAATGGTTCTATCGGTTTGTTGCTAATACAGCTGGTTGCCTAGCAAGGGCTATTCTAATTGTTCATCTGCCTAGCAACACACATTTCCATGGTCCTGAAGTTGATTATAATTATAGCTACCCCCCTAATATGGATGCAAGGAATTCAATGGTTCTATTGGTTTGTTGCTTATACAGCTGGTTGCCTAGCAACAGCTATTCTAATTGTTTATCTGCCTAGCAACACACATTTCCATGGTCCTGAAGTTGATTATAATCATACCTACCCCCCCTAATATGGACACAGGGAATTCAATGGTTTTATTGGTTTGTTGCCAATACAGCTGGTTGCCTAGGAACGGCTATTCTAATTGTTTATCTGCCTAGCAACACACATTTCCATGGTCCTGAAGTTGATTATAATCATACCTACCCCCCCTAATATGGACTTAGGGAATTCAATGTTTCTATCGGTTTGTTGCTAATACAGCTGGTTGCCTTGCAACGGCTATTCTAATTGTTTATCTGCCTAGCAACACACATTTCCATGGTCCTGAAGTTGATTTTAATCATACCTGCCCCCCTAATATGGACACAAGGAGTTCAATGGTTCTATCGGTTTGTTGCTAATACAGCTGGTTGTCTAGTAACAGCTATTCTAATTGTTGATCTGCCTAGCAACACACATTTCCATGGTCCTAAGATTGATTATAATCATACCTCCCCCGCCTAATATGGACCCAAGGAATTCAATGGTTCTATTGGTTTTTGCTAATACAGCTGGTTGCCTAGCAACACACATTTCCATGGTCCTGAGGTTGATTATAATCATACCTCCCCCCCCCTAATATGGACCAAGAAATTCAATGGTTCTATCCGTTTGTTGCTAATACAGCTGGTTGCCTAGCAACGGCTGTTGTAATTGTTTATCTGCCTAGCAACACACATTTCCATGGTCCAGAGGTTGATTATAAACAAACCTACCCCCTAATATGGACCCAAGGAATCCAATGGTTCTATTAGTTTGTTGCTAATCCAGCTGGTTGCCTAGCAACATCTATTGTAATTGTTATCTGCCTAGCAACACACATTACCGCGTATAAAAATGCCTGAGGCATTTTTTTACGCGGCAACAACCGCAATTCTTGTTATTGGCTATTGTAATTAACTGTCTTAGAGTCCTAGCTTCATCCAGGTATTTGGGATAATTAGTATATATGTAATGAATTAGGTTATCCCTTCTTAAATTGATTAAATCCAAAATTTCATTATTAAATAAATAGCGGTTTAAAACTATATCTATTTAAGAGTAATACCAATGTTAACTAAGGGAGTGGGCTATGTCTGTATAACGTGTTATCTAATTATTGTATTTACATTACATCTTGTGTTCAAATTTTCCAAATTGTAATTTTGACCCAAAATATGAATTCCATCTTGGCAGCCATCTTGGAATTTTGCAAATTGTAATTTCGATCCAAAATATGGATTCTACACCCTCCATAACCCTAAAATCCATGTATTACACAAGAAAATCAGACAATCTTGAGTTTCTGGTGGCCATCTTGGCAGCCATCTTGGAATTTCCCAAATTGTAATTTTGACCCAAAATATGGATTCTACACCCTAGGAAACCCTAAAATCCATGTATTACACAAGAAAATCAGACAATCTTGAATTTTTGGCGGCCATCTTGGCAGCCATCTTGGAATTTCCCAAATTGTAATTTTGACCCAAAATATGGATTCTACACCCTAGATAACCCTAAAATCCATGTATCACACAAGGAAATCAGACAATCTTGAGATTTTGGCGGCCATCTTGGAATTTTCCTAATTGTAATTTTGACCCAAAATATGGATTCTACATCCTAGATAACCCTATAATCCATGTATTACACAAGGAAATCAGACAATCTTGAGTTTTTGGCGGCCATCTTGGAATTTTCCTAATTGTAATTTTGATCCAAAATATGGATTTTACACCCTAGGTTACCCTAAAATCGATGTATTGCACAAGGAAATCAGAGAATCTTGAGTTTTTGGCAGCCATCTTGGCAGCCATCTTGGAATTTTCCTAATTGTAATTTTGGTCCAAACCAGCCCCTTCGGGGCCGGGATGGTGGGTTGCAACTATGGGGCCATCACACATAAATGACGCTGTGCGGAGGGGAGGACCCTCCCAGCCGCCCATAAATGGCTATATAGAAAACATAACTAAATGGGGGAGCGGTCAGAAATGGTAAAAAAAAGATAGCATGACGTAATTTATTGACGGCCCCCTCCCCCTTTTCTTTTTATTCATTTGGAAAATGTTGATCCACCATGCAGTGAGAAGGGCGCACAGTGCGATTTGGGCATCTGAGCTGATAACTAGGGCTAGGCTTTTTTATTTTATCCTAAGCTAGGCTTTTTTTTAAATCCTAAAACTCCTAAAGGTTAAATAAATGGCCCTAGCTAGTCTTTTAGTAAAAAAATATATTTCTGTACGTCAGTTTAGGTGACACAAACTTGCATCAGTCATTCTTAGGGGTTAATATCTGTCTAGACCTATATAATAAATTAATGACCTCTACTGAGGCTGTAGTCCTAGATCTAGTCTACTCCAACCTGACTTCAAAACATATTTCCTGCTGTAGGGTTTTGATATGCCCCCTCCTCCCACATGCACCTAGCGACATGGCCCAGAGCCAGACTCCCTGAAAAATGTCCATATCAGCCTGTCGATTTTAGGGTGGCAGTAGGCTAAATTGAATTGAAATCTCAGCATCTCCAGGGGATGGGGGGGCAGTGCAAATTTTGTTGGCACCTCCGGCTAAGGGGTGGGAAATATTGGGGGTGGGGGGGGGGGGGGCGTTTCTGACTACTGATAGGGCTCTAATAGTAATAGGCCTAGGCTAGGCCTATAGGCCTACACCTCACTATTTAAAAGTAGTCTTTGCCTTGAAGTTGAAGACAATGTGGTTATAGGCCTACACCTGCTTTAAAATGTCACCATGGGTAGGCCTATCCGACACATACTAAGCCTGCACTGGACTCCGCGCCTTGCACACACCCTTGGCCTCATCTTAGAGAGATAAGCGCGGCAAAGTTGATAGTGTCTTGGTGACCCCATATCTGACGCAGCATGGTCGTTATGGTCACAGCGCCTATACTGTTACGGGACAACATACCATGGTAACGTACGTAACCATGGCCCGCACAGACAACGTCACAATTGAGATTGAGGCCAGATTGAGGCAGGCAAGACCCTTTTAAAAGAGTAGCTAGTTAGATGGTAATCGTACTACAATTAAAATCGTTTAGATCTACACACAGGGTCAAGCCAAGGGGAAGGATGGCCTTGCAATAGTCTGACGTATCTACTTTTTGCACCACATCATCACGGGCGCCTCATCACGTGCTTTCTCTTGGCCATCATTTCCCACAGTTTCGAAGTTTTATTTATCAAAATAGAGAATCTATAGATCATATTATATGATGATTAATTACATTTTGATACTTTAAAGTAAGAACCTTCATTGTAAAGGATACTCATGGTTCTGACATTAGAATATACGAGAATGTGACCAAGTTTTAGTTCACGTGGGAAAAAAATGACGTGGCATTTTTGTTAATAGTCTAACCATAGTGGCTTTCCATAATGTTCATCCCCATTGGTATTTTTTTTTTTTTTTTTTCCCCCACGCTAACCATTAAATTAATGGTGTCCCTCGCTTAGCGGAACCTATAATGGTACTTATAAAAAGGTAAGGAAAAATGCCATCGCAAGTTTTAGTTCACGTTTTAATCAAGGGTGGAGTGCAGGACTTGTGGGGCTATGCTGGTCCGCCGCATATCCAGCGTAGGACGTGGTTGCTAATTATCAAAACCTATTTTCTAAACTTTAATCTCTCGGCATCAGAGAATAAGTTTTGTCTTGGTCAACTGTATTACACAGATGTCCATATCATACTACACACTGAAGACACGTAAAGGAGCCAGTGAAAAGGATATGATTTATGAAAAAATAAATGAGAAATTTATGTCAAACTCGCAGCTCAAATCAACGTCCGTTTCGGCACTTCCGGGGACAGCTTCCGGCGATCGGACCTTCTTTGAAATATAGAGTCTAAATATGGATACTACACCCTAGATAACCCTAAAATCCACGTATTACACAAGGAAATCAGAGAATCTTGAGTTTTTGGCGGCCATCTTGGATTTTTCCAAATTGTATTTTTGATTTCTACACCCTAGATATTAAAGTAGTATGAAATCAGACAATCTTAAGTTTTTGGCACCCGCCTTTTTTGAATAGTCTAGGTTACAGTTAGTAGGCCTACATTGATAAAATTGCCTATAGCACCCCCCCCTTTTTTTTTCAATAGTCTGGGCTACATTAGTAGGCCTACATTGATAAAATTGCCTAGAGCACCCTCTCCCCTTTTTTTCAATAGTCTAGACTACAGTAGGCCTAGGTGGTCATTATTCACCCAGACCCCTCTACATGTTACCTGTATCGACCCTGGGTGAAAACGCCCCTTTTTTAAAGTGCATATATATATATATATATATATATATATAATATATATATATATATATATATATATATATATATATATATATATATATGTAAAAAAATGGCCCTACAAATATTTTAACGAATAGATAAGTGAAGTCGAACTTTTACCTTTATGATAAAAAAAAAAAAGAAAAAAGAAATATTGAGTTTCAAAGAAATTATACCAAAAAATGTCTTTTCTTCTGTAACTCGGTAAATAATGGCCCTACAGAGCTGAAACTCTGCCTGTAGACTCCTCGTGTAAAAACACCTCCTTTTAAGGGCCGCAATGCAGCACCACCAAACAACCTGACGATAACCAGTGCAACACAGCAGGCGTGACAAACATGGGCAAATACTTTTTTCAAAAATTTTACATTTAACTCTATATCGACTGCATAGTGACATACTTGTCTACTGGGAGAGTGTGCCATGTCAGTCTAAAGTTAAATTTCTCTGTAATGAGTCTTTTCGAATAATCTGATAAAATTGCCTATAGCACTGCCCCCCCCCCCCCTAATTTTTGAATAATTTCGGCTACAGTTAGTAGGCCTACATTGATAAAATTGCCTAGCACTGCCCCCTCCTTTTTTCAATAATCTCGGCTACAGTTAGTAGGCCTACATTGATAGGTGTAGTACTGAGGACTACAATCGTATAGTGCTGAGGACTACAGTCATAGTGCTGAGGACTACAGTCATAGTGCTGAGGACTACAGATGTACTCTGGTAGTGCTGAGGACTACGGGTGTAGTGCTGAGGACTACAGGTGTAGTGCTGAGCACTACAGTACACCACATATATAGTGCTGAGGACTACGCATTTAGTCCCCAGCACTATGCAGTGCTATTCAGTACCTTTAGAATGCGGAGGTGTAGGCCCTTTATGATATGATAGGGGCCTATAGTAGTTGTATACTAATTTGTAGTGCTGGGGACTACGTTTGTAGTGCTCAGCACTACAACCGTAGTCCCCAGCACTACAAGCATAGTCCCCAGCACTACAAATGTAGTCCTCAGCACTACCCCGTCATATTCCTTGGGTAAGGGGGGGGGGGGGGGGTAGCATGCAGCAATAGCAATAGGAGTAGGCCTAGACCTAGAGAATTCATCCCCCCCCCTCCAATGCCCCTACTCCGCACGGCAGGCGAGCGACGCGTAGCGGGTGGCGGCGCGGTAGTCCTCAGCACTACAGTGGCCGCAGCAATCGGTCTGCTGCGTCCGGCAGCAACACGTGACGTCAGCGTTTGTCTGGCGCTACCCAAAGAGTATGAGACAATGCACTCTGGTTATTCTGCGACTAGAGATTGACTGGCACAAATCGCGTTACTTATACAAGACGGGCCAGCTTGCATACGGGTGTAGCCTCTTACCAACTTTTGGCTCTTTGACGTTCCTCGAAAATCGCGATCTACCACAGATTGTGAAAAAGATGGGAAAAAGGCCATACTTTGCACCAACATATTAATAACATTGATGAAGAATGTTTTGAAAAAAACAGTGACATATATTGTGAACATTTTTTGTATAGAATACAACTGAAAAAGAATCAAAGTGTTAGGCCTACAGTAATGATATCATGTCCAAAATTAGCTTCTCCAAAGGTTCACTTTTTTTTGGGAGAGGGGGTCGTCCATAAATGATGTCACGCCTTAGGGGGGGAGGGGGGGTCAGAAATTTGTGACAAAACGTGACAAGGGGGGGGGAGGGGGGGTAGGTAAGTGCATGATGTCACGTTTCCAAAAAAAAAAGTTTACAGTTTTATGTGATAGACTGCAGCTTAACCAGTGTAACCCCAGAAGTCTGTCTCTGGTCTTATAGATTGAATACATGTGTAATAATAGTAAAGGTTTCCAATCAGGGATGTTGGATTTTCTCTATGGAAGGCAATTAAGGATGAAGAAAAGAGCAGAAAAACAGAAAAGCACTTGTTTGGTATATGACTGAAAGCCTGAAAGACTGTATATTACACCATGTGTACACCTTACTGCCTCGTTTATGGCTGTGCCTCACGACCTTGGGACAATGTTTTGTCTCTGATCGGGTGCCGTCTCTGACCGGGTGCCGTCTCTGACCGGGTGCCGTCTCTGACTGGGTGTCAGAAAAAGGTGTTTTAAAAAGAATTATACATATATATGTAAGGATTTGGAAAAACGTTATGGCGGTTGTTATATAATCATATATAGTTATAATTATAATTAGCTTCCTGCTGTTAGGTTTTTGACCTCATCAAGCCAAGCCGGTCAGAGACGGCACCCGGTCAGAGACGGCACCTGGTCAGAGACGGCACCTGGTCAGAGACACAAACATTGTCCCAAGGTCGTGAGACACAGCCTTATGATAATCATGACACAATGCATATTCCAAGATGGAAAGGCATATGAATCACTGCACAACCTTGCTAACCATACCATTGCAATAATACCTCACGTTGGATTTCATTATGGGTCAGTGGTGGGGTGGGGGGAAGACTACCCCAGGGCACTTTTTCAAGAGAGGTGGTTATTCAAGGTCCTGTTTTAGCACTAAGCCCAGTCAGCATTGGTCCCTGGGGCCCATACATGTTTTACTTGGGCCAGCTGGGCTTGCCCATATCTGGGTTATGGTCCTTTTCGTCCAGGGCTACCAGTGGGAGCCCAGATGTGTCAGCCCACGAAAGCCTTTTTTTTCATAAATACATTGTAAATATCTCTGAACATGCTGACATCTGATTTCCCTCAAGAAATTAGCATTTGTTGTACATTTTTATAGTGTGTGCTAAATCTGTGCTAGGGCTGGGCACTTTGAATCAGGCCTGACGTATCTGGGCTCCCACTGGTAGCCCTGGACAAAAAGGACCAAAACCCAGGGTGGGCAAATCAGCTTGCCCAGGTAAAAACACATATGGGCCCCATTAAGCAATGTTGACTGGGAGGCTACCTCATTTTGATAACTTGGATTGTGGGCCTTAGGTTTGGCGTTCTTTTAATATATTCCTGATGCTTATACAAGACCAGTACTGTTAAATATAGGTACCTGATTGCGATGGTACTGTATAAGAAAGATGAGAATGAGGAGCGCCTATAAATCTCACTCTGGGCTGAGTATGACTACCGTAAATTCCTGTGTACAACCCATATCTCATGTATAACCGGCACCTTGACTTTGGGAGAACCATATATCCTACACCAGAGGTCTGGAAATTACTATTTTAGTATTGTAGCCTACTATACTGCCAAAGCCCCTCATATTACCCACACCTAGACTTTGATAATTTTGTAGATCCCGCACTGCAGTGGCTTGTACTGAGTTGTGCGAGAGTTTTTTCAAGTATATACTACAGTACTAAATTCACCATAATTAGATACCCTGTGCAGCTTATAGGATTCCTCAAAGTTAGGGGTGTGTTATACGTTATAGTTAGGCTTATAGGCACACTAGAATATACAGTATTGGGTACATTATCATTGTACTATACTTACAAATACCTCTCATCTAAGCTGCACCCCAAGTGAATCCTCCTTTTAATGACTTCACAAGGTTTTATGATAAATCAAACAAAAATTTAAAAAAGGAAGCAAATTTCCTTTTTTTTTGGGGGGGGGGGGACCTCCAAATTCGTTGATTTTATACAAAATAATGAAGGTGGGTCTGTTTGTGAACTTTCTGTGTTATGAATTATTAATTATATTCTTTCTTCTCTTTTTAGAAGTGTTTGCTGATATCAAGTACATATATTTCCTCATGGTACCGGGGTATTGTATTCATTAAAGAGCAAGGGGGGGGGGGGGTAGCTGATTGTGTGACGTCACGCCTAGAGGGGGGGTTAAGCAAAACGTGACAAAACGTGACATGGGGGGGAGGGGGGGTCCAAAAAGGCCCAAAAAAGCGTGACATCATTTATGGACGGCCCCGAATCTCAGTTTTTTTCAGTTTTTCAAAGAAATCTCTTATTTTAGGTGATAAAACTTCCTTTTTCCCCATTTTTTTGACACATACAGATTCCTGAGGTGTTGTGCAAAAGAATGATATAGCTCAAATAGTTGACAGGATATTTCATCAAGGTGTAATAGATCAGCGAAAAGACGTCTGCACGAAAAAATAGGGTGACTATATATATAAGAGTGGGCTTGACCTAGTTTCACAGCGTTACAGAGAACATAGCCCACTCCAATTACTCATTATCATAATCTTTAAATTTAAATATCCTGAGGGGCACATTTCATCCAAATAGTTTGTAATCACATTAATGATAAATTCCCATTTTTTCCCCATATCCTCAAGATTATAAAAATAATCCCAGTCTGAAAAAAGTAGTTGCTCAGCTAAATCATTAAAGTTATAATTTCTATAAGTTTTACCAATGGTAGTCCTTGTAACAAACTCTAACTAACAATTTTATTGACACCGTATACCGGTAAACCAAGTGTTACTCTTTCAAGCAAAGGACTTATAGAGACAATGCCATAATGAATAACTACATGATTAAGGTGTACATCTCGAGGTGGTACCCAACACTATGGCGTTTGACACCAAAATAGTTTTTTTCTGCCGAAGTGGTGGCAGAAGTCAGATTAAGATTACATTATTAAGATTATTAAGATTAAGATTGTGATAACAATGGACAACAATAATATCAATCAATATTGAGGCCAGAGGTTGATTATAAACCTGCTCCCCCATGAAATGGACCCAATAATTTCAATGGTTCTATTGGTTTATGTTAATACAGCTGGTTGCCTAACAACAGCTATTCTAATTATTTATCTGCCTAGCAACAGAGATGTCCATGGTCCTGAGGTTGATTTAAATCATACCTACCTCCCCTGAAATGGACCCAAGAAATTCAATGGTTCTATTGGTTTGTTGTTAATACAGCTGGTTGCCTAGCAACAGCTATTCTAATTATATATCTGCCTAGCAACACACATTTCCATGGTCCTGAGGCTGATTAAGATTATACCTACCCTCCCTAAATTGGACCTAAGGAATTCAATAACTATTGGTTAATTTGTTGCTAATACAGCTGGTTGCCTAGTAACATATATTCTAGTTGTTTATCTGCATAGCATAGCAACAGGTTAATTAATTAAAACAGTAGGACAGAGTTGTGATGTCACACTTCGGCGCACTGACGTCATGCAGTGCCTGAGGCATTTTTTTATGTGGCAACAACCGCAATTCTTGTTAATTTGTATATTCCCCAAAACGTACTCTTTGTTGGGATAAATAGCGTCAATATACCATGTCAATCAGATCTTTTGATAAACCCGACTCTATCAGCCATGTAAACGATGAGGTGGGTACTTGAGATAGTTAATGTGAAGATGGTGAGTGGACAGCAGGTGGTTCCCACGTTGGGCGCCACCACTACCTCAACCACATTCACTACAAGAACTACACGAACAGTGTGAGGCACCCCTCAACATGCTGCCCTTTGTAACGTGTGTTACCCTCATCATACTGCAAGGTGGGTTTGTAACATGCTGCCCTTTGCAACGTGTGTTACCCCCGTCATACTGCATCTTACATTAGTCATACGACGATGGCAGGTCCCACGTTAATACTGCTTCCATTGAAATGTATAATGGACAATTTTGTTAGGTGTGTGCTGAGGTCCTGCTGAATACTGTAGTAACTATTGGATATCCGACAAAATAATTCCTGCAAAATGATTGTCATGATGTCATAATCAAGCACAGAATACCGCTACTTCACTTCCATGTACGCAACTTTCCTGCCCAGGAGACAACAATGACAAGTTACACTTACTGAGACACAACAGTGACACTTCGGGTCAGACTGATTGCAATATCATCCACACAGTACTATGAGGCATTATTACTAAAGAAACCTAAAATCTGAAAGGTTTTTAAAGATATTCAATGCCACATTCAAATCACACTGCCACTGAATAAAGCTAGATGTTCCCTCTTTCATGACAGATGCACGTGCAGGAGTTACACCTGCTTACTTAGGTACACTAGAGCCAATAGGTATTCTATAATAATATCATCAGGCCTTGTCAGGAGGTTCCTACATGAGTACACACTAACACCATGTGTCATTCATCTCCAGGAGCCCTGTGTGTACCACCACCAACTCCAGATGAGATCAAACACTTCAACCCGCTCTCCGGCCACATGTATGTACAGCGTAATGGAGGGTAGCATGAATCATTTCCGCATACAACCCTTGGCTGTCCACAAAGTCTCTGTTAGCATTAGACAATTATAACAACCTACAACCATGTTTACTTGCCAAAAGAAGGAAAACATTTGTATGTATACAGTTAGGTGTGCATTACGAAAGACTCTAAAATTAGTTTCAATATGTAAGTAGGATTATGAATGAATTGAAAATATAAATTCGGATTCACGTTGCAGAGACCAGTCATTTGGCGCACACATCGAGTTCCAGCCATACAATACATCCTCTATACTCAAGGAGCACAACTTCCGCTATGTATACGTGGACCAGGCGGGGAACCAATATACGGAACCTGGCAGCGGCAGACTGGAAGTGTCCGCCACAGAGACAGTCGACGCCGTCACCCTCAACACCGTGAGGAGGACATTTTTATAATTTGTATACCCATGTTTGAGGCTTCATTTTCAGCAAAATCTACCTCAACAAGGGTGAAATTTCAGCAAAATATCCAAGAACAAGAGTCCACTTTCTGCAAAATACTCCTAAGGAAGGGTCCATTTTAACCCAAATCGCCCTTACCAAGGGTTATTTTACCCAAAACCTCACTCAAATATTCACTTTCAAATATAAACCTCCGGAGAAAGTGTCTTCAAAGAAAGGACAATTTAAACTAAAAACTCCCTAGACAAAATGCTATTTCATCAAAATGTCTAATTCCATCAAAATTTCACTAAACCAAGGTATATTTCCATCAAAATCTCTTTAAACAGCGGGGCCTTTCCAAGTCTCATTAAGTCGAAGGATATAGTTCTGATAGTGCCTGTACACATGCCTTCAAAATGCCCGAAGACATGGTATGGATATAGACCTCAATGTACAGTTGGGAATACTCTAGCAATTGTATTGAATAAACCGATAACAGACAGGCAGGTGGTAGAAGTGAACAATGTTTTGGTTAAATTGTTTAACCTTTGCCCAATCCCTCCGTGTGTTGTTTTGGTTGTGTAGGCCCTGAAAACGGTGAAGCTGCAATGTGCCCACATGCCGCTGGTTGTGTGGCAGACCCTGTGTATGAATGGCGCGGTCGGCGTCTTCACCATGACAGAGGGCACCACTATCTTCCCTGAGTACATCATGTACCGGGACACCCCTGACTGTAAAGGTAATATCATAAAAGGACTTTAGGATATATATATATATATATATATATATATATATATATATATATATATATATATATATATATATATATATATATATATATATATATATATATATATATATGTATATGAGAGGGGTATGTTTTGGCACAATGTGACGCGAATTTCATGACACATGTCGTGAATTGGGATCATAAAGACAGCAGAACTCTGCAAAATTTCTTGCCTACCCATCGACACTTTGAATGATTCACCACTTTTCTTTTCCTAAAACAACAATAACTAGAGTAAGAACATTAAATCAACATGAGAATAGGAGTACAGAATGTAGGGGGTCTATACAGCAAAGCTAGTATCAGTGTGCAGGTAGATGAATGCTATTGTGGTGCCGAAATATGACAGTAAGATATCTGAAATAGTTTGGGTTGATTGGACTTTAGCCTTGCCCTATCACGTTAGCTGTTCATATGCAAGGGTGAACTTGCCTACATGTCTGGAACCTGCCTTTCTTCCCAATAGAGGAGCACATGCACAGTATGCAAGATACAAATCCATCTCATATATTGATACATTGTAGCTTAGGTGCACTCCACCAGTCAAAGGTGTGATTACACCAGTCATGATATACACTTTTCCTGGGTGTCTTGCACCATACCCTGCTAAATGGGCCACAGCGTTCTGATTGCAGAGTTCTCAATATTTTTTTAGAATAACCTCACCATCTCCTTGATAGCTGCCTACTTCTCACAGATTCTAGGGCTTATAAAACCGGTAGACTCATAGAGTAAACATGATCATCCCACTATAAATCGGTGTACCGAATGCCTTGAAATGTAGCAAATAGCCACTAGATCCACAGAATTTTCTGCTGCGGATGCAACTCCTTCTGTCACCAATTTCTAAATCTCCCTCTAAGTTCATCTTTGGCTTCAACAGAATTCAGGCACTGAATTATCATTGATACTCATTGCTCCTTGGCCTCATCAGAATTTTTACAGCTCTATATTTGGTTCTTGTCAAGTTGCTTCCGACGCTCTGCAGGGTTATCAGTGAGTTATTCATCACTATTTTAAAGCTTACTTTTTTGGAGTCAATGCATTCCCCAGGCATTTCCTCAAATGAAGGATATCAACTATGGTGCACGTAGCATCCATGCGTACCATTGATGGCTTAATTTTTAACCCTTTCAACACTGGGTTTCTTGTAACTCAATGCAATTTTGTGCAATATATTGTCTTACCGCGTGGAAGGGGTTAAGCGATTGTAATTGATCTGTGCCGTGAAACATGAACATTCTAGTACCAGAGAATTCACCAATCTCAAGGTAAAATTCATAAAAAAAATTTGAATGACGAGCTCAAAGTCCCTCAGAACACATCAATTTCAATGTAAAATACAAAATTTTCCATGGATCATTTAGTAGACTTTGACCACTCTGAATGCATTAATATAAAGGTCAAATTCCTAAATTTTCCTGCGCCCTGCGGCCCCAAAACAACCATTCTCCCTCCAACGACCACTCATTAGCTGGCTTTGGGAGCTGGCCCTCCCCCCCACTTTATCCACCTTCTGCTGCCCCTAAGGTGCACCATTTCATGGTACTTCTACCAAACAGTATTAGCAGGTTTTGTAGGTGGGGACCAAAAAAATTACACCCATTTTTAGCAACGGAACCAGAAAAAATGTGCGCTCTCCACATGTGGGATATGCAAAAATATTCACCATATTGTTCTACCCTATAACCACTCCCTCAAATGATGGTTAAGTACATGCTATAATAGGTTATAGTATAGGACTAAGTAGACTTTGTATGTCGTTGATGGCATTATTTAGTTTTTATGAACGTCTATGGTGAGGGGGGGTCATTTTTTTTCAACCTATTCGGAGGGGGGTCTTTCTTTTTTACCCATTCGGAGGGGGGGGGGG
Source organism: Harmothoe impar (assembly GCA_947462335.1). Lineage (NCBI taxonomy): Eukaryota > Metazoa > Annelida > Polychaeta > Phyllodocida > Polynoidae > Harmothoe > Harmothoe impar. Next base: position 33,887,645 of record OX381718.1, read on the forward strand.
GTCTTTTTTTTTTTTACCCATTCGGAGGGGGGGGGGTCCTTTTTTTGGACATATTCGTTTTGCCAAACGCCCGCCCCCCTCCCTGCCATAAATAATGAACGCTCCCTTACCATTTCAAAATTGCTTCTGTAAAGGGGCCCTTTACAGCTATATCCAAGCAACAAGCTGGTCTGTCTCCCATTGGCAACAAGGTTTTAGCAACTTAAGGATTATTCTGACTATCTCAAAATATCATATAAACCCTTTGACACTTCTTGTAGGTCATTTACAACATATTTCAATGCTCAACCCAAATATGGAAGTGACTGACCACATCATATTGATACTGCAGCCTTCCACAGAATGTGTATCTCTACATTAAAAATGACAGAGTTCTGTCCTAATGACATGACATTTATTAAGAATGGTGTATGGACTCTTCACCAGACTTAGTCCTTCTCCTTTTCCTCGACCTTTAACTTTGCCTTCTTCTTCTGATCTTTATCACTCTCTCCTGCCAGATTGATGGTACTAGAGACTGCTTCCTCCTCACTCTGCATCCTCACTCTGCGTTTTCTGCACCATGGGCACCTTCCTGCGCCTCTTTGATACATCAGCATAACCCTCTAACCTGACCTTCTTCATTTCTGATAACACAGTCTGACGACGGACCCTTGTCAATAGAGCAACTTCCTCGACCCCTTCATAGTCAGACAATTTAACTTTCTCAGCCTCCAACTCTTGATGCAATATTTGTGTGATAGATCTGCGTGCCCTGTCATCATCGCACTCGATAAGCCATGAAAAACACTTCCTGCCATGCCGTTTTTGAGCCACCATCATTGCACATACCTGTCGTCGTATTAGCTTTAGCTGGTAATCCATGTCTACCTCCATGAGTGGCATTAGATGCACCCAAAACTGCCTCTTTCGTCGTATCCAGGCGTTGTGACCACTCTCCACCTTGCCTGACACCCTCACCTTTGTCTCGTATTGTAATTTGTCTCCACTATCTTCAGGCTGGTCTTCAGCTGGCAGCCCTGAACAAGGCCGACATAACTTACTCTTAGGATTCAACCTTCCATAGTAATGTTCGTTGCAAATAGCGCAGATGGGCATACCATGTGGCTTTGTTTATGTTATGATGCGTAGTTCCTCTGTTTAACAAAAGATGGCGACTACGGAATGCGCCAGTAACCGAAGACGCTATCCGTAATCTGGCTAAATGGATGTGGGGGCGAACATTTACTGTGACACTTACTATAAAAACTTTTTTTCTTAGGGTTAGGGTTAGGGGTAGGTGGGTTAGGGTTAGGGTTAAGGTTTGGGTTAGGGTTAGGGTTAGGGATAGGGTTAGGGTTAGCTTCTAGCCGTTTTCCATAGTAAGTGTCACAGTAAATATTCACCCCCACATCCATTTAGCCAGATTACGGATAGACTTAACCGCCAGTAACATATACTCCACTCCATATTGACAAATATCTCAGAAAATAAAACTTGTCAATCCACCTTACTCGCTACAGTCTTTAGGTAACACATTCATGCACCTCTCTGCCACTTCACAAGACATAAATTGCCTTAATTCAGACGAATTATACCCAATTCCAAGACAGTGACTGTACTCTACAAGCTCTAAATGGCCTGAACGACCCGAGCAAGGCGGAAGTCCTTAATTTAGCGCGCCAGACATGTTACCTGGTGGTTCCCGCCATTCAATCGTATAGAGATTATATCCATGAAACCTTGGCATGTTTCCTGGTATGTATGGACTCTTCACCAGACTTAGTCATAGGTTGGGAACATATCCATACTGTAACATATCAAAATATCAGAGTGGGTTATCATTTTAATTTCTATGATATCTTAGGAAATGACTAGCCAAGATATCATCCAAATGGAACATTCTAAACTATAGTCATGAACCATTGACTATCTCATCAATAGAACATACTGACACTTGCTTGGTTAGCTCAGTCAGTTGGGTGCCTGCCTCTAAATCCAAGGGTCGAGGTTGCGGGGCTCTCTTGGGGAAACTTACACCAGGTGGAGTATGTGAATTTCTAAAGATTCAGAGAATGTCCACCAGGTGGGGTTAGTGAGTTTCTAAAGGTTCTGAACATCTCCACAAGGTCCACCACCAGTTTGTCCGAATTATCCTTAATATCTCATCATACATAAGCAAAGACCTATGACGATACGCCAGAATGCTAGGTATAATAAATCCAAAACAATGCATGGTTTGCATACTAGTTATTTTATTCAACGAGAATGCTTCATAGTTGCCGTCTGTGACATACACAGATTGAGAAGACTCGTATATAGAACCGTACGCAACTGCAGTGCAGTTTTAGCTTAGTATCTATCTACCTGCAGACTTCTGTGGTAATGCTTTATCCCCTATCCCCTGCCTACCTGCAGACTTCTGTGGTAATGCTTTATCCCCTATCCGCTGCCTACCTGCAGACTGCTGTGGTAATGCTTTATCTCCTATCCCCTGCCTACCTGCAGACTGCTGTGGTAATGCTTTATCTCCTATCCCCTGCCTACCTGCAGACTGCTGTGGTAATGCTTTATCCCCTATCCCCTGCCTACCTGCAGACTTCTGTGGTAATGCTTTATCTCCTATCCCCTGCCTACCTGCAGACTGCTGTGGTAATGCATTATCTCCTATCCCCTGCCTACCTGCAAACTTCTGTGGTAATGCTTTATCTCCTATACCCTGCCTACCTGCAGACTGCTGTGGTAATGCTTCATGGCTGCATTTTCTACTCGCAGATCGCTGTGATGGGAACTGTTCCTTGACATGTACAGGAGATGGCCGGAAGTATGACTCGCTGGCCGGACTCGGCGGGTCACGAGGTACGTGTGTTTCTGACAACATCCTGTGTAACGACGATGACCCATACAGAGGACAGACCAACATCTTGGTGCATGAGTTCACACACACCATCCACGGCTTTGGACTAGACAACTACAAACAAATTGAGGTACATAGTGCTATGGTGAAGCGGACTGATGTTAAGGATGGTGGTGACAAACTGTACATCTACATGTGAGGAAGTGCCAAGAGGCAGCCTTCTACCATCCATGCTTGTCCTGTTTCAGACAGAGGCAGCCTTCTACCATCCATGCTTGTCCTGTTTCAGATAGAGGCAGCCTTCTACAATCCATGCTTGTCCTGTTTCAGACAGAGGCAGCCTTCTACCATCCATGCTTGTCCTGTTTCAGACAGAGACAACCTTCTACCATCCATGCTTGTCCTGTTTCAGATAGAGGCAGCCTTCTACCATCCATGCTTGCTCTGTTTCAGATAGAGGCAGCCTTCTACCATCCATGCTTGTCCTGTTTCAGATAGAGGCAGCCTTCTACCATCCATGCTTGTCCTGTTTCAGATAGAGGCAGCCTTCTACCATCCATGCTTGCTCTGTTTTAGATAGAGGCAGCCTTCTACCATCCATGCTTGCTCTGTTTCAGATAGAGGCAGCCTTCTACTATCCATGCTTGTCCTGTTTCAGATAGAGGCAGCCTTCTACCATCCATGCTTGTCCTGTTTCAGATAGAGGCAGCCTTCTACCATCCATGCTTGTCCTGTTTCAGATAGAGGCAGCCTTCTACCAGGCACGTACCGCAGCCACGTGGGACGTTGATGCCTACTCCATGTCCACTTCCTATGAGTACTTCGCAGAGGCCGGGGGAGTCTTCTTTCACGCCAACAACTACCTCGCTGCAAATGGTGGCATGAGCAAGTAGGATACCTTTTTTTAATAATAGGAAAACAAATCCGAAATCATAATGGTATAGAATACACCCTATATGACAGTAGTATGATGATGAACATGTACTCTGATACATGTATCTTCCTAAACAGCTGAGTAATGTGGCTCCAGAGGGCTCAAAAGCAACCTGACGACCTGGGCTGTTTCCCAGGCAACCTGGCACACACTGGGTTGCCTTGTTTAGGTGGGCGAGAGTTACCTTGCCTGTTTCTACTTGCAGCTGTTTCGGCAAGGGCTACTGTGAGGACCAGGATGACGCGCGGGCCTGGTTAGACTACAAGGACCCTGACCTGTACACGCTGCTGTCCTACACCTTCACCGACTACACGCCGAGTCTGCAGGCCGGCCTTGCACGCTGCGTCAAGCTCTGAGTCTCTATGCTGCTGTAAACACCGGCAATGTCAGCGCCACATGTTGGAAATAATAATTTTTTCAAAGCATTCATGGCTTCATTCCATTCCCTATTTCTTGCCTACCATGTATAGAGGATGAAGTATGATATCTGAGGTGTGGACTTCATAAGGCCATTTATTTTTTGATATACACATCTTTTTAGATTTTAGCTATTTTTGGTCAGGGAGAACAAACTCCCACTGATTTCAGCAAACTCTCAGGTGACCATTACGTGGTATTTTGTCACTCACAATAGATCTATCCACAGCTTCTGGAACCACACCCTATACCCCCCCCCCCCCAACTGGCCATAACCACTTGCTCCCTGGTGCCATATGAGGATCAAGCAAAAGCACATTGCTACCTGGGTGCCTTACAGTAAGTCTATGATGGGGCATTTACTGTAAGCAGTGTCGGGGTAATGACCCTTTACTGTGCACACTCACAGAGGTGTACTCAATACACATACATACACATATGTCTGGGTTAATGACCCTTTACTGTGCACACTCACAGAGGTGTACTCAATACACATACATACACATGTGTCTGGGTTAATGACCCTTTACTGTGCACACTCATAGAGGTGTACTCAATACACATACATACACATGTGTCTGGGTTAATGACCCTTTACTGCGCACTCTCAGAGAGGTGTACTCAATACACATACATACACATGTGTCTGGGTTAATGACCCTTTACTGTACACTCTCACAGAGGTGTACTCAATACACATACATACACATGTGTCTGGGTTAATGACCCTTTACTGTGCACTCTCACAGAGGTGTACTCAATACACATACATACACATGTGTCTGGGTTAATGACCCTTTACTGTGCACTCTCACAGAGGTGTACTCAATACACATACATACACATATGTCTGGGTTAATGACCCTTTACTGTGCACACTCACAGAGGTGTACTCAATACACATACATACACATATGTCTGGGTTAATGACCCTTTACTGTGCACACTCATAGAGGTGTACTCAATACACATACATACACATATGTCTGGGTTAATGACCCTTTACTGTGCACACTCACAGAGGTGTACTCAATACACATACATACACATATGTCTGGGTTAATGACCCTTTACTGTGCACACTCATAGAGGTGTACTCAATACACATACATACACATATGTCTGGGTTAATGACCCTTTACTGTGCACTCTCACAGAGGTGTACTCAATACACATACATACACATGCCTATACAGCACCTCCTCGGTAAGTTCGGGGTGCGCCAAAATGATTACTTTTGTGCCACCCTGCTTGTACTTTCAGGTGCTTTGCAGGGGTCTACCTAACGGATCAAGCATGCTGGCTTTCGTAATTACAAAAGTAATCATTTTGGCGCACCCCAAACTCAACTAAAAAAAAGACTGAAGTTGCTAAGGGCCTAGGGTCTTCTAATTCAACAGCATAGAATTAACAAGCCCGAACTCTTCAAATTGACAACCTGCCAAGTCACCATCCCACAAGACGACCCTAGGGTCTTCAGGGTTGTCAAACTACACATGGTTGATGCAGGCCTAGGTTAGCCACAGCTGGGGCTCATCATTGCATAAGAGTGATAGGGCCAAAAAAAAAAGAAGGTGTGTTTCAGGCAACCCGACCCTAGTTTAAAAAAAGGGCCGACCCTAGCATTTTTTTCCGATTTTGGAGAATTTTTTTTTTTTTTTTGTGCAAAATATTCATATTTTTTCGGAAAGTTTAGCAATTATTTGGTCAGGAAGAACAGATCGCATGCCTAATCAAATGTCCAGCCTCAGGAAATTGCTTTTTTAGGGCGGAGCTCTTTTTTCACGATTTTTCCCTTGCAGAGAATAGCCTGGGCTTTACAGAACTGAAAGAATTTTGCAAATAGTCCAATTATTAGTGAAACTCTTAAGGGCCAAAGTATATCAAGATTTCTGAAAATGATATAACCCGCATTTGCATAAATACATTATCTAAAAAGATATGACGTCATAAATATGACGTCCTGACGTCAAAATTGGGTAAATTTCCCCTTCCTTTCAACTGCAATATCCCAAATTTGAAGCATTGTAATGACTTGAAACCAATTTTATATGATGATGATAGGTAAATTTGATTAACATTTTTATGTTGAGTGACCATAGCCAAAGTGGTGTTTTTTGTTGCCATGGCAACCAAAATCAACAAAAATCGCTATTTTGAGATATTTGATTGCCATGGAAACAAAGATTTCCCACAAAAATGTATCAAAAATCATCAAATCTTTTGTCTCCATCATTTTCAGCATGAAAAAATATTCAAAGTCATTTTTGACCAAAAATAGTGATATTATTTGATATTTTTGATGATTTTGACCTTAAATATTGCTTTAAATATAGTAAAACCTTCATTAAATATCTTTTGAGTTGCCATTGCTATATCTTCAAGGGAAAAGAGTATAGACACAGACACCTTGGACTCCCCAAAGACCAAGTTCCACAGATCAAGCTCAAAAAAATAGTTTCGAATTTTTATGAAATTTTCACAGAAATTTTGTGTCTTAAAAATCCATTAAAATATGTTAAAAACGTAGTACATTTAGGACAGTCGCCCTAAATGGGTTAACAAGAATGTCCAATAATTTCATGATATTCCTAGTCATAGTAAGAATGGGTGAGTCGTCTTGATGACCCGCGAGTCGATATGGTAGTCTGCAACTCATTCAAGGTACCTCCAACATTTAAAAAAAAAAAAAAAAAAAAAGAAATCCGACCTACCTACCCTAAATTTTTGGACCATGTTGCCTATAACACACCTTCTTTTTTTTTGGCCTAGGTCTAAAGTTTCAAAAGGTTTAAGTTTAATCTGGTTTCAGATGATAAGATTATTTCATCAATTTGTTTAAATACATGACCACGTATAGAAGTGACATTAAAGACACTAGTGCCACCAGGGCTTGACCTTTGGCATCACCAAAGATAGGATTTAATCAATTTATTCACCAGGCTACTTATTGTATGCTAGAGTTGAGCCACCTACATGCAAAATGATGAACCAGTTTAGGGCTGGCCCCTGCCAGGTCGATGTTCTAACTGAAGACATTTGCTTGCCAGCCCCTCTCCTTGCCAGATTGACATGGCAGTGCCTGGTCTGGCGACCATGTCCTTTTTCTAGGTAGTGATCCGAACTGGTTGATTATACCTGGGCAGACGCTGGGGGCTGATTCCATGACAAATATTCTGAATATACAGTTTATGATGCATTTTAGCTTCTGTAATGGTCCCACTTTGAAGACAAGAAATTTGTCAAACTATGTTTGTATATGTGAACAGCTGCATTACCCCTGCATCCGATATCTGCATCTAATTAAGGGCGTACTCATTTCTTAACAACAATAGAACAGTAGAATAACGACTACTTCCACCACTAGATATATTCGTGGTAAATTTATTCCACAGCCCCATTACTTTAAAAGGGAAAGCTCTGCCCTGAGTTATCACCACATTCTGCCGTTTTACCATATGATGTGTACCATTCATTGAGTGAGCATCAATAACAATTGGTCAACACACTTAGCAGACAATTAACTTATCAGAAGCCAGTCATGAGCCGGACCATGCTTGTATCATGCTATAATTGACATAATATACCAAACAGGAATTAGTACATGTTTTTCGGATCAATTAAGTAGAATTTGTTATTGTCAACAATTATTAGAAATGATTACAAAGGAACACTCAAATAGTTCGCAAGCACTATTCTCGTCAAACTGTGTCCATGTGCTTGGTGCATGTTTAGTTGTAACCAGACGAGGAAGGCAGCAGGCAGCTGGTGTTACTGTCAGCACACAGGTGGAGGCACCAACTGATGCCATGGGCCGAGGGGCACTTGTGCAGCAAAATCAAGAGTAGGGACTCCAGAAAAAATCGAGAATTTTTAAATGATCAATCATTTTTCTTCTACAGCATAGAATGTGAGAAATGTAATCCAAATCTTTTAGAATTTTCTTTCTATCTATCATAGAACCCAGACAATCATCAATTATGTATCAATAAAATCCACCAAGTTCCCCTAGTACACTCTCTATATAGCAGTTGGCGTTAGTCTGGGACGCTTAAGGATACTGGATACAAACTAAGTGCCGCCCTGTGGATGCTTTGAGAACTTTCAGAAACTGTTTAGGGGCACCCGAGCTCCACCTGGTGGATGTGCATACAAACACCAATTTGGAAAATATTTTAGTAGTTTTCTTCAAGGGAGCCTTGAACTTAGGATCTCAGGATTTACAGGCAAACTTGCTACTGGCTGAGCTAACCAGACAAGTGTCTGTGAGGACTGCTAATGCTTTGGTCAGTGGTACTTAGCATGTCTAGTTTTTCAGTTTTCCCCAAGAGAGGCTTGAACTCACAACCTATGAATCAACAGGCAGGCATGCTACTGACTGAGCTAACCGGGCAAGTGCCTGTGAGCACTGTTCAGATATATATGTAGGATCTGATGACTACAGGTGGAATATCATCTAATGATGTAGCTTGTCAGGTGGTTCTTGTCCATTTGTTAAACATTGGCACCATGTTTGGTGCTGTTCTTTTGATATGTTACATCTATCATATATAGCCATGTTCTGACAGACTTTGGTGAAGAATCTATGGGTTGATTCCTTTTAATGAAGGGATTATCTAACTCAATAGTTTCAACCCTATTGAGATATAATGTGTGAATTACATGTAGGGTCCTGAGAAGTAGCTGAGGATTTTTCTTTACCATTTTATTTCTATATTGGTCGGGTTCCACTGGGGGGGCACCCAATTTTGACCAATTAGGCGTGGAAAAAAAATTCCAATATGACCAAGAAAAATATAAACACCAACCTGTGTGTGTAGCATGCGGGGGCCATGTTGGCCCACCACTCCCCTGGGTTGATATATTGTTACAGAGTCCAAAACCAAACAAGGTCAAACATGAGGAATTATTCTAGAAATAATTCTAAAAATATAAAAAGTTGTATAATCCACCCCTAGATTACACCTGATGAGGCCACTAGATGGCTGAAACAAACCCTGATACTAAACTGTGCATTAAAGCCGTGCCATTGGCATGACAACATAGCACCTGGGACCAATCAGATGTCTGAATCCCCAACCATTCAAAATTTCTAAATAAATTCAATCTAGTATTGAATTTGTAGAGGCCTACAGAGGCCTACATTTTTTGATAATAATTTTAAAAAAAAGTTGTCCCAAACATATGCTGGAGTGCATGACCTAGAACCCAGCAACCAATGAAAATGCTCAGTCTAGATCACATGACCTGTAAAATCCCAGGAGAGGGAAATTCGAACTCACCTTGGTCATATCGGTTTGTAGTGTTGGGAGGAAACAACGCCACGTCCACCTGCTTACTTGTCTGCTTTAGCGCAACCCACCTCCGGGAACACTTGTTCATTCACGGTCCAACATTTGTCTAGCACTTGTGTTGGTACTGTTAACAGTCTCAGATATACCTAGAGTATTCCTCTGAACTGTCAATCTTTGCTGATTGCAAACAAAAGGGACCCTGTACCGGGCCCTCATACCCCAGATAAGTCAATACTTAGACCCCACACCTGTGGGGAAAATTTGATGGCTGTCAATGCCACACATAGCTCAATCCCTGTCAATACACAACCGGCCAAACCTCAATCCAGTACATTCTCTACACAGTCTAGCAACCATAGTGCCAGTCAAGACACTGTCACTCACCGTACTAACTGCAATTTCAATATAATTGAAAATAATGACACACCTCTCTCTTTTGAACAGATACCCGTGAGGACTGACGATAGACTCCCGCAGGCCCCCTATGACGTATGGGTGACAGGGAACAATGCGTACAAGAAATCATCCACCCTCACGAAGTGGGTGGACTGGTATCTAGATTGCGCAGATGTATCGCTCTTCCCACTGTGGACGTTTGGGTTTGAGAACATACCCACCCACCTGGAGGAAATCCCAGAGCTTAACAGCATCTTCGTGGAAGAACGCAAAGATGCATCCCGCAAGATTATGCGACGCCTGGGGGGGGGCCATGAAAGAGAAGGCCCTCACCCTCGAAAAAGCAGCTGAGGGCTACAACGAGACCTGGTAAAAGATGGCCAGGAATAACCCTATCCTTGCAACCATGGATGGTGAAGCAGAGAGAAGAATCACCATCGCTGAGAAAGAACAGCTCAAACAAGTAGCCAAACTGGAGGGCAACATTGACAGCGACCAGCAGAAAAAAGCCAACCAGACCAGGGTCACTAATGAAGAAATCAGAGGGCCCTATTGTGGCCAACGTGGCCGTGGCCGTGGCAACTACCGGGCCTTCGGGGGCCGCGGTGATGTAGGTGCACAAAATGACGCCTCGGATGATAACTACCGGGGAAACTACCGTGGACGGGGCTCAGCCCGTCAAAACAGGGGCAAACTTTATTGAACCTGAACCCTGAACCGACATCATCATCTGGAATCATGAACACTGAAAATCCAATTGACTATGAACTTGAACACTCCTTGTGAAATGTCTCAAATGATCTGAAAACCCCAAAGAGTAACGAACATTCTGTGAAAAATGTAACTGTGATTACCGGAAATTTTATTAAAAATAACCTGTCTGTTGAAACCATTGCTGACCTTGTTTGTGAAACTGAAAATCCTGAAAGCATAATTGCTACTGAAAATGTCAATCTATATACCAATCAAAATGAAAAGCCTGTAGAGAAAAAATCCTCTAAAAACTCTGACAACATAGTAAATCTGTCAAATGCTCAAAGCCAAGTACTAGAAAAGGGACTAAAATTCTGCCTCACACAAAACAAACTAGATTTAGCTGAAGTTAGAAAAGATCTGGACGTGTTCCATAACTGCCTGAGAACCAAACAATATTGGACCAGTGGGAAACGGGAAAACTTTCTTAGACAACCAGAAAAAAATGAAAAAAGAATTAGAAAAAAACAAGATGAGGGATGGAAATTTGATACAACCCAAAATTACGGACCTTCTGCCCAAAAAGGAGACAATAGTGCCCCCTTTCGACAAACCACACCTCATAAAAACTGGAAAAGGTTAAAAAATATAGTTGGAAACCACCCAGCAGCTGCATCCCTCTTGAAAATTGGATACAGGAAAATATAAAAGATTTAAATAAATCAGCACAACCAAAGGCGGTTAAGAAACATAACCTGAATACCCATCAGAGAAAGGCGCTTAGAGAATTAGCCGTAGATAAGTCAATCACAATAAAACCAGCGGATAAAGGTGGTGCAGTAGTAGTGATGGATACTATAGACTACATCCTAGAAGCAGACAGACAATTGTCAGATACCAACACATACCAAAAACTAGATTGTGATCCAACCCCCCTATACCAAGCTAAGGTAGAGAAGAGGGTACAAACAATGGTAGAAAAAAAGGAAATTTACAAAAAAAGTGGCAAAAACCTTAATTACTAGCTCAGAAACCAAGAACCCCCCAAATTTACTTTTTGCCAAAAATTCACAAGGTTGCATACTTCCCACCAGGTAGACCCATATGCTCAGCAAATGGTTGCCCGACAGAGAGGATTTCCTCTTTGGTGGATCTTTTTCTGAAACCACTTGTACAAACCAGAGAGTCATACATTAAAGACACAACAGATTTCATCCAAAAAATTGAAGAGATAGGGGGCATCACACCAGAGACAATTATATATAGGCACACTAGATGTGACCTCTCTATATACCAACATCCCAAACGATGAAGGTATTCAAGTTTCAGCAGCAGGGAGAAGTGACTGATAGTTGTTACAGGAATATTTACAGACACAGCCATGATCCAAAATACGAAAACCTTGGTACACACCTGTCAACACCTTCATATCGTCTGTACACACTCTGCCATTGAAAGATAAGACCTTAGCAGCGAACCTGCAGGGCCTCAACTGACTCTCAACCCCTTCCAGAATATACACACAGTGACAGTTACCATCAATACACGTCTGCCAGACAGGCAACCACCCCCCTGGGACTACTCCTACCGCAGCTACAGGACGAGTACACTTATATCTGTCAACACAACCATTCAATACCGTGAAATCAGAGGACATACTCACATAATCGGGTAAATTTTCCCACGAAGAGTCGTGTACGCAAGCGATTTCTATACGGGCGCCGCCATTTTGGAATTCGCGAAGACGAATCGGCGCGACTCCCAAAATGTTACATTTTGTCAACCAGTTTTCGTCAGAACCCATCTTCCCCATTTTTTCGCAAGGATCACTGGCAACAACATTTTCCTCGCACCAACCATTGTAGAGTGCCCCGGGTAGGTTTCCACATTTTCCTCATAATTATTCCGACCAAGTACGCCCAAATTTGAATCGCGCGGCTCTTCGACACAGCTCGGCGCGATCCCCAAGGAGCCACATTTTATCGTACAATTTTTGTCAACGACACCAATTCCCATTTCTCCCTGACAAATAATATTTCCCTCGCAGACACCGTCATACAGACTTACAGGAGAATCTGTTACATTTTCGTCATATTTTCCTACCCCAAGTACACAGGAATTCGAATCGCGCTGGTGGCTCTGGAAAACATGGCGGCCCCCATCATTATCAACAACAAAGTTTGTACACGTATCAAAAGGTGTGGAAAACAAGCAATTATCACGTCAACAGGGGGTATTCACGTCAACATTACACGTAGACGGCTTCAGCATGGTCAAGGCATATTCCTCTTTCTGAAGCGACCCTTCTCCACCCTGTCAGGGGTTGACGTCTCCCTGATCCGGACCCCTGGTTACTTGACTGGTACCTGTGGGCCTTAGTGCCACTTGTCCCTAGGTACATGTTGGACAAATGAGTGTCCCCCCCTACAAAGGCCTTGCACCCAAATTCACGAGCCCTATCCCTCATCTCATAGTCATACTCTACTAGGGCCTCTGTAGCGTATATGCCCGTAGAAGCCATCCACGAAATGTAAGAGATATGCTGAAGCAATCCTGAGATATTAAACCCCCTACTAGATAAATCCTCCATCAATCTTGTGAGAAGATAGATCAACTTCTCTGGATCATCTACATGCAAGGGTTTCCTCCTTTCAGCAGCAGGGAGAAATCTTCTCAGATTGAACTTACTCAGATTCTGGATAGGCCTTCCACCCAAATTGTCAATCCCTGCCTCCAACTCAGCTCCATCCATGCCTCCAACTCAGCTCTGTAGATGCTGGCGGTTGAGCTCCCTTCTCATGTTCTTCACGGTCACTTTTTCTCCTCTCCTTTTGCTCCTTGTACTCACGATCGTCTTTGCAATACGGAAAATCCGCCCTGCGTCCGTCATACCCTTTCCTTGCATCCGTCACAAAACTTCAGCATTGTGAGAGGCACTGACTGACACAACTTAGTACAAGAAAAAATGAACCGTATCCTCCGGCTGGGACCTACAGACTGACCGAGAGTTGGGGGGAAGGAGAGTGGGGCCAGCTTGGGGCGACCCCTGGTGTATATATATGCCGCCTTGTTGGCATGGCAGTAGATGAAACATGAGCCATCTTGAAAGCAATGGTTCTACCTCAAATTGATACTGAGCTAGTATTTTTTATCAGGTATTAGACAAACTGACATGGCCACTCTCCAGCTTCTACAAAATATATCCATAAGGATTTGCCTACAGATTTATGTGCCCAGGGATGTTCATGTAAATGTTGTACCTCAGTATCAAAACTAGACACCTGATTGATTCATTGACAGTGTGCTTTATGTCATAGGCTTAGAATGGTCTTGTTAATGATCGTAAATAGAGTCACCAGAGCTGCAGACTCTGAAAACCAAGTAAATCCATGACTTGTTAGGCATTTCAAAAACCCTACATACAAATAGATACATGGTTTGTCTCTTTAGGTTCTCGGTTAGGATGGCTTACTTGTTGATTGATAAGAAGATACTCCTCATCTAAAATATATGTCACATAACATAGTGCTAACATTGTTTATATACAACTGAGGAACTCACATTTCAATAAAATAAGTAATGCTTATTCTTAGCTTGGATGTGAGGAACTCGTGTGGGTTGATGCCTATTCCAAGACCAACAGGTCAAGGGGGCAAAAAGAAAAGAAAAAGGGCAAGGAGTCTGTGCACTGCTGTTATGAATACAACAATGTTAGTAAGTGTGCAGAAAAGAATTGTCCACCTCCATGTTTGCCAGATATATAAGGCAAATAATCCAAAAATCAAGTGTACTCAAAAGACTCCTGAATAGGAGAGGGTTTTCCCTGAGGCTAAAAGGATTCCGTTCCAGGATGTACATTTTGAATTATGTAGATGTTGCTATCAATTCTGTCGAGATTACAGCTTGGGTTGATTGTATGGATGTTGATATAGATTGTGTAGGGAATACAGATTGAGTATGTCTAATGTCATTACTGATTCTTATCGCCTAAGGTATTTAATCATGCTTTGTCATCGCCAAGTTCTTAAGATGGCTTCAGCTGACAAAAATTTTAGTAGCAAGCAAAAGTGCAGTCAAAGTTGCCTCAGATCTTTCTTCGCATTTCCCCTATTGATGAGAACGGAACTCTACTCCTCCATCCACATAAAAAGGGCACCAACACCCTGATGTCATCCAATACCAGGTACGCGTTTTACAACAGATCACGATCTCTCACCTGATACATCAACATCTGAGCTGTGGAATCTAGTTTGCACCTGTGCCTGGTGACAACAGTACACAGTACATTATGACATGTGTGATGAGGCAGTCTCTGTAGTAAAGCTCTATCACGTGGGGGCATGTGATTCAAATCACGTAAAGGGTATTTCAACCACCAAGAAGTCCGTGAAAACACATGATAGTCTGCGCCGTGTAGAAACAGGACATGGCTGTGTCTCACGAAATCGTGAGACACATTAGGTGACATTCTGTGTCACATGGAAACAGGACATAAGCGAGAGCAGCAATACCTGTATCTGGAACGTTTAGAGCAGTTTTCACTCAGGTGAAGGGACTCAGGTTTCACCCATCAGTCGTTGCTATAAGGTCTACACACATACCTGCCGCATCGTCCATATAAAACTGCCTGATGAGGCTAATTCAGCATCAAATATGTACATCTACAGTATGCCCTTATCGCACATGTCAGCATAGCAAATACGACACTATGTATGCCAATAATTCACAATTGTAAAAGGGCAATATTAAAGCTTTATTCGATGTTTTTTTGTGTTTTTTTTAAAGGTAATTTTCAATCAGGAGAAAACAGGTTAGGCTCCTTATGTAGAATGGCGGTGCCTATATACTCTTGGCTCCTGAGGGCCGTTGTATGGTTTAATGCAGTTTACAGGTAATTGGCATGTACCAGACAGTCACAAAGCTAAAAGTATAACAAAAATGGCATGTAGAAAAGGTAGAATGGGATGGGATATTGTGTAAAGGGGAGCCACATAATATAAGACAGTATTGGTTGAACATATATGCAGGAATTAGTATTACAGTCTTAGAGAGGCAAGGAATTTCTTCCTCTTGGTTTTGAATGCATCAAGGGTAGGAATGAGCCTATCATTTACTCCCAGGTCATTCTAAAGGAATGAACACTTATAGGATACGCTGCGTTTGAAGGCTTGTAGATGTCTATTATATGTTTTAAGTACAGGGGCATCATGTAGTCTGGTATCCCTAGCAGGGACTTCTAGGTGTTTGTCTTGTTTAGTCATTTTATATGCGTGTATAGCTATTTGTTTCTGCCTTCTTTCCTCTAAAAAATTGATTTTACCATTCTTATGTATTTTCTCAATTGTGGTTCTTGGGGGTGAATGAATGGCTATTTTTAATCCTCTATTTTGTAATCTTTGTAATTTTGTCAATAGGGTTTTGTTAGTATCATGAACAAGAATACCTCAATATTCCATGTAGGGTAGCATTTTAATCTTGCAGACACGAAGTGCTTGTGCATAGGACATCTGTCTGCGGAGCCTGCCAAAAATGTATAATTTAGCAGCAGCCTTACACCTCATTTGATTGATCTGTTTATCAAATTTTAAAGATTGATCCAGTTGTACACCTAGGTAGTTATAATTTCCTACAAATTCTAAGTCTGTATTATTTAATCTAACTGCTGGAATTTTAAAGTTTAATATTTGTCCTGGGGTTCCGAACTTCATAGCTTGTTTTTTTTTATGCCGAAGTGGTGGCGTAGCCACCTGGTGGTGCCGACAGGCACCACCAGAGCGAGGTATATGATGTTTGCACTTTACCAGAAGTCAGAACGGGCGCCGCCATCTTGGATTGTGCCGCCATCTTGGATTAAGGAGTCACAACACAAATTTATGCTATGTGATAACAATAATATGAATCAACCTTTGATAGTTCCTGAGGGTGATTATAATTATACCTACCCCCCCTAATATGTGACCCAAGTAATTCAATGGTTCTAGTGGTTTGTTGCTAATACAGCTGGTTGCCTAGCAACAGCTATTCTAATTGTTTATCTGCCTAGCAACACACATTTCCATGGTCCTAAGGTTGATTATGATCATACCTACCCCCCTAATATGGACCCAAGGAATTCAATGGTTCTATTGGTTTGTTGCTCAAACAGCTGGCTGCCTAGCAACGGCTATTCTAATTGTTTATCTGCCTAGCAACGCACATTTCCATATCCCTAAGGTTGATTATAATCAAACCTACCCCCCCTAATATGGACCCAAGTAATTGACCCAGGGAACCCTGGGTCTCTGGGAGACGGTTTTGGCCGAAAAACGCAGCTTCGCTGGCATGTATTCAACTGCCTGGCATGTTATTGTTATTGCATGCAGAGTATATCTAATTGCATGACAAGATACTTTCAGATCATGCCTCTCCCCTGCCATGTAAAAAAAAACGGAGAAATAAACATAACTACTTAAAAAAATTGGAGAAAATGTGTCACTTTTGCCTCAAATTCTCCCTCTGTGTGAACTTGTGCTAAGGTATAGGAGAGTGACCTTGAATCCACCCTTTAAAAGAGTCACGTTCACACAGACACCCATAGAGCTCAGTGTTGAAGGGAGGGTGAGACTGTTTTATGAGACACTTTTGGTGCAGTTTCAACTCTAAAGGAAGGTCAGTGGGGACTAGGTGATCTGTTAAGGCCAAACCACCTGTACATTGCTTGTGGGGTTGGGGTGTTGGGACAGGGTCAGTGGGTACAGTGTCAGTAGGTACAGTGTCAGTGGGTACAGTGTCAGTGGGTACAGTGTCAGTGTGTACAGGGTCAGTGGGTACAGTGTCAGTGGGTACAGTGTCAGTGGGTACAGGGTCAGTAGGTACAGGGTCAGTAGGTACAGTGTCAGTGGGTACAGTGTCAGTGGGTACAGGGTCAGTAGGTACAGGGTCAGTGGGTAAAGGGTCAGTGGGTACAGGGTCAGTGGGTACAGTGTCAGTGGGTACAGGGTCAGTAGGTACAGGGTCAGTAGGTACAGTGTCAGTGGGTACAGTGTCAGTGGGTACAGGGTCAATAGGTACAGGGTCAGTGGGTACAGGGTCAGTGGGTACAGTGTCAGTGGGTACAGTGTCGGTGGTGGAGCTGTGGTTGGGGTTGGGACTTTGGGTTGGGACTTTGGATTGGGACTTTGGGTTGGGACTTTGGGTTGGGACTTTGGACTGGGACTTTGGGTTGGGACCCTGGGTCACATGTGATGTATATCACACAATCAATCTTTCAATGGTTCTATTGGTTTGTTGCTTATACAGCTGGTTGCCTAGCAACGGCTATTCTAATTGTTTATCTGCCTAGCAACGCACATTTCCATGGTCCTAAGGTTGATTATAATCAAACCTACCCCCCCTAATATGGACCCAAGGAATTCAATGGGTCTATCTGTTTGTTGCTAATACAGCTGGTTGCCTAGCAAAGGCTATTCTAATTGTTTATCAGCCTAGCAATGCACATTTCCTTACCCCCTAACATGGACCCAAGGAATTTATAGGAAATGCCATATTTGAAGTAATATCATCCTTCCCCCTGATAACCCCTTCCCGGCCCTGCTTATTTGGTGTCTTGAATGGGTTCCTTCAAACATACCAACCATGTAGACATTATGTTTCTTCGAATGCAAGAATTGCGGTTGTTGCTGGGTAGTCTATTTAGGTTACACAAATAAGAAAACCTATTCAAATCATCTTGAAGTTTCCTGTATGCAGTTACTGGATCATCTTCAGAGGCATAAATGACTGTGTCATCTGCATAAGAACTAATATTTGTAAACTCGCAGAGGCTGTCAATGTCATTGACATAGATAAGAAAGAGTAGCGGGCCTAAAATAGACCCTTGGGGGACTCCACATTGTAGATAACCTTCACTAGAGGTGATACCATTAGCTATAGTTTTCTGTGATCTATTAGATAAATAATTTTAATCCAGCCCAGAATATCATTTCTTATCCCTAGTCCCTCACATTTCGATAATAGGATTGCATGACTTACCACGTAAAATGCCTTGGACACATCAATAAAGGAGGCTAGGGTACTTTTGTTGTCATCCATGCTGTGGAATAGATGGTAGAGTGCCCCTTTCTGAAACCCTTGTAGCTGTTGGCTATTCTAAGATAGGCATGAGCTATGAAAAACTCCAGATTCGAAAATAGGTTGTTCAGAAATTACTCTTTATTCATTCTGACATACGGCACGTAATCATACAGACGGATAGTGATATTCAAATATGCTTTCCAACAACAGGTGTTACATGAACATACAGGAGTGATACGCTCAAGGTCTTATCAATAATTCCCCAATGTCCAGGGCTCTCTCCGATCTAGGTAAACTCCATATAGACCAGACTCCTCAGAGGGAGGCTGGCCAGGAGTTATCTACCAATGCATCTATCTCCTCTATTCCCCCAGAGGGTGGAACGGAGAGAGATGCAGGGTCACCGAGGTAGGAGCAGCAACAGGACAGGCCGAAAAGTATAACAGAGTTCTAGGAATCTCTGTTGAGGAACAATCAAGCTGGCCGAAGTGCACAGCAAGACTGAGTCCTCGAGTAGAAGAACCCAGGGGTTTATATACCGAGACTTATGTAACTCCACTCCACTTGAGAGGAACTCCGGGTAACCCGAAACTGGTTTGCCCGGACCGACACGGTACCCGGGTTATGGAGGGTGACACATGGCGGTCTCGGCTGGGTGCGTATTACCAGGTCGCACTCCACCAATCCTCAGGTGCCGGATTATGTAATCACATACCGGATACCAGACAGGAGTGCGACCCAGATACGCCACAGCAAATACAACCAAAATAACTCAATCTGGTTCTATAGAAGTAGTACAGCGTCCCACTACACTCTCTTGTTTTTCATTAAGAAGGTTATTTTCTTCCAAATATGAGGTAATATGTGTGTGAATAATGCATTCAAGCACTTTACCTGGTAGTGGTATCTGTGAAATGGGCCTATAGTTAGTAACATTGGCTTTATCACCTGGTTTGGGCAGGGGGGTGACTAAGACTTGCTTCCATTTAGAAGGGAATTTTGCCTGAGTAATGGAGAGATTAAAAAGAAAAGCGATCTGATCTGGTATGGCTAGCATAGCATCTTTAATGATTCTGGCATTAATGAATGGAGTTGCAGAGGCTTTCCTAGTATTTATGAGTCTGGCTGTATTGAATACCGTTTTCTTACTCATAATAAGATCTTGGATAGTCATATCTGTGGTAGTGCCAGCATATATCCATGGGGCATTAAAATTAGCTGCAAATTTGGGTCCAATACCAATGAAATAATTGTTAATGTGCTCAGCAGTTTCCTCATGTGCTATAGGTTGACCAGAATTTTCATCTACTAAACATGTTATATTATTCTTACGCTTATTAGGTAATCGTTCCTCTAATTTACGCCAAAAGGTTTTGCCATCCTCCTTTTCATAATCCTTAATGTATCTTTTTTTTTGCATTTTCCACCAGGTTGTTAACCCTATTGCTTAATATATTGGAAATATTATGATCTTCTAAAAGGCCAGTTCTTTTACCATGTTTCCAGGAAAGGTCTTTTTCAAAAATTGTCCTCTTTAATTCCGGGGTTAACCATAGCTCATCTTTGGTTTTAATCTGGTGATTCTTTATGGGACACATACTGTTAAGATGAGTGTCAATGGCAGTGTGTATAATCAGGTCTAAGCAACGACCAGAAGGATAGGACGGCCTGGACTGAACAGTCCGTCCTCATTCCCGGGGCTTGTTACACCCCCCCTCCCCACACCCTTCGCTCCTCTTCCTCACAGCTTTCAAGCTTGCAGCTAATTTGCGCGGGGAGGTGGGGGTCCATAGCAGGCTCATAGAAGACTGGTTACAAACACTGTGTACCTGGTATGTGGTGTATACATAAAGGCAGGGGTATACTTTATACCGTGATAAAGGCATTTATAGTTGTAAAATTCTTGGTGAATGACTCTTGGTGAATGACTCTGACTTTTTATGTTTGAATCGGATAATCGTATAATAAACCTAATAATGAATGGCTAACAGGCCCACTCAGGGTTGTATCACTGGATTATGCCCTCCTCGCTACGCAACTCGGGCGATACAACCCCTTGTGTGCCTGTTAGCCATTTATTATTGGTTAACTATCACGTTAAGGGGTGTTACCACCTGGTGGTACACATCAGATCTAAATGGTAGGACAAATTGACACTAAACCTCTTTGTACCTACTTCTGCCACCTCTCACAGTATACTTTTGATTAAATAATTTATGGTTTATGCATAAATGAAAACTGTTTATCATCCTGTATGCATCTACCAAATCAGTTTTTAAAATTTCCTATCATTAAACTGAAATAAATAAGGATTAAATAATTAAATTTTGCTTGGAGAGTGGCCAAATATCTGTGTGGAGAGTGAATCCATGCAGGTAGGACAGCGCCAGTGAGTCTAGGCCCATTGTGGGTAAAACAGTGAGTGGTTGCTGTCACAACAGCTAGGGTGGGCATTTATCAGGTGTGGTCACCCAGGAGTACCCCTAAAACGATATATCATGCACCTGGACCGGATGGCAGCGGAGGCGAGAGCCCACGTCTGGTCTCCCGCCACCTGGCGCACCAAAGCTTCGCAGTGGAAACGCTTCATAACATTCTGCACCTGGCTGAGGGTCAGGGTGCTACCGACGGATAGCCTTACCATGTCACGCTACATAATGTTTCTCTTGGACAGCCTCAAATTTAGCACTATAGACAACTACGTTAGCGGTGTCATCAGTCTGAACAAATATTTTGGGTACGATGTGCAATTTATTAGGCAGGACTTTGCCTTTAGTGCTACGCTGAGGGGACTCCGCCGGATGCTGAGCGACCCCACACCGACCAGGGTGACGGTCACGGTGTCCGATCTACTCGCCATGCACCGCCTAGTAAACTTCAAAAACCATAATGACTGCGTGATGTGGGCTTGTCTGGTCACCAGCTTTCGTTCACTACTGCGGAAGAGTAACCTCGTACCAGCGACCTTCAAGGACACAACCAGCCACTTCATGCGACGAAGCTCGGTCAGGTTCTACCCCTGGGGGGTGATGCTCCGCATTAGCAGTTCAAAGACCATACAGTTTGGCCAGCGGGAGCACCTGGTGCCCATCACCTACACCGCCGACTCTCCACTGTGCGCCGCCTCCTTGTTAAGGCGTCACCTCTCGGATTCTCCGGCTGACCCCTCCGCTCCCCTCTTCCTGGTTAGGAGAGGGTCCTGCCAAGTACCGCTGACGTACCCCCCGTTGCTCAAGTTCCTCAAGGGGCTGATTGAGGGCATCGGGATGAACCCGGAACGTGCGGGGGTACACAGCATGCGGAGGGCGGGGGCAGCGTTCTTCCACCAGTTGGGCAGAAAGATTACAGATGCACTCATCCCAGCAAGCAACTACTGAGACTTAAGACATACACCTACCCCCCTCTCTCACTTACAACTTCACTCCAGTTTGGGTGTGCCGGGTCACAGTTGTGACAAACGGTTAAGCGCCAATGCCCCTCGTCGTTAACCTTTACCTTAAACTGTAGTCAACGGTAATGTCGGGCATAACTTCCATTGGTGGTCCGACCAGTGCCACCTAGTGCCTCCCCCCGGCACCAGCCGTGGAACTCTTCTCCAGGGGAGGGGAGGTAACCAGACCAAGTCTTTCTTGAACCCTTTACCAGGCTGGTTTAACAGGCCGGGAGTCTTTACAGGCAGGGTGTTTGGTCAGGTTGTTTTCCAAGCAGAGGCAACTGTTATGCCTGCTCTTATGCTTGTCCCATCAGATAAAATAGCAAAAATAGTAATTATTCAAAAATGCAGTGGACCAGGCACATACTGCATCCATAAGTTGGAAGGTGATGTACTGATCTACATCCTCTATATGAGTTTATTCTTAGCAAATATCACATAAAAATCGCAAATATGATTATATAAAAGCTATAGGGAAACACAGTCCTCCTAATGAACAGCCCTGTATTCCAGGCTGAGTGACCTGTGAAAACGGGCTGGGTGTGTTATGCAGGCTGTACTGTAAATCCAGGCAGTCTTCCACCTGTACACAGCTGACTTACCTGACGCAACGTTAGCAGTATTGTATGTATCGGAACGGGACTATGGTTAACTACTGTTTATTACTCAATCGACATGCAGCCAATCAGAGGCCTCCATTTGGTCACGTGACCGGAAGTGACCTACTTAGGGGATTAGTGGTGACGTCACGTGACCTAGTTAGCCAATCAGAGGCCGCCATTTGGTCACGTGACCGGAAGTGACGTCATATGACCTACTTATGGACCGAAAGTGACGTCATATGACCTACTTAGGGGACCGGAAGTGACGTCACATGACCTAATGGCCAACCGGAAGTGAGTGACCTCATTGAGGATCACGTGACCGGAAGTGACCTGATTGATCACGTGACCGGAAGAAGAAGAAGAAGAAGTGACGTCACGCGACTTAATGAAGAGATGAGCGTCTTTAAGGGGTCACGCGCTTTAAAATGTGATTTTTTTTTTTTTTTCGGAGGAGGAGGAGGAGGAGGAGGAGAAGGAGGAGGAGGAGGAGGAGGCGAGTCTCTTATTTTTTTCGGTAAACCAATAAAAAACACCACGATATAAGTTTGTTTTTTCATTTTTATTGTTTTACGAGCGACTGGAAGTGACTTATTGAACTAGGTAGAAGCGTTCTTTAGAGTGTATAAGGGGGGAGGGGAGGGGAGGGGAGGGGAGGGGAGGGGGGGAGGGGGGCCCCTTTAAGATGCATGGGGAGGGGGGCGCTTTTAGGATGCATGGGGCGGGTGGGGGGGAGGGAGGGGAGGGGAGGGGAGGGGGGAGGGGGGCACTCTAGGGGGGGGGGGGCGCTCTAAGGGGCGTTTGTCTCTTTTAAGAAAAAAAGAAAAGAAAAGATTTTAATCGAGAGACACGCTTCTTCCTCTCGAGAGGAAGACGTGTCTCTTCATTTTTTTTTGTTTAGGAAGTGAGGGTCTTTAGGATCACGTGACTAGAAGCGACCTGATGAAGCACGTGACTAGAAGTGACGACGTCACATGCTTTAATGAGGCGATCAGCTGTGACTGGCGGCGGCGGCGGTGGCGGCGGCGGTGGTGCTGGTGGTGGTGGTAGTAGACGTTACTGTGGTCAGAGGTGATATGGTTTTTTTCCAACAGAAATCAGAGCTTTTATACAGAGGGAGTTTAATCCTATTTCCAACAGCACCCCAGCTGTCTAGCAGCCGCTCCGCTCCTTAAGAGCTTCTTAAGAGCTTAGATGACGAGGGGTATGTCATCGCCATCTGTGGAGGCCAGCTGAAAATGGTGTTTTTTCCTTATCCATAGCCTTACCTCCTACCCCCTACCTGAGGACGACTCTCTCCCCCTTTGGCATTCATTGTAACAAACGTCAGAGGTCAGGTGAAAATCGGATTTTCATGCACAGCCTTAGTCAGCTGTCACCCCTATTGAACTAGCCGGCCGCCGCCGGCTGGTCTACTCACTACGGCAGGAGGCGGTGATTTTTTTTTGTTTTACACTTAAGTCGCTCACCACATGCACACGACTCTACTCACAGACAGACACACCCGTCTTAGGGGGTCCTGCTTCACGCCACACGCCTCCTGTAGTTTTTTGTATACACACTCTAAGCTCATGACTGCTTAATCCTTTATACAGCTAATGCGCGTTGAATTAGCACAGTCGGTACACCGCCCGCTCATGGCAGTCGATCTCTCAAAAAAGGGGGGAAAGAGATCCAGCTGAAAACGTCATGACTTATGTCTTTTGTTTCTCTTTGTGAATGTCCGCCGGTCAGCCGGCGGCAGCAACTGCTTAATCCTTTATACAGCTAACGCACGTTGAATTGCTGAACAAGGCAGTAAGTAGCTTAGCTCATGTCAGTCGATCTCTCAAAGGGGGGGGGAAAGGGATCCAGCTGAAAACGTCATGCCTTATGTCTTTTTGTTTCTCTTTGTGAATGGCCGCCGGTCAGCCGGCAGCAGCTGAACAGGGCCGTAAGTAGCTTAGCTCTAGAAGCGAGAAGGAGTATATAAGGGGGCTGGAAACACCCATTCACTCACTCAGTCTTTTGCTGCTCTCTACAGTCACCACCATGAGCAAAACACAACAACTAGTGTCGTCCAAGGATCTAATCGAGCTCAAGAACAAGAAGAGTACGCAGAACGGTGATCGTTTTGCGTCAGCGTCTCCTCTTGCTACTGAAATTGAGACTACCGCCGCAACCGCTTGGTCTTATCACCCTCCCGCTGTAGCGAGCGCACGCAGCAGTAGTAGTGGTAGTAGTAGTCGTCGTGGTAGCGACGTTGTTACACTCGCGACGGTTGTTGCTGCTAAGCGCGCTGCCGCTGCTACTGCTGCGCCTGCTGCGGCTGCTGGTGATCCTCGTGCTGCTAGTGCTGCTGCTGCTGCTGCTGCTGCTGCTACTGCTGCGCCTGCTACTGCTGTGCCTGCTGAGGCTGCTGCGCCTGCTGCTGCTGTGCCTGCTACTGCTGCACCTGCTACTGCTGCACCTGCTAGCGCTGCGCCTGCTGCTGCTGCTGCTGCTGCTACACCTCTTGCTGCAACTGCCGCTACTAGTACTGACACGCAGCACGTTGCACAGAGCCTCTCCACCGCTACATCAACCGACGCCATCAACGCCGCTCGCGCTGAGACTTACAGCTATTCGGACACTCAGCCCCAGCAGTGCGTAGTAGACATACATGCCCTAAAGCAACAGGGTGAGACAGAGAACGACGCTGACGACGAGGCGTACGAGGAACCCGAAGGGCTACGGGCGCACAGTCCGTTTTTCGACCTCATTTCCACTGGTAGCGCGTCCGGTCCGTGGCGACTGCCCTCACCACCACCTTACGAAGTCGTGTGGTTGCCCTGTTCCGACAACGAGTCGTCGGATACCAGCGCAGACACTGCTCCTGTTATTGGTTCTGCTGCAGTAGTACCTGTATCACCATACTTCAAAGGAGAGCCGTTAGGATACTTGTCAGACGCTATGCTACTGAAAATAAGTAGTAAGTTGCCGACATCAGATTACATACGGTTAGGTTCATACCTTGAAGTGAACTTGAAGGATATGGGATATCTCAGTTGTGAGACAAGTGTCATAACTCAAGCTAGAGAAATGTTCACTACTTGGTACCAGAAAAGTTGTACTACTAGGTGGAAGGAACTAGCCACCGCCTTGGAAGAATCTTACCGTATGGACCTCATCAAATTCTCACGTGAGTACATGGACAAGCATGACATGTGGGATGGCTTAGAGAGTGGAGACATGGAGTGGAAAGTGCAGAAATATTTCTCTCTTTTAGCTGAGCTCTGCCCTAGAGACTGGAAGACCATAGGGATCTACTTAGGGTTGACTTCTCATGAAGTAGCTTTCATCTCTCAACCTGTGCCTTCTGACAGGACTGTGAAGAACCCTGTCTATGAAGTGCTATGAGCTTGGAAGTACAACGAGACGTCTGAGCCTATGGCTCTGATGAAAGTGTTGCAAGACGACATGGGTCGCAGCGACGTCGCAATGTATGTTCAAGGGTTGTATGCAGCTGTACCCAAAGACATAAAAGTGAGCTGTGTCACTCCAGTGTTGACCACTCTCGTCTGATCCCTGCAGTAAGATGGACATCTGTTGAATTCGATCCTAGACTACAGTCACCTTTCACTATGCTAATAGTATCGTGTGGTAAGAGGCGTCTAGTATTCGAAGTGATAAATAACGTTTATTTTTTTAAATAATTGGTAAATAAGTGAAAAAACAAAAAAGAAAAAAAACATGACGCAGGACGTTTGCGAAAAGTGCTTCAAAATTTTTAAAAGACCGTACAATCACGACTGACCCGTAGAAAAATGAAGAACAATACCCTCTATGCGGCGATGTCGATTGCTGAAAGATCACCTGTCGACGCGAATCTCTGGACAAGGTGACTATCCCTCCACGTACATGCGCTGTACCGAACGGTGAGGAAACGTTCACGGCGAATTGGCCTGCAATACGAACGAGTGTCAGGATGCACGGGACTCGCGTGAGTGTAACAAACGTCAGACTACCAACCGGCGAGTTGAGTGACGCTGTAGATACTATGCGTCGCAATCCGCTTCACACAATGATAAAAAGTGGGTTTCTCGGTAGGCTTACTCTTACAACACAGAGAAGACAAGAGCATACTGCGCTACTTTCACGTCTCCCAGAACAACGCAACTCTCATTACAACCGCTCCCTACTATAACTAATTCAGAAACTTTGGAAGAGCTCCTCTCAAAGATGGAAAACACCGTCGCTTGCGAGGAAGTACGGAAACTTTGCGACGCTGACACCAAGTGGTGCGTTCTTTTTCCTACTAATTTTGAACATTTGCGTTTACATGGGACCGGGGGGTTTTCCCATAGGCGGTAGGAACAGTCAGGACGGTCGAGTTGGAAAGAGAAACAGTGTGTTAGATTTTCCCAACAAGGACAACCTCTGCGTCTTCCGCCACATTTCCTTTCACTTATACAAAAAACACCGTCGCTTGCGAGGAAGTACGGAAACTTTGCGACGCTGACACCAAGTGGTGCGTTCTTTTTCCTACTAATTTTGAACATTTGCGTTTACATGGGACCGGGGGGTTTTCCCATAGGCGGTAGGAACAGTCAGGACGGTCGAGTTGGAAAGAGAAACAGTGTGTTAGATTTTCCCAACAAGGACAACCTCTGCGTCTTCCGCCACATTTCCTTTCACTTATACAACACCAGCAAGCGCGCTTCAGATTTGTTACGTCAGTTCTGTCCCGCTGCCACACGTGAAACTTTTCCGGGCAGCCTTCTCCATTTTTCCTCCCGACGGACATTCCAGAATCTACCCTTACAACATTACCTTCGATTTCGAGGCTTTCTTCAGACCGTGCAGAGAACCGTCGACCAAACACGTGTCCCTGCTGTGGGATCACGTCCCTTTGTCGGCTAGCGTCGCATCCGACTTTCCGGGGTAGGAGGGGTCGGTGTACGTCAGAGAATCCGACGCAGATTCCGACCCCTTGTTAGACCGAGTTTAAAATCACATAAACGAGAACGCCAAAGTCATCGGGAAAGCTGTGCTAGAACTTTACCGACCAACGTTAGCGAAGTTACATGTGGCGATAGGTGAAGCTCTCCTGCTGGAGGAAGCGGCATTCACCCCTTCTCCAGACGGCTTCGCTGCAGCTCACACCAGACAACCGTTAGTTCAACTGAAGAAGCGGCTTCTGAGATACATCCGTCAAGCTCCAGTCGTGGGCTTCAACAAGGAGCGTTACGACTTGAACCTGATCAAAAATACGCCTTCACTCGTTCTTTGCCTCCGGAGACCGAAGAAACCAACAATTCAGCGTCATAAAGAGAAGCAATCAATACTTGACGGTTTACACACAGCACACGGTTTTCTTGGACGTAGTAGTCAACTATTTGGCACTTGGTTACAACTACGCGAATTATTTGCGAGCTTTCACCAGAAACGAAGAGAAAGGTCGCTTTCCTTACGAATGGATGACGTATACCAAGAAACTGGTAAACAGAACCCTGCCACCGAGATCGGCTTTTGACAGCGAACTGACGGGCGTCAAAATGGCCGAAATCCGACTACGCCACATGTCAGAAAGTTTAATACGACAAGAAGATGCAAACTATGAGAGATTACTTGATCCACTACAACAACGAAGACGTCAAACCTTTCATAGAAGCTTTGAAAAAATCACGCTAAATTTTTCCAAGATCGCAGCATTGACATGTTGAAAGACGAGATCTCTCTCGCCAGTTTGACTGTACAGGTCCTCTTCCAAAACCTATAAGCTGTGTTCACAACGTTCCCTCCGTTCGACGCCGTCCTCCACGCTCTGATCAAAGAAAATCTAGTCGGTGGTCCTTCCATCATCTTCCATAGATTTCACGAGAAGGAGTGTATAGGTGTCTTATAAGTCGGCAGAGGGTGAATACTAGTGAAAAAGGAAGGCAGGTGTGCAAGTAGCTTTTCTAACAGACACGTGTGTGAACTAAGCTGCTTAAGTCTAAACCCACCTGCAGTAGAAGCTCTGTACTGAGAGAGTCTTTTCAGCCGTTTAAGAGGCTTATCTAGGACAGGGTACATAAGGAGTGAAACGCCACTCTCACCCGTCACACTTTCTCCACCCGCCCTTCATCTTCGTAGCATCGTCCACTCTACGCTCGCTCAGCACGTTATGATGATTAGTTCTGCTATTTTCTTTATTTATGAAAGTGTTGACGCTACAGAGCATCGAAACCCTCTCGAAATGAGTCCAAGAAAGAAAAAGCAACTCCCACTTGAAGCAAGAAGAGAAACAGTGCCCTATGATGCATGTGAGGTAAAGAAACATTGGAAGGACGTCACCAAGGAGCAATGGATAGAAGCATGCTTCAACTTCATCGGAACAGTAGTTTCATTTGGACAGAGGGAGAAGATTTTGTTAGAGCTATTTTTCTTAGCTCCGTATACTTGGCCTGACTGTGGTGAAATTCCTTCAAGTTTGTCAGTCTTCGCCATACAAGTTATCAACTCCTTGAAGGAGCTTCGATATATGCAAGGCACTCAGGAGGAGATTGTCAAGAAAATGACGGAATTCGAAACAGGAGAAGACACAATATGGTGCGAGGAGACGACATATGCGGACGATGATCTGGAGTCCATCATTTGTAGCCCGTTGGAACATTATGTTAAAGACTTTGAGGACATGCTAGACAGCACTGAGATGAACCCAAAAGAGAGATCCCTGACTGCACAGAAAGAGGCCAAAGCTGTGTTGGAAAAGCACAAGTTTGGTCAAGGATTCACTCTTCAAAGCGGCTGTGTGAGTGTGATAAAAAGTCTTGTGTTGAAACATTCAGACATGAAGTTTTCGCGTGCTGTCGACACACTTCCTTTGCCTGAACTGATGATGAACATGATCGACCCCATCGTACCAACACGTTTTGACTCTGCCAATTGTCCCATGTATAAAATGGTTTCAAGTTTTGCCCGTGGCCGATGGCTAAACGATCCACTGAAGTCAGAAAACCTCCTTGATTTAATCAACTGACTAAATGTATTTTCTCATACTAGTATTAGTAGCATTAGTAATAGCGGCTACTCAGTCTCGTGCAGCACAAGCAGCAGCATCTGTCAGCAGCATCCGTGACATCGTCAGCAGCAGCAGCAGCTGCACAAGCAGCTGCATCTGTCAACAGCATCCGTGACATCGTCAGCAGCTGCAGCAGCTGCACGAGCAGCGCAAGCAGCACAAGCAGTAGCATCTGTCAGCGGAATCCGTGACAACGTCAGCAGCAGCAGCAGCTGCACGAGCGGCACAAGCAGCAGCATCTGTCAACAGCATCCGTGACAGCGTCAGCAACTACAGCAGCTGCAGCAGCTGCACGAGCTGCACAAGCAGCAGCAGCAGCAGCAGCAGCGGTAGTGTAGACCGCTAAATTCGAGATGACGTCATGTCTGTTTCTTAGCATCGACATTCGACATGAGGCCTAGTGACATTTGACATGAAGCTTGAAAAACATAGTGACAGGTGACATGAGCAATTCTTAAAATCGACATGAGATATGAGCATAATTAAGCGACATCGACATGTGCCATGGCTATTTTTTTTTTTTAAGACAAACGCCATAGTCTCCTCATCCAGACCTCCGCTAGTAGCGCTCTATAAGCGCAAGCTTTGCCTTAAGAGAGCTGTGGCTGTGAACCCCCTCCTCCCACCGTACACACGGGTAAATATCAGAGTCGGCCAATGTCGCCAATACTACTCTCATACAAGGGTCAGGCGCTGCTGGACTATAATAGATGGATCAAAGGCCATTCTACTGAGGGTCAGGCTAGGTCTGATATTCAATAACAAGCTAGACTTTGGCAAATTTGCTTGAAAGTCTGGCCAGCAAGAGTCCAGCATACTCTCCCAAGAGTTCAGCATTGCCAGACTATGGCATGAGGATCCAGCATGGTCAGACTTTCAAGCAAGTTTGCCAAAGTCCAGCTTGTTATTGAATGTCCGGCGTAGCCTGACCCTCACTAGAATAGTCCTTGACCCATCTATTATAGTCCAGCAGTGCCTGACCCTTGTCTGAGAGTAGTATTAGCGCTATTGGGTGCCTCTGATATTTGCCTCTGTGTAGTCAAACCTCACCTGAGAGAGACATACTTCAGAAAGAAACGAAAGCGGATTCCGACATCGGTGTGTGACGATCACTTAGAGCTTTTCGTGAAGATAAAAACGGAAAAAAGTGCGAAAATGGTGTCCGCCGCCCGGCGGATGTTGTGAGAGACGTTACCTTCACGATCTGAGAACTTCGGGGCTTATGAAAGCGGCGTGAGAAGGTGACGGGATCCTAAGTCTCAACCCTAAGACTTACATTTGCTACGATCGAGTCAGCGGCACCGGTGAAAGAAAATCCCAAAAAAAAGATGGAGTGCAAAAAGTGTACAGAAGTAACAAAACCCTAAAGAACCAGTCGTCTTCTTAGATGTTCTTCGCAAACGAAAAACTCTCCTTGCGGTAAATAGAAATTTCAAAGTGGTACGAACCAAAAATGGACACTTACACCATAGAGAAAGATGACGTGCGCTACTTGTATTATAAGCGTCGCGTGCATTCTAACGGTGTGACAACGAGTCCTTTAAAAATATGAAAAAAAAGTGTGTTATTGATTGATTGAGCGCATCTTTTCAAAAATAGCGTGTTTATTAGAATTGAAAAAAAGAAAATAAAAAAAAAATAAAAATTATTGTTGTGTTTTATTTTCATACGTCTTCTTTTATTAGTAAGTAAAAAAATTATAACAATTACCTAGCGTGTCCTCTTAAAGTGACACTTCCTCCGGTCGCTGCTGATCGCCTAATTAAGGCATGTGTCGTCGTCACTTCTAGTCACGTGACTCATCAGGTCACTTCCGGTCACGTGATCCTAAAGTCGATCACTTCCTAAACAAAAAAAAAATTAAGAGACACATTTCTTCATGACCCAACCAATCAGGGGTCTCCATTTGACCGGAAGTAGTCCCCTCATTTGCATAATGGGTCACTTCCGGTGTACCAGCCAATCAGAAGCCTCTAACTAAGTCAAGGTCACGTGACGTCACTTCCGGTATGCCCTTATATGGACATGTGAAGGTCACATGACGTCACTTCCGGTATGCCCTTATATGGACGTGTGACGTCACTTCCGGTCAAATGGAAGCCGCTGATTGGCTGCGTCATGACCTTGACCTCTAACTAGGTCAAGGTCACGTGACGTCACTTCCGGTATGCCCTTATATGGGCATGTGACGTCACTTCCGGTCAAATGGAGGCTTCTGATTGGCTGCAGGTCGATTGAGTAATAAACAGTAGTTAAGCATAGTCCCGTTCCAATACATACTATACTACTAACGTTGCTGAACAGGCCATCAACATCCCCTGACTGTAGGCCCATGTTGCCGAAGTTTATTCCCGCCGTAGACAGGCCAGTGTGTAGGGTGTGACCCGCCCCCAGATTTATGCCTAGCCCACCTGCCGATGGTAGACTAGAGAAACCGGGCGGTGGTGTCGCGGAGAGGGGTTGGCCCGATGTGTAGGGTTGCTGTTGATGCTGTTGCTAGCTGCGTTGTTGCTGCAGGTGTTGCTGTAGGCTCTGTTGTTTATGTAGGGTAGACTGGGCAGAAGGGGTCACATCCCTGCCAACCCAGCCCACTGTTGCTGCTGTCTCCACAGCAGAAACTCTGCATAGGAGGGGTCTGCATGCTCCTGCTGTTGCTGCTGTTGATGCTGCCCCAACACTTGCTGTTGATACTGCTCCTGTTGCTGTTGGGTGTCCATGCTTCCCTTCATTGGTAGGATCAGACAATTGAGAGGGTGTCGTGGCCCCAGCAGGCCTAACCACACCCTCTGATTGCTTAAAACTGCCAGACTGACCTGTACCAGGATGAAGGGTGAAGCTCCCCGCGTGTCCGTGATGAAGCGTGGAGCCGCCCGGCACCCAGGGATGAAGCGCACCACTCGCATTTGAAAACAAAGTCTGATCCACCTCCCCTTCAGTCGCACTAAAGTCTCCCAACCAACTTTCCTGCGGCGTTTGCGACGGCTTTTAGGGCTGGGGGAGGGGGATAATCGACCATGCTCTTTCGATTGCGACAACTTTTGAGTCTTAATTCACCTTCGTTTGCTCAAAAACTGCGAAAAAGCGACCTCATTGGCCTTGTTTTTGTCTGGGCGGAAGCCGGGGACAGCCATGTTGGTCGGCGTATGCGCGCCGAGCTGCTGCTTCGCGGACAGAGACGAAAAAACTCGGTCCGCGCGTTCCCCGGGTATCGCCGACAGGTTGTGGCCGCTGGTGCCCTGGTCCGCGTAGTATAAGGCTGTTCCGCGGGCGTCCGCGGACCGCTGTAAATCGTCTCCGCCTTGCACGGCCCCAACAATGCCGCGGAACGCGGCCTCTGCCAGGTGAGTATCCCTCTCAACCCGGTTATTACTTGCCCTGAGGCCCGCCAGTTCCATTTCGGCCTCTTTTAGCCTCTGGGTCCCCTTTAGGTCCTCTTCTCTAGCCTTTTCTTTTATTGTCATTGCTTCGATCCGGTCCAAAGCTTGCTGGAGCTCTACCTCACAGGCCGCGCTGTACTCCGTGACCTGCTCGCTGTGTTGGCGGGCCGTACCGCCTGGGGCTGCCGGTGAGGTAGAGCTGCCCTGGCCGGTCTCCTGTCGGCCCTGGGGGCCGCCATGGTCGCCTTGTGCAGGTGCCGGCTCGTCTTGGCCCTGCCTCTTCCTAGGTGTGCCCTTATCCGGGTTAGGGGCCTCACATTTAGGGCATTTGGCTTGATTTCTATGGTACTCGTGATCACAAAAACATATAGTCATTTTGAGGCGATATAGAGGCGATATAGAGGCGATATAGAGGCGATATAAAAACCCAAGTCTCTGCTGGCCTGCTGCTGGCCTTGCTGCCTGCTTGCTTGCTGCTGGTTACCTCCCCTCCCCTGGAGAAGAGTTCCACGGCTGGTGCAGGGGGGAGGCACTAGGTGGCACTGGTCGGACCACTAATATGGGAATAACTTCCCCAATGGAAGTTATGCCCGACATCATAGTCGTTATAACAAAAGTGTGGTGTGAACGTATAGAAACAAAGAGAATATCTTGTATAAATGTTTATTCTAAGGCCAAAAAAAAGGTGTTTCAGGTAACCCTAGGGCCGACCTTAGAAATTTTATCCAATTTTGAAAAAAATAAACTTTTAAAGAATTTATTTTGAAAAGAATTTTTTTTTGCACTGCATCAGCCATCCACTGTCTCCTACTTTAATGCTAGCTTAAAGTTGGCTGTAAGATGCTTAAAGTAGGACTTTCCTGCAACTTTAAGCAACTTTAACATTTTGAGAAACTTTAAGCTGCCACAACTTGCTTAAAGTAGGATGAGCAACTTTCCTGCAACTTAAAGCAACTTCTAATGGCTTTAAGATGTGGCCGAGTTTGTGACACTATAGGCCGCAAGTAGGCAGTATGTGGCCCCTTCTCTGCGCCCTGGGAGTGCAGGTAGCTGTGGGAGAGGTGTGGCGGAGTTTGTGACACTATAGGCCGCAAGTAGGCAGTATGTGGCCCCTTCTCTGCGCCCTGGGAGTGCAGGTAGCTGTGGGAGAGGTGTGGCGGAGTTTGTGACACTATAGGCCGCAAGTAGGCAGTATGTGGCCCCTTCTCTGCGCCCTGGGAGTGCAGGTAGCTGTGGGAGAGGTGTGGCGGAGTTTGTGACACTATAGGCCGCAAGTAGGCAGTATGTGGCCCCTTCTCTGCGCCCTGGGAGTGCAGGTAGCTGTGGGAGAGGTGTGGCGGAGTTTGTGACACTATAGGCCGCAAGTAGGCAGTATGTGGCCCCTTCTCTGCGCCATTGGAGTGCAAGAAGCTGTGGGGGAGGTCACTTTAATACATGCTAACTAGCTGGGGGAGAGTTTTGGCGGTCTGTGTGGCAGTACAGAGCCGCCAGGAGGGGGCATATGGCGCCTTGTCCGCGCCCTGGAGGTGCAGCTAGCTGGGGGAAAGGTTTGGCGGTCTGTGTGGCAGTACAGAGCCGCCAGGAGGGGGCATAAGATGTGACCTCCCTAGCCAATCAGAGGGAGGTCTCGCAGCGGTCACATGACTGTGACGGACTGTGACTACACTCTCCTTATAATGGGGGTGCTGGAGGGGGTACTCCTCACTTCACTCCTGCCTGGGCTACTGGACACAGCTCCTGCTGCTACAACCTACCTGCTGCCTACCGAACCTCTGCCCGACCGACTGCCCAGCTGCCCACCTGACTGCCCACCTCACAGGACCTGGCCTTATCCTCCCTTCTTCCCAGAAATATCCCCAAAAAAGATGCCCCCTGTCCATATTTCACATAAAAAGAAGTAGATTTAACTATCAGGCAATATTTTAATAATATCTTGAGCAGCTTTAACCAAACTTCCAAATATTGGTTAATCATATTTTAGCAACTTTAAGCAAACCTCCAAGTCAGGTTTAAATCAAATTTCTGCAACTTTTAGCAAAGCTCCAAGTTAGGATTAAATCAAGTTTCTGCAACTTTAAGCAAAACTCCAAGTCAGGATTTAAGCAAATTTCTGCAACTTGAAGCAAAACTCCAAGTCAGGATTAAATCAAATTTCTGCAACTTTAAGCCAAACCCCAAGTCCGAGTTTAACTAACTTTCAGCAACTTTTATTACAGCCATTCAGCGCGCCTGAAGCTGCTTAAAGTTGCAGGAAACCCCGCATTTTTCGTACTTTAATCTTTGCTGACAAGTTCGCTTAAAGTTGCTTAAAGTTGTAGGTAGCTGCTTGCCTAGTGCAGTACAGGGCAGGAACCGCTTGTGCAATAACCAGTGACAAGGTCACTTTGAAGTGACGCTCTGTATTTAGTTCAGGGTATTTCAGGGTATTTCCAGTCCATGTTTGCTTACTTCCACAGCGTTTTTTTACTTCCGCGGTGTTTGTTTACTTCCGTTGGCCGCCATTTTGAATTCCGCGCAGGTCACGTGACCCTTGGGAGTGTGAAATAAGGGCAGATAGTGAAATACGGCCGAGGGTTATTTCACGCTTCCCTCACATATGGCACTCCCATAGCTTTAACCTTGATAGGCCATATTCACCATGAAATAAATATGAATATATATATATATATATATATATATATATATATTTCATGAAATACAGCAGTCCCATTGACTTACTAGGAACGCCGTATTGCAATAACCCACGGCTGTATTTCATGGCCCTATGACGTCATCAAAAATGGCGGTTTGTTTACATTTGAACGACCTAGAAAATGTCTTTTTAGGCTTCCCCCTCCCATAATTTTGAAAATTCCAATTGAAAAAGATAAAAAATGAACACAAAGGCACACTCGCTTTAGTCTGTTGATAGGGTTATTTCACTTGTTGAAGGGGTTGCCGCATTTCACTCGGCCTACGGCCTCGTGAAATACGGCCCCCCTTCAACTCGTGAAATAACCCTGTCAACAGACTAAAACTCGTGAACCTTTGTCTATATATAGAATTTATACTTGATGATTTCTTTTTTTTACAAATGCTGACCGAATGCAGTGTAATGAGCTGCTAGCCGACGCCGACACTAGTATGCCGTCGTTTATGGTTAAACATCCGTGTAAGCCTATGTAATGTACACTATGGATGTACACTATAGACCCCCCCCCCCCTGTACACAGGCACGGGGCTGTGTGCTGGCGGCCACGCCCCTGTTAGAGCTGCTGCTGCACAGTGTAATGGGCCTGGGTTGTAGGGGTCAGTCTGTATGCTGACCAGTATTTATATCCTGTGTGACTACTTACCGCATCTCTTCTGTCTCATGTGACGAGGCCACGCCCTTCACAGCTACAGGTAACATCCGTGCGGGCATCCCCTGCCTCACTAACACTAGTTACAGCCATCACACGGCACTCACAAAACTGACGTCCTGAACATTAGGACCAATACTGGCAACATGGTTTTATATATAACACCAGCCACACCCCATCCCACACCCAGCCACACCCCGATATCCCAGCCCACACCCAGCCACACCCTGATATCCCACCCCACACCCAGCCACACCCTGATATCCCACCCCACACCCAGCCACACCCCACCCCACACCCAGCCACACCCTGATATCCCAGCCCACACCCAGCAACACCCTAATATCCCACCCCACACCCAGCCACACCCCAATCCACACCCAGCCACACCCTGATATCCCACCCCACACCCAGCCACACCCCACCCCACACCCAGCCACACCCCGATATCCCAGCCCACACCCAGCCACACCCTGATATCCCACCCCACACCCAGCCACACCCCACCCCACACCCAGCCACACCCTGATATCCCCTACCCCACAACCAGCCACACCAAGCCACACCCCGATATCCCACCAAACACCCAGCCATACCCCAATATCCCACCCCACACCCAGCTACACCCTGACATCCCACCCTACACCCAGCCACACCCTGATATCCCACCCCACACCCAGCCACACCCCACCCCACACCCAGCCACACCCCGATATCCCACCCCACACCCAGCCACACCCCGATATCCCACCCCACACCCAGCCACACCCCGATATCCCACCCCACACCCAGCCACACCCCACCCTACACCCAGCCACACCCTGATATCCCACCCCACAACTAGCCACACCCCGCCCCACACCCAGCCACACCCCATCCCACACCCAGCCACACCCTGATATCCCAGCCCACACCCAGCCACACCCCGATATCCCACCCCACACCCAGCCACACCCTGATATCCCACCCCACACCCAGCCACACCCCGCCCCACACCCAGCCATACCCCACCCCACACCCAGCCACACCCCCACCCCACACAAGTCAATAAATTAAAAATCATCCATGATAATTTGTGAGAGGAGGCTTAGCATCACCATCAAATTGCACCTTAAGTTGGACACTATATATGTCAATAATCTCCCACAATTTATGCTGTGACCTACACCCCCCCCCCCCCCTCATGAAGTAAACATATATGTAGTGATGCAAGAGCCCGCCACCCTCACGGTTGCACATGTGATTAAAATGATGCATGCCCTTAAACAACCATATGTATCCCTCCACCCAGTTTTGAAATTGTTACTCCCCCCTTTTACTGTTGATCCCTTCAAATTCATTACCCATGATGAAACAGGCCAGCCTACCTTACCAATGAAAAAGACATTGTGCAATTTCTTCAAGAATATAAGGTGCCAGATCTAATGCTCAAATAGTGTAACCCATGTAAAAATGGCAGCCTCTAAATGTGCCATTTTGAGCAGTAAAAATTTGTCTCACATTCATGTCCAGGACCGCCCGGAATGGGTGCCTTTACCCTAGAGTGGTATTAGTAGGAAAAGTAGTAAATCTCTCAAAATATTGAATTGGTTACTTTCCTCGCTTTTCACAAGGGGGCACTCCTGTATATATGGTCATCTGTGAGACCGTTGCTTTGGACAGAAGTGCATGAAGGGTCGACTGCCCATGGTTGGTCTGTTGGTACCTTGAGTAGACCGGTACATGGATGAGGAGCCCTGTGGACAATAGGTCCTATGGTGATAGGCCCTGAGGACAATCGGTCCAATGTCTATATGGCCCTGTGGAAGATTGGCTCCATGATTAAGGGCATCCTGGTTGAGACATACCAGTCTGCTCATGATACCAACAGGCCAGCTAGTCATCTCATGGGCAGTCTACCCTATGAGGTGTTCCACCAACCACCACATTCCTGTGTGTGTGCAGTTGAGTTGGTACCCCTACAACTTGTGGAGGATTAACTTTCTTATCTCGGGGGGTGTTTGGTCCCTTACAGGTATAGAACCATAAAATTGCTGCAAGGTTGTCTGGCTGAGCCTCGAACCGCCAACCCTCAGGTTAGATTCCTGCACTGCAGCCAGAATGGCCATGGACGCAATGTGCAATAGACATTGAAAGCTTTACATAAAGCCGGCCTTTCCCACATCAACTTTTTCTGATCCTTTCTTTTTCAAATGGCAAAAATCATGGCGGCTGATTAATATTAGAATTCTGCTTCGCAATGTATAAATAAGAAGTCTAGAACAATTTTGATGACACCTACCCCTAGTAAACCCACCCCAAGGATTACAATGGAGCAACTAGTTTTATCCTAAAAGCAGTGGTTGCCTAACAACAGCTGATTTGCATAGTATACAACCTAAAACCATGCTCGGAGACAGCCATTGCCATAGTATTTCATCAAAAGCCAAGGACTGCTCAGTCTAGTTGCTTGAACATCTATGATTTTTCATGAAAAATCGCAAAAATCCCCTATTTTCCCATGTTTTCGCCTGTTTTCACCAATTTCCATGTGACTATGCTAATTTGAACAGCTCTGTAGAGCTTAACCCAGATATGCCTATCGTCCTTTTAAAAGGACGTTTCTGGTACATTTTCATCCATTTTCAACTCATCACCATCATCATCAAAATTTATGGAAAGTATTTTTCTTTTGCAAATTTGATCTATGAAACTTAGAATTTAAGGTGATATAGATTATGTGTCTCTGTGTACCTTTCCCTAGAAATTGTGGATGTGGCAACTTCAAAAACATTTAAGAGATATTAGCAATGATTAAAGCAATATTAAAGGCCACATCAAGGGGTTTTTGAATGGCAATTTCGCTATTGTAAACAGTTACTTAAGTATATTTACCTACTTCTTATTTAAAGATAAACTCTTGAAGAGCTTTACTTATTTATTTATTACTTAGTTTTGTCGGGGCCACTCCATGAGACCTCATATCTGAAATATCAGTGGATGTGCTGCCCCCAGAGAGAAGCAAATGAACTACAGTCCCAATACCCAATGTGACTGCATATTGGGTGACAACCAACCCAATAGGGGGGGTCACCCCTATATTTTCTATAGAAACTACATGTATGTGCAAACATCACTATAAAATCGGTACCCTTTTTACTAGAGGTAAATCAATGAAATATCACTAATTTCATGGGAAACACCTCTCAAGCCCTTACCTATTGAGACCTAAAAGGTACCAGTTACATTGAATACGTGTTTACACATGCTAGCCAAAGCTTAAAGAGTGTCCTCCCCCTAGACCCTTGAAGTGGTCAGGTCGCCTCAAGACCTTACCTACCACTGGGGATCAATCAGAACGGCCCACTGTATGTGGGGGTGGGAGAGGGGGATGGGAGGTAATCAAATTGAAGTGGCTCAGGGTGCCAGGTCGGCCACAGAAAGAAGGGTATATGTCTGTAGTAGGGGACAATAAATACACTGAAAACCAGTCCTACATGAAGGTCATCACTGCAGACAACCTACATGCCTGCTACATATTGTACATCGAAGCAGAGTGTATTAAAGGCTGTGGTCATTTAGGTCATTTCAAGGTCTTTTTCAAATCGAAATTTGGAAAAACTTGTGTATAAGCCACACCCTGACTTTGGACCGATCTTGTGTACTAGCCATGGCTTCTACACAAGGTTTTACAGTAATTTTCCAAATAAGGGCTTGATGATTTGGTGGCGGGGGGGGGGGGGGGGAGGGTGGGGTAATGCATTGGTCTTACATAGGTTCTACTGTTGTAACAAATGATACACGACACACATGCATGTGATTATTTACCTCATTTTTGAGCACCTCAATTCCCCTAAAGTAGTCACTATTGCTGACCTTATGGCCCCATAGGGTTTTCAGTGTACCTGTGACCAGGTTAGGGATCGCAGTGGGGAGAAAGGCCTGCATCCTGCATGGTCGCTGTTTGTCCTGCCCTATGTCTGATCGTGGCCCTACTGCCACAATAATATCCAGTCTTCACTATAATGATACATGGTACGTGTAACATGACAGTGTCCATCTCTTTTACAGAGATATCTCTATTTTTATAATAATTCCTATCAGTGTATCAATTTAACTGGGTGAGATATGGTTCATATACCCTACAAAGTATCATGCATGTGGTATTTGTTTGCCCCCACAGTTCTATTATTAGGTGCAATCTACAACTCTAACCTCTGCTATACCTCTCCTTAGCAACGGGGTCATGGATCAGTGTACGTTACCATTCACTGTAAGGCCCCCTTGTGAGAAATTGGGAAAGCACACATTATTCAATTCAATGTTTTGGGAGGTTTATTAGTTCTGTTGAAAAGACCACTTTATTTGTAGATCCATGCAATGTCAATTAAAGGATGATTTAAAACACTATGATTGCAGTCACATTTTCTGGCTCAATCATTTTGTTCTAAACCTCCGGATATGGTCTTTAAGGCCAAAAATCACTAAAAATATAACAGAACATTGCAATTTTTGGCAAAAAATGAATTTGAGTAGCTTTTCACACAGAATAACATGGAATCGGCATATATGCTGATTTTTGAGGTCTTTATGGGGAAAATCCTTGTTTTCATGGCAACAAAACATTCCAAAATGGCATTTTTTGTTGATTTTGGTTGCCATGGTAACAGAAAGTTCCACTTTTCATATAACAGTCATATACAAAAATTCTAATTCATCTTAAGTATATTTATTAGTTGAAATTCATTGCAAGATTCTGTATTGCTCCAAATATAAAATGTTGCAATTCAAATAGGGCAGAACATTACCTATTTTTGACGTCAGGATGTCACATATAAGACATCATAATTTGGTCTATACTGTCTCTATGCAAATAGAGAGTACTGATATTTTCAAGTGATGTAGTTAACTTTGATCCTTCACGGTTTCACTAATAATTGGAGTATAGACAAAAGTCTTTCAGATTTGGAAAGCTTAGGAGATTCCCTATGAGGGAAAATTCTCCTAAAAAGGTCCTCGGGCATATCTGGGTTAATAATTGAGATATAGCTAAAAGAAAAAAAGGGGCCCCAGGGAATGACACCTAGATACATCCCCAATAATCAGTGCTGGTAAAAAGGTTCTTTTTCCATCCCATAATGCTGTTTGAAGAAAAAGGAACGTTTCTGTTCCATTTTCACTCCATGGCTTCTGAAACCTTCCAAAATGGAACTAATTTGATAGAAACATTAAATATGATCAATTTGGTGTATAATATGTATAGTCTCAGCATATCTGTGTCAAATAATGCACTATAATGTGTTAATTTGAACCAAACTGTTGAGAGCTCTTAAGCAACTTCTAGTGACCACTCAGAAGGGAGTATGTGGCCCCTTCTCTGCGCCCTGGGTGGTCATTCAGAACACGTCACAGTTCGTGGGCATTTCTTCCTGTAGGGTTTACAGTGGATCCATTCTGAACGGGCCTCCAGGGGGTGAAAGTAGCTGGGGGAGAAATGGGGTGGCCTGTGTGGGCTATAGAGCCGCCAGGAGGGAGCATAGGACGCCTTCTCCGCGCCCTGGGAGTGCAGGTAGCTGGGGGAGAGGTGTGGCGGTCTGTATGGGGCTATAGAGCCGCCAGGAGAAAGCATAGAACGCCTTCTCCGCGTCCTGGGAGTGCAGGTAGCTAGGGGAGAGGTGTGGCAGAGTTTGGTGCATTGTAGTGCATTATAAAGGCGCCAGGAGGGAGTATAGCTACAAAATACCTTTGCAGCTGTAGCTCAATAACGGCTCGGAGCACAGCGAGATTCTCAATCAGGGGGT
The DNA here is from genome assembly GCA_947462335.1 of Harmothoe impar. Classification (NCBI taxonomy): domain Eukaryota; kingdom Metazoa; phylum Annelida; class Polychaeta; order Phyllodocida; family Polynoidae; genus Harmothoe; species Harmothoe impar. The sequence goes on from OX381718.1 coordinate 33,929,824, forward strand.
AGGGGGGGCCGGGCTTTCTATTGGCACCTGTTAGAGCTTTCTTGCCCCCATAGAAGCGCTGCAATGTGCACCCATTGACGGCTAATGCTACACTGATCCACTCCAGTGCACATCAGAGGTCAGGTGATCCCCTTAGCCAATCAGACGGAGGTCTCACGGCGGTCACGTGACCTGGGCAGCACCCCCTTTATAATAGGGGTGCTTCTGGGGGTGCTCCTCACTTCACCACTGCCTGGGCTACTGGACACACCTCCTGCTGCTACAATCTACCTGCTGCCTGCCAAACCTCTACCCGACTGCCCAGCTGCCAACCAGACTGCCCATCTGCCTACCCAAGCCTCCAGTACCCGGCACTACCTCCAGAACCTTGCCCAGGCCTCCTTGTTTCTAAAAATGCTCCTAAAAATGATGCCCCCCCCCCTTGAATAAAATACAAAGACCCCTGTTCATATTTCACCGCAAAAAGGCAGATTTGAGTAAACCTTAAGGAAATATTTCATTTGATAAAATTATAAGCAGCTTTAAGCAAACCTCCAAGTCAGGGTTTGATCAAATTTCTGCAACTTTAAGCAAATTACCAAGTCAGGGTATAGTCAGATTTCTGCAACTTTAAGCAGAGCTGCAAGCACGAGTTTTAGCAACTTTTATAATGGCCATTCAGCGCGCCACAAGCTGCTTAAGTTGCAGGAAAGTCTGTTTTTTTTGCTGACAAGTTCGCTTAAAGCTGCTAAAAGTCGCTTGAAGCTGATTAATGTCAGACATTAATCAGCTTCAAGCAAAGCATAAAGTCGTCAAAATTAGAAGAATTATGCAGTGTAACATCTTGAATCTTGTTCTAGGAACCCTAAGGAACAGAAAAATGCTATGGGGGTGAGTTGTGGAGGGGGGCGGGGTGCACGAGGGATGCCAGTAGCTCATGGCCTATAAGTGTCTGGACTGGGAAACACTGGTATCAAATACAGTTAAGCTGTATCAAAGCAGGATTAAACCATTACATTGTGTAGTGTGTATTATCCTAGCTGAAATTGAACTAATGCAGAAAAGTACTCTCCATGCATGCAAATCAATTAATATAAATTGATGAAAACAGTAATATGAAACCTACCGCAGAAGTTGCTGTAACTTTACAGCACCCAGTTACTGTACATGCAAAATCTACTGGAACAAAATTTGCCAGCAACTTTTGCTGTAGATGTACAGGAAGTCAGTTGCTGCACACCTACAATGGGAATGAATGACATGTAGTGTCGTGCTTGTCAAAGAAGATACTTTCTTGATGGTGTGCTGAGACGCGGCTGTAGGTGCTGCAGGTGTGCAGCATTAATCAGCATCAAGTAGCACTGATAACCAGGCAGGTAGCCACTCAGATTGCGACTCGTAGATGAGTGTACTCAGCCTTGACTAAGCCAATATACTATGTAAAGGGCTCTGGGTGTGGTTTAACTAACTTATGCTACACCAGTGCCTGAGTGGTGAGTGTTTTGTCCCCTTTTGTACGTACTATACAGGCAGGTAGTTTCTTTTTGTCTTTCCGTTCACGTGTGGTATAAATAGTATGAAAAATGCTGACTTTGGGCACCCTGAGCTGCGACAACACAAACTGGATCTTATGGCAATCATATCATAAACCTTATATTGTCCTCTAACATTAAGGTAATTGACACCATAATCAGGCCCCCAGCATCCACAACACGGCGCTGCCTTCTCGTGGCATTATCAGGAAATCCGTGCCATTAGCGTGAGTAGAGACTTCCAGCAGCCTAAATAAAGACGCTGCAGTAGACGCGCGCCGCCCGCCTACACAGGACACGCGTGTCCAATAGCTGCTCCTCGTGTCCTTGCTAAGTTGATCAGGTGCCAAACGACACAGAGCGCATGCGTGGTGTGACAGGTGCAGGAAGTCGTCTGCTGACAGACGCGCGGCAGACGCAGGTGGAGGCAGACGTCACTCCCAGCAGGGTGAGGAGCAGCATCCTGAGGCAGCTCTGTACAGCCACATACAGCCATATACAGGTAGTGCGTACAGCAGCCCCCCTCCACACCCAGGCTACCTACACCACATGTAGCAGGCCGCCACTCAGCAACCTACTCTGCAGCTCTCCATACCACCACATCTCACTTACCCTCAGGTTGGCACTGTGCAGGTGCATCACACTCAGGTAGGTACTATGCAGGTCTATCACCTTCAGGTAGGCACTGTCTACCTACAAACCCTTCGACTCAGGTCCCCAGGTGATAACATGCACCTTCCACTCAGTAGTTTACTAGGTACCGTTGACATGTCTCTTATCAGTTTGGTAGCAGCATATGCGATACATCCCTGGTGGTGTCCAAATGCCATTTCCCCAAAACAGCTGTGAGAAGTCTTACTGTACACCCTTTAGCCTGTTAGGCCCTACTAAAGGGGGCAGCAGCGAGGGTTAAGGGGCAAGGGTTAAGGTTCAGGATAGGTGATATGGGCTTGTCTAAATGGGGGGGGGGGGCAAATCTGGCCAACCCGGACTGACTGTCTGTCTCCCCTTTAAATAATGCATTCTCATACATTTTGGAACACAACATTTTAAGACTCAGGTCTGTATCTAGCCTCAATTATTTGACTTGGGAAATACTTTCTTTATGAAGAAATATTGACTTGAAATATTGTATATTCCGGTGCCATTATGACCGAGAGAGCTATATGACTTCCCCAGGTGACTCCCTTAGGTCAGCCAGAGTCATCTCGGCTCCCCTAGGCTCCCTGGACTCCCCTAGAGAGGGGAGTCATTCTGGAAGCGACCTGGACTCCCTTTTGACGCTGTTTCTTTGTGAGGGGCATATATATTCAGAACTTTGAGAAAGGGGAAGGGGGTATGGATTTGGGCCCGGGTTTGGGGCCATAGGCTTGAGGAGTCTTAATTTGGGAACACACATTTCATAAGGGCATCACAGCAACTTAAGTAGAGGGGTCTGAGGCCCCCAAGAAAACTTTGAAATCTAGAAGGTAAATGGTGCATTCTGGTGGATTTTGAGAGCTCTAACGACCCATTCATATACAGCCACCAGGGAGGGGTGATTTCAGGTTTTCAGAAGGTGGGAGGGTAAAACACTCTATTTTCCTGGTATCCATCCTTCCTTAACTGACCCTCAACCAAATTCCTACTTACCCCTGCCTTCCTCTCCTCCTGCCCCTCCTCTTTTCTCATAATGATATCGCTTTGCCTGCTTCCACCTCGTGCTACACTTCTGATGCCACTGCTTCCCTTTTCCTCTGCTTTGCAATTTCCCTTCCTTATACCCCACCCCCTACCTCTCTACAATGGGAGGGGGAGTGTATGACATAGGAGAGGGGGAGTGTTAGGGGGGTGTTAAGGGAATGCTATTGCTGGTGAGGGGACACATGTGGTAAGGACGGGCCACAGATGGCGCAGATGCGGAGGGAAACAACAAGCAGTACTGTACATGTACACTGCTGACCCTTTGAGCGGGTATCAACCCTGTGCAGTTTGCAAGATGTAGCATTAGTGAGCTGAACGCTGCATTCAGCATGGTTATCTACATTGTACTCCTTACCACACTTTCTATGTTGGTTTCCCTTCCGTCCCCAGCATCCCTCACTCCTCGCCGCTATACCCCTTCCCTGTGTTTTCTCTGTCCTCACCACTCCTCACCCCTTACCAAGACCCCTCCACGTGTATCTGCACTTTAAGAGGGAGTGACATTGACAGTGAGGAAGGTGGATATTGAAGGAGAGAGAGAGGGAAGGAGGGATGGGATACCTGAGAGGAAGGGTGTGCTTCTTCTGGATTGGGATTGCCAGCTCTCTTTGCGGATCCGACAGAATTCCTCTGAGGTATTCCATCCTTCCTTCTCTGTCCTCCAATATCCCCTTTTTCACTCTCAGTTGCTAGCTCTCAATATAGCCCTGCCCTTCAATGCCTTTTCCTCCACACAATTCCCATCGATTCCCTCACTCTTAATGTCACCCAATGACCCCTTGTCCTCCCCCAACTACAACCAATGAAGAGCCCAATTAGAAGCATAGTGGTAGATGAGCCAGGGGGCCGGGCCCTAAATCAGAACCAATGGGACAGGGCAGGGGGACAGAGTGACAATCACTGCTTTTATTTGTATTGAAAGTCATTATGCAATACTCAAATTTGTTTGGGATGGGCACTTGGGCCCTCAGCCCCGCCCCTCATCTTGGGGCGCTCAGTCAGGCCCTATGCTTCACACTCCACTGCAATAGAATAGACACCAATAGATACAAAAAAAACAAGAGATACAAAAAAACAAGAGTTTGAAGATGCAAATTTGGTTTTAGTGATTTTAAGCACCTTCTGTTTTTTAGATTGCATTCCTCTTTTAGTACAGAGCTAGAAAATATATATTTCTATCTATATGTTATTTTACTTTTATCCTGAATACTCAAATGCCTGTGTAGGGCACCTATTACAATCATTGCTGTGATGAAAATTTCATCAAAATCCTAAGATGATTGACAATCACCCAAAAGAGGAATAATCATTGGGAATACAAGTTTTTTTGACCATACCTACCCCCAGTATACAAGCCCTGGGGATTCTATTGGAATGTTGCCATGCCTAGCAACTAGCACAATAGGTGGGGATAGAAGGTATTTGACCATACCTATCCCCAGTATACAGACCCTGGCGATTCATTTGGAACTATTGTTATGTTGCTAGGATCATTCTGTTACCTAGCAACAGCAATTCAAAATGTTCCATGCCTAGCATTATAGCAACTGGCACATTATCTGACCCACTGCCCTAACTTTTCTGTCGATCTCATTAGAATCTAAAGAATATATAAATTTAGAGATCAAGCCAGAACGCAACACTTGTATTCGGTTCTGGCTTGTACAATATATACAAATATAATTCAATTGGTATCAATGGAAACCAATAGGTACCAAAAGGATGCCCTTCTTCATGTTGTAGGAGGTCCGTCAGTTAATGAATCATCTGGGTCATCGGACAGGAGGACAGTACATGTATTCCACTCACAGAGAAAAATGTGAGAGTCAGCAGGACTCCCATCCCAGCGTCAGCATTGCCAAAACCTATAATCTGTCTGTCACTGTAGAAAGATTCCAGCATTGTCAGACTCGTGTTAGAGTGATAGGACAGCAATGCCTGACCTTCATGTGGATGAGGGTCTGACAATGCTACACTCTTGTTACAGTGATGATCAGGCAATGCCAGACTATACACTTGTTTCATCAGCCTTATACCACTAGATGGAGCCCTGGTAGCCCCGCCTGCTGCACGGGCACCTGCCCCACCCAGCCCCAGACCCCCATAAGTTTAGCACGGAGGAAGAGACACCACTTACAATAATGCCTTTCTGAAATTGAAATAATGCTCCCATAGTTTAGAAATCTTAGATATCTAGAGGGAACTACTTTAGCTACCTGCACTATTAATATTGGGAAAAAATATTATGTGAAACATAATATAAACCTTTGAAAACATGATGACCTTTGGAACTACTACAGTGGGAAAGGTCGGAGGGGGGCAGGCAGGAGGGGGGCAGGGGGTGCTTGGACCGGGAAGGCCCCCTGTGGTGAGGACTGGAGGGGCCGGTGAAGGGACAATAAACAGCTGTGTCAGATAAGGCCTGTCCAGCCTTGGTGACCGGACCCTGCAGCCTGGACCAATTAGCAGGCCCTCTTTAATAGCCCATGGTAGACCAGATAAGACAAGTAAAGTGCCACATGCATCCCAGCGGAGAAGGTAGCATTGCTTATATTAGACAGCCTCCCTACGGTCGGTGTCTAAATGCCATAGACCCCTTGTACAGGGATCTATCCTTAACATAAACATTTTACCCACCACCACTGCCCTCCCCTGCACTACCCCCAATGGTTGCTCAGGGAAGCTAGAGGTACAGCTGGGACTGCCTGTATAACGGGGGTCTGCTGGCGGAGTCGACACTAGCGCCGCCTGCTGTACTGGCTTGATGAAATGAGTGTACAGCAATCAGGAGATTCAGGCAATGCTGGACTCTTGCTGTGCTTGGCCCTTGTCACATACAGAGTGAGGCAGTGCCTGGCCTTCACTGTAATAATAGTCCGGCACGGTCTGGCTCTCATGGGAGAGAGTAAAGCATTAGGACATGATGGAGTAGTACTACAATGTTGCTAGGTGTGCCTATTTTCTCGTACCCAAGCTCTCGATTCAAGCTTGACGCTAACGTGCCGGTGACCAGTCAGTAGTATTTCACATCTTAATCCTAGTCAGAATAACCACAGTGGTTTAGATATGTAGCCAACATAGAAAAACTCCTGACATGGTAGGTTCTGTGCTAAGGTATGAAAAATCGAAATATCCGTGGACCAACCATACATACATGCGTAACCCCAGCAGTTCAATTGTTAATGCCCCGGGAATGTGATCATCCATTTATTGGGTGACTCCATTTTGAAAGGTCAAGAATATTCTCTTTTATGTCTTAACTACATCACAGCAATTCCAAACTGAGATATAGCCCGACGAACTTTGAACATTTATTGAAAAAAAGGAAATTACAGTCACTCTACAATGTCCTCATTTTCTTTAATAGATATGAAGCATTATAACTGGCTCAGTTACGAGCGCATTTTCTGTTTCCTTAAACGAGAGGAGTCAGGCTGACTCCGGAGAAAGCGTTAGGATAGACTATTCTACATGCCAGAGTCTGTCAGAATCAGTTATTTCTCTTCATATTTTCTGAGTAATTGAATATATTTATCCTGAAAAGCAGATATATTGTTTTAGGCCACTGGCATGTGCTTTACCTGTATGACATATATTTCCTTGCACTGTCAACATGATTTACATTGACCTAATTACTTAACCTTGAAATGTGAATTGCCATAAAGTGCAAAATGCCATGTTATCCTATATATTATGCACACTCCACAGGCCCAAAACTGGAGCCAGGTGAAAAGGGGTCCATGGGACTCACCCTGTGCATTTCGCCAGTATAAATCCAGTCGAGGGATACAGAATATACCGCAATCCACGTTTTAGTGTTGATAAAATGAAAACAAAAAGAGAAAATGGGTAGAGCATAGGATTAAAGCCATGTCTTAGTATACTAGTGCCGAGGTGCTAGTAGTATCTGATATTGTGTTGAAGGGTAGGACTTCTCTCCCTAAATCATAAAAATCTCAGCCAGGCTTGTTATAACACTTCAGTTATATTTTAGAATCCCCCAAACAGAATCCACCAAATGCAGGCATATTCCAGCCTGTGAGCCTGTATCCCCCAGCACCAGAACCCCATGTATAAAGGCTCAGGCAACCAACAAATAGTTTGCTTGTTGTTCCTTTCCAGCAGTCCTCTGGTCTAAACAAGTTGCACTGGTGTGGCCAGCAGTTGCACTCTGCCAGTGGTATAGTATTGAGTACTAGTGATACCCACCAGTGTACTGACTGCCACCAGTGTGCCCACAGAAAACGGTATACTTCCCCTTGAATAGGCCACATGCAATCATTTTGGGTAAAAAAAGAACATCTATACACAATGATACCATTGCACAATGTGCATTCCTAGAAGCCAATATGTAATCATCAAATCTAAGAGGGTGCTATAGTTTTATGATTCTTTTGTAGACTATTTAATTCCAAGCAAAACCTGATTCATGGTCCCCCTACTGAAGTCACCTGGCCAGGACGGCATGATCACCTGGTCCCACTGCTCACTGCACCCTTCACCCATACACTGTAAAAAATTTAAACACTTTCACCCAAACATATTGATGGCAAAATGTAATTTTCTTTTCCATAAACATGTGCAGGAATATGGCCGCCAGTGATGTGTGAGTTGCAACAGTGAAAAAATGGTGTGTGAGGGCAGTTTGGCTAGCCCACTGGTATTATTCTCCTACTCCTTATACAGGCCCTTGCCCATATACAGGCTATTCTTAGTCAAATACAGTACCTATAATGTTGTTTAACATCCATGGTGATTTAGATAATGTCAACGATAATGAGTAGATAGTGCTGTCGAGAATATTTCAGTCAGCCAGCCAAACTGGTCTTGCCCACTATTGTTTCACTTTTGTAGGCCCATCCCATCACCAGTGGCCATATCCCTGTACCTGCTGACAGAAGAACGTACTTAGATGCTGATATTCAGTGAAAGTGTTAAACTTTAATGTGTTTGGATAAATTTATGTGTTTAGATTAGAAACACCCTTTACAGTGTATGTCTGAAGGCTGTTAGTATGTGCACACTCAGTCTACTAGCAGGCCTTTGGTGGGCATGGGGACTTGGTTACAGCCACATCTGAAGGGTCACTTGGATTGGGGTCAAAATCACCTGTGTCACATACCTTTTTGCCCTCTGGTGTAAAATTTGTGAAGTAAAAATCGATCTGGAATTTGAGTAGCACAGTTTAGTGGCAGAGTTATGAACTACATGCTCTACTCCTAGAGGTCCTACCCTTTGAGGAAGATGTTATTAACTCATTGGAAACTGTTCTATCCACAGCTATGAAGGAGTTTACTACACACCATATACATAATATATTTACCCTATACCACTTAGTCAGGTCTAAGCAACGACCGGGAACACAGTACATCCTGGATTGAAAAGTCCGCCCTCATTCCCGGGGTCGGTTACCCCCCCCCCTCCCCCTCCACCTCCCCCCGTTCTCCTACCACCCACCTGTCTGGGACAGAGCTGAGCTGCAGTCCGCCGGGAGTCCGCCTTTACTGGCACGGCACGGCGGGGGTGGTGGGGTGGGGGTAGCAGGCTTGTGACACTTGCTGCTCACTACTTCAATGGAAAAGCTAGGCACCCCAACCCATTCTGACTCGTATCAAGAGAAAGCTGCGAAAAAATGCCACAGTACCAGCGGCCATCTAGGTGGAGGAGGAGGGGGATGTGGGGAGTGTGTGTGTGTGGAGGAGGGGGGGGTACTGAATCAATCTCAGCGGGAGGTACTTGACCAGCCACCGCTGACCACGGCCCAGTACCAGGCCATGCCGTACTCTTTGTGTACAGCTCCACTAAACTTAATATATCTCAGTTGCACCTTAGATCTCTTAGATTCACCTAGACAACACATATAACTAGTAGACTATCAATATGATTTTTTTCTAAAGTTTGTCAAAAAAATCATAATCGCTTTACAGTTTCAGTTTTCATGGATTTTCCCGAAATCTGTGGACATTAAGTCATTTTGATCGTTGTTGTTACCCTCTGAATGCTATATAAATTCGTAGGCACATTGACACATCACTTTTTATTGCATTGACTGAGTTGAATTAAGTGAAAGACTACAAGCAATTACTTGTATTTTAAGTTTAAAATTAAAAGTATTAAATGACAGCCATACATGAGGACGCTGCTATGGCTCACACCCCGGGCGTCCTCCGTGATGAGGACGCCCGTATAGGTAGCCATGTACCAAGAGGCCGGAGTAGCCAGGACCTGTTAGTTCTGGTCCGGTTCGGGTTGGCTGGATGGCTGATGCCACATTTCACCATCTTCAGTTCCAATCGTCCCAAACCTGTGCCTGTCTTGTTCCTGTTCCTTTTGCCACATGGTGATCCAGGTGTTACCTGAACCCTCCATTCTGTATGGGGCATCAGGTAATATTTTCCCATCCACCCTTGGTACTGGATCTCGTTCCCAGGTGTCAGTATTGGTGACCTACCCTGCTATATGGGGCAACCTATTCCACCTGATCAGGGCCCAGTCTTTGGTCCAAGCCCGGCTTGGACACTGAAACTTTGCGTTCCCCCTTACTCCTCATCCCTACCTGGGCTATGCCCCACCACTGCCCTATGTGGAGGCCTCTAGCCATTCCCCTCTATCAGACCAGCTCGACTCCCCTTTCATTCGCATGGTTTGGCACTTGGTTCAGATACTCTGAGTAATTTCCAGCACTGATTCCCGAACATGTCCAGAACCTGACCCAAAGCGCGTCCCGACCCTGTTCTGAACCTGTCCAGATTCCACTATTGCTTATGTCATCTTATTGTGATCTTACAGTCCCGAACCACGCTTATTAGCAGGATTATGTAATAAAAAAACTTGTTACTTGAAACCGAAGTGGAACCGACTTTGTTGATATTCATTGACTTCAGTAAGATAGGACATATGGAATTATTCTTATCAAATGGTGGTCAGCCATTTAACTATGCCCAGGTAACAACGTTGAATGAACCTTGAATAACGTTCACTAAGTGTTCACTAATGGTTATCTTGTCAACGTTAGTTAAATGATATTTTTTCAACATTAACATAAGGTTTCTAGGAAAATGTTATTTAAAAAAAAATTGGCACAATTCTAGAATACAATTAGGAGATGACCGTTTGACTACTTGACCTTTAGTGAACGTTGATCAACCTTCATAGCATGAACTTAATCCAACGTTGATTTAATGCTTAAACTAATGTTAGTAGATGACGGTATATGTTGTTAGTGAGAATCCTACAACCAGGAGAACATCTTCAGTAGTACGTTTTGGCTAGAAACGAAATGTTACATAATTCATCATTGCTCATATATTGCTCTGTCTATTCATCTTCTAGAATTGATGCTTTGCCATTATATTTGAAGGAAATCGTTTAGGGAAATGTTCAAGGTTTAGAAATGAAAAGGTGCATTCTGAAACGAATGTGGGTATAAGGAAGGGAGCTACTGGAAACATAGTATGATAAGTGATTGCTACTACTGGGTCATCAATTTCAATGATATTTTGTGAGGAATTGGCCCCCGACAGAACCCTCCTGAAGGCCCGTTGGAGTAGCATACACTCAGCATGTTACATTACCATTCTACTTTCCAATTCCTCTCCTTTAAATAAAGATTGAACGTGTGATTGAGATCACACTAGACTCAGGGTCAGGTAGAGGTGTGAAGGGAAATGTATCATTTATCATAGTAAGAAAGAGAAAGGGTGCACTCTTGTATTAATGGGATTCTTAAAGATGTGACCTTTGACTTCTACACATAACAGAAATGGATTCAGCACCTTTGGTTTACCCTAGACCACTATCCATATCATCCATTGGTCACCATACCAGGTTCTCTCCAGGATTCCTGACTGGCTCCCCCTATTATATCCTGGCTGGACCTTTTCGGATAGCATACCCAAATTGTGCGTCACAAGTATAGTATATCAGGAACTGTTAAGTACCTATAGGCCTGCACCACACAACCTATAGGTCGCATGACGCAGGTGCCCTAAGAAAGTCACACCGAGTGAGGCAAGTCGCGCAAAAAAAGGGTATACTCGGAAAAAATGTGTACATTGACTTTTTTTGGGGGGGAGGGGGGTACTTGAGCCCAAATTCAAATTATCATGTTCCCCGATCTTAGCTATCTATGTCTTTTGTCCTCTCATGTCTACGTCTGACACACACTGAATGAAAAGCTTTCTCCCATGTCCATATTGTAAACAATTACCCCGGTAGAGAGAGGGGGAGGGGGGTACTCACATTTCCATATAGTCTTTGTTGCAATATGTGCATTGTCAGTGCAAAGTGAATCAGGGTTATCACTGTTACACAAATAATAGCAAGTAACCTCCCCTGTAAATTACCTCTAGTACTTAAGTGTTTGTCAGATGTCTGAAAAAAAGCGTCTCACCTACCCCTCCCATAGAGATAGCATTGGTTGTCACGAAATATCCAAATTTGGGGTTGTCAGTTATCTTCGCACTCCCATAGAGCTCTATGCTGAAGCAAATTACCACCAATTAAAGCCTAATGTTATTTTTCGTTTTTTAGGGGGTTATAGTAGGAATTTGTGAAAAACAAACAGACCATTAGATAGATATTGTGGAAAGTGATTTATTGAGACCATGCAAGATGCAAAGAGTGAAATATTGATCAAATGGGAGCAATATTCATTTTTCAGGGAAAAGAGGTGTCCAGAATCGTCACACTTGACTCAGGGGAGACCCTGAGCCAATAACCATGGTCGTTTTGAAAATGTTGAGATGCTAGAAGTATACTATCGCATTCTGGCGAGTTCTAAGAGCGCTATTGAATGTGATGATGTTGTATACTTACTTTAAGCCATATTATGGTACAGTGAGACTGTCCTGAAAAGTTACATAATTCTATAAAATGTTGGGAGGGAGTCTTGCCCCCGTCAGCTCTGCCGCCACTGGTACCCTGTGCATCGTCGCCCAGACTAAGGTGCAGTGACTGTATTGCACACTGCCCTGACCTGAATGGCGTAGGGTAGATTCACCCAAAGACGGACACAAACCTTAAGTCGGACACTTTTAGCATTGAAAAACGTATAATATTGTTAACTCTATGCTTTATGTAAAAATACCAAAGTTAACTTGAAGGGTTCTTCTTATCAAAAGAGGAAAGTGCAAACCAGTTCTATATATGTGTAAGATCATGCCCTGAAGTAGGCCTGTTTTATGGTGAGGAGCTGATCCAGAATATGTATTATTACTTTATACCTTATGTCTAACAGACTTTTGTCATGCTAAATCATACCCTTCTATTTACACCCAAGCAATATATTTTGACCTGGACAATAAGGTGTATGTATTTCAAAGTAGAAAACAGCAAAAAGATATGAAATAGTTATCAGGAAGAAATATTTAGAGACCTTTTAAATATGTGATATAATTACACCTTGAGCCGGACAACACTGTGTACTGTATCTTTACCTCTGCCCCAAATATAGAGGAAGCAATGCTATTTATCTTCCAGTCAATATAATGAAGTCAATACTACTTGAAATATATTCTCAAATTACATTGGCTAGAAGAAGAGAATTTCTCTCAGTTTAAAAGAAGTATGTCTACATTTTCTATGTGGGGCAGCTTCAATAGAGTTTAAAACATGAATCAGATGTACATATCTTTGATACATTTATTAATATCCGTGAATATGATGAATCATATCATGCCTACTATAATAGCAAGCAAGATCAGACACTATTAATATGTGGAAATATGATAAATATAAAGTGTCCGACACAAGGTGAAATTGGGACATTTAATTTCCTAACTTTTATGAGGAATATATCGGTTAAAAACCAATAGAATGTTCTGATTATTGGCTAGGTATAAGGTCCCAATCCTCCTCTGTCCATACATATCCTGGGAATAATCCTGTGTGGGATATCAACACAGCTGTTGTCCAGAGAGAAGGGGTCACGGTTGTACTGCCAACGAGTGTCCGAAAGTGGTGAATCTACCCTATATATAATACACATTAGTTGGGTTAAGGTTAAATCCTAGTATCTCAAAATCGTATATAAACCCCTTGAGACTACTCATGGGTCATTTACAACATATAGTCAATGCTCAACACAAATATGGAAGCGATTGACCAAGCCATCGATACTACAGCAGTCCACAGAATTGGCAACATTACATTGGAAATGACAGAGGTCTGTCCTAATAACATGACATTTGTTAAGCATGGTCTATGGCCTCCTCACCAGACTAAGTCACAGGCTGGGGACATATCTATATTGTAATATATCAAAATATCAGAGTGGGTTATTGCTATAATTGCTATGATAACTTGGGAAATGAATAGTCAACATATCATCCAGAGGAAACATTCTAAACTATAGTCATCAACCATTGACTATCTCATCAATAGACCACGCTGACACTTGCCTGGTTAGCTCAGTCAGTAGAGTGCCTACCTCTAGATCCTAGGGTCGGGGTTTGAGGCTCTCCTGAGGAAACTTACTAAAATGTTTTCAAAAATTAGCCCTGAACCAACACGTGCACACACCAGGGGGAGCCAGTGAATTACTAAAGGTTATGAGAACGTCCACCAGGTGCGGTTAGTGAGTTTCTGAAGGTTCTGAAACATCTCCAGAGGGTCCCGCCACTAGCTTGTTAGAAATACCCTTAATGTTCAGTTTAGGTTGGAGTCCCCCTGGTGCTGAGCATGCAGGCACATGGTGGAGTCAGCTGACACGGACAGCTCCTCCAGTCCGTCTCTAGTCTCACCTTACTCTCGTGTCCAAAGCCTTCCAAAGGAAAGCTCTGGTAACAGCCACTTTGACATTGAGCTTGGATTTCTGCTTGGTTTAGATGTGCCTCTACATGGGTACCTGCCTTTTTGACCATGTCGCAGTGTCGATTATTAGCAAAACGGCTGTGTCACCGTGTCGATTTTTAGCAATATAGAATATACTAGTCCCTTTTAAACCAGTCTGTGTCCGTCGATTTTTAAAAGGGCTGTGTCGCCCGTGTCGATTTTTACGCCGGCCGTGTCACCCGTGTCGATGTTTACCCCATGTAGGGGCACTTAGATTGTCTCTGTGGTTAGTTTGGACCCAGGAACCGGTAATGGAATTAGAAAGTATGATGGAAAACTACCATCATACATTCTGGTTTCTGTCCACTGACTCCAAGCTACCTGCAGGGATTGCTAAAACCCAGCACATTCCAAGTTCAAGGTCATGTGGCTGTTACCAGAGCCTTCATTCAGAAGGATTTGGGAACAAGAGTAGTCTCACCTGTGCACCTGTATAGTGGTGGCCACAGAGGATCGATATACCCCCTCCCAACTCCAACCCCCACTTCACTCCTACTTCTACTCCATCCTACCCCTTCCCTATATAGATTATGTTACCACTAGACCTCCTTCCTTAATAGCCATGGATTGAAGCATCATCCTATATATGGTTATCAAATACATATATGTGTATGTTTATATATATATATATATATAAACATATGTATATATATATATATGTTTGTATATATATACAACTATATATATATAGTTATATATGTATAGGTTATAGTTCTCTTTCCCCAAGAGACCCTGCATTAAAGCACTGCCAACATTCCAGATATTCAACTGGGCGTTTTTATCACTTAATTGTCTCGATCTCTTAGCCTAAGAGTAACTAGATTTTTTATCAGGTTTTCACCATGAAATTATGATAATAACATATACTTTCCAGAGAATTGGAGAAAATAGGGGGGTCCCGAGCTATTTTCTCAGATATTCAAGCTTTAAGTTTATGTGACGTATGATAAGATTGTATACTGTTTTGCCAAGTATCTACATACAATAGTAGTGCAAAGTAGTTGAACTTCTGTATAATTCTCTCAGAGTATAGGCCAGAATTTACTCAATGGGGTGTATTCCACCGACGTCGATCAGCCATAATTTCATTTTTGGATAAAAGTGTTCCTGCGCATATCTTAAAGGATTGGGTCATTAAAATTGGGGTGTGTACATGAAGTGTTTAACAAGCATAGTGCCTTATACTTGTAGCAGTGTGAGACTGAGGCTAGATGGTAAGGCCAAATCGAAAATAACGTATGTTTCAAGTAACATGAGAAGAAAGTCTAGGGTTGGTAGGGTTGGTAGATCTTTTAAAAATCCTTTTTATTTTTAAACATAAAAGTACTCGCCAACTTCTCTGCACACCTAAGATTGATAAAAAGGTGAAACAAAAAGAGTTTAAAAAAAAGTCAAGATTGCATAAATCTCCATGTACCATGCTATCCTTCTTTTTCTTATTATTTTCATGAAAGTAGTAGCCAGCCTCTGTGTAAACTCTAAAATCGTAAAAATATGAAAATTCCTTTTTTTTTCATTTGGCTTAAGTGACAGTTCTCTTACTGAGTGGTTGCAGGATGAATGGGTTTAATCAAGGTCGACATCAGCAAGTTGCTAGTGTCAGTGCCACTTTGTTATTATAGCGTTCCTTGTCAGGTAGTGAATACCAACAATCACATATTATTTTGGTGAACCTTATTATCATACAATTTCCTATATTATATAATTCCTAATGTACCATAGTCATAGCAATCAAGTATAACTAAGATCTCTCCAATAGTGGGGAGAGAGAGTGTTGCTTAAGCTTACTCACAATGCACACACAGATAGCAGTTAGTATAGGGATGGAGAGAGTAACTTCGGACATATCTAAATTGCAATAAAGGTTACAATAATTATACAAGATGTGTTCAACCTTTTTTTATCCTAATGTCAGAAAGTATATCAATCGGCTGACAGCATCTTGATCGCACCTGACAACAACACGGCCCGGCCTTGTTGAACAGCACAATGTGACTAAGTCTAAGAGAGTGTAGGGGCACGATGTCCGGGTGTGTCTCCCCGAAGAAGGTACCATAACCGGAAGTCATTGTGCATCGTGCCCTATATGTCCAAGGGACTTGTCATTGCAATCCAGTAACGTAGGGAGCGGAGAGTAGTCAGACACGGGTTGGTGGTGTAACGGTTAGCACGCTTGTCACCGGTGCGAGAGGTCCGTGGTTCGATTCCCGGCCGATCCAATGACTAAGTTTTCCGTGACCTCTACACTGGTGGATCTGCCGGGATTCGGTAACTATGTTGGCTGGATTGCATGACAGAGTGATGCAACTGGCTGAGGACCCTCTCATAGCCCCGCAAAATGTCGGGCACCGCTCTACCCTAGCCAGGTGGGGAGATGTTCGCGGGGTGGGGTAGCCTGGCCGCGCTGCAACATGTCAGGCAATGCTTTCACAGGACGGGTGGTGTTCGCAGGGATGGTACGTTGAAGCTGGTTGGGAGGAGTGTAGGGGCACGATGTCTGGGTGTGTCTCCCTGAAGGGGGTACCATAACCGGAAGTCATTGTGCATCGTGCCCTATATGTCCAAGGGACTTGTCATTGCAATCCAGTAACGTAGGGAGCGGAGAGTAGTCAGACACGGGTTGGTAGTGTAACGGTTAGAGAGGTCTGTGGTTCGATTCCCGGCCGATCCAATGACTAAGTTTTCCGCGACCTCTACAAGAGTCTCGTGGTATCCCGTAGGGTAGTTCCGACCACATACCTTCATTCAAACAGTCGATTATTTTTATGTATTTCAAGCCTGCTACGCCCTCCATTTTTGTATAATAGTACACTTTAAGGTGGCCGGCGGGTGTAAGCTAAAGATAACTACATTTCTACCAAGTTCCACATGAGCCTAACGGTATATAGTCTCCAAAAATACAAAGAAAATGGGGGAGGGTCTCGAGATATTCAGCCTATAAGTGACTTGTGGTTGGGTCATCCATTATCCTTGCACAAATATATTCATGACATCACGATGAGAACTACTTATATCTGTCTCACAAAACCACCTGTAAATTGCATAGAGCTATAGTTATTGAGTAGGTCAGTATATCACGAAGAATAATAAGAACAAGGCTTAGTACGTAGATTGCGTTGCTGAGACTTCCCCTCTAACCCGTGGCATACACTTATAACCACCGAGTCTTAGTAACGTACGAAATGAGGACCATTGTAGGCCTGGTTTGGCAAGATGGTGTGGGCCTTTAGGGAATATCACAGTGACAAGCGTTCTTCTAGGCTAGGCTACTTAAGAACACTTATAAGAACCTCATGGTCCGCTTCCGACATCATTGTCACTTTTCACTTGAGTGTTAATATCGTCAGTATTGATGCCCAGCAGGTTGGAGGCGTCGGGCCCCAACCCGAGCAGCTGAGGCCAGGTGCTACAGGTGTGGCTCAAACTACTACTTTATCACTGATTACACACCTGGCACCAACTCAACCTTTCATTCCCAACATGTAAGTAATTGAGGCGACTGGCAATTACTGATTAGAAGGGGAATGGTAAATGTGTAATGGTATCATGATACATGCCGATGACAGGCATTTAGAGACATGGCCCTAAGACAGTGGGCATCGTTCTTCACGAGCCTGGACATTTAGCCAGGCGTCAGTGGTTGGAAGCAGATTAATGTAGGATTGGGAATTTGGGTGCACCATACCGTAGTAGCTTGCTTAAACCCGCAGGTCTCGGTACCCCTCCACCGACAGTCAGGGCGCAGACGGGACAGGTACTCAGCCCTATTTATAGGAGAGCTGGGGCTTTAAGCACTGATTTTTCGAATAAGCGCCGGCCCTGAACATGTGGTTGAGGTAGAGTGGTATTGGAAACGTGTTGTTAATGCACCAAATGCTAGTCTTGAATAAGCGCCGGTCTCGTGTAATCATCTGGAGTAAATAAATTAAACTAATGAGCGCTGGAGCGCTTATACAGTCAGGTATATGTAAGAATATTTCCTCGTAAAATAGTGGCCGCTATTTCCGCGAGCTCCTCATGGAAGTAAGCGCTGGATATACTCCTGTGGCCGAGAGGCAGTATCATTGATATGGGCTGAGGCCGAAGGCCGAGCCTTATATCAATGATATTGACTCGAGGCATCAACAAACGCCCTGCTTTCATTAATTGATTATGTAAAAATAAACCAAGAACAGCCCTGTTTGTCAGTTACCCTAAGAGGATATCTGGTATAGGAAGTTCTATGATCATCATGCGTATTCCTTGCCCCCTGTCATAGAAACACGAGAACTGTACAATCTGCTTGAAGAGTAGTCTCCTTCTGAGTTCTCTATATCTAACAAATTAGTATATGACCCAGCCATTATCCTCAATCCATAACATGGTTCTGTGGCCATGCACCTAGGTAAGTAAGTAATTTTGGTATCTTACGTCGGTATTTGGTGAGTACAGGGTTCAGAGCCAATGGTGGCTATTCACTTCTTTCTGGAGTGCTCTTTTTCTGTGAAATATATTTCTATTAAAACACATTTTAATAGTTACTCCAGATTATTAGTTGGCCATACGGTTTGAATACCCCCCTTTCCATAGATAACCTCAGACTAGGTCTGTGTGAAATACTAACAGAGCTATATAGCTCATAGAAAAGGGGTCACGTTTGCACAGCCAACGAGCGTCCGAAAGTGGTGAATCTACCCTAATCCTGTTTTTTCTCCCAATACAAGAGAATGTAGGGGGAGAGAAAAGGCTGGGTAGATGTACTACTTAATCCTGGTATAACTGACAATGCAAAGGTACCGTGCAAGTACCCATGGCCATGCATTCCTCACAATGCATGGGTATATGTACCCTTATACCAGGATTAACTTCCAAAAGCAAAGTTTTTGTAACAATGTCTTGGTATATTAGGGATGTCATTGACATTCGCTATATTGACATACGCTATTATGTCAATATTGCATTATATTATATTAACAATTTTGATATGTCAATATAATTATGTCAATATTTTCTTTATGAGAAATTGTTCTCTGGCAGTGGAGAAAACAAGGTATGCACTTGTATCATGGTACCTGAATGTGCTAGCATCCACTGCACCCTTAGAAAGGTTGTTCTCCACCATGTTTACTAAGGGAGCGAGGGGGGGGGGGGAAATATACATAGTGTCCTAAGTCTGAACATTAAGCTTACAGTTTGGGGTACATATCCGCTCAACCGGTCTTGATTATTATGTGAATATTTTCAGTGAAGATAATGGGACTAGTGTTCATGCTACTATTAACCTTTGTTTTTGTTATTTTTTGCTCAGCTTATTAGGGCAATAAACAGTGTTCCAGAGGTACTTGATAGTTTAAATATTATATTGCAATACATTGATATATTTACAAATATACAGCTGTCCAACATTATAGCACTCCAATGCACTATATGGGTATATATCTAAAACTGGACATCGACATCCATGTATCAGAGTCCTTCTAACAGTAAGCTATATTCAGTCTCATCAAAGTAGAAATCCATATATAGATATATGAAGGAGAAGGCCATGTTCATGCCTATGTGTATGTCTGTGTACATGAGTGTCTGCATTCATGCTACAGTCATAGGGTGTTTTAGGCAAATTTGACTTTTTTTTGTGATTTTGAACTTTTTTCTCGCCAAAGCAGGTGTCTTTAGGCAAATTTCACTTTTTTGCGATTTTGAACTTTTTTCTCGCCAAATTGGGGGCTTTTAGACAAATTTCACTTTTTTTGCGATTTTGAATTCTTTTCTCGCCAATTGGGGGGTTTTTAGGCAAATTTCACTTTTTTGTGATTTTGAACCTTTTTTTTCACCAAATTGGGTTTTTTTAGACTAATTTCACTTTTTTGCGATTTTGAATTCTTTTCTCGCCAAATAGGGTTTTTTCAGGCAAATTTCACCTTTTTTGCGATTTTGAACTTTTTTCTCGCCAAATCAGGTGTTTTAAGGCAAGTTTCACTTTTTAGCGATTTTGACCTTTTTTCTCGCCAAATAGGGTTTTTTATAGGGAAATTTCATTACTTTGTGAAGTTGAACATTTTTTTTGCCAAAAGCTGCGGAATCTGCCTTCATGCGTGATCCTATTGATGGGACTCTGGATAGACCCATGCATAGTGAAGACCTACATAGTGGACATGAGGTCAAGTTAAAAACTGCAAGTCACTTGTTTTGCAACTTGCACTGAACTGAACCTAATAGCCCTTAACTGGGTTGTCAACAATCAATTAAACTCAATTAAACTCAATTAAAATGACAAAACTCCCTCTATTTCGGAGACCAAATACACTATCAAATAATATATATTTTTTCAAAATAACACCCTGTGTAGAATGGCCCGATACTCAGGAATCCTACTGTGAATATAAAAAAATCAAATTCAAATTATTAATACCTGAAAATTGAGAAATGCTGACATTCACGGTTTATGTAGGAAATGTACTAAAAACAGCAAAAAAAGGCAACAAAACCCTACTTTTCTCAAAAACTGTTCAGTAGGATTTTTTCTAACTGAGGTTCCAGTGTTTTCTACCCTCATATTACACATTGGCATAGAGAACATATTGACACCTGGTCAGGATTTTGCGCTAGGCGCAATCTGTGAGGCAAGAAACAGCCAAAATGACCCACTGGTCTGAAGTATAAAACTGGGCATCAATCACTATAGAGCTACAAAGAGACAGAGAATTGATGTCCAGTAATTATATGTCAATAATTGTCATCGACATAAATTGGATGTCAATGACATCTCTAGGGTACATGTCCCACTGCCCATGTTTACTGGAGAAAGCAGGGGTTTCACTCTACCCATGCATTCTCTTACCCCTACTTCGTGACCCCTACATTGGAAACCCATACATAGTACAGAAAGCATGGGTAAGATTTACCCCTGCAAAGTTGACAATGCATGGGTACCAGTACCACTGCATAGTGTACAATACATGGGCTTCCACTACCCCATACATGGTTACAATGTAGGGGTAGTATCATACCCATGCAGGGGTATTAGCACTTAAACCAGGTATTTGGTGTACTAAGTATATGGGATCAAGTACAAATACCCCTACATTGTGTACAAAGTCAGGGTTTAGGTACAATGCATGGGTATTTTGGGTATAGCTCAAACCTTAAACCAGGATTTTGGACCTTATACCAGGACTATGTATGTTAAACCCTGTTTAAGTCAACAATGCATGGGTAAACTCTCTCCTGGTATAAGGGCTCTAAACCCTGCTTTTGGGCTCTTAACCCTGCTTTTGGGCTCTAAACCCTGGTTTAGGCTCCTTAATCAGGGTTTTGGGTTCTAAACCCTTTGCGTTGCAGTTAAGCTCAAGATATCAAGGGTATTGTTCATTTTGTGATAAAGACATGGAATTTCTACCACAGAATCTAGACATCTCAGGGAACATTTTAAGAGATAGAAGCACCCTGAGCTCCTTCTGGAACAAAGATGGCCGCCATCTGAACATAAAGTACCTGGGAAAGGACAATCGGACACTTCTTATTGGATTTCCAAGTGTGATACAGCAATATATATGTTTTAGAGGGGGGAAACTCAAAAAGAGGCTCACAAAAAGGTTTTGGTAAACACCTGTCAACAATATAGTTCCCATAGCAACCAGCATAGCTACCAAACATATTGAAAACCATGTATTAAGCAATTCTTATTGGATTGCTTTCTGAAATACTATCATACCAGGGTTTCAGGGATGTGATGTGACAGGGGATGTAGCTCAGTGCTGGAGCAATCGCTTGGTTGGTGAAAAGCCCCAGTTTCTAGTTCTGGTGTTTCCAAAAACATGATAAAAATAGTTCCCATAGCAATCAGCATAGCTACCGAAGATATTGAAAACTATGTATGTAGCAATTCTTATTGGACTGTTTGGCATAACACCATTATACCAGGATGTGGAGGTGGTTAAGGTCCCTATTCCATCATTAAATCATTTTATTTGCCCGGGAAGAAAAATCAAAAAGTCACTTGGCAATGTTTATTTGATGAGTAATTAAATTACCGGGAGAGTAGAATCCTTTTGATTATGACAAGTTGGTGGATCACCAGCACAAGTGACTTTATTCATATATATGACTTTATAGGAAAACCACTTAACATGACAACCGTACTGAAAAATGCAAAATCAACACTTGTTTCAGATTCTATGTGCAATGTTGTGTATCATTTTGGTCATTTCCCTGAACCTTTATGGAGAGTGCTTCTATGGCAAGCAGACTGTCATATGCAAAGTAAAAAAAGTGTTTCAAATTATGTGCACAAAGAGTCACAAGTGAAAATTGTTCCTTAGATGTTTGCTTTGGACCACATACACTAATCAGGATTTGTGTCCATTCATATTTGTGATATGGCTGCTCTTCATAAGAAGCACCCTGCTAATGGGGCTGACTTTCAGTCTGGCAAATATGCTGTCAACAAGACACAAAGCAGATTCTCCTCAATGGCACTAGATCGGTGTCATGCAAAGAATAATGCTTACACCAAGAGTTTCTGTGGTGCAGTCAGACTGACAGATAGTCCTGCAGCTCTGAGAAACTGGATGGTGGCCCCAAAAAAACTAATAGCAGAATTTCAGCAGCTGCAACCACGCCTGCCAGAAGGTGAAGCTCATGCACAGCATGATAAGCTATCCGCTCAAAATGCATTGCATAGGGATGTTAATGAATTAACACAGGCAATACAAGATATTGGTAATCTATTCATGCAAGAAAGCAAAGACCTGGTTATTGACATTAGAGACATTATGATTATGGATGACACTGTCTGAAACACACTTCGGAGCATCAAGGATATTGGCTAAGAAATGTACAAGTAGTTTGTTAAGGACAGGCTAGAAAATCCACACAAAATGAAAACAATCAAGAAAAACAAGCTGCCATTTTTCAGAACATCTACCATGAAGATTTAATCGAACCAAAAGATGAAATTAAAAGCACTTAGAAATGACAGGTATATTTTCTCAAGACTGTATATAGTTGCTAAACATGCAATGGAGATCTTGACCTGTTCGTCCCCTATGTAAACCATTTAGCATGACCAGCACTGGTATCAAATGGTAAGCTCCAGCCTGGTGTCAAGGCAGACATCTTGAATTGCATATTACTAGATACTGTGAATGTGCCAAAGAAGTCCCCATATCCAATGCATCATATTTCACTCCTTGGCCACTAGCCCAGGGCATTACCTCTATGCCTGTTTGCATATTCTCATGGCATAGGGGCGGTGGTTAAGGCCCAAATTACAATTTTCAAGACCAGCAGTTAATGGCTTGCCAGAAAGAAATGTCCAAGTTAACATTTTGATTAAAGCATTGCACTCCAATCCTGAATTGCCAGATCTGTCTGAGTGGGGCTGGCAATGAGACACACTTGGATGGCACCCACTGTGGATAAAACTACAATAAGCAACTGTCTAAATCATGCTATGAACTTATTCACTGAGGATGAAAGAAAGTACTGAATGTACTGGTAATATCAGCATCAAAAGGCTTCCCTCAAATGCACTGCATTATGCTGGAGACTCTTAGACTGCTATCTCTGAAAGGTGCATATGTAAATGTAATATTTCCTAAAGGTAATGAGTCTCACTATGCATTTGGTTTCATAGTGGTTGAATAATTACTTTTCATTTTGCATATTACAATGTGGGTGATACAGTAACTCAGAAATATGATGTTTTGGAAACACAAGGACTCGAACCTGAGGCCTTTCACTTGCCAAGTGATTGCTCTAACACTGAACTACATCCCCTGTCACATCATATCCAGGCAACCCTTGTATGATAGTGTCTCAGAAAACAATCCAATAAGAATCGCTTAATATATGGTTTTCAATACCTTCAGTGGGCATGCTGGTTGCTATGGGAACCATTTTGTTGATAGATATTTACCAAAATCTTTTTTCCCCTGCCGTCTAGCCGACATTACCCTGAGTGTGCTTGGTGTCTCCGCTAGTGTGAGGGACACAGTTTCTCTAAAAATGATGTTTTAGAGACACCGGGACTTGAACCTGGGGCCTTTCACCTGCCAAGCAATTGCCCTACCACTGAGCTACATCCCTTATCACATCACATCCCGGAAACCTTTGTATGATAATGTTTCACAAAAAGATCCAATAAGAATTGCTAAATTCACAGTTTTTAATATGTTCGGTAGCTATGCTGGTTGCTATGGGAACTATTTTGTTGACAGGTGTTTACCAAAATATGTTTTGAGCCTCTTTTTTGAGTTTCCCACCCTCTCAAATCTATACATTGATGTATCAATAAGGGTGTCCGATTGTCCTTTCCCAGGTACTTTATGTTCAGATGGCGGCCATCTTGGTTCCAGAAGGAGCTCAGGGTGCTTCTATCTCTTAAAATGTTCCCTGGGATATGTAGATTCTGTGGTAGAAATTCCATGCCTTTATCATAAAATGAACAATCCTTCGGCTTAACTGCACCGCTACCTGGTTAAGGGGTCTTATAAGGGCTCTAAACCCAGTTTTAGAGACCAAGAAGGGCTTTGGTCCCATATACTAGTTGGGGATCCAAGGGGGCAAAATGTCATTATTTAACTTTGACCTGACATGGGGTCCAATACTTGATATGAGGGTTTCAGTAGGGTAATTTGAGTATGCTGAATCCGATTCTGCCATGTGTTTAGCTGTATCTAGGTCGGAACAAGGTCATATTTAAGGTCAAAGGTCACAATTTATGTCTAGCTACACATATTTCCATCTAAATACCTAAGCTATTGTAGATAGGGAATTCAACCTTAATACTTTTATCATACTCTCATACTGGAGACATAGGTTAAGCTGTATCCAGGTCGGAACAAGGTCAAATATAAGGTCAAAAGGTCACAACTCATGTCTAGTTACACATATTGCCATCTAAATACCAATGCTATTGTAGATAGGGAATTCAACTTTTATAATATTATTACACTCTCATACTGGAGACATAGGTCAAGCTGTATCTAGGTCTGAACAAGGTCAAATCTAAGGTCAAAGGTCTAGTTACACATAATTATTTCCATCCAAATACCAAAGCTATTGTAGATAGGGAATCAAACTTTTATGATAATATTATAACCATACTCTCCTACTGGATACATAGGTCAAGGTCAAGGTCACATAATAATTGAGAAAGTAACCAGAAGCTAATCACTCATATTGGATTTCTGAAATTGTTTTTACTAAAGGATAATACCTATTAAGCTTCTACTGCTTTAGCAGTACCGTATTTCCCTCTTAACACATTTGACCAAGGTCATATAACATGACACAAGTTGAGTCCTAAATGCATAATTTAGCAGTAGCTGATATCTGGGCATAGCCATAGACAGCTATTGTTAAAGTATAGACATATTTGTATTACCTATGCAAAACAAGTATTGTCCATGTCTAAATGACCTTGAACCTAATCAAGGTTAACCATGATGACTCAAGTACTGACACATGTACACTAGATGAATAGCCTTAGTATTTGTCACACAGTGTATGACCGCTTTAATGATCAACTGTTCAATCCAATATGTGACCTTTGACCTTATTTTTGACCTTGTTCCAACCTAGATATGATTTCAAGCATGGCAGAAATGGAATCAGCACCCTCAAATTACCTAAGTCCATTGTTCATATCTAGTATTGGTTGACATGTCAGCTCTTCCTTAGGCTCTCAGACTGGCTCCCCAACTATACCAGGATTAAGGGAAGTTTACCCATTACACACAGGCAATTATCAGCGTCAGCCCATGTCGCCAATATTACTCTCATACAAAGGTCAGGCAATGCTGGTAGTACAAGAAATATGTGAATTGGTTTGGCACTTCCGGCAGAAAGCATGACATTTGGTATACAGGGGTTTTAAGACGTGCTGAACCCGATTCTAAGAGGATACATTCATTTTTATTAATGTGACTACATGTAAAACGACATCGAAAATATAAAGTAAAAAATAAACTTTTAATTCTTTAAAAATATATATTAATTATTTTAGAATGCAATAAAATTCAAAAGATAATCCTAATGATAGAAACCAATATACATGTATTTATTGCATGTGAAAAAGTAGTGTTCAGATGGATGGCTATGCATAATAAGGTGGTAATTTGCATATATTTATTACTGCTTTCTTCCAACCAAAAAAGTCATCTGGTCAAACCTGTTGTGCATAATAGGTCAACAAACCCTCATCACAATAGCACATCTTGGTTGTTCAAACCTTTCCATATGACATACATCATAAACTAACACTCCTAATGACATAATTAAATACTTAACCATTGTCCTTAATGCATGTTCTTACTTAGCACTTTTTAGAGAAAGACAGAATACTACTGCTCACATGGATATTGGTGTTTGGTCATGTAAATGTAAACATGTATGTCATATATATTACTGGTTATTGGGTAGATATGCTTTGCATGCTCTCTAGGGCAGAGTAAGGCAGAGCAGAGTAATGTATAATAGTACCAGGCCGAGTAAGGCAGGACAAAGCAGAGCAGAGTAATGTAGAGTAGAGCAAGGCAGATCAAGGCAGAACACAGTAATGTAGAGTAGAGCAATGTAGAGCAGGACAGGGTAAAGCAGAGCTGAGTCATGTAAAGTAGAAAAGGGCTGAGCAAAGCAGAGAAGTGTAATGTAAAGCAGGGCAGAGTAAGGCAGAGCAGAGTAATGTAGAATAGAGCCAGGCAGAGTAGGGCAGGGCAATGCAGAGCAGCAAAGTAATGTAGAGTAGAGCAGGGTAGGACAAGGCAGAGTAATGCAGGGTAAGGCAGAGGAAGGCAAAGCATAGTAATATAAAGAAGAGCAGGGCAGTGCAAGGTAGAGTGATGCAGGGTAAGGCAATGTAAGGTAGAGTAAAGCAAAGCATAGTCATGTTGAATAGAGTCAGGTAGAGTAAGGCAGAATAAGGCAGAGTGGACTAAAATAGAGTAGAGCAGAGCAGAGCAAGGCAGGACAAGGTCGGGTGTGGCAAAGCAGGGTATTACAGTACTTTGGAGTGCACCGGAAGGCTGTCCGGGCTACGATCCCCTTATATTAGAGTCTACCCCTTAGAATCTACCCCAGGGCCTACCATCTCCCCCCTGGGGCGTCTACCCCCTAGGATATCTACCACCTAGGATTTTTACCCCTTTGGGCATCTGCCCCTTGGACTTAATCCCCTCAGGCCTTTTACCCCCTAGGACTTCTACCCCTTAGGACATCCACTCCCTCAGGCATCATCTTTCCCCCGAACTTTTACTCTCTAGGACTTCTACCCCCTCCACATAATATGACTCAATCATATGGGAAAGTGCAGGGGGTTGACATCCCCAGGTATAGGTCCTAGAGGGTAAAGGGGGTAGATGTCCCAGGGGGTAGATGTCCCATGGGGTAGATGTCTAGAGGTAGGTGTCCAAGGGGGTGGATGTCCTAGGGGATAGAAGTTGTAATGGGGTAAACATGCAGGGGATAGATGTTGAAGGGGATAAAAGTCCTAGGGGGTAGATGTCTCAGGGGCTAGATGTCCAGGGGGTTGATGTCCAGGGGTAGGTGCCCCAGGGGGTGCCCCAGGGGGTGGAATTCCAGGGAATAGATGTCCAAGGGGATAAAAGTTCTAGGGGGTAGATGTCCAGGGGGGTAGATGTCCAGGGGCCAGGGGGGTAGATGTCCAGGGGCCAGATGTCAAGGGATAGATGTCCAGGGGTACCTGTCCTAGCACCACTGTATGAGGTAGATGAGGATGGCGCATATATGCCTAGCACACTATGACCCTTTATCCAGTCAACTTCTGTACATCCTAGTCCGGACGCCTAGAGATCCACAATTACATGATCAGAATTTTGACAAAAGCACATGCTAATTTTGATTAAACTTGAGAATCCATGTGCTCCATGATGTAAGCATGCTCAACATTAACACACAATGTGCACAGGGAAATGTGTAAAGGAGTGACTTAGATGCATAAGATCTGCCTACCTGAAGTTAGTTGAGCATTCAATTTTGAATCCTAACTGTTTCCTGTGCACACATTCCTGTGACATTATCAATTTGTGTGATCCAAATATAGTCACTCCTGACTATCTTTATGACTAATATGTGGCCAAGTTGTATAGTCCCCTGACTATGGGAGCCAAAGTATGGTGGTATACTCACTACTGACTGGGTATTATTATCAAGAGACAGACACACAGACAGAGACACAGCACGATACATAGACAGACACACAGACAAACAGGCAGACACACAAAGAGACAGAGTAGATGACCATGCTAGTGTTTTCTTATACACATTAGTGTTTTCTTATACATCTATTGATGTTTAGTGGATTTTTGACCTTTCACCTTAATTTGACCTTGATCATTTCTAGATAGCATAATACAGATAGCAGATTTGGAATCAGCATTATCATATTACCTTAGTTCACCCCTATTATAAGGTGTAAGCCCTTCTTATTAACATGTGTGATATTTTATTGGTTTATTCCTCATTTTCATACTTTTTGAGTTTAATGTACATTTTCATGTGGAAATACTTTTCAAAAATCATGTATCCTCTTTGACATGGGTTCAGTATTATGTAAAGACCCTGTGTGCAACTTTTCATGTTTTCTGCCAGAAGTGCCAAATACCTGCTAAAATTGTTACATATTTACTCTACTATGGACTATAATACATGGGTCAAGGGCTATTCTATAGAAAGGGCGACTTTTCAAAATAAAGTTGTGTTTACATTGATTTTAGCAGAATCCTCATAATATTGTCTGTAATAGCTATGTTTACAAACATATGGTATTAAGTGAATCACAGGACAATTCTCTTTTAAAGGGTATATATTAAAATGCAGAACTTTGAGGTAACATTTATGCATTTTTCAGTCATGCTTCAGAAATGTTCAAAAACTTTATCAACAACATTTTAAAAGTCACCCTTTCTTGCTGCATTGGTCTATAGTGTGGGTCAGACTATGCTGGACCTCCATCTAGAGCTTCTACTCACCCAAAATGGCTCAAAAGTCTGGCTATGCTCATGCCAGAGTCTGGCAATGCTGGACTCTGGGGAGAGCCTCTTTCAGCCTCCCAGAGTCCAGCAGTGTAAGACTCTAGCATGAGGATCCAGCATGGCCAGACTCTCAAGCAATTTTGCGATAGTCCAGCCTGAAGGTACAGTATAGCCTGACCCTCACTATAATGGCCCTTGACCCATCTTTTATAGCCCAGCATTGCCTGACCCTTGTATGAGAGTGATATTGGCAACATGGGCTGACGCTGATAATTGCCTGTGTGTAGGCTTGCCATACACTCAAAAAGTAAACTCATCTGCAGACTCTTCTAAGTGACAAGAGAGTGGGTCCTCTAGCTGTAGTTGTCAGATAGAGGATACACTTGGTATACGCCAGCCCAAAACCTGACTCATGCCAGCCCTAGACTCGTCAACCAGGGTCTGATTCAGGATTTACCCTGTAGGTGGCATCAGTATAACATGCATTCTGTATAAAGTTGGGGCATGAATTGCATAATTTCTATGTTGATTTTAATCATATTTATGGGAATACACATTCATATTATGGAGAATCCTGAGATTTATCTATTGGGGATGCTAGAAAAGGTAAAGGAATCAATGTTTTGATATAATTGAGACAAAACAAATATGTGTAGGGCACATACACCTCTTTTGTGGTTATTTCTATGGTACAATAGCTGCAAGGAAACTCCCATTGGTATGACATCCACATATGTGTTAGCAGTCTGTAACTAAAGGGTAGAAATACTCTCAATATAGACTTGGGGATATGGCAGGAATTCCCCTAACCTACATACCTCTATGTTTGTATGAATTAGCTATTATAAACCTCAAAAATAGACAGACATGAACAACAATTATGCCTAGGCAGAACCCAGTTAGCTCCACCTGCAGTGAAGTAGAGGTTATATTGCACAGGTTAACCCTCTAAGGGGTCATAGTGCTTTAAGGTGCCATGCTCTATGTGATCATAATACATGAATTCAGCCTTGGCAAGTATACTCACCCAACTGTTGATTCATTTCCAAAGGTGCATGAATGCAGGCTTGGTGAATAGACTCACCAGGGCTACATTCATGCATCATGCTGACAAAGGGATTCAAGCACATTTAAAGCAGTTTGCAGCCAATAAAGGGTTAACTATTCTGGGTTGTGAATTTGATGACCTTAGACTTGTCACTTGGAGTGGGCCACTGCCTGGGCTAACATTGTCAGTGAGATGACCCTAGTCTTGTCTTGTGGGATGGTAACCGGACAGTTCATCAAATAGACAACCTTTAACTCGTTTATTTTATGACCGTCACATTAAAGACCCTAAACTCTTCTTATAAGACGACCTTTTGACAAGTTTGGATCCCTTCATTTTATCAGTGTAGGCATGAGCTGATTGAATGGCTGTGTTGCTAGGGTAGAGAGTACCATTCGTTTTCATTGACTCGAATCGGGTTCAAATCTGAGAGGGGTATTTCCCTGACTCACTGGCCCTTTATGACTAATGGTCAGAAGCACTACATTTATACTGCGAGATATCTGACTTCTATATTTGCAGATGCAGATTCACAGTCCCGATGGCTCATATGGTTAGCTGTTGGGTCTCACAATTCTAAAGTTTTAGGAAAGGATACTGCTAGATACAAGGAACCTTTAGCAAACAAACGTGCATTAAACGGGCACTGGTGGCAAAAAACTACGTTACGTCTACGTTTTATGGGCTACGGCGTGGTTGCTACAGGTTCCTTCAGAAGGTAACCAAGAGTAGAATCTGCCTCGGCTACATGACCACCTGCTAGGAATGTATGGTATGTTATGGACATGAGTGGAAATAACGTCAGCCCTTCGGTCTGTACCATATGTGCGCCATCCCAAACACAGAGCAGTGTCTCACACAGTGATGGAGCTTCTACCTGTGCCCGACCTGTTTGTCAGTCCATGTCTTATTCACGAGGCTATTGCTGGGATTGTGTGCTGTGTGATGACAGGTAATTCAACGCTGACTAGGCTATTATATAAACTCACACGCTGCCCACCTGGCATTTAGTACAGGGAGTGAGCAGCTATCAGGACAGCTTTGTAGATGGCGTTACAGTTAGTGATACCATAACATCACAAATCGCCAAGGTGTTGTGTAACTAGGAAGGTTGCTGTGTCTCCAAGATATCAACAGTGTTGAAAGGGTTGAAACAAAATTGTAAAATTGGCAATGGGCCGAAAATCGGGCTGCACGCCTGCTCTTTTTTTTTTAAAGTGAGATCTCCTGGGCTTTGCCCAGCATGAGCCCACTTTCGGAATTTATGGGGGATTTTCAGCATTTGATAGACAAGTTCAATGGCCAAGTTCATTGATATTCGCCTTAAAGATATAGTTAAATCATGTCCCATTATGAAGACAGATGACTCACCTGAAGATGGACCCCGTCACCTAGCAACGTTACTATGTCACCTAGCAGTGACGTCATGTAGTCCATGTTTTTATTTTATTTGTGTTTGTGGTCAGAGTCGGCAGTAGTTTGTGGTCTTAGTCGGCAGTAGGCTAGTTTACTGTCAGAGTCGGCAGTAGTTTTTTTGGGGGGGGGGGGCCTCACTTTTTTCCCAGGGAGGCTTCCAATTTTAATTCAAGGTTAACTTTCTTTCTCAATTTTACTTCCAATCAATATTAAGATCCCTTTCCATGTGATAGACATCATAGTTATAAGAAAAACAGCACAAATGTGGCATACTCTCACACAGAGGATATAGCAACAAGAAGCAAAGAATTTCTCAGACCTCCACCATTTTTTCCTGCATGAAATGGGCACTAGAATAACTATCCTAAGTATTGTAGTTCTGTAAAACATGAGATTGATAATGCATTCTAACCCTTTTGAATAAAAAAGGCTGCGTATCAACCCCAAAAAGAGGGTTTTATCACCATGAACGATGTCCATCTACACTATCCTGTCAATTTAAGGCCAAACATCACCAAAAATCAAAGGAAAACTCTGCGGGTCCTATCTAAAAATAATGACATCACCATCAAACCCGCTGACAAAAGAGGCGTCACTGTCATCCAAGACACGGCCTCATATGTAGGGGAGGCCATGAACCAATTAGGTGATAAAAACACCTACATCCAAACCAATAGAGATGTAACAAACGATATCACTGAGAAAATAAACAAAAGGGTGGATGAAATGGAAAGGGATGGTGAGATCACCACCAAAATGTGTGGAGCTTTGAAAACACCAAAACCCGAAACCCCACACATCTACTTCCCTCCAAAGATACACAAAAACATCCAGCCCCCTCCAGGGAGACCAATGGTCTCAGCCAACAGCTGCGCCACTTAAAAACTATCCACCTTTGTGTCAAAAAAGTTGAAAACAAGGCAAGGAAAGACCTTTTGAAAAAGGAGAAGAGAAAGAAAAAGAAAGAGAAACAAATCTACCTGACCACCACATACCATCAAGGGATGAACAATATTCAGAAGATAGTTAAGAACAACTGGCCTGTCCTCAGCAAAAACTGTCCTTGGTGGATCAAAAACTACCAAAGACTTCTTCAACTCAAAGGTCATGAGTGGGTACAAAATACCCCAAAACCCCGATAGACAACCAAGTGAGGGCTAGAACAGACTGGCGCCCAGAGAAACCTACAGAGGAGGCCAAGGAAGCAAAAAGAGCAAGAAACCAGGGGAGGAACACATGTGACACCTGAAACTGCACATTTTGCAAAATGATAAGGAAGAATGGATGGATGGAAATCACATCAAAGTCGACAGGAAAAACACATGAGACCAGATACAATGTTACCAGAAGCTCCAACCTCATCTACTGCATCAGCTGCACTAGATGTGGCAAACAGTATGTGGGACAGACAGAAAGAGGGATACGGTTCAGACTAGATGAGCACATGGGGAGAGCAGAGATGGCTGTGCCGACCATGATGGGGCAAATGACATGGAATGTCACATCCTGGACTTTGTGGAAATGCACCCAGTAAGCACCAGGGGTATTAAAAGAGTCCAGGCTCATCATTGAATATAATTGGATCCATAGGATCAAAAGCCAGACCCCGAAAGGACTGAATAAGATGGACAACAGATATGGGTAAATGGACCATACACCTACCGTATTCGACGTAATAAGCGCACAGGGCGCTTAAAAAATTATTCTGGATACCTTTTAGTAGTTAAGAGTTTAATTGGGGTAAAAAATTGAGATATTTTTGGTTATTTCTAGTTTAAAAATCGCCCCAAAACAGGGGGTGTGCGCTTATTAGGGGGTGTGCGCTTATTACGTCGAATACGGTAATTCTAAATGCAACGTCAAAAAGATTTTGGGTTGATAAAATATGCAGGCTTTCTTTTTTCAAAAAGGTTAGAATGCATTATCTTTCTTTTTACAGGGCTACAGTTCCCAAGTATGGACCCATACACCCCTCACTACTTATATACACCAATGGTCTAGTCACTAGGTGCCCCTAAGCTTTAGATGTCCCTAGGACAAAGAGTCCACAGGTACACCCAACACCAGCACACATAGGGTGGTAGGGCCACCCTCACTATACGCACACACCTGAGGTAACTCAGGTATCACACAGTACCTACTGATATCACCCATATATTCAAACCATGGCTGGTCTTCACTGAGTGTATTTCCATCCATTAAACCCACCTTTCTTGTAAGATATTCTGTCAGAGACAGACTACCTGACATCCCTACAATGGATCATTCCACTACATAGTGACTCTACCAGGTCTCTAATCTATCAGGGATCACAGGAAGAGGCCACTTTTACTGTGCAATCTGGACAGAGGGGAGAGAATAAGTTAGCAGAGTGACTGCAGGTTGATTAAAATACAGTTATAATAGGGACAACATCGTCAAGGACTACCGGGGACGCAGGGACGCCCGCCTTGTCAAGTTGCCGTGTGTGTTGTGTGTGTGTGTGTGGGGGGGGGGGGGGGGGGTAGTTGGATTTTTCCAACCTTACGTCAACAGTACCGAGGTAAGCTGTTGATGTAAGGTTGGGAGAAATCCAACTAGGGGGACGGGAGTAGGCCCACTATCCCAGACCCTGAAGGGGCTGGTCTATATAAAAAAAAAGTCTCTAATCTATCATATATATATATATATATATGGGCACAACATATGGCATGGAGAGTGTAGGGAAAGATTCAGTGACTGAGTGGGGCAAAGTGACAAATAGAGACAGGGAAAGAGTTTAGTGACAAAGTATATAAGCTTGATTCACCACTTTCAACCTGTCCAGTCCATGTTCTTTCATGAGCTAACTTTATGAGCTAACTTTTAAGTCTGATTGCTCCTGGAGGATTTTGTCCATAGCCTTCAGAAATGTGCCAAACTTTAGGTATTGCTCTGAAGAATAACACTCATAATACCTTATAAGGCTATATATTAGCCATCTGACAGCTAACAAATATTTGTGGAATAAACCAGTTATTTCGAAATTTACATCAATGGCTTGACTAGTATCATATTTCAATATGTTACAACTAACAGGAGAGGGACAAAAAACGATTTATTAGATGTGGAATACTCAAGACAAAGTCAGTGCTCAGACCTCAGATGAATGCAACTGCATCACACCCCGTTCCCCCTGTCTTTGCTTTACACCCTCAATTGCCCTCTGTATGCTACACGATTAAGCCTGTTAACCCTGTAGTAGAAGCAGTGATTCCGGGGTGTGGGGGAGGGGGGGTGAGTGATTCACAAGGTTGGGGAGAGAATTCTAAGGCAAGAAGGTGAGAGAATTCTAAGGGGGGTTTTCAGAGATGAGAATGCCATGGCGGACTAAAGGTACGGGATGGATGGATATTATGACTTAGGGTTGATTTGTGACTGACTTACAGTGAAATGGATAAAGCTTACAATGTCAGTCCTAAATGTAATTGAAGAAATTAATTTTGCATAAGTAAGTCATGATTCATGCAATTAAGACATAGATTTAACTCACAACACCAATCAACATTATGTATGACAAGGACAAATTTGAATCAACTACCAAATATCATAAGAAGTGGAGAGATTTTCATTCTCTGTTTGTTAAAATAGGTTAAACAGGGGGTACTTTTGACTGTGTTTACAGTATGAAAAAGACAGATAATATGACTTGAATATGAATTCCATAGTAGTCCTGTAATTTCATGTCAAAAGTAATTGACTCAGTGTATGTGTTTGACTATGTATACAAGCTTAATATGTCACTTTACACTGTAAATGAATATTAAGATAATGGTAACAACAATTCGATGAAATCATACTTATCCCTTCATTTCCCCACTTTAAAATGAATATTGAACACAAATAACATATGATGAAAACTCCTAATTGTATTCTTTATTCAGCTCATGGTTTGCCTCAATCCAGGCATGACTGCTAGCCAAGAGCTGATAGGTACAACCAGAATGACGTAGATCCCACTGAAGGATGGACGTGGAAGGATCAAAGAGACAATGGGTAAAGAGAAGCTGAATGGCAACGGGTCCCGTGCACTGCCTGAGGCCACCCCAGTACCGGGCCCCCCGCAGCAGGCTGACCGAGGCCCCCCGCCGGCCCCCATCGTCACCTCCACCAGCCTGCTACACCGCATCTGCCACACATTTGATGAACACCAGATCGAGGCTCTGTACAGGAAGTACTTCTCACGGTCACGGAGAGATGGTGCCCCAGTTATCCTGCTACTGGCCGCTATCTTAGATGTGGCCGCCTTAATGTCATCCGGGCTCATTGAGAGTCCTCACAGATTGGTTCATTCAGCGGTAATGGCAGGTTTTCTCCTAGTTAACTGTGTGCTTTTTGGGGTAATCCAGATGTATGTGCTCCCAGAGAGGCTTCATGCAGTCCTGCCTGGCCTTATATGGCTTCTCATCAATGGACAGCTTTACTGTGACGTCATTCTGGGACCAGTACTTGTGGCACCATCTGTTGGCAGCGGATGGCAGTCTTGCATCATCTTCAGGTGGGTGAATGGTAGTATAGACCATTGTTTCCATTTACACTTATTTTATTCAATATATCTCATCGCATGTCTATAGCAGCTGACTAGATTGTGGAGGGTGGAAACGTGTGTGGGGGACGTGAAAGTACAAAACAGACACATGTTCCAAATCCGGTTTGAATGCAACGGGCTTTTTATTCAATAGGTAGTGTAGGTAGTTCCTGCTGGAATAGAATCACAGCTTCACATTAATATGATACGAGTCTTCAATAGTCACAATAATAAGGGTTTGAATTGATTGCACAGCAGTCAGCTGACTCAAAGTTCAGTGACAGCTGATCGAAGGTTTTGCCCCAGGAACGGGCTGGTGCAGAGTGTATAGTGGGAGGGATGTATGGGCCCCTCCTAGGGGTGTGAAGGTAAGAAAGGCGTGGGCCAGAGCTCGTCCTGGGATGGACTCCCATAAGGGGTGAATCCAGTGAGGGGTGAATCCAGTTCGTCCATAGGTTTAGCATTGTGAAGGTCATCCGATCGGACGGATTTGCCTGAGTGGATTCACCCTTTTAGATGGCCCGTTACAGCCCCTTTTATACTGGTGTTGCGGACTGACCAGTGCCAACGTAGCACTTGTCAGGTGTGCCACCTGGAGTGAACTGTCTGAACCCCGTATCGACCGGATGATGGTGTGTGACGCCGAGCCACAGGTATTGCTAGCTTTCGTGGAACTGTGCCTTTCCCGCGTTGAACACAGACCTCTGATACACCCGTATATTGTTGCCCCTACACGTGCATGATATTATGTTCCCGGATATAATCAATTTTTGATTATCGACAAAAGGAAGACATTTACTGCTGCACTGTGTGTAACAAATAGGGTAACATGACCCTGAAATGGGCACTCCAGCCTCTAAACTCTAGGAGTTGGATTTTAATATGAGATAATGATCTGCTAGAAATGGATATCGATTTAGATCAGATAGTTACCAAAATATATAGTTGCAAAGGTGAGACTTGTATAAGTTGATTTGGTATCATGACTCAACCACCCTGTACCTTTATACAACCACTCTCAAAGTATCGTGAATGGGCTGTAACTGGACATTCCTTAGGTCTAGAAAAATAGTAGTTGTGTTCAAGTATCCCGACCTACCCTATTTTTTAGGCCTGATCCTAAAGCTTCTTGTGACATTTTGGGGGACGTTTCTTTTAAAGCATAAATTTAGCAAAATATCAGCAAAATGTACGAAATTGACCAAAGCACCATAAACATATTTTGTAAATATAAAGAATAGACATACCTACCCTATTTTTTAGGCCATGTTACCGCAACTCAACAGTTCCTTTCTTTTCCCAGTGGGCACAGAACATTGAATCAACATTCAATGTTGTCATTACAGCCACGTCTTCCTGTTGCCAATGTTGATTCAATATTGATTAAATGTTGCTTCAATATTGAACTGAAGTTTATACCCGCTGAGATGTCACCCTTCCAGTATAGGGTAGTGATTAGCAGAGTTGCCTCTTAGTCTAAGACACCTAAGTTCAAATCCCTCCTAAGTCATATCTGGTGAGCATGTATACTATTCATGAGTAGAACATTTTCTTATTCATATAGATCTACTGCTTTTAATGAAAGGGGATCAAGATTAATTGACTTGATAATTGATAAATTTACATGAGGTACACAACACATTGTAGTAGGGAATGGAATAAGAGTACCACTATTTCATTATTAATATGTCTTTATAGATTCTAATCTTGACCTATTAAAATATATAGATAATAATCAATGATATGGCTTGGGAAGGATTGGAGCTTAAGTACACTTGATTGTGACTCTACTGTGGTAACCACTACCCTAGACTGGAAGGTGACATAAGGAATGTCCAGGTACACTGGTACAGCCCACTCACAACATGTTGATACTTGCCCAATAGCCAGATGGTGAATTAGCAGCCAGTAGTCAGTGTGGGCCTGGTTAGCTCAAGCAGTAAGGCATTCAGAACCCAAAGATCACAGGTTCAAACCACGTATGCATGTATGTAAACTGAAATCACTTTTAGGAGAGAATTAGGCATCCAGTGAGATGTACTTTAAACACAACTTTTCCCCTCCCCCTTTAAAAACATATCAACCGTTTATTAGCAGGAAAACATTATATATTTCACATACAACTATAAGTTTTAAATAGAGAATGGTTTCATAACATATTCATCAGTGGTTGAGTCATGGTCATTTCAGTTGTTGACTCAAGATACCATTGGTATGATGACATTCAATTGATGAATATGGCATTAAGATAACAGCAATTTCTTAGGGCGGAAAATGTATTCCCTTTGAAAGAGATCACTTTTACAAACTGCATCTACTTAGCAAGACATACTCAAAGTATAATTTCTGAACACCTGCAGTGCAAAGGGTAGTAAATACAGTTAACACACAGGGTTTGACCCTGGATATTAGATATCAGGAATGGTCCTTCAGTTTGTATATGGTATCTCTATATCGAGAGATATAAATGCATTGAAACATATTGATAATTGATGGCATTATTATTGTGGTCAACACATGGTACCAATAGCATAGTGGCCCATCCCAGGGTCATATTACCTTAGTGTGTGTGCTGCCCCTACAGCTGCCTTGTATGCGTAACATGTAGTGTGTGTGTAACACGTAGTGTGTGTAACATGTAGTGTATGTGTAACATGTAGTGTGTGTATAACACGTAGTGTGTATGTGTAACATGTAGTGTGTGTGTGTAACATGTAGTGTGTATGTGTAACATGTAGTGTGTGTATAACGTGTAGTGTATGTGTAACATGTAGTGTGTGTGCAACACGTAGTGTGTGTAACATGTAGTGTGTGTATAACATGTAGTGTGTGTGACATGTAGTGTGTGTATAACATGTAGTGTGTGTGTAACATGTAGTGTGTAACAAGTAGTGTGTGTAACATGTAGTGTGTGTGTGTAACATGTAGTGTGTGTGTAACATGTAGTGTGTGTAACATGTAGTGTGTGTGTGTGTAACATGTAGTGTGTATGTGTAACATGTAGTGTGTATGTGTAACATGTAGTGTGTGTATAACGTGTAGTGTATGTGTAACATGTAGTGTGTGTGCAACACGTAGTGTGTGTAACATGTAGTGTGTGTATAACATGTAGTGTGTGTGACATGTAGTGTGTGTATAACATGTAGTGTGTGTGTAACATGTAGTGTGTAACAAGTAGTGTGTGTAACATGTAGTGTGTGTGTGCAACATGTAGTGTGTGTGTAACATGTGGTGTGTGTGTGTGTAACATGTAGTATGTAACATGTAGTGTGTGTGCAACATGTAGTGTGTGTGTAACATGTAGTGTGTGTAACATGTAGTGTGTGTGTAACATGTAGTGTGTGTGTGTAACATGTAGTGTGTGTAACATGTAGTGTGTGTATAACATGTAGTGTGTGTATAACATGTAGTGTGTGTAACATGTAGTGTGTGTATAACATGTAGTGTGTGTAACATGTAGTGTGTGTGTAACATGTAGTGTGTGTGTAACATGTAGTGTGTAACATGTAGTGTATGTGTAACATGTAGTGTGTGTAACATGTAGTGTGTGTAACATGTAGTGTGTGTGTAACATGTAGTGTGTGTGTAACATGTAGTGTGTGTGTAACATGTAGTGTGTGTGTGTAACATGTAGTGTGTGTAACATGTAGTGTGTGTGTGTAACATGTAGTGTGTGTGTTTGGCTGCTGCCCCTGCAGCTGCCCTGTGTGCCTGTTTAACGTGTAGAGCCTTCTTGCAGCGTGTTCACGCTGCTGCCGCTGCAGCTGCACTGGAGCCTGCTGCTGACGGTGGTGTCCTGGGGGCTGCACACGGCCACCGTGCTCCTCCCACCTCACCTCAACCACTACAGCCACGTCTTCCTGCTGCCAAACACGGTATGTCTGTCCAGTC
Source organism: Harmothoe impar (assembly GCA_947462335.1). Classification (NCBI taxonomy): domain Eukaryota; kingdom Metazoa; phylum Annelida; class Polychaeta; order Phyllodocida; family Polynoidae; genus Harmothoe; species Harmothoe impar. The sequence continues at coordinate 33,969,727 of OX381718.1, forward strand.
ACATCCATTACCTCTATAAGGGCAGCAGCTGCAGCCTTTTAATGCCTCTTTGTCATCATGGTGCAAACATGCATAATGCTGGCTCTATTAGTTCCCCTATTGGGAATACACTTCCGAGAAGTCAGCATTATGAAAATGAGCATAAAAATTAAGGCTTTTTTTCTCTTTTCTTTTTACGCGGTGCGTTCGGACACTCTCCTCAACGTCCTGCTAATAACTAAAGATTAAAGCATCAAAAATAATAGCCAACTGCCTGCCTGCCTGCCTGCTGTGTGAGGGTGGGGGGGGGGGGGGGGGGGTTTGGCTGTGACCCAGTTACACCTGGGCACAGCTGAGGTTAGGATAGGTGGTGCCCTCCAGTCAACCAATAACCAGGTGTATGATGCCTGCTTCCAACCTGCTTCGGACGTACACAAAGTAGTGCTTTTCACACGTCATGGTCTTATTGATGATGGTCTGATTTATATTTGAGGTGACAACAGCAATCTTATTGCTTCGGACTAACCCTGCTGTACTTATTTATGGACACCTGTAGTACATGGCCTATGAACATGAGGCTCAGTCTCATGAGTTTGTAGCAGTTGAAACGTCTTTGACCGGCGTCCTCTTTGACCGGCGTCATCTTTGACCGGCGTCGTCTTTGACCGGGTAGGGATTAAAATGAAGAAAAAAGTCGTATATAGTAAAGAAATTTAAGCTTCAACTTCTTCATGTAATAAACAGTCTATGGTTGTTTTACCCAATTAAAAAAATATATTTTAATGCACATATTAAGGGTCCCTTTTGGGCTTTTTTTCTTCAGCCGGTCAAAGACGTCACTTGGTATTTTAACATGCTGTGTTGTATCATATTATTGTGTACTGCGCATAGTAACATAAATATATGAAATATATCAATTTTAAATAATGCCTCGAAATGATGTGTTTTAACATATTATACAATAAATTTACCCATTTCTTTACTATACACTACTTTTTTCTTCATTTTAATCACATACCCGGTCAAAGACGACGCCGGTCAAAGACGTTTCAACTGTTACAAACTCATGAGACTGAGCCATGATGTATCTCACTACTACCTCGCTGCATATCCTATACTCTGTATCATCCGTAGCAGGATGCAGACTGACTGCATTATCCTTTGATTGCAGATATCAGCCAACTTGTTGATGTACCTTGGTGCCACAGTGCTTGGTGTCACCAGTTTCTTCATCTCCGACAAGGGCCACCGCCAGGCCTTCACTGGCATCAAGGCCTCACTCTTTGTCAACAGGCAGATGGAGGAGAGCTCCAAGGAACAGGTGGGGACTAACTTTGGTATCAAATGCTGGTTTAATTATACAAGCCAACATTATAGAGGTGTAACATATTAGCCAAGTCTAAGTCCGATGCTGCATAGCATTAAAGGAGACCGAGGTACGTTGACCACCCCTGCACGTTGAGCCTCCCACTCTTTTTGTTATTCATTTGGGAATTTTCTAGCAGTTTGCCTACCAAATAGACAGTTAGAACAGCAGTATCATGATCATTTTGGGATGCTGATGAGAAACTTTGACAGCATTAAAGGATGTATGGCCTTGAAAGTAATTTTTTTGCAATTGTAAAACTTTTGTTCTTGTGTCATTAAAAAACACTGCTGGCCTAAGATCTCGATGGAGGTCAAAGTATGAACGCTTTGAAATTATTGGGTATCAGCTTTTGATTTTGTTGTACTTTTGTTATAAGCCTACAAAGGAAATTGGGAAGCCTTCATTAATGTTCATATACATAACTGAACAAAACATGTTGTGTTGAGAAAATTAAATGACTAAATGATTATACAATGTCAGTAATATATCAAAGGCAGATAATATAGATAAAAACATAAACGAATAAGATATAATTTGGTTATAAAATTGTCATAGAATGCATAGTTTGCAAATTGTGAAAATAAATTCTTTTGTAACATATTCACAGTGTCTCTATTCCCAGATGTATTGTTTTCAGAAGCAGAACACTACATTACATTATAGAAGAATGTAATCAGAGATTTATATAGATTTACAAATAACAGCTATAATCTTAAGTTGGTTTCCATTAACCCAAAGAGAAATCCATAAGGTTCAGAACCAGTGACTACTATAGAAACTATAATTGAGTGACTTTGATGCACTAAATACAATAATTTTTTAGAATCAATCCTGTTCAAAAGTGTCAATAGCCACTAATACCAACTGAAATTTCAAGTATAGGTCTATATTGGAGATTGCTTGGACCATTCAACATGTGTGGTTCAAGGTGCCCCAGTGGGTGGATCAACCTACTTCAGGCATGGGGCACATTGATCCACCCTGAGATTTTATTTTCAAAAATTCAGGAAAAATACACAAATTGACCACATTTGCCTTGCCTCTTGTATTGCAATGATACTAGGTAACTGCTTGATACAAAATCAAAGTTCAGGTCATGAAGAAATAAAGGTTACAAAGTGGCTCAACGTGCTCCGGTCTCCCCTACATATTTCTGACAGGTATCTCAGCAATATTATTATATATATATATATATATATATATATATATATATATATATATATATATATATATATATATATATATATATACATATATAGGGTCATATATATATGTATATATATATATATATATATATATATATATATATATATATATATATATATATATATATATATATGTATATATATATATATATGTGTGTGTGTGTGTGTGTAGATAGTAGTATAATTACCTTCCAACAGCAGCGAAAACTAAATTAGCACTGGCCTTGTACATAAAATGCTATTCACAGTTCAAACTGACTAATTATAAGCTGAAAATGTTGTTGACAGCTCGAAATGCAAATTGTCAAAAGCAGGCAATTCCTTATTGCCAGTTCGCCAGTTTAAACTGTCAATTGTATGAATTAATATCCTTGACATTTCAAACAATGACAGTTCAAACAATCACTATGTTATTGACAATTTGACCTGTCTATAAGGAGATTGATGCCTATTATTGCGAGTTTGAACTGTCATTAGTCATTGTATGCTCTATATCCAGCATACGTACCAATTTCTCCGACCAGGATCTGTGGGCTTTTATTGTATACATCAGAATTCACGCTTGACCTTTCTCCTCCATTGGGTACCAAGTATTCGCAATGTGAGTAGTATACAAAGAGTAGTGCCTGGTTATGGTGCAGCATGAGTAGTATATAAGGAGGGGGACTGGTGTATGGTTCTGTGTGAGTAGTATACGAGGAGGGCGACTATGTGCAGGGTTCAGTAGGGTCAACATCTTACTTGCTGCTACAGTTTGCGTTTTTTATAACCCAAGGACTGGATGATTGTCTGAGGCAAAACCAAAGGCAATCATCCATTCCGAAGATTATGAAAAAAAACTGAGTTATATCTCACTCCACTTACTCTTATCTCACACAGCAGAGTACTGGATCCCTCTATGTATCCGGTCCTGGTCTATAGAACGGTAGGGCATATGATTTAGACTGCAGATTGTTATTGTAGAAGAACTGTTGATTATACCTTGTCCATATCCATGAGTCAGATGAATATTACCCTTATGTATACATTTGCGTGGGGAGTTATCTCATGAGATCACTCTCCACTCAGTCACCACACAAATGTATATCCAAACTAATGCAATGGATATTGACCAATTGTATGGTTGCTGCAGAGCTATAATAAAAGCATACTCTGTATGTGCAGGAGCGGCTGCTGCTGTCGGTGCTGCCGCGACATGTGGCCACAGACATGATCAAGGACCTCGGGGGGCAGCTGGAGGGGCAGTTCAGGAAGGTCTACATGAACCGGCACGAGGACGTCAGGTACCAGCACACATGTCTGACTAGGCGTGTACCATCCAAACACCGCCCTCATTGCGGATACAATAATGCATGGCACATATTATGCTGAATACCCTTCTCTACCCTGCGCTAAAACGTAACCTGCCTGATTTGAGGGGCTTTCCGTTCAGCAAACTTCCAAATAGCCATTTTCCATTTTCTAGTCAACTGTGTGCAAAATTCTGCTATAATTCTGACACATCTGAGCACAGGTATGCCCACATTGATTTAGCATTGATTTAGCATATGTTAACTTCATTATGCCAACGTTTTCAGCATTCTATTTGCGGACATAGTTGGTTTCACAGCTATGTCATCTAAGGTCACCCCTGGAGAACTGGTCCATATACTCAATGACCTCTTCGCTACATTCGACAAGTTAGCAAATGTAAGTCAGTATTTCATTATACTCACCATCTTCAATTACCAAGGAATTGTAGTGTGTAATATAAGAACAATCACTGTAGTCTACATGTATCTTATAATGGTTTGAGCTATCATAGCTAGTCTATTCTTCACATCATGCCAGAGACCATGATAACCTGTGCTACTCAATTTAAACCTGCTTGTGACACTACCCCAGGGACACAACAGTCTTGGCCCTAATCATATCAGTCAATACCGTTCTTGTCCCATTTACTTAAACATTTTATTACAGAAATACCACCAGTTAAGAATAAAGATTCTGGGAGATTGCTACTACTGTGTGTGCGGCTGTCCGGACCCGCGCCCGGACCACGCCGTGCTTGCCATCCATGTGGGACTTGCCATAGTTGATGCCATCAGGTGGGTACATAGACTCGGCCACCATCTGCCTGCTTGTGCGTGTGGTCACGGGTGGGCGGGTCTGACAGCGAGAGACTAGTGGGTACCTCACTCCTGTTATGCACAGGGAGCTCTTGTCATGTACAGGGATTCTGAAAGTTTTGCTAAAACATTTTTTAACTTGCTTCCAACTAAAAAAATCTAGAAAATAACTGACAAAATATGGCAATTTCCTTATTAACTGACAGGTAACTAATGCCTCAACTTGGTTATTGTATAACTCTGTAGTTAACTCTAAGGTGATCCTGATGATGTTCCAGTGACGTGCGTGAAAAGACCAAGTCGGGTGTCAACATGCGGGTGGGGGTGCACACGGGCGCCATCCTGGGCGGCGTGCTGGGACAGAACAGGTGGCAGTACGACGTGGTCGGCAAGGAAGTCACACTCGCCAACCAGATGGAGAGTGGCGGCATAGCCGGGTAAGGGGACCACGGTACATTGTTATACAACCATGGGGAGTGGCGGCATAGCCGGGTAAGGGGACCACGGTACACTGTTATAGCTATATACTATAGGGACCCGGCTGCCCTTGTACAACACTATTGGAAGAACCAGACGTTTGAATCTAAGTTTACTGCTCTTCCTCTGATGCACGTATTTCTGGTGTATCCAGATTTGATCAGTTTCCTATATTTGTCCATCCATCCATCAATCAAGGCTCAGCAGCTAGTATTCACTCCGTTCGTTATTTTTTGAGCTAGTTGCTGGCTAGTTTCCTAACTTTGTCCCATTAATGTCCCTTCAGGCGTGTCCATATCTCGTCAGTGACAGCCAGTTTCCTGCAGGATGAGTTTGAGCTGGAGCCGGGGGAGGGGGAGTTACGGGAGGACGGCATACGCGCAGCAGGACTCAAAACCTACCTCATCAAGTCTGTGCTAAAATCAGTAAGTCAAATTTGGCATTTATCCTTGTCAATTCTTCATACTTCCTTATCTTAGTATAATTGTCACAATGAATCCAGTTGCGTTGCTTGAAGAGGAGCAATTCTAGAGTAAATTTATATTTCTTCTCTTTAAGGGCCGCATTCTGCACAAATATTAGTGTAATGTCCTTGCAATGCATGGATGTAGCCCTGGCGACTTCATTTGTCAGAACTGCACTTGACTACATCAAACCGACCCTCTGTACCCTCTGTACCCTCTGTACCCTGTAGGGTCTATATCACACGTGAATGAAGCCCTAGCGTGTTACTCACCAGGGCTGCATTACTCACAACAAAGAGCATAATTCATTAAGGAAGTATGCAGCCGTTGAAGGCCTACGAGTCCTTTGATTCACCGCTGGCATGTGGTTGTCAGGCAGTGAGGAGGGTCATATGGTTGTCAGTTGTATCCCTGTGTTTGTTGCAGTACCCGCGCGGCACACTGGATGAGAACGCGCCTATCAGTAATAACCGGGTGGAACCACAATCAGAGGTAAGTGCAGCAAATTATCATCAATGTGTCAATTACTATAGAATGGCCATGCTGCACACCTCCGCGGAGAAGTTGATTCGTATTCTTCATGGGTTGTCTCTCCATGGTGACGTCGTCAAAATAGCTATAAAAACAAACTTTGAATAACTACTTCAACTAATCAATGATTACATGATATTATATATATATATATATATATATATATATATATATATATATATATATATATATATATATATATATATATATATATATATATATATGTATATATATGTGTGTGTGTGTATGTATATATATATATATATATATATATATATATATGATATCTGACCGGATAACAATGATATATTAGCAAGCGCGTAGTACGCGAACCAACTCACCAATGCGGGTTTTAGCATTCTCCCAAAGTCTAGGTGCGGGTAGTAGAGGTTTGAAATTTGGGATTAAAAAAAAAGTTCTAAAATGAGCTCCCTCAACAAGTAGCTCCAGGCCCCAGTTCACAAAAAATGATCTTGAAGCTGCAAGCTCAAGCAGAGCCCATCTGCTAAGTTCAGCAGGCCACATCTTGCCACCATACCATTAACAACCAATACCTTTTCTTATTCATATACATATAGTTCCTTTGAAGAAATAGGAATAAAAAAAAGTTGTTCAAAGACTATTGATATTTCTTTGATATCATTTCAAGGTTGTTACTCACTTCTACCTATCAAAGCAAAATATATTTGATATATAAGAATTAAATTCATGGTATGGTCACCAAGATATGACTTGACAGGGATTTGAGCTTAGGTCCTCTGTATCATGAATCCAACATGCTAACCATTACTCTATGAGGGACAGGTGACATAGGGAATGCCCAGGTACAACCCACTGACAATACTTACACCCTGTTTGTACCCTAATCTCGGACCTGAGATTTGGCTGAGCTGGTTACTGGTGACAAGGGGGATACAATTGGTACCAGAGCAACACCTGGTGGCAGCACCAGTAGCTCGCTAGTGCCTAATTGGTAATATATAGTAATTTTCCCAACGGTTATAATAGAGTTTTTCCCGTGAGGAACTCAGACCTCCAGTACGGGTAATAGGATTTTAGCAAAGTCAGGGTGCGGGTTATATGTGAGATGCGGGTAGTACGCGGGAATTTACGGTAGGATTATTTAACTTATGTCCCCTACACCTGATATAGACGAGGTAATGGTTAATGTTCTATTATGAATACATGTCGGTTATGATGGTAATACTAACTTGGTTAACAAGGGTAGCCTCCACATCCCAGTCAGTCCCACCAGATGATGGTAATGTTCTATATGCACCTTTGTACAGGAAGCCCCCGCAGAGAGGGACACCGTCAAAGACATGGAGGCTGTCCTAATGGAACGAGAGAAAACTGCGTAAGTTCTGGGCACTACATACTATCAACTCATTGGTATGTTTAGTTTTACGGCCACTTGCTGCCACCATGCACAGAGTCACCTGGGCACTGTGGCAGTATTCATTTAAATCCTGCTGTAATAGAAATGGAAAAATGTAGAAAAATATTAATTTTGTCATGAGGGCCTATATGTAATGCACCCAGATTAGAATACCTGCCCAAAGGCAAATTTAATACCGTGACATGGCATTTATTTCTTTGCTTTGTCTTCCACAAGTATCAGGATTAATTATACCCTTAAAAGTCATTAACTTTTTCTTTTGGTCGATCCATAATTAGTTAGACTGTGTAAAGTACCTTTAAACCATTCAAAATGTAAATCACCTGTACTTCACACTTCCATAAATTGCATCATTATCCCAATTTTGATCCTGACATTTCATCAGGTATGCAATAATTTCTCTTAACGTGTAACCTCCTAGTAAAGCAAAATGTCGATTGAATTATATTATACTTTGTTGATGAACAAAGGTTGATAGGATTATGAAATGGAGGTAATTTCGTGCTGTAGCTCAGGTGTCCAGCCTTTGTTGGCCCAGGACCAAATAAGACTCTGATTGCCCAGCATCATCATCTAGCTGCTTAAATTGGTGATGCTATTGACACCTGACTGATACCTCTCTTAATAACGCTGTTATTATGTTTGTATTGTTTGATAGGAGTCGCCTTGGTAACCGTGTCAACCTCGTTACGCAATGTTTCCGTGATGCCAAGATGGAGGACCATTTCCGGTCTACCCGGCATGCATACAGCGGTGCCGCTATCTTGATGACGTCATTTGTCTTAATCACTTCATCTATCGCTCAAATTTGTGTTCTGCCAAAGTGAGTATGGATTAGTATGTTTGTTTCTTATTTCCTTTATTTATACAGAAATTGCGGAGGGTTAAACCCTTTGATTGTTACAACTCCTGTCCGTCATATGTAAATTTATAACTCTATAAAGACAAAAAGCTATTTTACTATGGAATTAGTTGACTATGTGATGAATGCCGATTCTAGAATAGCTGGCTACCTGAATAAATAGTGACAACGGGTACATATATGCATTCATGCATCGTGCCGACGCTACCAGTTTGATATTCTTCCAGAGGCTTGGCACCAAGGCAGTGCATGCGAGTTACCATGACCGCGGTGGTACATTGTGGGAACAAAAGGGTCCTTATGCCGTCCTTATGCTGTCCGTACTGTAATAGATAGACTATGGTTAGGGGCCGTCCATAAAGTATGTCACACCCGAGGGGGTGGGGGGGTCTTTTTTTTGTGTGACGAAGTGTGACATGGGGGTGGGGGGGGTCTATGGACTTGTGTTACGTCACACTTTCAGAATTTTGTAAAAAATATAATAAATGCTGTATTAATTAGGGACATCTCCAAGTTAAATACATGTTGGTAGTTGTAGCAGCTCTACAACTCCACCTTTCACTTCACACAAGTCAAAACCTCAGAAATGACAAAATTATCAACTGTGTGATAGATCCATTTATTTTTGCAAACTTGGCTGCACATTTGATAGTCACTTATACCCCTATTTAACAGGGGCGATCTGCGGACGCCTTCTCAAGGAAGGGCCATGGATCCAGAGCTAGGAAATAAAGACTTTCCACATACTGGAAAGGTTTTGACCAACGTTTTGTCACAGACCATGATAGATTAACACCAAGTGGTTGCAGAGTATAAATACCAGCAAGCAACACATAATTAGGGAAAGCCATTATTTCCTGCAGTAAAGTGTCCAGACAAAAACGTTACTCGAATCCAAGGAGCTCTTATATTGACAGGGACAGGTTCTTACCGGACAATTGCCTTTGGTCCACACAGCCAACGATGGCCTGCCAGTGAAACTAGATGGGTCAGGGAACTACCTCTCAGTATTTGTTTGCCTTGCACCCAGCAAAGACTTCCTCCCAAGATCTCCAGGCATTACCCAAAACATGTGCTCCATTACTTTGCATATCCTAGTGTACAGGATGAGGCATCTAAATTAATCAAGGAATGTGGATTATACATAACATCCATTAAGTGAGTCACTTGACATTCAAAGACATCTGGCCAAAGGAAGAATAAAGGAGAGAAATCAAAACAAGGTTCTTCCAGCATACAGTTTGCGTCTAGTATGTATCCGTCCAGTAAGTAAGCAACAATGTAAGCTTGTGTATGCTATCCAGAACATGAACCATGAAGATCTGGTGCGGATAGAGCATGAGTATTTGTTTCAACACAAGGTTGGATCCTGAAAGGAGAGGGAACTGAGGGGAGAGGGGGGGGGGGGCATCCCAGCCTCGTATGTTCCAGCCTCAGGGTAACAGGCTTAGTTCCCGAAGATGGGTACACTCACCAAGCGCAAATTGGTGATGTTCTATGAGATAGTTGAATAACTATTGGCCAGTGTTAATGTGGCTTTCTCGCCTCCTATGCAAGAGAGTACCAGCTCGAACAATTTGTAGCACTGACCCCAGACTGAGTAATTCCTCAGTCAGGCACGCTGAGACTGGGGGCATCCCCCCTTTTTGCTCTACATTTTAATGTAAACGGGTCCAATGCCATCAGTACATTGCCTATATCACGCTCCCTTCTTCTCAAATTCCTGAATCCAGCCCTGCCATAGGTCTTCCAACACAAGAGGAGTCAGAGGATAGCAGTGGCAGACCAGTTATTCCTGTGAATACTGTCAAGAATCCATAGATCAAGGATACCTCAGCCACAAAGATCTAGGGTGCCATGGCTATCAGTGTGAACACGATACTGCCAATTTGAACAGTTGTAATTAAAGGGGTCTAGTCAATAAAATCCATTAACATTGGCTCTAACGATTTGACTGATGTCATATTGTAACACATTTTTAACATCTTATTGTAATAAACCTTATAAACAAATACTGGATTAAGATTATGCACGTATGCTCTTTTATGAGGCTAGAGTGATCAATACCTAACTATATGGGGGGGCGGGTGTCAGCAGATTTGTGACATACTTTTCTGGGGGGTGTCCGAAGAAGTGTGACAAAGTGTGACATGGGGGTGGGGGGGTGTTCAAAATGGCCCAAAAAAGCGTGACATACTTTATGGACGGCCCCTTATGAGAGGCTAACTCAAAATAACCACAGTAAACTGGCTGGCACCCTTATTTCGCATTATCAAGATGTCCATTGGACAGCGCCATGTTTATTGGTACCAGTGTGTACCATATAACATCCAGCTACCAGTTCAGGCCACGAGAAAGTTCGAGATTAGTGTGCAAACAGGAAGCATGTTATGTGAGTGAGTTGTACTCATGTGACCAGTCTACAATAGGGTAGCGGTGGGAATGGTGGACTCACGGTCAATAGAACCTAGACTCAAATCCCTCATAAGCAACATCGTTCAGCATACTATGGTAGAAGAGGCCATACCACCAGTCATCACCATGCCAGTTATCATTCTACCAAAAAGGTCCGTACTACCGTGACGTACAACTATGGAACCAACTTGACCATGAAACAAAGAAATTAGAAAACAAAGATGAATTTAAGCGGAAAATCAGAGAGAAGTGGGTCGAAAAGCTACCCTGAAAACCCAAACATAATGCTGACCTGTGAACAAACAACCTCTGATCCTCTCCATGTCCCCTCATTACCATTTCTACTAAATACTTGATTGTATTGTCATTTCATCCACTCTTGTTAATTTGTAGTATTGAACGGGAGAAGCTACGTGAACTGATTATATGAAAATCAGTACAAGCTTATATATTACGAGTACCGGCTCCATACTCCAAACACTAACCTATTAAACCAAAATGTATAATTGTATAAGAACATTCTTTTGGGACTAATTTTGGGAAAAAAATGAATTGGTCAGTTTAACCATACAGCCTTGGCATGTATTCGAAGTCAGGACCTTTGTATTAATAAGCCAGTGCCCTAACCAATCTGCCAATAGGGAGAGCTGACATGAGTAATATCTTAACAAGCACCCATTAAAAAGTCTACATGCTTATGACCCCTAAATCTCCCGATTTTAGATAAACCAGGAACCAGCTTCAGTAAAAGGTATCACAAGGTAGAATCAATGCATCTCGCTAGTGCGGAATAGGGTGCCTGCTACACTACAGTATAGTTATATTTTGAGTTAGCCTCACATAACCATAGCCTATCTGTTTTAAACCACAGCTATGAGGTTATGTGAGTCTACACAGAAATAACCAAGGTGTGAATTCCTTTGTATTAGCTCTCCGCTGTGGTTTAAGTGAGACTAAGTGGAAATAACCACGGTGTGTCTTAGCCCTCCGCAGTGTCATTAGTTTGTGGTCTCAAGCTGCAATATTCACTACCACACAATAGGTGCAGCCACAGAACACGACACGCTCAGCCCGTATTGATACTTATAATTACTTTCATCCAAGGTGTACTTAAGGGGTAGGGGGGGGGGGGGGTGACCCCTCTGTTGGTTAACGAATTTAACATAGCGCCATTTAATTACCAGCCCGGTTAGGGTATAAACTGAATCAGCACTGCCTTGTACTAACGATGTCTGGCTGTTGCAGAACCATTGTCAGTATGGCTGCCTTCGTGGCTGCCGCCTGCCTTCTCATCATGTGCTCTGTGATATCTTTATCTACATCATTCCCAAAGGTGAGACATGCTTCTGTCATCAGGGCCACCGAGGTGCCTTTTGTCACACTGAGGGGCGCTAATAAAAAGGTGAACTGTCGGGAGGGAGTGCTAAACTCATTAAAAAGCAACTAACTAGCGTCCTTTTCTGGAAGGGGAGAGGGCTTATGATCTTAGAGCATATCACTTGGGGTACATTGGGATATGCTGGACCTTCTATCGAGCTCTAATAAGATATTAACCTCTATGGAAAAAGACATTTGCTGTCATGAGTAAGTAAATCCACCAACTCCTAATTACTGGTCCTTTACTGTGTACATACATAGTCGTGTTAGGTATGTTGAGGGAGTACATATACAGCTGAAGTAGTGTGGAGAAATACAATTACATTTAACAACCATGGCTTATGTACGGATCATTCTAGCAAAACTAGGAAGCATACCAGAAAAAAGGCAATGGCGTACTGAGTAATTAAAGATAACATTGCATTATGTTTCAGATTTACCCCAAGCCGATAGTGAAGGTAGCGGCTCGGATAGAGGAGACATACTGGTTCATGTCAGTGTACGTCACACTAGCCTTTCTAGTCCTCAGCATGCAGGGAGTAGTCGGTGTGGTGAGTAGGGGTCTGTCCTCAGTATGTAGGGGGTGGTCGGTGTGGTGAGTATAGGGGTCTGTCCTCAGTATGTAGGGGGTGGTCCGTGTGGTGAGTAAGGGTCTGTCCTCAGTATGTAGGCGGTGGTCGGTGTGGTGAGTATAGGGGTCTGTCCTCAGTATGTAGGGGGTGGTCCGTGTGGTGAGTAAGGGTCTGTCCTCAGTATGTAGGCGGTGGTCGGTGTGGTGAGTATAGGGGTCTGTCCTCAGTATGTAGGGGGTGGTCCGTGTGGTGAGTAAGGGTCTGTCCTCAGTATGTAGGGGGTGGTCCGTGTGGTGAGTAAGGGTCTGTCCTCAGTATGTAGGGGGTGGTCCGTGTGGTGAGTAGGGGTCTGTCCTCAGTATGCAGGGAGTAGTCGGTGCGGTGAGTAGGGGTCTGTCCTCAGTATGTAGGGGGTGGTCCGTGTGGTGAGTAGGGGTCTGTCCTCAGTATGTAGGGGGTGGTCCGTGTGGTGAGTAAGGGTCTGTCCTCAGTATGTAGGGGGTGGTCCGTGTGGTGAGTATAGGGGTCTGTCCTCAGTATGTAGGGGGTGGTCCGTGTGGTGAGTAAGGGTCTGTCCTCAGTATGTAGGGGGTGGTCCGTGTGGTGAGTAAGGGTCTGTCCTCAGTATGTAGGGGGTGGTCGGTGTGGTGAGTAAGGGTCTGTCCTCAGTATGTAGGGGGTGGTCCGTGTGGTGAGTAGGGGTCTGTCCTCAGTATGTAGGGGGTGGTCGGTGTGGTGAGTAGGGGTCTGTCCTCAGTATGTGTGTGTATGATGTATGACTAAAGGATATTCAGATAAAGCCGAACTACCTAATGTTACTACATGCAGCTGAAAATAGATAACACAGCTCTCTAAGTCTACGATCTACATCTGTGCACATGTTTATTTGACAGCTGACGTGTGATCGCGCGGTGGACTCGAACTTGACATCTCCAGCGTCATTATCTCCAGATGTACGCTTGTGTGACTACGTCACGTATTACGCCAACTTTGCCGTCTTGATACAACTATGTATTGTTATACAGGTGAGCCCTTTTGTGTCTCTTACTCATGGCTTTCCTGAACAGTGTAGACATACAGTTCAGTCTTGGGGAAAATCATTTCTATGACAGATTCTAAACAACCCATTGTGCATATGACATGGAACGACTTCATTGTAGAACACAGATGGTCACATATGATCAGTACCTGGTAGCGATCATATAGCAATTCCTATTGAATATCTCAAAATACCGTATTCTGGCTCCAGTCTCAATATTTATTGATTGAGTAGATTGGGTCAATCACTAGCTTTCACTCATGGGGGCAGGGGTCTACTTGTTCCCCAACTTGTGAAACACGTCACAGACGGTATGAATTGGCGCTGCCATTTGTCTATTCGTATCACCACGTTGTATGGTTTTCTATTTGTTTGTTGTATTGATAAAAACATTTACCTGCGGTGACCAGGGGTAAACTATACTGCAAGGACTGCACCCTACAAACTGCCTAGTCCAACATCATCTTTCCACGTCAGCTGGTGTCACCTGTCTATGGCCAAAGACATGGTACAGTATGGCCATCTAGGGTTGAAAGGTGATAGTGGTCTAGCTCTGTCATACCTTGTGCTATATACAGACACCTACTACCAGTATTTAAGCATGCTCATCAGTTTAGGCCTGTGGCCCCGATGAAGTATCATCGTTCATTATACTTGCCTGTGTTCTGTAATTCCTTCAGTATTGGTTATTTGACATCTAGCCAAATGTTTGCTAATAGCTAGTGGCTTCCAATATTGTATAGCAATGAAGTAAACTATAATGGGCATTAAGCAACACCATCATAAAGGAAATGAGAAGTCCAATAATAAGCCACTACAATGTACAACGTCTCAGAGAAATAGTCTGCTTAACAATTCTAGAAGCAGGTGTGTATGATAGCAGAGCTCATTGTGTAAAGATGATTGTTGAGCCTGTGCTATATGTGCCTGTGTTCTGCCTGCAGGTACAGGTAAGCTACCTGCTGCACACCGGCCTCATCGTGACGCTGGCCATCGTCTACGTTATCATCAATATCCTTATACGCCAGGACCTGTTCAATAACCATGACAACATCATCGTTGCCGCGCAACTCAAGTAAGTTGTTTTAGGGCTGGATGAACAGGAGCTTTAGCTATTTCCATCACTTAAACTTTCCAACAGTCATATTTTAAAATAAAATATAAACCAGAAACTCCGAAGGTTAAATCAAAGTTGTATGGAATGCAGTACGAGTTCTGCAGAATTGATGTGGTAAGCCCATAAGGGTTTAACTGATGGTTAATATCCTGTATATGGCCGCCTGAGAGAACATCTCCTATGTACATGGTGACAGACTAGAGACAACGTCCTATAATGTTATAAGCCGGCGGGGCATTCTCTAGGTTTAAGTCGCTAAGAAACCTCTAAGTCGTTTAAGGAGCATGAAAATGGGTAAAACTACAGGTTACATAGAAAAAATGGAATCTTGACCTCTCAAACGGAAGGAACACTAATTTAACCACACAAAATGGCACTTTGAATTATAATTCTATTGCAGTAGGGGGAATGTCGTTGGCTAGGCCTCTTTTACTGAATAAGGGTTATTTGTGTATGGGTAGTATACCCCCGAGCAAATGACCCTTATTCAGTTAAAGACCCCTAACCAAATATCTTCCACATCTTGAACCTAACAGTGGAGTCACTGTCTGTAGAGAATGTACTAGATAGCGACCACCAGTTAGCGACCTAATCACTCCAGGGTTAATATGAATAAGGCTGCGCCACCTAGCTTCTTTTCCCCCCAGAAAAACATGTCCCCATCTTTTTTAAATCTTTCCCCTTAAGGGAAACCCTTTCCCCCGGGGGTAAAGTCCCCTTGGATGTTTTTAGTTTGCCCTATTCCCTATGTAGCTAGTATGTAGAGAATGTACTAGATAGCGACCACCATTTAGCGACCTAATCATTCCAGGGTAAATATCAATCAAGCTGAACTACCTACCTTTTTTCTCACATAGCGACCACCATGTATGGGGTTTGGCAAATGAATAAAAAAAAGGGAACCCCTTTTCCCCCGGGGGGGGGGGGGGGGGTTGTTCCCCACGAATTTTTTTAAGTTTCTTTTCCTATATATACTCTAGGTTTAAGTCGCTAACAGGTGGAGTCGCTAGTGAACATGTCCTGCTTGCATAACAGTGATACACAATCTTAGCGACCTCACCTGTTAGCGACTTAAACCTAGAGTATATATAGGGAAAGTTAACAGTTTAAAATCCTCCCAAGGGGGACTATACACCCGGGGGGAAGGGTTTCCCTTAAGGGGAATATAATAAAAAATATGGGGATTTGTTTTTTTGGGGGAAAAGAAGGTAGGTGGCGCAGCCTTATTCATATTTACCATGGAATGATTAGGTCGCTATCTGATACATTCCCTACATAGTAGCCACATAGGGAATAGCCTAGATAGCGACTCCACCTGTTAGCGACTTAAACATAGAGTATATATAGGGAAAGACACTTTTAAAAAGAAGTGTTTTTTGGGTTGGAAAAGAAGGTAGGTACCCTGGAATGATTAGAACTGGTGGTCGCTATCTAATACATGTATCACTTTTGATGGGAGTCGCTTTCCTATGTCCATTATAACAATATGGTGTTTTTCCGTTTATTAGATACAAGGTCCATATTTTACTTTAACCCTGTTAGCGACCTAAACCTAGATATAGCCACAGGCGGCATGCTGTACTGTCTCCTGTATACAGGTGGCAGACTGTAATGTCTCCTGTATACAGGGGGCAGACTGTAATGTCTCCTGTATACAGGCGGCAGACTGTAATGTCCCCTGTATACTGTCTCCTGTATACAGGCGGCAGACTGTAATGTCTCCTATATACAGGCGGCAGACTGTAATGTCTCCTGTATACAGGCGGCAGACTGTACTGTCTCCTGTATACAGGCGGCAGACTGTAATGTCTCCTATATACAGGCGGCAGACTGTAATGTCTCCTGTATACAGGCGGCAGACTGTGATGTCTCCTGTATACAGGCGGCAGACTGTAATGTCTCCTATATACAGGCGGCAGACTGTAATGTCTCCTGTATACAGGCGGCAGACTGTACTGTCTCCTGTATACAGGCGGCAGACTGTAATGTCTCCTATATACAGGCGGCAGACTGTAATGTCTCCTGTATACAGGCGGCAGACTGTGATGTCTCCTGTATACAGGCGGCAGACTGTAATGTCTCCTATATACAGGCGGCAGACTGTAATGTCTCCTGTATACAGGCGGCAGACTGTGATGTCTCCTGTATACAGGCGGCAGACTGTAATGTCTCCTATATACAGGTGGCAGACTGTAATGTCTCCTGTATACAGGCGGCAGACTGTGATGTCCCCTGTATACTGTCTCCTATATACAGGTGGCAGACTGTAATGTCTCCTGTATACAGGCGGCAGACTGTAATGTCCCCTGTATACTGTCTCCTGTATACAGGCGGCAGACTGTAATGTCTCCTATATACAGGCGGCAGACTGTAATGTCTCCTGTATACAGGCGGCAGACTGTACTGTCTCCTGTATACAGGCGGCAGACTGTAATGTCTCCTATATACAGGCGGCAGACTGTAATGTCTCCTTTATACAGGCGGCAGACTGTGATGTCTCCTGTATACAGGCGGCAGACTGTAATGTCTCCTATATACAGGCGGCAGACTGTGATGTCTCCTGTATACAGGCGGCAGACTGTAATGTCTCCTGTATACAGGCTCCTATATACAGGCGGCAGACTGTGATGTCTCCTGTATACAGGCGGCAGACTGTAATGTCTCCTGTATACAGGCGGCAGACTGTAATGTCTCCTATATACAGGCGGCAGACTGTAATGTCTCCTGTATACAGGCTCCTATATACAGGCGGCAGACTGTGATGTCTCCTGTATACAGGCGGCAGACTGTAATGTCTCCTGTATACAGGCGGCAGACTGTAATGTCTCCTATATACAGGCGGCAGACTAGAGGTGGTTGACATGAGCTCTATTTGTGTGTGGGTGAGATGGGTGGTGTGCATGATGCTGCTGTGTTCAGGTGGCAGGTAATAGAGGTAACATGAGCCCCCCGTTACAGCCCTGTACAGCCCTATACACCTGCCCATTCAATGCCGCCAGGCTGCAACACCATTCAACTAGGGAGAATTTTCATCATAATAATTTCAAATATTTATTGAGATATTGTCCCGGGTCATTGAATGCCATTCTAATTCTCTAGTTGATTTACCGAAGTGCATTTTAATAACAATTACAATTATTGGCGCAAAATGACACCGTGTCAAACTTTTATACGGTGTAAGTCCCCAGTTATATGAAAAGATAAACACTAGCAGTGGGATAGTAGACAAATACAGGATTTATATCATTTATGAATTACACTGTGCCACATTATGTAGGTTCAGACAGGGGAAGTGGGTAGTTAAAACAGAATTCACAAATGCGGGCAGGAGGGTCGTAGGCAAATGCAGCATTTACAAATGTAAGCTTACACAATATAAGTTCGGTATACAACCAAATGTTGTACGGATATGTATAGAACATTGGGGCTTCCAGTTTTGCAGGAAAGTATTTCTGCCCCTTAGTTTTAACGTTGTAAATCTTGCGGGAGTACAATCCCTCTATTAGGTAGGATGAATGGTTCCAGAATAATCATGTGAGACCTTGGATGTAATCTCCCTGTTCCCTGTTAGGTAGACATATCTAATATTGTCAGAATAATCGTTTGGTTTACTAGATGTACTCTCTTTCAGGAAAAGGATTGACATGTAACATCAGTGTGAGTAATAACATATACCCAGAATAAATGAAGGATGGAAGTAACACATTGAAGTTGAAGGCTCAGGATATTGGATAAGACTTTGTATAATGTTGCGCCTACACTGATATTCTGAACTTAGTCAGTACTGTCTAACAATCTAGGTTAATCAATAATGTCAGGTTGGTCAAAACTGACGAACTCGCCTAACCTCGTATGAGTGTGAGGCTAAGTCTTTTTGAGTAAGGCATTAGACATATATTGGTTTACCTCAGTCAATTTTAGATATCAGTTGGCCAGTACTGACCAATGTCCCTGTGACTAATCTGGGCCAGCCACTGCCACTACAGACTGAGAACCGGAGTATTTGGATTATCACTGAACCGACATCTCTAATGTAGTTAACGTAGTTAATGTTAACATTTCTGGGGCAATTTCTTTTTTCAGATCTGTCAGATCTATCACCAGAATCTCTGTAATCAATTTAGATAAATAAAGGCTGCATATGTTTATCACAGTCAATTGATAACTAGTCCTGAATATGGTCGGCAGCAGCATCTTTGACCCAAAAGTAAGGTTAGACTTGGTGGAGCATATGTACATGTCACACAGGAGCAAAGGGAGTGAAACTACTTCTACTGTGACCAAGATTTACCAGGTATGGATGTAGGACATCAGCAATGTGTACAAGTTTATAAACATAATATGCTGGAGAGGGAAAAATATATATGCAACATAGATGTATCCAATCCAAAGTGGGTCTTTTGGACCTAGGGCTCAGAAATGTGGGCGTAATTGATTTTTTTATAAGTACACGACACCCTGAAAGACCATCAGGTCGAGACCATAATGATATGTTTTGTGGAAAAAAGACCTATTGCCCATATTACCTGGTTGAAAGCTGAAAGTGAACCTGAAGTGTGCCCCCAGTGTACATGCAGAGTACGTGCAGTGTGTCCCAAGTGTACCTATAGTGTGCACCCAGTGTACCTGCAGTGTGCACCCAGTGTACCCCGAGTGTACTTGCAGTGTACCTGCAGTGTAATTGCAGTGTATCTGCAGTGTATGTGCAGTGTGCACCCAGTGTACCCCGAGTGTACTTGCAGTGTACCTGCAGTGTAATTGCAGTGTATCTGCAGTGCACCTGCAGTGTATGTGCAGTGTGCACCCAGTGTACCCCCAGTGTACTTGCAGTGTACCTGCAGTGTACCTGCAGTGTGTCCCCAGTGTGCCCCCGTGTACCTACCGTGTGTGTCCAGCGTGTGTTGACTGTTGGGGTCAGGTGTATTGTTTCCTGGGAGGAGTGGCAACGGGCACATATCCAGATTCCTCGACACCACATATCAAGTTAATTAGTTCTGAACCACTCTATAGCTCTACATATACCCTTAGGAGGTGGTCATATAGTTTAGTGCCCCTTTCTCTTTGATAACCTGGGGTTTTAGCAGGATTCGCACACACAACCTCAGAACAATTGAACCCAACAGCTATCTAAATGATCCACCAGGACTCATGCAATGATACTGATCACCCAGCTCTGTAGGGTAAACCGCCCCTGAGTGGCCCCCCGACAGGACAAGTACCCATAGTGGCCCATCTATACCTCTATACATCTTCATTTCGTGAAAATCCTATATTAATTTGTTAGTTTTTACTGATTGATTGTCACCACAACAGGAGTACCTTAAGTGGCCCAGGGGCTCAACCATGAGTGGCTCACCAACAGTACAGGTTATGCTATGCTAGGTGTAGGGTGAGATCTATTCTAAGATCCAAAATAATTGGATGCCCCCCCCCCTATGACCCAATAAACAAAAAGATGTTACATAATGTGGGAAAATGTCTTTCTCATTATTTTTGACTATAGAATTATATAGAAATCAACCTGATTTCTGGTCAGAGAAAAACTGGTCCATTAAGTTACGAACCCAGGATCTTCTGTGTGCTAGGCTAATACTGTACCTCTACTCTATTCTGGATATGGTGTTAGAACTGCTGAAAGCTATACTTGTATGATATTGAAACTGTGTGAGTATGTACCTTGGGAATTCAGATCTGGGCCTTCTATAATAAGGGACCTTATGTCTATGTTTTATGAGCTATGTCAAGGTTGCTAAAGGTCCCTATTTGGATAGGTTATACCTTATAGCCACAGCTTAGTGCTGAGTGAACGAAAAATGGGGGGTACTTCTACACTCCCCACACGTGTCTGGCCTCTGTGGCTACATAGGCAGGGCTTAGAACTTAAGTGTGGGAGGTCCCTGGTTCCAGTCTCCCCATGGTTGAGACCTTTAGCAACCATGCTGTAGCTCATAAAATGTAGACATTGTGAATACATTTTTTTTGGTGGACCATATATGAACATAAAATAATGTTATACATAGAAAAGTTCCTGAATGTTAATTTTTTTTTGTTCAGTGGTACATTATGTCCCCAGAAGCAGAAATGGCCATAATCATGCCTAGAGGTTAACAGAAGGCAGCCCCCAAGAAGGCAAGATAGGAGAGTAGGCTTAAGGCATATTCATAGGCTTGCTATCGGAACTAATAATGTGCATGAGGCTATATTTCATTATATTCTAATGGAACATAACATTGTAACCACATTTACCAAGTTACAGATGCATAAACAGTGTTTTATTGCAGTGGGCCACTCAAGGTAAAAGGTGGGCCAGTCATGGTACCAATTCAATGTCCAAAGGGTACCTTACTATAATCAGCATTTTCACAATATATTACATAGAAATCAATATTTCTGACTTGTCTATAGCATTCCAAGCAGTGTCCCAATGAAAAGTGCTGCATACTTCATGAGGATTGGATTACTCTTTCTACATGTAATCTTGTATCAAAGTCAGTCTTGTGGGTTTCAGCTCCTCAACAGGGCCACCCATGGGCGGTTTACCCTATGTACTCCCTCTGGATTTTTAAGCTCAACGAGTAACAACATGTAAAAAGCCTCAGGGATTCAAACCCACTTTATACAATGCCATTGAGGGTTGCCCTGCACCTTAACAGAACATGCCGCTATATGCGAAGGTATGAGTCCCTTAGCAATATTTGCTATATTTGAATGCTGTTGAATTTCCAATTCTATTGTATATATTGGGGGCTCTGCACTGCACCCCTTTTTCCCATTTTCTTTCTACTTAGCTTTCTTAAATATTAGCATGTTAAAACAAGGTCATTGGAGGGTGGAAGAGGTCACTGCAATCTAACATAGTTATGTGCTTAGTATAAAACTCAATAGAAAATTAGATATTTAAACACAGTCATTGTAGAGGGAAATGTTGGCTTGTATAGTGTTGGGATTTGAATCCAAGATGAGATGTACAGCTGATTTTATTGGAGGGGAAAAGGCATATGTTTGATGATCATATAACCTCATAGGGAGGCAATAATAAAAGACATCGTCCTAGCCTACATCATTGGGAAAGGAGCTATAATTAGCCTATTCTACATAATCAATCCATGAAAGTGTGGTGTATATTGGATATAGTCCTGCTGCCTCGAGTCATTGATAAAGCCCCTGCCTTTGACCTCGGCTTATGTGACTGATATTGCCTCTTGGCTACCAGGAGTATATCCAGTGCATAACCTCTCAGGGGTGTTAACATGGTCTGAGACGATTGTAATGCTTACATGTTGCTTCCATCAGAACCCATACTCCTGGGTTTGGTTCCCATACTCCCTTCATGGAACTACAAGCAGGGTGTAAGATGAAAAAGTACCTGCGTGCTAAGTGCTTCTAAAAGAATAGCAGAGATAGATACTAACGCTGGCCTTGGAGATATCGTAGGTATGCATATATACTGCATGTGCATGTGTTATCAAGGAAGACCATTGTCTGTCTGTCTGTCTGTCAATTTCTATTTGTAACAAATATCCCTGAAGCCTATAAGCACTAAAGTAGGGAGGAGTGGGTGAGGGAAGGAGGGAGGGAGGGAGGGAGGGAGGGAGGGAGGGAGGGAGGGAGGGAGGGAGGGAGGGAGGGAGGGAGGGAGGGAGGGAGGGAGGGAGGGAGGGAGGGAGGAAGGGAGGGAGGGAGGGAGGGACTACACATGTAGTCCTCAGGACTATAAGTGTAGTCCTGAGGACTACTGTCGTAGTCTTGAGGACTACCCACATAGTCCTAGGGACTTCCCAAGACTGCTACTACCAGAGAGGTAGATAGGACAGGCCTACATAGTGCTAGGGACTATAGAAGCATAGTCCTAGGGACTAGAGATTGGGGGTTGGTAGTCTCCAGCACTATGCCTATAGTCCCCAGGACTACGATTTTATTAGTCCCCAGGACTGCACTTTAAATAATTGTAGTCCTGAGAACTACAAACATCTAGTCCCCAAGACTACATTGTAGTCCTAAGGACTACAGGTTGGATGTCTTTAGTCCCAAGGACTATGTCTGTAGTCCCCAGGACTCCTTAGGACTATAACCAGGTTGGGTAAATCCTGATATTCATACTGTGCAGGGAGAAAAGAGAATGAGGGGGTTTCTCCCATTGATTTCGGGTTAATATACATATAATTAAGAAAATCCAATTTGCTTATATCTAAACCTTATTTGCGGAAAATTATAAACCTGTATACAGGTAGATAATAAAGCTAGCTAGGTACATGTAAGTGGGCTTGTATATCAGTCTTGTATTTCGTGAAATATGATCATTTGAATAACAAAATATAGCCGAAATAAGGTATCACCGGTGGTCAGGGCAGTCGATCCTGAATTTTCCCTGACTTGACGGCCTAGCTGGTGGCTTGCCCGGGGCCTTGTTTAGAAGAGACATTTGCTTTGCCATCTCCTGTTGCATCTTCACGTAGGCCAGAGTTTTGTCCATACCCATGTTGTTTGCCATCGCGCCGTGGTCAGCCGCGGCAAACTTGGGGATCTGCTTTTTTAGCACCTTGTCGGTCACCTCTCTATCATACTGGCATATGGCCTTCATGCAATAGGTGGGTTTTATCTCCTTCAGGGCGATGAATTTCATGTGATCTAGGTATGACAAGGGGCTCAAGTCGGGATGATCGGCTATGATCAGGGCCTGCGTGACATTAATCATCCCGTAAATTAATTCCCTATATGACATTTCGCTGTAGTCTTTGTCAGCTGGGAGGTGGTAGTCTGGCCTGATCCATAGCTTGGACCGTTTCCTCATGCTAGCCTCATTAGCTGCATGTAGAGAGGCCAGGATATCACCCTCCACAGCTGACTTACCTGACGCGACGTTTCTGAAGAGGCCATCAACATCACCCGACTGTAGGCCCATGTTGCCGAAGCCCAACCCCGCCGTGGCCAGCCCAGTGTGCAGGGTGTGGCTCGCCCCCAGATTTATGCCTAGCCCACCTGCTGATGGCAGACTAGAAAAACCTGGCGGGGGTGTCGCGGAGAGGGGTTGGCCTGAGGTGTAGGATTGCTGCTGTTGATGCCGGTTGGACCCGTGTTGGCCCCGCTGTTGCTGTAGATGTTGCTGTAGTGTTTGCTGATTTTGTTGCGTAGACTGGGCAGAAGGGGTCACATCCCCTGCCAACCCAGCCCACTGTTGCTGCTGTCTCCACAGCAGAAATTCTGCATAGGAGGGGTCTGCATCCTCCTGCTGTTGCTGCTGCTGCTGTTGATGCTGCCCCAACACCTGCTGTTGACACTGCTCCTGTTGCTGTTGGGTGTGTCCATGCTTCCCCTCATTGGTAGGATCAGACAGTTGAGAGGGTGTTGTGGCCCCAGCAGACCTACACACACCCCCTGATTGGTTAAAACTGCCAGACTGACCTGTACCATGATGAAGCGTGAAGCTCCCCGGGTGTCCGTGATGAAGCGTGGAGCCGCCCGGCCCCCCGGGATGAAGCGCACTACCCGTGGTCATAGACGAAATCGCCGCCGAGGTATGTGGAGGCTGGCCATTCTCACAAAAGTTCCCCAACCAACCTTCCTGCGACATTTGCGACGGCTTTGAGGGCTGGGAGGGGGGTAATCGACCATGCTCTTTCGATTGCGACAACTTTTGAGCCTTAATTCGCTTTCGTTCGCTCAAAAACTGCGAAAAAGCGACTTCGTTAGCCTTGTTTTCGTCTGGGCGGATGTTGTGGTCGGCCATATTGGTTTGCGCATGCGCGCCGAGCTGCTGCTTCGCGGACAGAGACGGAAAGTTTCGGCCGAAGTCTTCCTCAGGTAATGCGGACAGTTGGGGGCCGCTGGTACCCTGCTCCGCGTAGTATAAGGCTGTTCCGCGGGAATCCGCGGTCCGCTGTAAATCATCTCCGCGTTGTCCGCCCTGAATGGCACCAACAACACCGCGGAATGCGGCTTCTGCGAAGTTCGTATCTCTTTCTATCCGGTTATTTGCTGCTCTAATGCCCGCTAGTTCCATCTCGGCCTCCTTTAGCCTCTGGGTTCTCTTTAGGTCCTGCTCTCTAGCCCTTTCTTTTATTGTCAATGCTTCGATCCTGTCCAGGGCCTCCTGGAGCTCTCCCTCACGGGCCGCGGCGTATTCCGCGGCCTGCTCGCTGTGTTGGCGGGCCGTATCTCCCGGGGGTGCCGGCGAGGCCGAGCTGCCCTGGCCGGTCTCCTGCCGGCCCTGGGAGCCGCCATGGTCGTCCTGTGCCGGTGCAGGCTGGTCCTGTCCCTGCAACACCTTCCTGGGGGTTCCCTTGTCCGGGTTTGGGGCATTGCATTTGGGGCAGGAGTTCCTGTTGCCGTGGTACTCCGTTCCGCAAAAGCAGACCGTCATTTTGACCGAATTCTTGACCGAAAAAACCAAAGTCTCTGCTGGCCTGCTGCTGGCCTTGCTGCCTGCTTGCTTGCTGCTGGTTACCTCCCCTCCCCTGGAGAAGAGTTCCACGGCTGGTGCCGGTGGGAGGCACTAGGTGGCACTGGTATGTACACTAATATGGGAATAACTTCCCCAATGGAAGTTATGCCCGACATATTTATATGTGGATTCCATCCGCCCATCACCCCTCCCTCACCTCCCCACCTGGATAACATAGAGCAGTGGGAGAAACCCCCTTGGAGGTGCGGACCGGCGGCGGCCCTTATCTCTAGAGATAAGGGGCGCTGTGAGAGATAAGGGCCGCCGCTGGCCCGCACCTGCAAGGGGGTTTCTCCCCTTGCTGGTAAAATATCCTATGTGGGCTAATATACCTGCAGTGGTGAAAGTCCCGGATTATCCAAGCCTGATAACAGCTGGTCAAAGTAGTCCCCAGCACTATGCCTGTAGTCCTCAGGACTATCAGTTTATTAGTCCCTAGGACTACAACTTTAATACTTGTAGTCCTTAGTCCTGGGGACTACAGATTTAGTCCCCAGGACTATGCACCAATATTGTTCAGTTCATTTAGAATTCAGTCAAGCAGAGGCATATAGACCCTATATGATATGCTAAGGGGGGCAGTAAGTAGCTCTATACACATTTATAGTCCTGGGAGCTACAATGGTAGTCCTGGGGACTGCAATCATAGTCTTGGGGACTGCAGACATAGTCCTAGAGACTACAGACGTAGTCCTGGGGACTATATTAGTTTACCGTCCAAATCCAGTCCAGTAGAGCCAGTCATCCACATGGCAGGCGTGTGCGCATATCGGGGGGGAGGGGGGAGCAGAGGGAGAGGGCAGGGGGGGCGTAGACTCGAGGGCGCCCGTGGCAGACGCGAAAATTATGCTTGCGTTGGCGCATAGTCCTCGGGACTACAGTGGCCGCAGCAATCGGTCAGCTGCGGCCCGCAACTTGCAATATTTTTGTGCAGTCCCTAAATCACAAATTCTTTCCCAACAAAGTTATAAAAGTGAGAATTTATTATCTTTCAAATCCATGTCATAATGATATGACCATGCTGATATAAAAGTATAAGTAATAAGGTCATCAAACAATAATTAGGTCAGTCATACTTCATTGCCAATCCCGTTTTTTTGGCCCTTTTCAACTGTTCAATGTATCTCATGAGAACGGTGATAGTCAAATGATTAGGCCCTAAGCAAATATGTCAATTATGTAATTACTCAATAATTAGGTCACTGATCCTTTCTCATCAATCAATGTTTTTCTGACCTTTAAAATCCATGTCATAATAATGTGACCATGATGATGCATCGTAAACTGATTAAAAGAAAACACCACCCTAATTTTATAATGGCTTCAATCTATGATCATGGTACAAGTTAACATTATTCTGACTCATTTAGTGTAGGATGAGGTATTGGAAGGGAGCACAGCAGGTTTATCTGCTGCAGCCTATGACGTCACACTTTGGGCAAATACACCCCACTAGTGCCTGTACAGCATTGTCAGTCTACATCCACAACCCCTTGTAGGATTCTTTTGACACTGCTAGTAGACTTCCTTTCACAAGTAGCACCAGATAACCCCACTGAAGTGCCCTACATAATATCATAACGTACATTTCATATTTATGATTAAAACACCACAAAGGTTTTTTGGATACAGCCTGAGCCATGCAGCAACTGGTGTATTTGACCTAATGGTGACGTCATGGGCTTCAGCAGATAACCCTGCTGTGCTCCCTTCCAATACCTTATCCTTCACTAAATGAGTCAGAATATTGTTAATTAGCACCAAGGCCATAGATTCAAGCCATCATAAAAATAGAATGGTGTTTTCTTTTCAAGTAATTAAGTCATCAATCAATAATTAGGTCAGTCATACTTTATTGCCAATCAAGGTTTTTCTGGCCTTTTCAATGCATCTCATGAGAATGTAACCATGGTGATAATCAAATAATGAAGCAATTATGTCATCACATTGAAACGTTTCTATAAAACGTTAATAATGTTAATATCATATACATGATTCACATAATTTTGAGTCAACCTTTTTTCACTAATTTACATTTTATTTCAGTTATTCCGGTTTTTTTCAAATGTCCAGGGAATGTTTGTACAATGTAAAATAATGTATTCTTGTTAGCTGGGTACTGTAAATGTAGATATTTTCACGTGTATAAGATTGTAGTAGTATGACTATAATGTATAAATTTTCGCTCTGTTCATATTTTCACGAAAATATGTACAGCGCGAAAATATCTACGTTTACAGTACTTTGATGTGGATACAGTGCTAGGCTATCTTTTTGTAAGATAAGGATTTTGTGAGATAGGGACTTTTTGTGAGATAGGGGCCAATGTACTGTAAACATGCACCGACCCCGGCGCTAACCTGACGTGTGAGGCTATGGATAATGTGACCAATACTCGTAAGATAGTGTAGGCCAGACCCGTGAACAACATCGTGGCTATGGGCGCCAGGTGAGAGCTGAAGCACCATGCTGTCGTCAAAGGGTTGCACACCTCAGCGAGTGACGGCGTGTGATCACTACAGCAAAGGGCAGTGCTGAAGGGTGGAGTGCGTATTCGAATGCGTATTCGATTTTGACTCCCGCTCTTTTGATGGGTCAGCTGCTGTTGACTTTTTAGGAAGAGTCAAACTCATTTGACTCTCCTCTACAGGTGTCACGTGGGAGACAAACAGAGACTTTGACTGTCAGAGTCGTAGCGACTCCTTTACTTTTCTCTGTGTACGTCTGCCTTCGTTGTGCTACGTTGGGTTTGCTAAAGGTCCTATAACTCTAGATGGGGGCTGTAGTTTTCTCAGCAAAGACTTTCCAGTGGGCCCGGGAGGCCAATCCAAGTGCACCAATGAAATTATAGCAGAATAGACCCATTTTGTATATATACAAGGCACATATGTCGTTGAAAAGCGTGACGGCGACATTCTATCTGAATCCTAGTCAGAGAGTTTGCTTATTCTTTAGCCAAATTATCAGTCTGGGGTTTCTATGGGATAGATGAGCCCGGAACAACTCCTGCACAGATACTCTTTGAACTCCAAAACTTAGTCAAGCCATGAACCTGTGGCGGATTTAGGGGTGAAGCGCGGGGCCCGCACCCTTTTTTAATGTAAAATTTGGCAAAAGAGTCAGGGAATGGAGAATTTTCCAAAGAGCGCCACCCCCCCTTTTCAATAACCTGTATCCGCCACTGCTATTTAGTCATTTATTGGATCCCTATACAATCAACCATGGTTAGTCAATACTATCAGGCATAGTCAGTGGTGACCGACCCACCTTAGTCTTTCCATTCCTATGAGTATTAGGCCTTAGCCATATTTATTTTTGCCGTAGTCATTTTTGAATATATCAGTTCGTCATTCTGACCAATATCTCTGTGACTAACCTGGGATAGCCACTACACTATAAGGCCTGCAGCATTTAGGTTATCTGACCTTCAACCCTTGAGGAAAAGGGGTCTGCGGTTTTATCTGTGAGGGCGGGGGGGGGGGGTTCTCAGACTGCATTCGAGGAATGTTTATTTACAACATGATAGGCATGCCTAGAATTTGTAAAATTAATTTCGTGGTACCTCACTTATTGAGGAGTGTGGTTGAGATCTTTATAGCTACTTAAAATAGATGCTAGGTGGTGGTGAAGGCCCTGAAGGTGGAATGATTTATTTTCTAGGAAAACATCATACAAAAAGTACTACGTTTACGTTGTACCGACTGTAATTCATACAAAGAGCGCAAGGTGTACGTGTTGTATAAAGACTATTTCTTCTACCATTCATAAACTGTAATGCGATGCAAAGAGTGCAATCTGTAAGTTTGACTAGCTTTGGATCATACTAACAGGTGACAATGAGTGCGTGTACGTTTTGGCAGCTTTAAAGACTACAATGATGTTTCTGTTGCCAGGTCTACTTCGTGGCTGGGGATGCGCACAGACGTGACGTCATCTGTGTCGCTGACTGGCGTGACGCTATTCCTGTGCATATATGCAAGAAACGTGAGTTACTTA
This sequence comes from Harmothoe impar, assembly GCA_947462335.1. NCBI lineage: Eukaryota > Metazoa > Annelida > Polychaeta > Phyllodocida > Polynoidae > Harmothoe > Harmothoe impar. The sequence goes on from OX381718.1 coordinate 33,999,078, forward strand.
GTTGAAATCGAGACAGAATTCTGTCAGTTAAGGTTAGTACATCCGATGTGTGGGACACGAAAATGAGTCACTCCAGCTATTTTCATTAAATTCAGAGAATAATTCCCACTTGACCTCCTCAGATTTGAATGTGCTTCCTTCCTAATGTAGACATATATAATGAATAGAGCTGTGCAAAATATTTAGGCGGAATTCCTAATATGTCAGATCCTACAGGGTCACAAACAGGATGAAGCAAGTACACTTTTTCTATACCTTATTTCTGGGCCATTTCCAAGGGCCTATAATTCAGAAATCGCCTGGTTTGAGGATGCTGCATTCTCTTAACCGGTTCTATGGGTTACTGGCATAAGGCAAATGTAATATCAAAGTGTATAACATAGAATTTCCAATGTTTTTCCCCCCATGAGGGCCTATATGTAATGCTCTCAGATTTATGTGAATGCCCTCCAAAAGACAAATAAACCCGGTGGCATAGGCATTTTTTTCTTTGTGTTTCATAAGCATCAAGCTAACATTCCTGAGAGTCATTATGGAAAAAATTGTTGGTCGATCTAAAATTAGCTAGATTGTGTGAATATCTGTATAGGGTTAACAAATATCAATTAGCTATAAACGGTCCAGTCTGATGAAAGAAAATCCAAAAGCATGATATGTCGATTCTATTAATCGAAAGTGGCTTTCCTGAAATGTTGGTAATGAAATGTTGGTGATGTGAAACAGTGCAGCTGCTGATGAGAAGCAGCACGGCGAGGTACGGCTGTTAGGGAGTGTTCATTTTATTAGTTACAGGGGGGTGGTGGGTTGGGGGGGGGGGGGCGTAACGATTTCCGACCTCTTCTGAGGAGGGGGTGGGGGCGTGAAAATATTCTGCCCCCTCTTGAGGGGGGGGGCGTAAAAATTATGCCCTTTTTTAAGTAAAAAGAACCACGGGTTACTATAGTTCAAAGGGGGGGGGGTGAAAAAGGTTTTCCGCCTTCAGTCAGGGGGGCAAACTATTCCATGCACTCTCGAAGGGGGGGGGGGGTGTAGATTTTTTTTGCGCCTCAGCGCGAAATCTCAACCCCCCCCCCCGAATTATTAAATGAACACTCCCTTACATGGACACGGTGTGGTGGTGTCCGGGTGGTGTCGACACACGACCCGGCCTCTCCAGGATCCACCTGTTGGTTAATTTACATACCCTGTGGCTCTGGAACACGAATAGCGTTTCAGCCAATTATCATGATGTAACGGATAATACATGTGGGCTCGGCCTTACGTCATACGTCGTCTCACACTCTACTACTGCCACAACAGCCGCTAACCTGATACGATAATTCCCCGCGCACTGGGTGGGAGATTGATAGGAGGCAGTCCCACGGTTGCACCTGCCGCCCTGCTACCTGTGGTGTGTGGCGTCAAGTTGCGGCCCTGTCCTACCTGGTGCTACCTGAGCACCTGCCGGGTCGATGCGGCACCCCGGCAGCTGCACTGTGTACGGCACCCTGCGGCAGGCACCCTGCGGCAGGCACGGCCCGCCCCGATCACGTCTCATGCCGCCTTTGTTTTTGTTTGCAGCTGATTGATTGTGTGCGGATGATGCTATATATGTAGGTAACCCTGTAGGGGCAACACGCGGCTTAATCTACTAGCACCATTTGCCGTCATGAGTAACTCGCTGGTAGTCCTACTGCATTCATGCGTCATGTGGTCCCTACCGGGCTGATACACTCATGGCATGATGCAGTCATGTGGTCCCTACCGGGCTGATACACTCATGGCATGATGCAGAGTAACTGGACCCCGTGAGATGTGGCCGCACGTTGCGGCGCGTGCAGGGTGGGAGGGGCGGCGTGTACCTGTACCTATGATAGCCGCGTTCAGCACTGATTACTGCCTCACTCAGCTGCCACCTTTTTGTACCGCCTTTCATGGAGTTGACTTCTTGCTGACTGCGGTCACGTGACACTGTGAGCACCGATCTATACAGCCCCTCGGCACGCGGTAACTTTACTGCTGTCATCAGACACACTCTGCAAGTTCACAACTATCGACATCCGGCTTACCAGATCTGCCCATAATCTAAGAAATGAAATGCAAACCTGGCAATTGGAGGGTAGACTTTTTGTGTCTTGTTGGGAAAAGGTTTCGGTAAGGGACCTTACTAGGTCCTATTACAGGCCTGATCATACTATATATATAGACGTGAACCACAACCTGATGCCTTTGTCAGCAAGTTAACAGCAGGCAGAAGTTGTTCATACAGAACTATGGCGAAATCTCAAACCAATAGTATGTTTTACGAGCCTTTCTACAGTCTGTGAGTGTTTAGAACTAGATGTGTCAGTTCAACCAGATTTTAATGACATATATGATACACCATTATTACCCAACTTGAATTGCTATATTGACATTTTTAAACCTGCCACCTCTGCCACCTCTATTGTCATCTTTCACTAGCGTGGTGCGCCACTTTATTTCTGGAATTCAGTTGGAGAAACAACGTCACTAATGTAGTATGGTAAGGGTGATTCTCCACATCACCATTGCGAAACCATTTCTCTTCGGGGGCGTTATCGAACTAGCTATACGAGCATTCTCGAAATCTCTTCACAAAATATAATAAACCCCATAAACACATGGAATAGATAAGTAAATTCACCCGAATCTATCCAAATAGGGTAGATCCACCATGAATCGGTCACATACCCTGAGACGGACAGTGTAATTCGAGGTTATATAATTTGTGTACATCACTACTTCTAGTCTTTGTTTTGGAAAGAACAACCCTTAAATGTTCTTATTGTTCACAAAGAAAGGGCTTAAAATGCTTGAATAACCACAACATCAAGTGTCTGTCTCAAGGTATGTGTCCGACTCCAGGTGAATCTACCCTAGACAGTTTCTTCGCTCTTCGGTTAGAAATTGTCAGTTTTGATCCTCGTGTACTCGGTCTATCTCACTAACAATGAAGCTGCTACCTTTGTGTGTACCGGAACCATATCATTTTGAGGGCATGACCTGTGTACACCTGTGGTATACCATAAACCCTGCTTTGAGCTGCTAACTTCTACCTTTGTGCGTACCTTTCAGTTTGAGCGGGTGGCGCGTCGTCTCTTCTTCTACCAACAGGAGATGGAAGAAAACAAGGTGAAGATTGATGTGATGCGGCGTAAAAACGAGGCCCTCATTTACAACATACTGCCTGCCCACGTGGCCAAGCTATTCATCGGGGGCCGCAGGAAGGACGAGGTAAAGTATCTAGCATCCATTACACTTCCCCACTTAGCCAAACAAGATAGCATCCTCTCACTGATGTTACAGTCTAAGTATACTTTGTGAACCAGATAAAACCCATTTCAGACCAGAAGATGTCTGAAACTGGCTCATTGATAATAAAAACTGGGAAACAAATAATGTTGTTCGAAACATGTACTCACAGAGAAAGGAAACAGCGTCAAAAGTGAGTCCAGGCTGCCTCCAGAATGACTCCCCTCTCTAGGGTGTGAGGTGTGCTGTTAAAGTGAGATAAATCATAACTTGGTAGAAACAGTGGGAGAACAATAGAACCATGACAACCATGTCTCAACGGGAGTCTGGAGTGTAGGCCCGACTGTGTATACTACTAGGCCTGTCACCTGCATGCTAGGCCCATTTGTCTATACTACTAGGTTCTTACTAGGTAAGACGTTGGCGAGGTAAAGAGCTCATGTCATGTATTGTTCTCCCTTAGCACTGTCAGAACACTGATGTGCTGACCACGTTTTTGATGTGCTGACCACGCTGGGTCAGAACATCAACATGGCGGATAACAGGGTGATAACCGGGTGTTCCTGGGCTATTTAGAATGTACACTTCACAATAGATAGCTACAATATCTATTTACACCAAGTGGATATTGATTCAACCATGATAGGGGCCTAGATGTGCAGTATTGGGCACCATACACACAATGAGTGATGTGCTGACCACACTTCTTGATTGTTGTTGTGATGTCCCGTAACACATTTCTGTGATGCCCGTGTGTTACGGGACATCACCATGAAATCACAAACTCCCATTTTCTCAGTAATTAATGGCAATCACTGTGAAAGGTGAATGCATATAGCCTTCTTACACCCTTATGAATATATGGTGTAGATTTCAATGTTACAAACTCACTAGAAGTATGGCAATCTTACATTCCCTGTTGGAGTGTCCACCATGTGGTCAGCACATCAAAAACGTGGTCAGCACATCAGTGTTGCGACAGTGCTTAGGTAAGTCGGGGAGCTCCCCTAGGTAACTCCCCTAGGTCAGCCAGGGAGTCACATAGGCTCTTTTAGGCAGCCTGGACTCCCCTAGAGAGGAGAGTCATTCTGGAGACAACCTGGACTCCCTTTTGACGCTGTTTCTTTTCTCAGCTTGTACAACCAGCACTATGAGGAGGCAGGCGTCATGTTCTTGCTGTAGGGGAGACCGGGGCACATTGAACCGCTTTGACACCTTTATTTATTTCCTGGCCTTGTTAAAGGGATCTTTGATTTTGTGTCAAGCAGTTACCTGACAAGTATTGGTTGTGCTGACAGTTGTGTGAGGTGGGTTGAGAGTTACCTCTCACACCATAGTCAATGTACTGTGATATCAGGCAATGTTTCAGGCTCAAAACCAATCACAGGTGGCGTTCCGCAAGGGTCGGTACTCGGCCCACTACTATTTATAGTTTATATCAATAAAATAGTAAATGTTATTAAAAATGCTATTTTCCATATGTATGGGGACGATTTGGCGATCTCAGTAAGAGACTGTTGATATCTGCGTTAATTTGTAGAATGTTCTGTTCAGTATAATAAACGATTAAATTGAAATTGAATTGAAATTGAAACAAAGATCCTGTAATTGCCCAAACTTTATTGCAAGATGATCTTGACCGAATTAGCGAGTGGTGCGATGCATATATATATATATAGACTAACCATAAACTCTAAAGACCCAGGAACTCTGGTGCCATTCAGAACTGGATGGAAGGAATTTTAGAGATTCAACCTAATCCTGAAAGGGGGATCATTGAAGATTGTGGAAACTTTTAACTACCTGGGAGTAATGGTGGACAAAGCACTAAGTTTTGGACCGCAATGTACTAAAGTTCTTTCCTCCGGTAGGGCCAAATTAAAACACCTATGGATAGGGATATAGCACTCCTAATAAACAAATATTTGTATAAACAAATGATCATGCCAGCGCTGGAGTATTGTGATGTTATCTTGGAGAGTGGACCTTTCCTATTGTACAAGGGTGTCCAAACGATACAAAATCACTGCCTCCGCTGCTGTCTTGGGATAGTAGACCCAGGGCTAATTAGTGTTGCTGAGTTACATACTACCTGTGCTTGTACTGCATTAACTGATAGACGAAATGTTGCGCTCTTAGGAGTGGTCCATAAGCATGTTTCAAATCCTGAAAATGTGTTGATGCCCGTTCGTGTATTGCGGAATAATGCTAAGCGCAAGCTAAAATTAATAAGACCGAAGGGTCAGTTGTATACTAGTAAACGACCAGCAGTGCTCCCGTTCCTCGGTAGGCGGCGCACAATGTATTACGTCATATTATCGCTCATTGTTTTCGGGCAGCGGTAGTGTTAAGCCTATGGGGCGTTTCAGTATTTTGAGTGTGGAAACATTAATAACAATCCTAATAACTAACCAGACACATTTACATGATCGGGAGAACGATTGCCATCAAGTTAAGCACACAAAAATATGATCTAAGGTAAATACAGGCTTAATTTCCACCACAGCAATGGTGAGGGTATGGGGAGTTGCCCAGCGGGAGACCCGTATGTCAGGGTTGGTGCGCGATTTCTTCCTACGTCCCAATGCTGTTAGATAAGTAGTATAGGGATAGTCCCTTATATAGAGGTATGATATTTTGGGACAAATTGGACGCTGTGACCTAAAACATTGAGAGTTAGATCACAGATTGTAGTGGTAAAATGAATTGTGAAAGTTAGTAAATGTTCAATTTGATTTGATTTGGATGCTAAATGATGGACTGATTAGCTGATTAGTTTACAACATTGGTCTATTTAACTACCGTAATCATGGTAAGCCTGTAAGTCTCGCTATAAGATACTCTCTTCATTACCTACCTGTATGTCCTGTTTTGGCAGTGTAGGGTCGTATGAAGTGTCCCTACTTATATTATATCATATTATTCTCTTGGCATATGTGGCATTGTTTATCTGCTAATGTGGTTTAGTACTGTCTATGTATGGTGAAGGAAATGACAGATCTTTTGAAAGGCGCAACGTGTTGTGAAATTTTCTGTCAATAAACACATTCAAAATCTCAAAACTCAAAAAAAACTCTATCATTGCGAAATAAGAGAACCTATGGCAAGGCAAATGTGGTCTTTTCTTGTATTTTTCTTGAATTTTTGAAAAAAAAATCTTAGGGTGGTTCAATGTGCCCCATGCCCGGGGTAGGTTGATCCACCCACTGGGGCACCTTGAACCACATACATTGAATGATCCAAATAATCACCAAGATAGATCTATAATTGAAATTGAAGTTGGAATTAGTTGCCATTGTTACTTTTGCATAGGATTGAATGTAAGAATTACATATCTACAGTCTCCATGAAAACTGTATTCCCATGCAGGACGTGTGGTCCTGCAGATCTTTTAATTTGCAGGACCGGCTTACATTTTGCTAGCCCGTATGCCTGACAGCACTTTTCACATCTCCTATAAAAATATACAAAGCAATGTTATACACTGAACGAATGCAGCTTTCCTGTATATTCTTATTGAAGCATTGTAATATGAATAATTTAGAGTAATATCATTTAAAATGTTTATGCAAAATGTTTTTCTCTCTAGAAACCTTCATATTGGTCCGATTTACAAGCCGTAAGAACTGAGATGTAGCCAAGGATCCAGCCAGTCATTTGGACCGGCAGTAGGACCAGTCCAGCCGGTCCAGCAGCCTTTTAGCCGGCTATAGCCGGTGTCCGGCACTTTTTCATGGAGACTGTATCTAATGCATGAAAAACACTCAATTATAGTTTTTATAGAAGTGACTGAGTTTTTACCTTACAGATTCTCATAGGGTCAACATAAAACCAGTTTAAGAGTATTCCTGTTATTTGTCAAGTCTGAATATTAATCTTTGATTACATTCTTTTTTTTAATGTTATGCACTGTTCTGCCTCAGAAAAACGATAAATCTGGGAATGAAGACACTCTGAATATCTTACAAAAGAATTTATTTTCACAATCCGCAAATTACCTATTCTATCATAATTTTTAACCAAATTGTATCTAATTTGTTTATGTCTTTATCCATATCATGTACCCTTGATACATTACTAACATTGTATCATAATTCAGTCTTTCAATTGTTTAAACAGAGCCGAAATCGGGGCACCTTGAACAATGCTCAGGGTGCCCCACAGCTTGGAGGACCTTGAGCATGCCTCAAGGTGCCCCACTTTTTTGTGGCTCAATGTAACCCATGCTGGCTATCATAGATAAGATTGATGTTATTCAAATTACATAACACACCTAGCAGTAAAACTGGGTCCTATTCAAGTGTTCAGATGTATACCTTTACCTCCAGAGATCTTAGGCCAGCAATGTTTTTTAATGACACAAGAACAAGTTTAACAATTGAAAATATTTACTTCAAAGCCATAAATCCTGTAATGCTGTCCATCTTTCTCATCAGCATCCAAAATGGTCATGATGTTGCTGCCCTGACTGTCTATATAAAGGGGTAGTGTGGTAGGCAAACTGCCAGAAAATTCCCAAAGGAATAGCAAAGAGAGTGGGTGGCTCAACGTGCCCAGGTGGTCAACGTGCCCCGGTCTCCCCCATGTTTCAGGACTTGTACAGCCAGCACTATGAGGAGGCAGGCGTCATGTTCTAGCTGTATGTTTCAGGACTTGTACAGCCAGCACTATGAGGAGGCAGGCGTCATGTTCTAGCTGAATGTCAGGACTTGTACAGCCAGCACTATGAGGAGGCAGGCGTCATGTTCTAGCTGTATGTTTCAGGACTTGTACAGCCAGCACTATGAGGAGGCAGGCGTCATGTTCTAGCTGTATGTTTCAGGACTTGTACAGCCAGCACTATGAGGAGGCAGGCGTCATGTTCTAGCTGTATGTTTCAGGACTTGTACAGCCAGCACTATGAGGAGGCAGGCGTCATGTTCGCATCCTGCCCTAATTTCAATGCCCACTACACAGAGGATGCTGTTAACAACAATGGCCTCGAGTGGATCCGTTTCCTGAATGAGGTCCTGTCTGACTACGATGACTTGCTCAATGAGCCACGTTTTAAGAATGTGGTGAAGATCAAGACGGTTGGATCTACTTACATGGCTGCCAGTGGGCTTAACATATTAAATCCGTTCCCTAAGGTAAGTCCAGATGAATATGGGGAATCCCTTTTCTGTGTACTCATATCACATATTGACTCATGTAATGAATGAGGTACCAGCTTGACAGTTTAGAGTTGATGATTACTAGTATAGCCTACAATACCCATAAGCACTATCGTTTTGGGTATAGGATAAAGGTGTCCAGAAACCTTTGGGAACTTGAGGTGATTTTGCTTCACATTCCCCTGGGTTTAATATGCAACATACAGACTCATAAATTAAGAGTAACATCTTATAAATGTTTACTATAATTGATTCATAAATTCAATTATGATGCTGTTCCGTTTTTTTATAATGGACCACTTTGATAGAGGCAGTCTGTAATGACCAGAGGAGCTCCAGCCGATTGGAACCCACTAGTGATTGGTCTAGACACAACTATAACTACTTATTTGTCCATTTCACCTCACACAATTAAGGCCCTAAGTGGCATCAAGGGTCGCTCATGGTCTCTCTTGATTGGGTGCAGAAATCTACATGATTGAAATTGGTTGACACAAGGACAATCAATAGAAAACTGACCCTTCTCTCCGTAACTCTCAGACAGCCCTTGGCTACATCTGAGAGTTACAGCCGTAACTAATGATTACATGCATGTGGCATTTGATGTTGATGTTGATATGAACAGTATAATAAACCAACTATAAGGTTGCCTGTAGATGTCACGATGCGGAATACCTTCTATGAGGTTCTGATTCTGGTTCTGGTTATTAAACCTGAAGTATCCCCTCCAGAAGGCAATTATCAATAACCTGGGATATGACCACAGTATATAACGCAGAACTTGTTCCCGTAACTCACATGTGTACACTGACTCTGGCAGTTCTTGCGAGGTGTTGGTTCTGCTCATGGTATGTCAGGTGAACAGAACCAATAGTCCAGTACTTTAAGGTCGAACAAATTCGACACAAGCCAATTTTTGGACAAAAGATGCCCAGAAGGGTACATAATCACATATCAAAAACCTGGAAAATCCTGTGTGAGCTTGTTTGGGAATTCAAGATAACGCCCAGGATGGTCATTATCCTTAATTTTCCATACTTGTTCTATTTTAGCTTTCCATAGGGCCATTTGAAGTTTACCTATCCCTCCGAAATCAACTTTAAGATTTTCAAGTGGGTTGCCAATCTGTTGCTAGGGCAAGTGGCTGCCTAGGAACAGTCACTCTATATTGAAATTCCCTAGCAAATATCAGACATAATCTACATAAACCTAATGCATTTAAATCTATCACGATGGAACAAACATGGTATAAATGTGTTGCTATTGTGCATGGTTGTCTAGTAACAGCAGATATATCTACCTAGCAACCTCATCTACAGAGTGGATATTGCTCTAAAATATTCTAGATTGTAATTCCCTAGAAACCAGGGAAATATAAAACAGAGGATAATTTACCTACCCCCACTGCATATAAATTGGCCCAATATGAAGAGAAACAATATATATATTTATGTTGGTATAGTCAATAGTTGCCTAGCAACACAAGTACATACCTAGCTACCCATGTGAAATGTGTTATTTTAGCAAACCTGACCATAGTTACATTAATTACTATTGTCTGATTTCATCTGAAGTTGTTTGACAGTAACTGGGAGGTATGTGAGGTTGCCTGACAATATTTAGGAGGCATCTGAGGTTGGATAGAAATATCTAGGATGTATTAGAGGATCCCTGGCAGTATCTTGAGAGATATGTAATGCTGGCTGATTGTATCCAATAAGTATAAATAAGTGGCCCAACTGTATTTAGTGGCTGTGTGAGGTTCCCTTCCAATATCTATAGAGTATGTCAGGTCGCCCTGGCAGCATCTTATGGGTATCAAAAGCTAAATAACTGTATTCAAGGGGTGTCTGAGGTTGCTTTGGAGGTATGCAAGATTAATTCTATTCATAGGGAATATAAGTTTTCCTGGCTGTTTCTAGAGGGTACCTCTATCTCAGAGGTGTGTACAAGTTTCCTTGTATCATCTTAGTGTAGGCAACCCCACAAACCCTCCTAAATGTTAGCCAGCCTCATCTCAGATACTCAGGCAACATCTCCTATAGATTGTCAAACAACTGCAGCTACCCATTAGCCACTAAGATGACCCTTAGATACAGTCTGATACCCTCTAGATACTGCCAGGCACCTTCAAGTACCTGCCTCATACAGTAAGAAAATCTGGTATACTTTTTAAATACAGTGATATACAGACATTCAGCATTAGATCCCTCCCTAGCTACTCCTGCTTTGTAACCAAAGACACCGCCTAGATATTGTGAGGCAGCTTTTTGCAAAATGAAACCATAGTAATTAGACATTGAGGAACATTTCACATTACTTGCTAGGTAGATATCTGCTGTTTCTATGCAACCATGGACTAGTGCAATATGTATATATATTGGCACTCTGTTCCTAGGGGGTCAAGTTTTTGGTAGATAAAATTTCCTATTGATATTTCGCTTGGTTTCTAGGGAATTAAAATATAGAATGTAAGTTGCTAGGCAATCTTTTTTTCCCCAGCAACACAATGACGCCATCAAAAATCTTGGAGCTTATTTAGCAGGAATAAGTAAACTTCAAACGGAATGCCAACATACATTTCAGAGCCATATCAACTCATTAGATATGGTTGCTATGTAGATTTATGTTGTTGCTAGTCATTCATGGACAAAAGTGACACAGATATATCATTTTTGATCCTGTAGGATTGGGATCAATTTATAGGCAATAGGTAAGGGTAGGTTACCTCTCTGATTGATATATACTCTTGTTTGCAGGGAACTCCCATATAGAATGCCTGTTGCTAGGCAACTGCCTGCCCTAGCAACATGATAGCAACACCATCTGAAAGCTTTAAGTTGATTTAGGAGGGATAGGTAAACTTCAAATGGCCCTATGAAAAGCCAAAATAGAACAAGTGAGGGAGATAAAGCATATTGACCACTCTGGAAGCCATCTTAAATTTCCGAGCAAGCTCACACAGGATTTTCCAGGACTTTTAATATGTGATTAAGTACCACTCTGGGCATCTTCTGTCCAAAAATTGGCTCGTTACGAATTTGTTTGACCTTAGGTCCTATTTTGAGGAAAAAATTCTTGGACTACAACATGACCGCCCATATGGAGCCAACAAAATCATCGCTATTCAGGAGCGCTGCCATCCGAGAGAGTTAGGTACCCCCTGTAGTTTTATCTTTACAAAATCAGGAGAATCTGTGTGTTGCAGCCCTTACTAAATGAGAGAAAAAATAAGTATATAGAAAGTGGGTGCAGTAGGTCATATATATGCAGGGCCGACATGGACGTTATTATACGTATTTTGTACTTTCTTAACGAGCTTTATTGTAAAGAGCTGATTTCTTGTGAAATCTGGAGTTAAATTAAAACAATTTTCAGGGGAATATTACAGGTATAGTAAGTAAGATATTGCACAGGTACAAGAGCTAAAACACTGATTCACAGAAAATGGAGTTTGGGAAGGGACTATTCATTATGGACCTCAAGGCTTATAAACTCAACTTGGCCTCCATCACGGATCTCCATCACCATGTCATGAATATGGAGTATAATTTGCCCAAACGTTAGCATGAGCACAAGCACACACTTGTTCCAGTACAAATATGCACCCTGTGCATGGTGTTCCAATACGAATAAGCACCCTGTGCATGGTGTTCCAATACGAATAAGCACCCTGTGCATGGTGTTCCATTTGGAATGTGCACCTTGTGCATGGTGTTCTTTAACAAATGTGTACACCGTGCATGGTGTTCCGTTACAAACATGCATGGCATGCTTGTGTTCTGATACATTTTTTTGGAATATTGCAAGTTGAGCACAATTTGGTTCCATTACGAACTTGAACCTGTTGTGCACGTGCTTGTGCTAACTTTAAGGCAAATTTAACTCCATAAGATAAACCTCCAAAATAATTGTGTAAGATCCCATGACAGGCCACTTTGGCCATGTGTTCATGAAAGGTCTTTGGCACTTCTATCCCACCCAGAATAAATCGTTTGGGGGGTTATCTAGCAAAGGCTATAGGCAACCTATCCAAAGAAAAGGATAGTTAATACTTGCATAGTTAGGGTATTGTTGCATTTTTGCTATAATTATATTTGCTCTTCTGCCGAACCTAAACCATTAAGGCTGTGTAGCGGGAGAGGGAGCTTACGACACACAATTTTCCTGCAAACGATCATAAAGAACTATTGAATTTGAGTTGCCTAATCCCCCTGTATGCCCCCTTTGAAGTTAAAAAGCTGGAAAATATTTTATCATTTCAATTCTTATGAATATTTCTGTCCTTTAGTACTTTCTTGATACAAAATCACTTTCCGGAGGAACATAAACATATAACACACCAAATTGAGTCATTTTGGAAGTTTTGAAAAATCAAAGATGGCGGCCAGAGGTAAAAAACAACACATTTTTCAACTTTTTAAACATGGAAGATATAATTGATCTAAAACCTTTCTCTATGGTTGAACTTCTTCTACCTATGCTCATACTGAACCCGATCCAACAATAGAAACTGATAGATATGATGTGCTTCTTCTGTGAACCATCTGGTACATTTTGAAGAATATTTGATAGTGTACTTTGTTCTATTGTTTTTGTGAATTTTTAAAAGGGTCAAAAATGGTAAGCACAAAAATGCTTAAGCCTTGATGAGATGTGGCAAGATGCATTAGATGTAAATTTGTAATAACCATGGATGCCAGTTCTTCATGATCGATAGCATCTTTAAGTTGGGTGCGGATATTGTGTAGCCAATTTGGCTGAATAAGCCCCCCCCCCCCCCACCCCACCCCCACCCATGTATATGCTCGGTTGTCCTCGTTAATCAATTGCAGCTGTTGTTGATGTGGTTGCATGGATTACTAAGTCTCCCAGTATTCGGCCACTGGTTCCTGAACTGTACTCGCACTACTTTTCTATTGCACAGGACACATCACTAAGGGAGCGATGGCAACATTTGGCTGACTTGGTAGACTTTGGTTTTGCCCTTCGCGAGACGCTGGACCGCATCAATGCCCAGTCCTTCAACACGTTCATGCTGAGAATAGGTATACAAAAGTTCTCTTTGATATTTCAGTCAACATGCCAGGGATTTCCTCAGAGAGCGGCACAACGGTCTCAGAGTGTCCCAGGCTGGGATGTGTATTGTGATACCCAGAGCGCCTGTGGTGACCAGGACACTGAGAAAAAGAGAGGTACAGGGCCCCAGTGCAGGCTGACGTAAGAGATGGGAAAGATATGCCGCTGTTGTGCTCTGGACTGTCCTTATTTAGATCAAACGAGATTCTCATAAGTTTTCTTCTATTCATCTTCTTTCTACTTAGATCATAGGTCTAGTCTGGTTGCTATTTATCTTATACATAAATGTGATTCACCTATCACGTTACAAAGAAAAATACTAAATACAATGTATAGGGCTGTTTATTGCCTGTTTAAATGCAGGGTCTCCAGAGAGCGCAAAATAGTCATAATCCTGTTCCTCCTCTCAGGGTAGGAGTAGAATATGGGATGCAACCTCAGGTGGGGTATGTGTAAGGAGTAATACACCAATACATGTACACACACTACCGTTACAGGCATCAAGCATGGCCCGCTGCTGGCCGGCGTGATCGGGGCAGGCAAGCCTCACTACGACATCTGGGGTAACACCGTCAATGTGTCCAGTAGGATGGACTCAACGGGACAGCTGGGCAAGATACAGGTACATCATACATACATACATGTCTGCACCAGTCCTTGACTCCCAATAAGCACATGTACCCTGAGGCTCTCGTCAATGACATTTTACATAAACATGTATTTCCCATAACCTTCCCTCGACTTGCACATGGTCCCAGGAGAGTAAGGGGGCCTATGATGGGACTTTGTCGATCATGTGTAGACCAGGGTACAACTTGTGATACCTGCAGTTATATTTGGTGTGCTACTTTTAACACTACTTGTGGATTTTACCAGAACCTATTCAGAATTCAGTAGGTGGGGCTGTGTGTGTGCTTCCCTCAACTACCCTGGGACCCAATAACCTAGACATACACCATGACACTTCCTACTAATATGTATACTATTATATTCCTGAGATAAAATTGAATACCCTGAAAACATGTTGATATAATGGTTTTGTAACATCACAGTGTTGACCGTTCTATTATACAAAAGTGGTGGCCTTTTATCTCGTAGTAAGGCGTCTCAATGGCTCTGTTGCTGATTGGCTCTGCCACCTAGGTGCTGGATACTAAACTATCGCAATCATTCAAACACTGATTATCCCTGAATTCAGAACTCAGGAAACCTATGGCCCTTAAAGATATGATCCCTACCCAGAGACATCAAAGGCAACGTATCACCCAGGCGAGTAACTTGCCAGGGCGACATTCAGACAACAAAGCACTATGCCAGCCATACAAGGTTAAGGACTCTCAGCAGCCATATTGCACTAAAACGGTTTTGAGGGTTTAATTCCAAGTACATGTGTTACACCTCTACATATTATACATCATTTGAACCATCTATAATACTTTTATCAAATTCCTTCCATTATTTGGAATTTTTGTCACTGTGGAATGTGAATGGAACAAAAACGTTCCTTTTTAGCTTCTTTTCATTTCAACATCATTATGGGATGGAAAATGGACATAATTCTTAGGTTTAACTATTTGAAACTGATATTGATGTCAATACCTGGGGTCCTTTTTTTCCTTATCTTGATATTCCTATTATTAAGGCCTACAGAGCTCTTCAAAGTTGCATTTCCTTGGAACTATATCCCCCAAACAGTTTTAATGCAATTTGGGTGCTGAGAGTCCTTAATTGTCCTGTAACCTCTATTCTGTGCCTGTTCAATCTGTGAAGGTTGACTACATGTATATATCCACTATCCTAACTTCTGACTGTGCCCGCAGCACCCGCCCCCGACTGTGCCCGCAGCACCCGCCCCCGACTGTGCCCGCAGCACCCGCCCCCGACTGTGCCCGCAGCACCCGCCCCCGACTGTGCCCGCAGCACCCGCCCCCGACTGTGCCCGCAGCACCCGCCCCCGACTGTGCCCGCAGCACCCGCCCCCGACTGTGCCCGCAGCACCCGCCCCCGACTGTGCCCGCAGCACCCGCCCCCGACTGTGCCCGCAGCACCCGCCCCCGACTGTGCCCGCAGCACCCGCCCCCGACTGTGCCCGCAGCACCCGCCCCCGACTGTGCCCGCAGCACCCGCCCCCGACTGTGCCCGCAGCACCCGCCCCCGACTGTGCCCGCAGCACCCGCCCCCGACTGTGCCCGCAGCACCCGCCCCCGACTGTGCCCGCAGCACCCGCCCCCGACTGTGCCCGCAGCACCCGCCCCCGACTGTGCCCGCAGCACCCGCCCCCGACTGTGCCCGCAGCACCCGCCCCCGACTGTGCCCGCAGCACCCGCCCCCGACTGTGCCCGCAGCACCCGCCCCCGACTGTGCCCGCAGCACCCGCCCCCGACTGTGCCGCAGCACCCGCCCCCGACTGTGCCCGCAGCACCCGCCCCCGACTGTGCCCGCAGCACCCGCCCCCGACTGTGCCCGCAGCACCCGCCCCCGACTGTGCCCGCAGCACCCGCCCCCGACTGTGCCCGCAGCACCCGCCCCCGACTGTGCCCGCAGCACCCGCCCCCCGACTGTGCCCTGTAACCCCTGAGTGAGCCTATAACCTCTACCTGTGCCTGTAACCCCTGAGTGAGCCTATAACATCTACCTGTGTCTGTAACCCTTGAGTGAGCCTATAACCTCTACCTGTGCCTGTAACCCCTGAGTGAGCCTATAACATCTACCTGTGCCTGTACGCAGGTGACGCAGGACACCATGGAGATCCTGAGTGAGTTCCGGTACAAGTTCGAGAAGCGGGGCGTGGTGAAGGTCAAAGGGAAGGGCGAGCTGCTCACCTACTTCCTGGTCGGCAAGGAGGACACGGAGGCGGGAGTGCTGCCTAACCAGGTGTCGCCACTGTGAATCCTGCAGGGGGAACCATCCTTGTAGTGTACAGGCCCCATTTTGAAATAATATCAGAATTGGACGTCAACATAAGGCCTTCGCACTACTGATGTGGTACTTATGTAGGGCTCGTCGCGACATACGGGAGTGTATGTGGGAGAGTCTGGGTGGGTGAAATGTTGTAAATCTTGCATACTGGAATATCTGTTGATGCAAGTCATCTTAGCACCATCTTGGTACTTAATTAAGTCGGATCTACTAATTTAACTTTCATTTATGAACTAATATATATGTGACATAACTTAACCTAAATAGCGCTAAATAGTGTTACAGTCTTGTTTTTATTTACAAAATAGGCCAAAAGGGCCCTGTGGCTATTTTGAACCATATGCTTTTACCTATTAGATGGACAAATTAGCTATTTCTGTTGCATAGGTACATGAGCAATATCTAAAACTATTTTCTGTGATACATACTTAGCATTCAATTAAAATACTTAATGCATGGGAATCCTGACAACTTGACCTATGAGGTGGATGACTTGATATGCATGATATGACCGATTTTGTGTGAAAATGACCCATCTTAAAAGTTCTAGTAAATGAATAAGTATCAATGTGAACCTTGATAAAATGATTCTTTGAATATAGCAGATATTATTCTTACTTCTTATGTGATGCATAAAGGATGGCACAGACTTTGTGCAAGGATAAATAATACGCAACTAAAGTTCCCTCCCTCACCCCACCTGGTGTGCGTTTAGGAACTAAGAGCAGAGGTGGGTGGGGAGGTGAGTGGGGAGCTGCCTTATTGATTCCGGCAGCTAAGAGAGACACACGTCAGCTCGCCATGAGGAGGATGGACTGGACAAATTGATAGTCCGGTGGTGGAACAAGGATTTGGGGCCCGACCCCAAATTCTCCGATATAGTTTTTTTCTCTGCTGATTGTTCATCTAACGGGTGACCATTTCCAGCCAAATGTATTTGTGATGGCTTTGGGGAAATTGAGATATTCAAGATGGCCGCCAGAATTCACTAAAAATCTTTAAAAGTGCACATCTCTACTTCTAATCTACTTAGAGACACAAATGAAAGGTCTAAAAGTATGTTTCTGTGGTCAGGAAATCCAATCATGTCATTTAAACACAATCAGCAGAGAGAAAAAACTATATCGGCCCAAATCCTTGTTACACTACCGGAATATCATGAAAAACGTGTATAGGAGCGGCCGACTCGCGGTGAACCTACTCTGGACTCTCGGAGATCTCCGATAGTCTGCATTCAGCAAGAGAAGGATGCATAGATCTGCCAGATTGTAAGTGACAGTCTGGACACAACGAGGAGACGTATCAATATATATAGTAAAACATATGTATCAGCTTTTGGGGCATCCCACAATACACTTCTGGCAGGACGTGAACACCTCTACTGGCGCCTTCTCTCGGGTGCTACAGACTGATGTCAGTAATGCCTGGTACATTGTACCCTGGTTGGTCACCAGATGGCACGCATCCTAGATGTGGCCATATTCTAAATAGCTTCTCCTACGCTTTCATCAAACATAATTTCCCGAAGAATCCTCAGGGTTAAATGTATTACTGAAGGGAGCCCTATTCCTGACATCCTCTCTCTGTTAGCTGTGACCTTCTACCCGGTATATGTTTTATATAATTCGGTGGTGTATATAATCTGACTATAAGAAGAACTGGTGTCTTAAGACAAAGAAAAAGATGCAACTACAGCATAGTGTACAGGCGTAGATAAATTCAGTCCGTACCTGTGTTTGTTAAATTGTAGAAAGCAAACAGACTGTTAATCTTTAATCATGAATAGATTTATGATATGTTACTAGTTACTAAACCTTTAATGCTATAACTCTTAAACAAGCCTTCGTCACTGAACATATTGGAGTCGCATAATCAATCATGGAGGACAAGTATTGCCACATTGACAATCATGTGATGCTACATGGCGAGTTGCCTTGGATACCATCATGGTGTATATCTAATTGACCCTGACAACACAGAGATATGCGTGTATGTTCAGTTAACATCACCGTCCAGTACTGAGTATTCAAGCCACTAAATGGCCCTTCTTCACTACGCTCCTGCAGATGCCTTTTGTAAATATCCTTGTACTCTGGAATCTCAGAACTATGCACTTGTTTCACGAGCACAAACGTACTTCAATCATGAAAGTAGTGATGCGTAGTACATTGTATATGAAGGAGTTCCTTTAAAACTACTGTATCGATTTCTAAAGACTGTCAAAGTATTGGTTAATGTTCAAGAAACCTACCATGTCAATGGATATGCTTAGAATAGAATTCAGATTTATCATACAACTAAGTTGTTTTCATTCATTACTTGCCGGGGACCAATTATAATAGGCCCTTTGTTACAGTCAACCCTACTTTGAGGTTGGTCAATGCCATTGTGAATGGACCCATATATGTATACATATTATATATATATATATATATATATATATATATATATATATATATATATATATATATATATATATTATTCTATAAAATATATATATATATATATATAGTACCTGCAGGACACCATCAAGACCCTGGGGGATATATATATATGTATGTATGTATGTATGTATGTATATATATATATATATATATATATATATATATATATATATATATATATATATATATATATATATATATATTTATATATATATAGCCGAAGTAAGCTGAAACGACATATATTGGCTTGTAGTTTATAGATAATTACACTGTTCCTAAGGCCACCTTTTTTTGATAACTTGGATTACGGGCTTTTGGCTCCAAATTTTTGGAAGGGCAGAGGCAAAAAAAAAAGAAAAAAAGCTGCCCTACGGGGGGCACCAGATCACAAAATTTCCCGAAGGGCAGAGGCAAAAAAAAAAAAAAAAAAAGGCATGGAAAATCACATTTCTGGGCAATCTAATGAAGATATATTGAGAATTATCCCCAATCTGAAAGGCCTCATTCTACCTTTTTCTGATCAACATGTACTTTTTTTTTTTTTTTGGTAAAATTCTCAAAAAATCTCGAAGGGGGAAGGTAAAAAAAAAAAAAAAAAACTTTTTTTTTTTTTGCAAAATGCCAAAAATCTCGGCGGCGGATCCGTAATCCAAGTTATCAAAATAAAACGGCCTAAAAGAACTGCCCTCACGTTGCCTGTGTGTTGTGGTATTTTTTATGTGTTGACAATGTTGGACACCCGCTGCTATGTACTTAATATATTACCTACATCCCGTTTATCTATTATGCTCTTTATACTCGTCAGCTTGTGCAATAAAATACATCATAATGATGTTCGTTTTGGAGCCAATTTACTATTACCGGGATTATATTTTTTTTAAAGACGTGAGCCTGGTAATCAACATAGATCTGCTAATAACTAGCTTATACAGTAATGTCGGAATAAACCGTGCACTGATTTATAACAATACCATAGTCCTATAAGACAGATCGTATTACTGAGAGGAATGTGTTGGATAGCTACAGATATAATTCAGATTTGAATAAATCGTCAAATAAAGAGAAAGACATGTATAAAGTGTATGTATTGATAAATCTTTATTGCAAATTGTTGATATTTTCCACATGTGGATGTACAAAAAGGATGGAAACTACCAGACTTGTAATACGTATTATCCGACACAGTCAAACAATTGGCACTCATACCACCAGACATAAAGACAGAGAACTCTCTTCACACACATTCATACTGTGAGAATAAATTAACGCTTTCATTACACGGATTCGGGATATGTTGAAACTGCATATGGCCGCTGTTGGTAAGTACAAGCCTCGTTCTGATATCAACTGAAGTAAACTGTAAGTGGAACTATTATAGAACTATCCCGACAGTGGAGCTGCTGTTCACTCAGCTCTGGAGCTTCACCATAATTTATCATAAATATGTTATATATCCTAAATAAGTGTAAGTTGGGTAAAAACTGTGGTTTACAGGTCTGTGTCCAGGTCGAGCTGGTCGTTGGTAAGGTCATAAGGCTTGTCCAGCTTGTTCATGCCGCAGTCGATGATGCGCACACGGCGCTTGGGCACAGCGGTGTTCTCGTCAGATGGCACATCCCCCAGGGTCTTGATGGTGTCCTGCAGGCACAAGTAATGGTGGTCAGCACAGGTACAAGCAAACATGTAGTGGTGGTCAGCACAGGTACAAGCAAACATGTAGTGGTGGTCAGCACAGGTACAAGCATACAAGTAGTGGTGGTCAGCACAGGTACAAGCATACAAGTAGTGGTGGTCAGCACAGGTACAAGCAAACATGTAGTGGTGGTCAGCACAGGTACAAGCATACAAGTAGTGGTGGTCAGCACAGGTACAAGCATACAAGTAGTGGTCAGCACACACACAACCAAACACTGCTGAGTACTTAGACCTCTCAGCTTCTGAAACCATCTCTTCCTGTACTACTTATTCTATAAAATTTAGCAGAGAGTAGTATTGTATGGATTTTCATTAGGATAGGGGGCTCAGATGGTTTAGAACTTATGCCATAATGTTGGTGCCCTGGCAAGGTCCAGACAACATATCAATGTCTACTAACCATGCCACGGATGACCTTGCCGAACACGACGTGCTTTCCGTCGAGCCAGCGAGCCTTGGTGAGGAGGATATAGAACTGGGAGCCGTTGGTGTCAGATCCGTGGTTAGCCATGGCAACCCAGCCGGCGGAGCGGTGAGACAGCACGAAGCTCTCGTCGTTGAAACGCTCTCCGAAGATGCTGCGGCCTGAGAGCATAGGAAGGAACGAGGAGTTAGATTACTGTCAGGCCTATAAGCCAATAACGATGTTTTTACTTTTGTTGGAAATTGTCAAACATACCATTTGAAGTTTTGATTAAAAAACTATTGTGTACATAATTACATCAGCGAATTGTTAAATTATTCGTTGTCACATAATCTATTCAGCAAAACACCAAATACTTTGACACCTTTTAGTACCATAATGAAGGAGCTAAACGTGACGATTTCTCAAGGTTCTGAAGTCTAGTATTGTTGTGGCATTTACGGGTTTTCAGCTGTGGCATTTACGGGTTTTCAGCTGTTGAATCGACTCGAATTGATTATTATGGTCCACATATGATGGGACATGGCTTAATACTGACCTCCGGTGCCATCTCCTTTGGTGATGTCTCCCATCTGCAGCACGAAGTCAGGCACGATACGGTGGATGCCTGTGTTCTTGTAGTGCAGGTTATCCTGAAAGCACATGGTGGGTTACTTCTATAGTCTATAACACCTTACGTATTATACATGGGCAAATTACAGATACCAGTAATTAATGTTACTAGCCTACAAGACATGGATGTATTGTAGCGCATGGATACATTACAGGTCATAGTATGAATAGCCTGTTACACGTGAATGCAGTTGGTTCAGTGGATGGTCAACCCGTGTTCAGACTAATTGAATTGAATTGAATTTTAAAATCCAAATGTAAACAAGATATTCAAGATGGTGTGGGCATATTTTGGGCAACTAGCATGGAGGTAAATCTGGCTTTAATACCTTGCCCTTCTTGTAGCCCTTGGTGATGGCGGCGAAGTTCATGGTGGTCATGGGGGCGGTCTCTCCGAACAGCGCGATGGTGAAGCGTCCTCTGTAGTCCTGTCCAGGCCCGTCCAGGTCCTGCACCTCCACGTCAAACCAGGCCTCGTCCGTCACCGTGTGGTTGCCGGCCTCACTGAGCGCCACCAGGGCAAGGGTCACTGCCAGCCAGCACAACATGATGCTGCAACACAGGCACAGGGTGAATAGGGGGATAAGGGACAACATGGTGCCGCAACACAGGCACAGGGTGAATAGGGGGATAAGGCACAGCATGGTGCTGCAACACAGGCACAGGGTGAATAGGGGGATAAGGAACAGCATGGTGCTGCAACACAGGCACAGGGTGAATACAGGTGATAAGGGACAGGGTAAATAGGGGGATAAGGGACAACATGGTGCCGCAACACAGGCACAGGGTGAATAGGGGGATAAGGGACAGGGTGAATAGGGGGATAAGGGACAGGGTGAATAGGGGGATAAGGGACAACATGGTGCTGCAACACAGGCACAGGGTGAATAGGGGGATAAGGGACAGCATGGTGCTGCACTGTTAGGGACAGGGTGAATAGGGGGATAAGGGACAGCATGGTGCTGCACTGTTAGGGACAGGGTGAATAGGGGGATAAGGGACAGCATGGTGCTGCACTGTTAGGGACAGGGTGAATAGGGGGATAAGGGACAGCATGGTGCTGCACTGTTAGGGACAGGGTGAATAGGGGGATAAGGGACAG
Source organism: Harmothoe impar (assembly GCA_947462335.1). Classification (NCBI taxonomy): domain Eukaryota; kingdom Metazoa; phylum Annelida; class Polychaeta; order Phyllodocida; family Polynoidae; genus Harmothoe; species Harmothoe impar. The sequence goes on from OX381718.1 coordinate 34,021,758, forward strand.
CATGGTGCTGCACTGTTAGGGACAGGGTGAATAGGGGGATAAGGGACAGCATGGTGCTGCACTGTTAGGGACAGGGTGAATAGGGGGATAAGGGACAGCATGGTGCTGCACTGTTAGGGACAGGCAGGCTAACCAGGTGACCCACGTGTCCTGGGGTGGTATTGACGTTAAAGCTGTGTTCACAACATGACACCTGGCGTCCAACAGACAGACACGTTGGCACAGTGAGGGACAGACGCCCTGTCAGCTCCCACTCCCGCACCACGTACTGAGGTGGACCCGGGAGGTGGACAGTGGCTCACAAGGTACAACTACTCAAACACCAACATAGCCATATTAACATATATTCTGTATATTGTGACGCACATGGAAATTAAATACCACACATGGACAATAGCGTTACATCTTGCGCCCTTTTCTGACGGGAAACTTAGTTACAACCATAGGCCGAGCTCCATAAGTTTGACTGTAGTTACCAGACCATTCTAAGCTATACCGGAAAGAGACTCTGAACTGAAGTAGTATATGAATGGAGGGTATAGTCGCAGGTGTTGGACAGGACGGCCAAAGCAGTGCTTTCAAAATATGACTACAGCGTTTTGTGTTCAGGGCAAGGGTCTTCTGAACAGTTCAGAAGAATTTTATCTCCTCGTAAAATTAAAAAAGTTCCTTGTAAGAGCTAATAGCATTTTTTTAGATACATGTATATGGAAAAATGAGCAGGATCGTTGAAATATCCTGGTTATAGCAAGTTGCTGGCCTTACAAAGAGTAAACTATGCTAAATGCTATCAAACTTCAGAAGACACTATTCCAGAAGTTAAATGAGTATTGACTGGCCCAGGGGCACGGGCACATGGACCAAATAGCTAGGTGTGTACAGACGTAGTTGAGGTACCAGGGGCCGGGCCCCAGAAGGTGGTGAGGGCCTGGGGCGGTGTGCGGGCGGTGAGGGGTGCGGGGGGAGGCCCCCGTCAGCCCCTGTAAGAGACACGTACCTCTGTGTATGGTGTGGAGTGTAGTAGATGTGGTGGTAGATGTGGTACAAGTGATGTCCTGTGAGGATGTGATGCCCTGTCCTGGTCACGGCCCGCTATATACCCCAGCCGCCTGCCACGCCGCGGCCCCGCCCGGCTGCCACGCACCCCCCCCCCCCGCCACGTGCTGCCCAGTCACACCCCCACCTGACCAGCCACGTGACCGCTGCACCGCGCCCCATTGGCCACCCACTGCCAACTCAAGGGTGTCGACGTGAGCCCTGGCGGGATGCGCGCGGGGGGGGGGGGGGCAGTTATTGATATTACATGTTGACACCAATAAAACATAAAATCGTTGTAAAGGCCATATGGGCGTTCCAATTATTTCAAATGGATGATGAAATAGTTTCGGTCATTCCTTTAAAGGGGCCGTGCTCCTGCCGTAGATCCAACAGCTTAGAGTAGAGCATGTCGTTCATAACCAAGTGACCTTTCAGATGTGTCTGTAAACAAGGCCCCAAGCCACCAAAGGCCACTTAGTAGACTGCAGTCTTGAGTGTGCTGACAGCCTTCAAACATACACTGTAAAAAAGTGTTCTAATTTTTAAACACATTTACCCAAACATATTAAAGTTAGACACTTTCACTGAATCTCAGAATCTCAGCACTTTCTTCTGTCAGCAGGTCCAGGGATATGGCTGCTGGTGGTGGTTGAGCCTACAAAAGTGAAATATTGGTGGACAAGGCCAGTTTGGCTGGTCCACTGGAATATTTTGGACAGCACTATGTACTTATTATTGTTGACATTATCTAAATTGTCATTGATGTCAACCAATACAATGGGTACTATATTTGACTAAGGAGAGCCTGTACATGGGCAAAAGCCTGAACAAGGAATAGGAGAATAATACCAGTGGGCTAGTTAAACTGCCCTCTCCCACGGTTTTTCATTGTTGTAGCTCACCCCTCACTGGCAGCCATATCCCTACTCATAGCTAGAAAAAAGCTTGCCATCAATATGTTTGGGTGAAAGTGTTTAAATTATAGTCACATTTTTTACAGTGTATGGGTGAAGAGTGCAGTGAGCAGTGAGACCAGGTAATCATGCTGTCCTGGCCAGGTGACTTCAGTAGGGGGACCATGAATCAGGCTTTCCTTGGAATTAAATAGTCTATAAAAGCATAATGAAACTATAGCACCCTATTAGATTTGATGATCACACATTGGCTTCTAGGTATAGACATTATGTAATGGTACCATTGTGTATAGATGTTCTTCTTTCACCCAAAATAATAGCATGTGGCCTATTCAAGGGGGAGTATACCGTTTTCTTTGGGCACACTGGTGGCAGTTAGTACACTGGTGGGTATCACTAGTACTCAATACTATACCACTGGCACAGTCCAACTGCTGGTCACACCAGTGCAACTCATCTAGGCCAGAGCATTACTGGGAAGGAACAACCAGCAAACTATTTGTTGGTTGCCTGAGCCTTTATACATGGGGTACTGGTGCTGGGTAATACAGACTCACAGGGCTAGGATATGTCTGCATGTTAGAGGTTTCTGTTTGGGGGATTCTAAATATAACTAAGGTGTTATATAAACCTAACAAGGCTGGCCTAGAGGTTTGGATCTACGGCAGGATGACCGTCCCTTTAAGCCATCCAGTTACAGGCTTCTATTTTACGGAGCAAAATCACCAATGCATTGTTTAATTATTTTCTAATCATATACGTGGAAAGGTAGTTACCGGGTATGTTTGTATGACCTGAAATTCAGAATTTAAATCAAATGGCTACCCTTTTAAGCGTTCGACTGGACGTCAGCGCAGAAAACATCATTCCATTCATTGACTAATTGATATTACGTAGATTAAAAAATACATTTCAAATTTAAAAGAGAGAACGTAGAGACACGGTTTCTGGGTGTATATGTAATGGGAGCGGAAGTTGTAGTAATTGTTTTATGTCTAGTCTGGTCAAAAGGGATGTGTGGATCTCCGTTTTCGGCGGCTGTATTAAAACGAAACAGAGCAAGAAAGACAAGAACTAAAAGGTTTAGACCGGATGCAGCTCTAGGTGGAGCAGAGGGACAGGAGACATATTAATTGAGAGAATGGCAATGCACTTTGTATGTAGGGAAGTCACGGAGTAAATCAATGCTTAACGTGCCTTTATTATAGTAACGTTCCTGCAGTGTTATGGATATGTGCCTTGATATGTAATAGATAGACTATGGTTATGAGAGGTGTTCCTCTGAATTGTCCACTGCTGAGAATCGCTCCTTTACACAGCGGCGACTATGACGTGCACGTCTGCTTAATTAATCTAGTTGTACATGTACATTTAGTTATGTGCCTCTACATGGGATGGGGAGGACGGGAAGGACGGGGTGTAAAGTCACAGGGGCGCATTGTCACAGCATGGGTTTTAGTCACTTCCCAGTTAAGGATCTCCAAGATGACTGAAACCCCATTGCATATCATTAAATACCTTTGCTACAAGTCATGGTCAGGTCTCTATGAAAAACTCATTACACATAATTAGCTGAAAACCATTTTTGCCAAAACCGAACATGATTTTCTCCAGTTTTAGAAATGGCTGTACTCAAGCCAACAGTAGCTTCATCAAGAAGCTACAGGCTCCTGTTTACTATTAGCATGTTTACATATAGATCTTGCATCTTTTAACATTTTATAAGATGACCTAATCAATGGGTGTGGACCACCAGATTCGACATGGTGACATGGCCATTTCTTATAAACGACATGAGGCCTAATGACAAGTGACATGAGGCCCAAAAATCATAGTGACAGGCGACATGAGCAATTATTAAAATCGACATGGGATATGAGCATTATTAAGCGACATTGACATGTGACATGGCCATTTTCTAAAATCGACATTCGACATGGGGCCCCATCCAGAGCCCCTAATTACTTTCATGTGGGAAAGGGGCTAGTTGTCATAAGAAATGGGGCTAGTTTTTACAGTCTGTTCAGTATGTGACAACTAGCCCCATTCCCGAAATATTCAAAAGTCAAGGTAAGATTGATTTCATTGCATTTACATTTGTTTCATGTATCATATTGTTCTTTAACTTTTGAAGTATGTGTGCACATGTTCTAGATATAGTCTATGAAAATATATGATTACAGATTGTGTAATATATAGGAATATATCCAAAGTGACAACTAGACCCATCCCTTGTGACAACGCACCCCGTGCCGGGGCGCATTGTCCAAAGCGGAATTTAGAAAAAAAGAATTAGGTCATACATGATAATGGTTATTGATGTTATTTCATTAAAGTGTTGCACATAATGATGAAGTTCAGTATGATTTTTTGATGATATTTTTAGGCTCCTATCATAATATTAGAGGGATGTACATTGAAAAGTCCAAATTGTGTGACAACACACCCCGTCCTCCCTACCCAGATTTTTGAGCGTGTCACTGCGTCACTTTTAAGGTATAATTATACGGTAGCAACTAATGGGAAAACCCATGTCTGTCGATTTCTATATCTAATTTGTCTGTGTCAGTCGATTTATAAAACCCCTGTGTCGCCAGTGTCGATTTTTAAAACCCCTGTGCCGCCGTGTCGCCCGTGTCGAATTTTACCCACGTAGGGGCACAGCTATATTAGGCACAGCACTGCCTTCAGATAGAAACACCCGGGCAGTGGGTTAGGAAAGGGTGAGGGGAGGAAAGGAAGACCCAGACGAGGGTGAAACTAGGCAGGACCTCTCTCAGGATGGCATTGAGTCTATATTGTAGAATTTCCTGTCTCAGGGCCAGTAGTTTCATGTGTCAAACCAAACGTGGCGCTAGATGGCGGGGGCGCCGCTTACGTATGGTTTGATGGGGTGCACGACTGAGGCTCCTGGTGGAGATTTTGGGAACCTCATTTTGACAGCTGTCAAAAGAACAAGATGGCCGCTAAGCGTTGCATTTTTCATAGCCAATTTTGTTTGCCCTCGGCATTCCTTCCCTGTACTGTCATATTGATGCCATTTGGAATATAGTATGATTGACCATTAAAGAAGACTCGGTTTGAATGAGAGCAATATGACACATGTAGAACAGTCAAAACTGGGCTTGTTTACATCGCCGTATCATGCTTCAGTGATACTCTTGCCGGGAACATTTAGGTACCAGCGGCTAGTTCCCAAAATCTCCACCAGGAGCCTCAGTCGTGCACCCCATCAAACCATACGTAAGCGGCGCCCCCGCCATCTAGCGCCACGTTTGGTTTGACACATGAAACTACAGGGCCAGTTTCAATGATTGTATTTCGTACATGTCATTTATACACGTTTTTCAATGCACAGTATTACCTCGACCTGTCTTCCCATATATTTATTGCAATTATAGTTAACGAGGGCGTGATAGAAATACGGCATAAAAGTTCTAACGTTTATTATGTCATTGTGTATATAATAGCAAGTCTATGGTAATGACTCAACATCACCACAGTAAACTGGCTGGCACCGTTATAGGGTGCCTCCCACTCTATAGTAGTTATATTTTGTCATAACCATTGTCTTTCTGTTTTAAACCACAGCTGTGAGGTTATGTGCCTCTACATGGGTAAAAATCGACACGGGCGACACAGCCGTTTTAGGCCTTTTAAAAATCGACGGACACAGGAAAATTAGGGGTAAAAATCGACCCACAGGGATTTGTCTCTAAGTTTGTATATAGGGCCCTATACATAAAATTCGACACACTGACATGGCCCTTTTGCTTACATCCGACACGGTCAAAATTGTGGGTACCCATGTAGAGGCACGGTTATATCAGGGTATGTGGAATTAAACCACAGCGGAGGGCTAAGACATAGACAAAGGCCCATGGCCAGAGGATATTTTGGTATCGTTCCCCCCGAGGTGGGGCTGGGGCAGTATCCCACAAAGCCGCAGGCTGAGTGGGATGCGCCCCAGCCCCACCGAGGGGGGAACGATACCAAAAATTCTCTGACCATGGGCCTTTGCCTTTATTTCATGGTTTTTAACCGTAAAAATATGTTAAACTGCATATAAATGGCCATAAGAATTTGAACAAATGATGATGTCATAGGCCATGTGATACAGGAACATTGTATCCCATGGGGGGCATGGGATACGGGATTTCTAGTACTTAAGCATAGTGATCATTGTATCCGCCATGAAATAAAAAGGAGTTCACACCTTGGTTATTTCTGTATAGACTCATATAACCTCACAGCTGTGGTTTAAAACAGATAGACAATGGTTATGAGAGGCTAACTCAAAATATGACTACTGCAGACTGGCAGGCACCCTATAAGGGTGCCAGCCAGTTTACAGTGGTTATTTTGAGTTAGCCTCTCATAACCATAGTCTATCTATTACATAACCAAGGTGTGAACTCATTTGTCTTAGCCCCCCGCTGTGGTTTAATGCATCAGAGACGAAGGCAGCCCCCCCCCCCACCACCCCCCACCACCACACGTGTGCGGCAGGACGGCAACAGGCACCACGTGGCCGCACGTCTGGGGCCCGGGTCTAGGGGCTATTGTATCGTACTGTCGTACCGGCACGCACTTCTAGCACAAAGTTGTTGCACCTAATACAGGGGCGTGGCAAGCAGAGGGCTCCAGACGGGTAAATTCGACAAGGCGACAAGCCCCTGTTTTAAGCCTTATGGACAAGGGACAAGGGCATGCTTGGGGTTGGGGACAAAGGACAAACCTGCTTCTTTAAACTGACAAGGGACAAAACCTATTTCTTGGGATCGACAAGGGACATTGGCTTTTCTTAGGATCGACAAGTGACACAGCTACCCCCGTCTGCGGCCCTAAGCAGTGTCAAAGTAGGGGGGATTCAGGGGTATAATATTTTACCTTTTTGGTTTGACCTTTTTTGGGTTTGGTCAAAAGTAGGGGTCCCCCCGCCCCCCCCCCCCCGGTCACCACACCCCTGAATTAATAACCTAAAAGATGGAAAGTACAATACACGGACCGTGCAGAGATCAGACAGCGGTGTGGGGGGGGGGGGGGGGGGGGGGGGGCAGGGTCGGGAGCAGACCATGCAGAGATCAATCTGCCTTTTGTCAGCTTCACAAAGTCGCCGCCTGTGGAGCCACTGCCTCTGCAAGTGGCGGCTGTTGCAGTACGCCTACCGTAATGCTGCGTTTTAAAAATGCGCCAGGTATTTAAATAAACTCCGGGGGAACAAGGATATTATGCTAAGGTTTAAAGGTTTGAAATATATATGTTGAATAAGCGCCTGTCCTGTATAAGCGACGGGGTAAACTGGTAGACATACATGCATATAGGTCCTATATGTGCCCGGGCGTTCAAACGAGCCACTACTACGTTATATGCAGCCGTTTCTTCGACTCTCATCTCCCTCAATGACTTAATTGTACTCTCCTCCTCAACAGCTTATTGACACCCCCCCTCCACCCCCCTCCCCCCCTCCCCGCCCCGCGGCCCGCGCCGCCGTGTATGTGGGGGGCAGCTATTGATGGCAGATGCCGCATCCATGGCGGCAGATGACGTATTGACGTAAATGAGGTATTGACGTAGATGAGTGGCTTAGTGGCGGTGTATAGAGACAGGCCGACACGTGCACGTGGTGTGCACGTATTGTGCTGTAAACGGCCAGTCATGGCCACAAAGGCCGCCTTTTGCACCCTGCTATATCAGCCATTGTTACACATAGGATACACAGAGCAGCAGGCCACCTTTACAACCAAACCGACATGCTATACAGCCACTTTGGACCTCACCGGGGGTGCAGTACCACGGGTATCAAGGCTATAGTTTAGGCCCGGCACCCTCCAAAAAGTATTGCGACTATTGGTGACTATTGGTGACATGCACTCATTTATCTATAAAGGACATCTTTTGAGGATGACCAATCAGTCTCGGCAGACTCACGATCTCATGTATCTAGTGCACACGTGCTGTTTTCAGTGCTTAGAAATAAGTGTGAGTAATTAAAATACCACATAGGACGGTAGAAATGAGTATATTGGGTATTCGTTAGGTGTAACTTTGTTTTGGAGGATGGAGTAAAAAAGACAAGATGACATGGAGTGTTGAGATCGTGAGATTTGTATTCTCGTCAATAGTCCAATATTTACAGGTGGTATTTACACGCATTGTTGCATATCTGCCAATGGTATTTCTTGTGAAAGACTCATCGTGACCCCCTTCTCGTCACGTGACAAAACGCCTACGAGTTTGTGACATGTTCTGAATGACATTCCAGGGGTGTGCATTCTAAACACGATGACATTAAGCGAAATGTATTTTTTGCCATTCAATGATTGCCTGTTTATTGGTGATCCATCTAGCAGACCATCTGCCATACAGTCCTTGGAAGCACCTTACAACGACTTATGTAACCTGCATATCGGAAGTACCCATATTACATACACTAAGACGCCAATGGTCGGATCATTACAGGTACATGTAGCATAAACGGTATAAGTTCTGGACAGCTACACAAAGACAAACTATAGGGGGCTTATTACCAGGGTGGCTGGTAGGTCTGTCAGATGCCACAATCCCTGTCTAATCCTATGTTAAATTACCCTTATATAATGTCTTTTCATTTTGGCTAAAGAGCAGATGGAGTTTCTAATAAATTGGTATCAAGAGATATTGAATGGGTGCACACTCAAAAAATAAATTTGTCTCCAGACTCTTCAAAGTGACGGTCATAAAATAAACAAGTTAAAACTTGTCTAAGTGACAAGGAAGTGGGTCCTCTAACTGGAGATAGAAGACCCACTTGGTATGTGCCAGCCCAAAACCCGACATTTGCCCGCTCCAGATTCTATTTGTGGGATCGTAACCTGATATGTTAGACAACTTTTGACTCGTTTATTTTATGACAGTCACTTCGACGAGTCTAGAGACGAGTTTACTTTTTCAGTGCACCATATACATCTTGGAGTAAGCATAATACATTATATAACAATTCAATTAAGGGTAGAGTCTACACACCATGAGATTACGACCCGCCCTGCTTTGAGCGCTATACGTGATAATCCTCAGATCCTATCATGTGGGAGAATGGGCGCTAGTCGATGGCAAATCCATGTATCAACAACATTTTTATTTTTTGATTGAACCATTTTGAATACAGGCATCATTCAGGATGTGCTATAACAACTTAAAGGTCAACCACAATGCTTTTTTCCGAGGTTATGGGGTAAACATACATTATCTAAACTCCATATTATGATAATTTGAGAATTCATTTCAAGATGACGATATATCAATGAAATATGACCATTTTTGAAGTCCTTCACTACACATCAATAGTCCCTTTGAATGTTGCACATTACACAATGGAAGACACAAGTATAAAAGAGATATCCCAGTGTTCGATATATTTTGATCTACCAATGATATTTCAAAATCGCTAAGCACTATGTTAGTTTGATATATTTTTTTATGATGATGTGATAGAAGCAAAAAAAAAGATGGTTCATAGGCTAGATTTTGATATATCGACATTTGAAATTAGAACACCCTTTACTATAGCCATCTAGGGGAGACAGCCTATTTTCTCAACATCTTCCTACTTTGTGAGAAATTGACCAACAATAGCTTAACCAATCTTCTCTGATGTATACGTGAGATATGCATCTGTAACATGTCTAAACAATAAAAACAAGTAGTCATAGGAAAACATAAGTTTCACAGCAGAATTAGAAAAAGAAATGCAAAAAAATGTCCTAGTTCTTTAGCCAATCTCTATCTGAATAGCACTAACCTACTATGAGGTTCAATCATCACCTGCCAACCTAGCCCATAGAGCACTGGACTTTGGATCCAAAGATTGCTGGATCGAATCCCACCCATTCCAAGAGTCCTTTAGGTGGTAGCCAAAATGCAAAAGATTATAGGTCTGGTAACCAAATTTTACATACCATATGGCACAACTACCCATCAACCATAAGTACCCACATAGTCCTAGGTGGTAGCACCAGTCAAAAATTAGTCCAGGAAAGAAACACTATATGTCACTGGCATAGACACTGGGATATCCCTTTAAGGGATATGATATCCCTAAGAATACAGAGGTGTGCCCCTCCCCCAATAAATCAGCATGTTTGATTGTATGTCAATCAGACATTAGCGTAGTATTGAAATGGAGGTGATGTATGCATGTCTGCCAGTTGAAATTGTATATTTATTATAAACGAAACCTCTTCTGTTATTCAGTGGAATCCAATGTAAATGTAACATACTCTTTACTTTTATATTGATTGAAATACCAGAATAAGCACTTGTCAAACTCAATCTCACGTTCATATTCATTGAGTTGGGATAAACCACAATGTGTCTTGTTTTAACTTTGGTAGGTTCTCACATCACACATCACACATCCTCAACCTTGGTTATAAGCCGACCTTGGAATGTGAGTTTAAAATCGGCTTATAATGAAAGTGAAAGTGAAATTTGTTTTCACCATATTCTTATATATTAAAACCTCGCCAGGCCTATAGGCTGAATGAGAGTTTGGGAGTTAAAATTCCACTTATAGCAAATAAAAACGCCACATAAAAGTTGGCTTATAGGTCCTACAGGGAATCGATCAGCGCCAGAACTGCTAGTGGCATCGCGCACCAACCCCAACATACGGGTCTTCTGACGGGCAGATTGCCTATTCTCTAGCATTGAAAAATGGCTATAAACGCAAATATCTAATTGTAGCTAAATATTAAGTTGTGGATATCGGTAGCAAATTGTATCACGAGTCCAGAAATGGTCATGGTTTGTTGCTACGATCAATATCAATGGTTCTGTGCCATGAAACATGAAAGTTCCCGTAGCAAATATGCAGACTCGCCCGTCAAACGTGAGCGATATTGGGTCACTTGCAGTAGCGCCGTCTGGTGTTTGGCAGGGAAACTCACTGGTAGTTCAATAGTTATAGTAATAAATATAAGAGTGTATCATTTGTTTCCAGGTATTGTTGTTGTTCACCCTGTGGAAGCTGCACCCGACCCTGAGCCCTGGGAGCAACCATACTCTGGTCCTTTACGCCATGCATCATGGGAAGGGGTAGGGAAGTAGAATACCGTGGGTTATTGATTCTTTCTTTGACACTGCATTGTAGCTTTATATGTTTGGTTTAAGAGCAAAGCCGTTTCCTTAGGAACTTGGATTCTTTGGGTATCCAAAACAACATTCACAAATGATTTCACTGCAATTGTGTGAGGTCCAGGTCTGTGATTGGGTGTATATCAATGATATATGAGTGTGGCATGTTCGTATGGGGGCCAGTATTGCAAAAGGGGCTCAGAAATATGATTTCGTTGCACCCCAAGTGTAACATGGTATCAAATGAAAGAGGAAGTTCTAAGCTATCATCTAGGATCAACTGTAACCCTGTAACCATACAGGAACATACTGTAAAATACTGGTTTCCATGGCAACTTCTGTTTTTGACAACTTGCATTATATTTCTTATTTCCCTTTCTCCCTTCCGAATAGGTATACCAGGAGATATTGAAAGACAGTTATATGTAATGCCTCTTGGTGGGTGATGACACCATTGCTGTTTCAAAGGTCAAAGTCAGAGATTTTGACCTTGAAAGTGAAAATACCTTTAACCTTTCTTATTTCTACTTTTCAACTCATGTAGAATCTTCAGAAGTAGCTGTAACAGGCACAACATAGTATCAAATGGAAGAAGAATCCCATAGCTCTCATCGAAGACCTCATGATATACTGTAGCACAACAGCAACATCCTATATAACACTGGTTTCCATGGTAACTTGTGTTTGATCAGGATACAATGTTTTCCTATTTTCATTTTCCTGTCTGAACAGGTCAATCTGTAAATCTAGAAATAGTTCCTTCCAATTACATAACATACATGACATTAACACATGACTCTGATCTAGGTTTGGGTGTGTTTATTTCTCACATACGTTCCAGTCCACGCCATAATAACAATAAAAAAGAAAAACAGGCGACTTCTTTGTCTGGTATCCGCCCAGCATGTGAAGTTATGGTAAACACCCGGTTGTCAAGGCCGTATACCAATCTACCCACAAGGGGGCAGCATTGAGTCCAGTTACCCGGTGAGGGTGGCTCCATCTACAGTCCTGTTTATAGCGCCATAAGCGCGGGCTTAATGTCCACAATAAATAGTTCCTTCCAATTACATAACATACATGACATTAACACATGACTCTGATCTAGGTTTGGGTGTGTTTATTTCTCACATACGTTCCAGTCCACGCCAGACACACCCAACCGAAGGACAGAGTACCGGTAAGTCTATACTACTAAGTACCGGTATTAATGGACTAGCTCTCATTATACGCAGCTGGATTCAGGAAAATATCCTTGACGATAGATCGCTCCAGGGCAATCTTTGAGTCCAAAGTCCTGGTGAGGTACAGCAGGACACTCACGCTTTTCCAATCACCTAGATTCTTTATATCTACCAAACTGTCACCATTTTCGGCTAACAGTCCAGCCCCCCCCCCCTCCGCATGGAGTGGGAGGACAGCATTTGTAATTTCAGAGCCACACACAACTTTGACAATTTTTTTGAATACCAGGTATATGAACCCCTGACCCAACCCCCCTTTTGCATGTACCCCACCAACTGAGACTCCCTAGATGGATATACTACCAGTTCCCACAACAATGCCAGATAATACATAATACAGAACATAGAACCCTTGATAGGAACAAAGGGTATAAACAGGACCCTCTCCTTATAACAAATAGTCTTCGTCCTGCGGACGGAGACCCCTACTCCCCAATCATGCCAACTAACATCTGACACTTTCACAGACATATCCTCTTCCACAATGTTAGATTTTCTTAGTAGCCCCCTGAACCCAAGCAAAATCGCCACCCAAAAAGCTACGTCCTCAGATCTGGAGAAATCTAGGCAATCATGAATCAACCTGAGTTCACATAGGGTAGCTGGTCTTGCCTGCTTAGTTGTATCCCCCAGGGTCCTCTTAATCCCCCTCATAGTCAACATCAACTCAAACTTATTTTTATCAATACTAGTTATACCCGCCAGCTCATGCAACAACCATACTGCCCCCAGATACTGCTGTATGGACTTATATTGTAACCTGTCTGCTAAATGGACCACGTATAATAGCAACATCTCTAAGGAAGCTGGGACAGGGTCCACAAACCCACACTCGTCACAAAATTTAAAATACGATTTCCATTGTGACGCACGCGTAGATTTGGAGTTTTCAGACATCCATCTACTCTGATACACCGCTAACTTCCTCCTTAGGGTCTCACCTGAAACAACATAACCAGTCTGAGAAACATACCGGTAAGGACCCCTTACATTTAGAGTCAAAAAGACGAGACAGGTAGTCTGCCACCGTATTCTCCTTAGAACATATACGCCTGGCTACCAAATGAATATTATAAAAACAACACCTCCAGAACATTTCCCTGATCCACCACATGGCCCGTATGCTGGTGGATCTCCCTGTCAGAATCATAGACTGTACCTGTGTATTATCGGTCCACATCACTACCTTCTTATCTCTCCACAACTCTCCCCACCTATCCATAGAAGCCAGTACCGGCCACAGCTCAAGCAGATTTATATCCGCGTCTGGTACAATTTCCGAGGGCCTGGGGGAAAAATGATGGTCCAAATACTCCTCAGCATAACCCTGACCCTCCATATCTAGGGATCCTGCTAGCCAATCCCCGTCCCATCTCGCCCCAAATCCAGTCTTGGAAGAATCGGTCTGAATTTGGACAGCGTCTCTGGCAGCATCTCATGATATACTGTAGCACAACAGCAACATCCTATATAACACTGGTTTCCATGGTAACTTGTGTTTGATCAGGATACAATGTTTTCCTATTTTCATTTTCCTGTCTGAACATGTCAATCTGTAAATCTAGAAATTTATGGGGATGAACAACCCCTGTTGTTGGAGGTATCGATTGGGTGTGATCACCGCGCCCCCTGGCGGGCTATTACTGTACTGAAGCATTCTCGGCACCGTCACGCCACCTAGAGGTTTATAGGTGTACCACTGTTGTTGTATGTAACCAAGGGGGCCATTGCTGCTTCTACCAGGACCCAGAGCGGTCGCTTTATGCTTGTCTCGTCATATGAATAATTATGGTGGGTCAATGCCAACATTGTGGCTTCCAGTTTGATTTAAGGAAGGTTACGTGCCCTCAGTGCTCGGTGAAGCACAAGGCGTCGAAAAAGGAGTTGCAAGACGAGGAGGATTTTGACATTTCTCCGGTAAAGCAAGGACTCCCGGGCCCGCACAAAGACGCCATGCAGGAGCCGGCGTCACCGTCAATCGATCGACATGACATTGTCAGAAAACAATTGGAATTGGCGGAGGAAAAGAAGGCCATCCTAGTCCAGAAAAAGCAACTGGTGGATCTAGAGGTGAGATTAGCTCAGATAAACGCAGAAAATGCAGCAATCGAGGGAGAGGTGGTCGCTTCGCTGGTGGCGGCGAGAAAGGCAGCGGCCGGCAAGAAACCAGCGTCAGCCGGGCAAGATGGCGGCACTTCCGGAAATGGGGAAGACGCGGATCATGCAGATGAAAATGTCGGATTTACGCCTCAGGCAGGCCATGGTTCATAAAGTTAAGGGTGTAATTTCTCAGTTCAAACCAGCAGGTTGGAGAAATATTCTCGCTGGTGGTAGTGCTAGAGTATTTGGACCAGACGGTGATGTAAATAGTCTATTTTTGCTTGACGGTGTATTACATGGTTTTAAGATTCTGGATCCTTATGCCGAGGTTAAGTCTTATGATACCCCTAACTATTCATCTGCTACGGTAGAAGCTTTCAAAGAAATAAATGACATTATACTCACCGAGATAGGTAAAGGTAAATTGTCAGTGGTGGACAGAAAGCCACATTGTATTCATGCCATCGGGGCTGTAGAAAAGAGTGGAGGAGGCTATAGGCCTATCACAGATGCTAGTAGACCTGAGGGAGCATCTATCAATAATTTCATGTCAGATACTTTTCAAAATTTCAAGTTCATAAGCATGGATGATATTTGTATGAATCTAGAGCCGTCTTGTTTTTTGGCTGTCACTGATATTTCTGCAGCCTACAGATCGTGTTTAATTAGACCATGTGATAGGAAATTCCAGGGTTTAGTTTGGAATGTAGGCGGTACTGACTCGTACATAGAGGATAATTTTCTGTCTTTTGGGGCGAGAGCGTCACCATATATTTTCAATTGTTTGACAGACGCTGTATCACGGTATATGCAAGGCTGTGGATTTATTTGTTACAATTATTTGGATGATTTTCTTGTACAGGGCAATTCTTTTGAAGAGTGTAAAGAGGCACAGCTAGCCCTGCATTCTGTCTTAAGATCCCTAGGTTTTGATATTGCCTACAAAAAAGTACGCTCACCCGCACAGTTACAGAGGTACTTGGGAATAGACATTGACACTGTGAGCATGAAGTTGCTGTTACCACAGGACAAATTAGCTAAATTAGATGCTGAGCTTGCGTTTTTCAGTGGTCGCCGCCAGGCGACGCGCAAACAGCTTCAACATTTATGCGGCATAATTGGTCATTGTTCAACTGTCATAAAAGGAGGACGGACTTTCTCCCACAGGATCATTGCCATGCTGTCAGGGTTCTCAGCTCACAAGAGGAGAGTTACTTTAAGTGCCAACTTCTTTGCGGATTTAGACTGGTGGAAAAACTCGCTGGTTTAATGGGGAAGCAAAGATGGTGGGTCGCAGATTACAAGACGAAGTGAGTGTATTCATGGACGCCTCTGGCTCAGGTTATGGGGCAGCCTATGGTTCTGACTGGCTAGCAGGCGCCTGGAGCAAGAATCTGGACTCTAAGTTTGATTGCCACACACACTTTTGTCATACTCCTAGTAGTGACATCCCTGATAATATTAATGTTCGTGAATTGTATCCTGTAGTTGAATCTTTGTGGAGGTGGGGTCCCATATGGACAAATTGTAAAGTCGTTTGTAGATCAGATAATACTCAGGTAGTTGCTGGTATTAATCTATCCAAGGGAAGTGAGGCGACACAGGAACTGTTTGGGATCCGCGCCGCTGGATAGACGGCCTATTTATTAACATAGTAACATGATTAGTTGAATAAAGTAGAGAAGAAAAAAAAAAGAATTTTTTCAAATGTCCATGATTGAAGGTGTAGCAGGCTGGCAGTGACGTCACGGCGTCACTGGCGGGAGAGCTGGTAACACCCCCTGTTGATTAATAGTAGTACTAGTTGACTAGTCCATGTCATTAATCTATCCAAGGGAAGTGAGGCGACACAGGAACTGTTTGGGATCCGCGCCGCTGGATAGACGGCCAAAGTCCAAATAATATAGCATGATTATATAATATGAAAATAGAACAAACTTAAGTCACTCATGATAATATAACTTAGTCAATAGAGCGCACCCTTATGGTGCGTCGCATACGACGACAAGGCCTTGGAGACTAAGGAGTCCGTCGCCACTCGATTGGTGAAAGGCTTGGTGAGATGCACCAATGCCGCCATGCTGGACCAATCCCCACATTGTCTTATATCCTCCAAGGAGAGGCCCAGATTGTACATGTACAAGGCGCCTGCGCGTCGTAAGGAGTGGCAACCCACCCTCTTAGACTCCAGACCCGAGCGGTCTAGCAGGGTCTTGAGAAAAGATAACAGCTTGCTGTAAGTCAAAGGCTTAGGGGTGCCAGATCCTACCAGCATGAAGGCTGGGCTGTTTGGATCTGAGCTTGGGAGATCCATGAAATGTTTCCGAACCCAAGTCACCGCGCACACTGGGGAACCAACAGCTACAGTGACAGGGACTCGGTGGACCTTTTGGCAGTACTGAATGGTTTTGGAGCTGGACACTTTTATTTCCAGCCCCCAGTCATTGAAGACCACGGCTCCTCTACGCAGGTAGTGACCCTGCAAGGCACTGGAGTCCGGGACAAGATTACTCTTCCTTAGGAGGCCTCTGAAGGCCAAGGTGATGCATGCCCACATAGTGATCTCGTTTGGATTTGAAAGGTCCAAGCTGTTAAACATCAAATGCAAGTCCTCCAGGAATAAAGTGGGGCGGTGAGGTTCTGGGTCGCCCAAGGCCCGGCGGATACCCGACATTGTCATGGCAAAAGTAAACTCAGACCTGAGGTATAGCACATCATGGCTAAAATAATTGTTAAGGCTGATCACAGCGCTGATGTAGTTCTGGATTGTAGAATATCTCAAGGATTTAGACAGGTACACCGCGTAACGGCACATGACGTCAAGCTTGGTGGGTACCGGGGTGGCGTCGGCTAGAGCACAGAACCCGAGGAACTTTTTCCACTGGGAAGTTTTCGTTTTCCAGGTGGAGGCCGACCACGCCATCGACCTCAACTCCGCGGCCCTGATGTCCAGCTCCCTGACAAACTGGTTTGTTTCTACAACATAAATGGAAAGGAATGTCATTAAAGCACTCGGCTCTGGACACTGCATCGGCAACAACATTCTTGTAACCCGGCAAGAAAACCCCCACTAGATGGCAATTAAAAATCACAGTGTCCCAGAAAATGAGGCGGAGGATGTCCATAGACCTGCTATTGTCACTCTTGCCCGTATTCAACGCGGCCACCACCTGGGTGTTGTCCGTCACGCATTCTACACGTGTGTCGCGCCACTCGTCCCCCCATCTCCTCAACGCCATGAGGATAGGATATAGCTCCTGGACGTTAATGTTAGAGGGAATGTGCATATCCGGTTTAGGAGTACAATGATTGTGAAGATCTCTCGGGTCCCTCCAACTCTTAGACCACGAGCCGGCGGCCCAGTCGTCGCCGTACACAGCCCCCCAACCGACCGTGGTTGCCGCATCGGTGTGAATGATTGCCGTGTTCATTGGGCCCGGTTTGATGATCTTTGCCTCCCCGTTAAACCACGCTGCGAAGTCTGACCACCACAGGAGGTCCTGGCGGAATGACTTCGATAGCGAAACATATCGCTTGCCGGGGGTAAAATGCGAAAGCATTTCGATGACTCGATGACTGAAGGTCCTGCCGCCCCTAACTAGCGTGCTGCAGTGGGCTAGGACCCCACATAGGCGTTGCAGCTGCTTCCTCGTCGCCCGCAGGCGACCTGAGAAGAAGGCTATTTCCTCGTGTAGGCTGGCTATTTTCTCGTCGGGCAGACGGAGCTTCATTTCGATGGAGTCTAACTCCACTCCCAGATAGGTCTGGATTTGGGCCGGCGACTTGACCTTTTTATATGAAATATAGAAACCCAACCTCCTCAATACACTATGGAGGTAAAGTTGGGCTGTCTGGCATTCGCTGAAATTGCGACCCATCACTAGAAAGTCATCAAGGTAATTGGCACAAAAGAAACCTTGTCCCTCCATATGACGCGAGACCGCGTCGGTGATGCGAGTGAACACGCTAGGAGACATCCTGGTCCCGAAGGCCAAGAAATTGTCCTCTATGAAGCACGGGGTACCGTCTATGTCCCACTGCAAACCTTGAAACTTCCTGTCACTCTCTCTTATCAAAATTGACCTATACGCACTAGTAATGTCTGTGACTGCCATAAAGCAGTACGGTTGTATGGCTGCAGAAACCATATCTACGGTTTTATACTTGAAAGTTTGGAAGGTTGATTCCATAAGGAAAGGCTAGCATCCGTGATAGGCCTATACGAGCCCCCTTTTTTCTCGACGGCACCGAGGGCATGGATGCAGTGGGGGGTACTCGGCACCAACGACAACTTGCCACTACTCAACTCCTCGAGAATAATCTCGCTAATCTCATCCTTGGCTGAGACGGTCGCAGATTTATAGTTTGTACACAAATACGGGTGAATCACAGAGCCTGGGTCAACCAATTTAAAGCCGTGGGTTAAACCGTCCAACAAAAAGTGTGCGTCTGGGTCGGGGGCGGCTACACCATGTCCCGACAGCATATCCCTCCATGCACATAAATTCATCTGTGATCGAACACCCCCCACAAAGTGGGTCTCCTTGACATCCCATAATGGGAGGTAGTCTGCGTACATGCTACACAAATCATCTACACTCGCACATACACAAATAGCATCACAATCCACACTGATGTCCCACGTCTGCGCGTGCTCTCGGCTCGGCTCCGCACTGACGGCTAATGTCTGCGCGTGCACTCGGCTCGGCTCCGCGCTGACGACTAGATCATGTGGTCACATATGATGACCTGGGTTGCCCTGTTGGGCATGAGGGGGACCTTGAGGTGGGAAACCACTCCCATATCCTGGAGGGGGGTTACCCATCATCTGCGACTGGTTGCCATAGAAACCGCTAGGTTGGCTCCTGCAGTATCTACCTTTATGGGCCCCCCGACAGTTGCTGCAAATATGTTTCTTGTTGCAAGGGTTATAGTCGCATCGGTCTCGGAAGTTCCATTGCCCACAGATATCCGGGGGGCACAGTCCTCCTTTGTTGCCGGAGCCCCGCCCCCCGCTGTTGGCCCCCCGACTCTCACTGCGCGCCGCCTCCCGGGCCAGCGCTCTGAGGACTGGCCCAGTGTTATCCGCGCCCAGGCAGTCGTGGCGGGCATCCTCATCGCAGTGTACATAATCTGTGAGGTCACCCTCTATGACCTTGGTGGTGACCTTGAACTCATACTTAGCAAGAGTGTCGGCCTCATAAGCCTTGGACAAGCCCCTCATAGTGATGAACTTCATATGGGCAGAGTAGCCCCTGGCCGTTATGCGGCTGGGAAATTCACCTTTAATGATACATTCGTGTACACATGTCATGCCATAGACAAGTTCTCGGTAGGACATTTGCTTGTAATCCTTGTCCACCTCCAGATGGTAATCAGGCCTAATCTTTTCCCTAGACCTCTTCCTCCTGTTATCCCTAGTATAACCCCTCAGCTCATCACACAGAATCTCAGACAAACCTTGAGGTTGACGGGGTCCCAGGAGAGCAGCATCAAAGTCTGGGGAGAGTAGTCCCAGAGACTGGTGTGATAGCCCAGCCCTCTGTAGCCCTGCCTGGATGGTGGCTGAAGCAGAGGATGGGTACAGAGGCTGTGGCCTCTGCTGCTGTTGCTGCTGTTGAAATGGCTGTTGCCACTGTTGATACTGCTGTTGCTGCTGCTGATCAGCTTGCTGGTGCTGGGGTTGCTGCTGCCTTTGCACCCAGAGCAGGTAAGACTGGTATGAGGTGTCGGCATTGCCATTTGTGTACCCACCACCAACCTGATCTCGCTCCTCACGGGTGTCCGATCGCTCTCCGCGGCCCACCTCTCGCTCTGCGCGGTCGTCGGTGGTAAAGGGGGGTGAGTTGAAGCTGTTTGAGGCATTTCCTGACCTCTGCCATTGTTCATCGCCTTTAAAACGATCAAAATCGCCTTGCATATCGTTGTAGGCGGCCGTACCGGATGGGAGAGAGTGGGCGCCGCCATGTTTGTTGTGATCCGCGGCCGCGTTCGAGGACGCACCACGGTGAGCAGAGTTCGCCGCTGGTCCCCGCGTGTCCGCGTGCCGCCCGCCGGGTACCGGCCGTGAATCCGCACCCTGGTGAGTGACTGAGCTATATTTTTTACCCTCGAACGCGTCCGCGCCCATGACAGACTGTACCACACCGCGGAATGCGGCTTCTGCAAGGTCTGTATCCCTTTCCACCCGCCTATTGCCCGCTCGTAATGCGGCCAACTCCATTTCAGCCTCTTTCAGCCTCTGTGCCCGCTTAAGTTCAGCCTCTCTGGCCCTCTCTCTGATGGTGAGAGCCTCGATCCTCTGTAGTTCCTGTACCAGCTCTGCCTCACGGGCCGCGTCGTAGTCCGCGGCCTGCTGGTCATGTTGGCGGGTCGTACCGCCCGGGGGTCCCGTCGGCGCAGGGCTGTGGCTGCCGTTCCTCTGCTGCCCGTCGGAGCCGCCATGCTCCTCCGGTGCCGGCTCAGTCCTGTCCCCCTGCTTCTTGGGTGTGCCCTTGTTAGGGTTTGGGGCATCGCACTGTGGGCAACCATTTCGGTTTGAGTGGTATTCAAACCCACAAAAACAAGTAGTAGGCATGGCCAAATCTCAAGACAAGCACTAGATCTCAAGAAATATCTCAAGAATTTTTTCAAATGTCCATGATTGAAGGTGTAGCAGGCTGGCAGTGACGTCACGGCGTCACTGGCGGGAGAGCTGGTAACACCCCCTGTTGATTAATAGTAGTACTAGTTGACTAGTCCATGTCATTAATGCTGGGAAGAGTGATAGTGTAGTGGCCATGGCACTGTTACGTAGAATATTTTGGTTGTCAGTCATTTATAATTGTCATGTAGTGTGTGTTCATATCCCAGGTAGAGAAAATGTGGTCGCAGATGAGTTGTCACGATTGGTGGATAGCGGCTCAAAGATACCTTTTGGTCTATGTTGTAGGTGCAGGCCAGTGGTTACGGACCCTGGACATGAAGGCAGCGCAGGTTAGAGCTTATTGTTGGGCCAAGTCGACCTGGAGAACCAAGGCATCTCAGTGGAGAAAATATATAAATTTTTGTGCTTTGTTATTACTACCGGTAATTCCTACTACGGTAGATAATATGTGTAGGTTTGCGGTATATCTATCTGACTCCTTGTGTTTTGTCAGTATTGATAACTATGTGTCAGGTGTCATCAGCCTGAATAAGTATTTTGGTTACAACGTGTCATTTATCCGGTCAGATTTTGTGTTCTCAACTACCATGAAAGGCCTGAGGCGTTTGTTGGGCGACCCAGAGCCGAAAAGATTAACTTTGTCATTAGATAATTTATTGAATATGTCTCTGTCTGTAGATTGGTTAAATGTAAATGAGAGGTCAATTTGGGCCTGCATTGTATTGGGGTTTCGTTCTTTGTTAAGAAAGTGTAACTTAGTACCGGATAATCTAAATTTAGAAGGCCATTTTCTAAGGCGTACTTCTTTCAGGTTCTATAAGTGGGGCGTACTGTTGAGCATCTCTAGCTCTAAGACTATACAATTCGGTCAAAGGACTCATCAAGTACCGGTAACTTACGCCCCAGGTTCTGTGTTATGTGCAGCGGGACTTTTGGAGAGACACTTCAATGACTGTCCGGCATCATCTACTACCTCGCCTGCTTTTCTCTTGGTAAAAGGGGGCGTGTCGGTCCCTTTGACCTACCCGGTACTCCTGAAGTACTTAAAGAGACTGTTAAAATCAATTGATCTTGATGTGCCGGGCTCAGATGCCCATTCCCTCAGAAGGGCTGGTGCTGCCTTCCTACACCAGTGTGGGATTCCCCTTGAAGACATTAGGCAAGCCGGGGATTGGGTTAGCCTGACTGCTTTGATATACTTAGCAAAACCTTTGTCATCTCGAGTAGATCTGGATAAAATGGTGGCAGACACCATCTGTGGGATTAACGTGTAATAACTGGTGATTGTGATACGGTCTATTCGAGTTGATATGTTGTGATATATTTATGTTCATGCTGGATGTGTTTAATGATGTAATACTTTGAGTTTGGGAGTTTGGCGTCTAAAATAAGCCCCAAGTCCATATAATGTCTTGTGTCTATTTACCTGTTTCACAGCTACCCACAACTCAGTATCGATGGGGATGAACAACCCCTGTTGTTGGAGGTATCGATTGGGTGTGATCACCGCGCCCCCTGGCGGGCTATTACTGTACTGAAGCATTCTCGGCACCGTCACGCCACCTAGAGGTTTATAGGTGTACCACTGTTGTTGTATGTAACCAAGGGGGCCATTGCTGCTTCTACCAGGACCCAGAGCGGTCGCTTTATGCTTGTCTCGTCATATGAATTTTCTTTTTTCTTATGACCGCTTAATTGGTGTATAACGTGGAATAAATAGGGCGTCTAAAATAAGCCCCAAGTCCATATAATGTCTTGTGTCTATTTACCTGTTTCACAGCTACCCACAACTCAGTATCGATAGTGTCAGACAATTATCTGTACCCCCTATCCGTGGGTGATGACATATTTGCCTTCATGACGGTTAAGGTCAGCCATTCTGACCTTGAAAATGAGAAAACCTTCAAAATATTGGTCTTTTCTACTCATTTAGATCCTAAAGAAGTGAATTTTAACAGGCATAATATATTATAGAATAGAAGATGAATCTCATAGCTACCATCTTCATGACATGCTGTATGCTACAGTAACGTTCTGTAAAATACTAGTTTCCATGGTAACACTTGCCTTTTCAGTATGTATACAATGTAATTCCTATTTCCATTTTTCCCTTCTAAATGGGCAGACCTGGACAGCCCAGAGGTCACGACCTGCGGTTGTGTTCTCTGTTAACCAGGTTGCCCTAGGAGTTCAAGCCTGAGGCCACACTTTTTTTTGGGGGGGGTTACGGACACCTCAGAAGATTTCAAAAGCACGGAGGACGAAATAAAAAAATAAAATAAAAAAAATAAAAGTTGGACCAAATGTGGATATCCCAATGTAAATGGGGGAAAATAAAAGGATGATCAAGCAATAGAAAATGAATTATGTTTTGCTAAACTGATATTCTGTTGTTTATTCTTTCAAAGATGGAGAAAATTTGAAAAATCATTTCCTCACAATGAGAGGTAGATCAGTATTTTCCATTTGATTTTAGCTTTCAAACGACATATTGTACTGCATCATGTATGCATATAACTTTTTTTTCTTTGGATTATTTTCTCTGGAGCACACATCGGAGGGAATAAAAGAAAGTGGATTTTCCCAATTTTATTTTTATTCTGATTTTGGGCTTTTCTAGTAATTTTTATTCAAATTTTGGGCCCGTAACCCAAATTAAAAAAATGTGTGGCCTAAGCGCTACCTGGATGAAGATGGAATTCTGGTCCCTGCTGACCACATTAACAGATAAAGGTAGGGGTAAAACAATGTACTTACTTATTTTAGTGATACTTTGCGCTTTAATTATTCAGAGGCGTAGGAAGCAAATCTTGATCGGTGGGAGAGGGCCCACTTCAACCAACTTTTAAGTATCGGTTTTTATGCATGATGAATCATATACATACTTATATTATATTGTATGGAAAAGTAGTATTTGAGCCCCTTTAGTTCTGATTTGGGGGCCCAGTCCCCTCTGCGTTCACTTTTCCCTATGTGGGAAAATTGTGTGTATTATATTACAGGTCTTGACAAATTTTGGAGGGCCCAAACATATTTGGCCCCCCCTTTTCCTATGCCACTGTTATTATTCTGTAAATATTAATGTGTGAATATATCTCGAGTAAATCATACTTTATAACATATCTTATCTTGGTGCTTTCGTGCATCATACTCACTTATAGGGTGTATGAGGATATATTGTTGGAGAGTATACTTCCCAGTTCCGCCACTATTAAAGTGGCTCACTCATGTATACTGGGTTTCCCGCCCATGGGTCAGACGCCATTGTGATCCCATGGGGACAACTACTATGTGATTTTTTCTTATTGGTTTCATGTCACTTTGTTAAAATGTTAATAAAGTGCCTACCTACCGAGGTTATGGAGGTCTAGGGCAAATGTACTCAATATTGTTACACCTCATCATTTCATAGAATATTTATTAATCTTAACTGCTGCTCTAAATTGTTGAATCAATAATAGAATTGCGTGACTTAACGTGAGATGATTGGAATTATTGAGCAATGCCTGATAAGTGACAAATCAAATCTTACAGGCTTTTGGAGCCAGTCGACGGGTGTGTTGGAGAGACCCTTGCTAGAAACCGGCTGTTCCTGATGGTTACGTCACTCGTGCTGCAGTTTGAGTTCCTGCCTGCGGGACCTGATGAGATCCCGCGCCACGACCCACGTGACTACAAACACAGCTTTTGTGTCAAGCCCCACAACTACAGGCTGACTATCGTACCCAGAGCGTAGTACTCAATCTGATTCTTAACAGCTTTGTAAATGTGAAGTTGTATCTTTACACAATTAATGTGTGCTGTCAAATTAAAGCTTATACTAAAAGTAATGCAGTGAGAAATAACATACAACTTTCCCACGTTTAAAGATCAATTAACTCTTATGTAATCAAATGTGAACTATGGTAACTAAAAACACATATGATACTATACATTTAAGCCCGCGAATTAAAAAAAAAACGGGGGGAAAAAACTTCCCTGGTCATATTTTTCAGACCTCATTCCAGTGATACCACTGTTTTGAGTGGCCTTAGTTAGGGAGGGGGGAATACGTAAGATGGCGCCACCAGGGACATCCATGCCAGGCATGGTGACCAGGTGGGATGCGGGATCTGGGATGACCCTCAGGGACTTCTCATTTGTGTGAGGCATGCTAAAATAACATTATTTTTGCCCTAGTTTTAAGATTTCTAAAAGTGCAAGGAACCAGGAAAGGTGACACAGATATATATCCCTTAATCAATTGCATCATGTAAATTTTCACCAATAATAGACATATCTATGCATTTATAAAATGACTATTTCAACATATTACTAGTATGAGTATCTGAACATTATGGCCCTAGACCCCTAAATTCGACATGGCGACATGGGCATTTCTTAAATTCGACATGCGACATGAGGCCTAGTGACATGCGACATGAGGCTTAAAAAGATAGTGACATGGGACATGGACAGTTCTTAAAATCGACATGGGACATGAGCATTTTTAAGCGACATAGACATGCGACAAGGCCATTTATTAAAATCGACATGCGACATGGGGACCCCCCCATCAAGGGCCCCAACATTATGTGAACCAAAGTGTGCATTCCCCGGGTTTCAAGGCCCTAGCTATCTGGGAAGTGCTTAGCCATCAGCATTGGAAAAAATGTATGTAGCATTATTCTTCCTTAGAGATTTACTCCCCTGAAATATTATCTCTATATAAAACACCAATCAATGATGCACTATTACTAGTACTGTAATATATAAATATAATATAAGAAGTTCCCAAAACCAAAAGGATCTAGGCCATAGATAATTGCTAAGTGCTTAGCCTTATCAGTTAAACATGGGGAACATTAGACCAGGTCAGACAGCAGCCTCTGTACATAAGAGTTTAGTAGCTGGCCACACTGATCAGAGACGCCTCAGGTGTCCCACACCAGGGGACACTAGTCCCCCACTGCCCTAATTGACCTGGCCCATCAGACCTATGACCATTAGTGGCCCCCTGTTAATTGGAAATGGTACAAACATTATAATCTCAAATCACAGGCATAAGAGCCATTTGCACTATAGCCTATATGTGCAAAAGGTGCAGATGTGGCATCTTCAAGTGACAAAATCTCAAGTTCTACCTGGTCTAGAATCAAAATAAAAAAGGTGAGTATTTCCCAATGTAATATCTAAAGATCTACCATAATACGGAATACACTACTATTGACCTAATTCTTTTCTCCCCTCCCTACCTTAGTTGGCTGTTGGTGAAAGGATAGTGGAGGGGTGCTGAGGGAGATGGGGGTTATGCCCACTGGGCTGTTGGTGGAAAATGTTGCGCAGGGATGCCCACTGGGCTGTTGGTGGAAAATGTTGGGCAGGGATGCCCACTGGGCTGTTGGTGGACAACGATGGGCATGGATGTCCACTTGGCTGTTGGTGGACAACGATGGGCAGGGGTGTTTTAAATGGAAGTAGTTTTAAATGGAATTTTAGAAAAAAAATCTAATTTAACATTTAGCCTGGACCCATGAATGTAGAGTTCAATGTAGCTTTGGTATCAAGCCACATAGGTTTAGGGTTAGACTCGTACCCAGGATGTAATATATCCTATATGCGGCATGATGATTGGGGAGAGAGGGGCACGTTGATCCACTTTTGCACATTTATTTTTTTCCTGACCTTATCAAAGTCATCTGGACTTGAATCTTGGCTCTAGCAGCACATTGTGATATATAATCACCGATGGCAAAGCAAGCATGGTCATTTTTTGTATTTATTTTGAAGTTCCGAAAATAAAATCTTTGGGTGGTTCAATGTGCCCCATGCCCTAGGCAGGTTGACCCACCCCCTGGGACACCTTGAACCACATATATTGAATGGTTCAAACTATCAGCAATATGGATTTATTATTGAAAGTTTAGGTGTAATTACTTGCTATTGTTACTTTTGAAGAGGATTGAGTACAAAAAATACATATTTAATGCAAGCAAGTCTGTCAATTAAAGTTTCTAGAATAGTGACTGGGTTAAAGCCTTACAAATTTCGCTTTGGGTCTATATAAACCATCTTAAGAGGATTGCTACTATCTGCTAGGTCTATATAAATCCTTGGTTATATTCTTTCATGAGATGTAACAGGCTGCTTTGCTTCCAAAAAGTGATAATCTAGGGATAAAGGCACTCTGAATATCATCCCAAATGGCAAACTACATACTCTATCATGATAGTATAAAAAAATTACATCTTATGTGTGTCTCTTTTCATGTGCCTAATAAGATACAGGTTTTTAAATATGTCCCATACAGCTTATAGTAGACCCAGAGGTCAGTCTGAGTATCATCTTCTCGTCTCTCACTTATACGCTGATAACACTGTACAACAAATTTTCAAAAATTGAAAAAAACCGGGACCAGACTCAATTATTCTTATGTATTTTGACCTGGGGAATTCAAAAATAGCACTCAAAATTGTGTGGTAAGTCTCAGTTTTCAGATTTTCACATGGTCTTATTTGTATACCCGGTTACAGCTTATATATACACTATTTGATCAAAAAGTAGGAAAATGCTTCTTTTCATGTAAAACTTATTTTTGACTAGTTACATTATTAATATATTAATGATCTGTTACAGAAATAGATATTTTTTGTGAATAAATAGGTCCAAAATAACACTTTGAAACATATAACTAGTGCTTAAAAAGGTCGCTTTGTATTCCTATTGTATTCCCCATCAGGACCACCTCTGACCATATTCCAGCAATGTACCTGGCTAATGTTTCATGTAAAATTAGGTTTTATGGTCAAATATCCTCATATAAGGATACCTTTTAGTAGAAATTGGTTTTGAAAGGAATTTGCAAGGCCTGTTTTGAGGTTAGCGATATTGATGACATATCCAATATTCTAGAGCCAATATCCAATATTTTGACTGTGTCAATGGCTACCATGGTGACCAGAAACTGGCCTTTGTACCATTTTTGTCCAAAGAAACCCATTATAGATATAGAATTTTAATACTAAAGATGTAACACCAATGATCTATCATTGTATTCTTCATAAAGGGTTATCCGAGCAATTTTCTGTCTATTTATTACTCTTTTTGGGATTCTATCACCGGTGGGGTCTAAAAACAGTAACAATAGCTTCCCTGAAGGTACCTCTTGTCAGAACAGGTCACAATCCTGATCTTAGTAGCTTAAAAAAATGTTATATCGCTTTAGGATGAATTTATATATTTTACGGTATTTTTTCAATTAATATTGGTAAAATATCACTAATTTAGCTTCATAACAGTGTAGAATCCTGTTTTTTATGGTATGTTACCACTAAATGTGCTTCAGAGTCATGTTATCTCTGCCAGGCAAACACAATTGACAATTTTTTATGAATGCTGTCCCTGCTGTATATTGGTCAGACTATACATTCAGTAGTAGACCGACAAATAATCATGGTTGGAATATCTTGAAACTGAGACTTATGAGGCATTTTTTACCATCATTTTTGGATTCAGTGACCTCAAATTGGTCTAGTCAGGTAGGTCTGCCCCCGTTGTTTTTTTGTCATTGCACAGTGTAAGGAGACTTTGCAAGAAATGCTGCCCTCTGGTGAGGAGAGGTGATACCTTGTCCTTCTATGCACTACAATGCAGAGGTGCATATGTGTTAGATAATAGAACTTCAAGAGCATGGTTCAAGGTGCCCCAATCTTTGTGGTTCAATGTACCCCATGCCGGCCATCATGGATAATGTTGATGTAATTCAAATTACATCACACACTCAGGAGTAAAATCAGGTTCTATTGAAGCATTTGGATGTATACTTTGACCTCCATACAGATCTTTGGCCAGCAATATTTTGTAACAACAAAAGAACAAAAGTTTAACAATTGAAAATATTTACTTTCAAGGGCATAAATCTTCAATGTTGTCTCCTCAGCACCCCCCCCCCCCCAAATATTATGCTGCTGCTCTGAACCGTTTATATAAGGGGGTAATGTGATAGGCAAACTGCTGGAAAATTCTCAAATGAATAGCAAAGAGAGCGAGTGGTTCAACATGCCCAGGTGGTCAACATGCCCCTCTCTCCCCTACTTTAGAACATGCGCTATGATGCTTTAGATTTTAAATATATCATTGTCAATCTTTCACTTCCGTTGCTTTCTGTAACTTGTGTAGAAGTACTAGGTGGAAAGACCAGATGTGTGACTCAACCCCTTCCTCCCTGACCAATCGAACTTGGACTGATGAGAGCTTGGACATGACAGTCACTCTGGTGGCATGGGGTGACCATTTCACGTAAGCAGAAACACCAACCCAGTGAACAAAAAGACGTTTTCTGACGTTTTTAAATGTCATTCAAAAGTTTGTGAACGTTTGACATAAACGTTTTCTAGCGCTAAAACGTTGACTCATTCTAACGTTTTTTTACGTTAACATGAATGTTTATATCAAACATTTTTTAACGTTTTTTCTACTGTCTTTTCAACATTTTTTAATCATGATTTTGAGCAGATCTAGGTACATAAATCCAAATAGAGCTTTAGAATGTATATAGAATCGTGGGTAATTGTAAAATAAAACCGGTTCAAATTTTTCATCTTTTGCCAAATCGGATGGCTAGCTGAGCCATCTTCTTGCGAGGACCTATATATGTCTCCACATTATGATAGACATTAAGTCCACATATGAGGGACATATAAATTCATTCAATTTAATCCACTCTCAGTTAGGACTGGTACAAACCAACACTTACAGCCGGGGGGATATATGTATGTTGGTTTGCCATACAATGGGTGTCTACCCCATGAGAGCTACTTTATGAAATGTATTATGAAGTTATCTGCAGTTCAAGTTTAAATTTAGATTTAGACTGGATCAAATTGGTAGAATGTATCAATTAATCCAGGATTGCTAGTATTTTCACACATTTGGACAGCTTTTAAGAATGGAACCTATCTAATATATCTTCTCAGGAACTAAGCTGCCACCTAGTGTAAAGATGTGGTACTATTCAAGACGTTAAAAAACGTTATTATAACGTTTTTTAAATCACAAACGAACTTAAACACTAATTATCAGCTTCTGCAAACACCCATAACCATTTGGCAGACAAACTAAGATAACAAGGTATGTTAAATAAACATGAAGATGAAGCAAATATATGAAAAGGGTATAGTTGTCAGAATTAAGTCTAGATATATGGCAATTGCTATGTCTATCACATTGATTGCATCCCAAAATAGATATTTATGAATTAGGATTCAGTAATCCATATACCAACAAATATTCCGACATATTTATATATTGGCATTCTATTAAGACCTACATCTTTAAATTTTTAATATTATTTAAGTAACAATACCCATTTTAATTTGCCTATGGGAGTTAACACTGTTTTGCGATTATGCTTAGTTTGTGAAAGATATAAACAAAGATAAGAGTAGGTATCAATGAATATACAAAATATGACATACAGAGCACCATATGGCAACATATCATATGATAAAATGATGTATATTCCAAGCATACTGAAGAACTATAATGTACCCTGGGCGATAATAGGGAACCACATGGTCACAGGATCTGAAGAAAATGTTTAAAAACGTTTAATGAACGTTTTTTCTATGTGTGTAAAAGTTTAAAATGAATGTTCATTTAAAAACCTATACAAACATTCATGAACGTTATTTATATTTTTCCCATGTTAGAAAATGTGAAAAATAAACATTCATATCTCAACCTACTTGAAACATTGATAAACATTTAAAAATGTTTGTTTGATGTTAGAAAATGTTGAAAACAAACGTTCGTTTTTTAGCTTTTAGCAAACGTTAAAAACTTTTTTTGAATGTTTGTTGTTCACTGGGAAGGTACCCTATACTTATAAGTACAATTAATTGAGACAAATCTTGAAGATTCATAAGCTGCTCAAATATTGAATCGTTTTATTAAATTTTCACATTCAGTCAACTATTACCTTACCGCAACTTATCTAATGCCCCATCAATGCCGCCATTTCTCTAAAGAACCCACCATTTCCCTCTGTGGTTTAATATAAAATGACCTCTCTAATGCGACTAGCCCAGCCTGTGCCTCTCATCTCTGACCACTAGGCTAGGTAGCCATACCTTTACATTAAAGGGGGGATCCTGTGGGGAGGTGTAGGGTGTGCGGTGGACTTCTCATTTACATAAGGGGTCAGATACAAGGGATTTATCATTGATTTTGAGGGCTAAAACGGCCAATGCTGTGATTTGGATAGATCCACTGACAAATCGGAATAGGGAGCTGACAAGGGTTATAAATAGACAAAGTGAAATACGTTGGCATTATTCTTCCCGAAGTAAAGCCTGGGTGTACCCCCCGAGGCCACAGGCCGAGTTTCAGGTGGTGGTCTGATCTGTCAATGCACGTTAAGAGACCTATAGCTGACATATATTGGACACAGGAGAATTTGGACTTTGACCAAGATATTTACTGGAAATTGACCTTGATGCTCAGTAATCAGTGTGCCTATCAGCATATCACGGGTCCATGTGATCACAGTATCTCTGTGAACTCAGGGACCTCCACATTGCATATCTACAGGTTTGCACAAGGGGCGTCTGGGCGCGCTGCATGGCTCTCGTTAGTAGGGTTTGACCCATCTACAGTCACCTCGTTAGTAGGGGTACCTTATGTGCACCCCTCCTGAAATCAGCAATAAGGTATTTTCCTGTTCTGTCCATGTACCTTAAATGGCATATCCATCATATTTTATAATAGAGCTATTGATCTGAAGATGATTTTGCATGGATTTAATCAATGGGGTATTTTTCCGTCCATAACTTAAAGTGCATGGCAGTCCTATATACAGCTGGATCAATGTGGCACACTGGGACCTGTGCTGCTCCCCGTGTCTGACATACGGACGCATACTTACATGTTCTTCTATGTACTTATCACATCACGATAACCTGGTCCACTGTAGAATATGATATGTAGACATGACTAGATAAGAGACCCGGTAGTTTACTTATCAGAACTGGTTGGGCGGTGCTGTATCCAATAGGTCGTATCGACACTTACCTGGAATTAAAGGAAAATCCATGATAAGAGGATAACAGTTCGGGTTCAGAAACATTACCATTAATATAGAAAACATTTCAGGTTCAGGAACACTAATATTAATATAGAAAACATCCAGTTTAATTAAGGTAGGTCGATAACATTGGAAACGGACCCACTTCCCAGCCCACGGCACATGTTTCCTCAGATATAATTTGATTGGTCAGATCATAGTTATATTGGAGGATATTAACGGTATAAGGACTTTTTCCCCTATATATAAAACGGCATTATTTGGCACCAGCGAAAGACCCCATTGAAATAGCATTGAGGGCTCGCCGGGAACAGATAAACCAAAAGAGGCTAGATGAAATATGTATTTATTTCAAAGTTAACTCGATCTCTTCCTTCAATTCACTTCAATTAATATTTATAGGAGCTCACATTTATAAAGTGGTCTACCTCTCATGTTAATTCTCATAATGCAATTGTATTCAAAAGAAAAACGATATATAATACATATATTCTCGCACAGAGTGCCTGGCAACAAGAGCCAACCTGGCAACCACCTTTACAGATATCCACCATTGTTTTGGCATTTAAAATAGCACTATTATAACATCGTTATAGAAAAATGTGGACCATATATAAGAGGATAATGCAGTATATACCTATTTAATCCCCCAATTTAAATATAATGTTAAAGGCTTTCATAGTTATTGAGATATGCCTGTCTAAACTTCTGAATCAGGCCCCTCCGAGAGAATATGCTTGGAGAGTGAGGTGCGGTACACTGTAGTTTCGCTGCTCCCCACGGGTGCCGCGGCGAACACTGTAGTGAGGAACACACGTTTCCAAGGTGATATCTCCATGCGCTATCTGGGGCAGAGGAACGCCCGCATTCCCGCGCAGATAAGCGACCGGGACTGGGGGGAGGGGGGGGGGGGGGGAGGGGGGAGGGAGGGGGAGGGAGGGGGGGGGGGAGGGGGGAGGGAGGGGCCCTGCATGTACCTCACCACCCGTATTTCTGGTAAATCTATGTTTTCTAGGATGTATGTTTCTTCAATATCCAGTCGCCGAAGGCGCTGGTTGTACATAAAAAAAAGATGTTTTGTACAGTGGCCCAGGAGGGTCAAAAAGTGAAATTCCATTTCACAAATGAAAATTGAAATGAAAATTCATTTTTTGAAAATTGAAATGAAAATTCACTTTACAATATGAGAATTCATTTTTCAAAACGAAAATTGAAATGAAAATTCACTTTTCAAAGTGAAAATTGAAATGGAAATTCACTTTCACATCTTAACTTCAATTTTACTATCACATTTGCAAGTGAGAAATCACTACTGTCGAGGTGTCAACTGTCAACACACAGTCAATTGTAGAGTTGAAGTGAATTTTCATTTCAGAAATGGGTGCTGTCAATCTGTCAACTGTCAAGAACAGATTGTGACAGGTATCCTTTAGGCTTTAACATTGATATGAAGCCCTACAAGGAGTGTAGTGTGGGGGCATTGTTAGGAATATAGGGGAATGGGTTAATATTTGTTAAAAAAGAGCTTATTTAGTAAGAAAAAGTTCAAAAATGCAAGAAATTGAAAAAAAAATTTCCCGAAAAAGGCCCAATTTGGCGAGAAAAAAGGTCAAAAATGGAAAAAAGTGAAATTTCCCCAAAAAAGACCCAATTTGGCGAGAAAATGGGTCAAAAATGGAAAAAAGTGAAATTTCCCCAAAAAGGCCGAATTTGGTGAGAAAATGGGCTAAAAATGGAAAAAAGTGAAATTTGTCCAAAAAAAACCAATTTGGCGAGAAATAAAGTCAAAAACAGAAAAAAGTGAAATTTCCCAAAAAGGCCCAATATGGGGAGAAAATGGGTCAAAAATGGAAAAAAGTGAAATTGCTCCACGAACGCCCAATTTGGCTAGAAAATGGGTCAAAAATGGAAAAAAGTGAAATTTCCCTAAAAAGGCCCAATTTGGCGAGAAAAAGGGTCAAAAAGGGAAAAAAGTGAAATTGCTCCACAAACACCCAATATGGGGAGAAAATGGGTCAAAAATGGAAAAAAGTGAAATTGCTCCACGAACGCCCAATTTGGCTAGAAAATGGGTCAAAAATGGAAAAAAGTGAAATTTCCCCATTAAAAAGGCCCAATTTGGCGAGAAAAAGGGTCTAAAGGGAAAAAAGTGATATTGCTCCACAAACACCCAATTTGGCGAGAAAATGGGTCAAAAATGGAAAAAAGTGAGATTTCCCCAAAAAGGCCCAATTTGGCGAGAAAATGTGTCAAAAATTGAAAAAAGTGAAATTGCTCAAAAAATGCCCAATTTGGCGAGAAAATGGGTCAAAAATTGAAAAAAAGTGAAATTTCCCTGCTTTCCGTGGGAAAATTGGGCCTTTTTGGGGAAATTTCACTTTTTTCTGTTTTTGACCCATTTTCTCACCAAATTCGGCCTTTTTGGGGAAATTTCACTTTTTTCCATTTTTGACACATTTTCTCGCCAAATTGGGCCTTTTTTGGGGAAATTTCACTTTTTTCTGTTTTTGACCCGATTTCTCGCCAAATTGGGCCTTTTTGGACAAATTTCACTTTTTTCCATTTTTAACCCATTTTCTCACCAAATTCGGCCTTTTCGGGGAAATTTCACTTTTTTCCATTTTTGACCTTTTTTCTCGCCAAATTGGGCCTTTTTGGGAAAATTTTAATTTTTTTTCAATTTCTTGCATTTTTGAACTTTTTCTTACTAAATAAGCTCTTTTTTAACAAATATTAACCCATTCCCCTATATTCCCACCAATGCCCCCACACTACACTCCTTGTAGGGCTTCATATCAATGTTAAAGCCTAAAGGATACCTGTCACAATCTGTTCTTGACAGTTGACAGATTGACAGCACCCATTTCTGAAATGAAAATTCACTTCAACTCTACAATTGACTGTGTGTTGACAGTTGACACCTTGACAGTAGTGATTTCTCACTTGCAAATGTGATAGTAAAATTGAAGTTAAGATGTGAAAGTGAATTTCCATTTCAATTTTCACTTTGAAAAGTGAATTTTCATTTCAATTTTCGTTTTGAAAAATGAATTCTCATACAGTAAAACTTGGTTATAACGAATCCCTTGGGACCAGGTAAAAAATTCGTTATAACCAAATTTCGTTATAACCAAGTCCAGCATTTCAATGAGGTTTAGTGGTGTTGAATGTGCTTCAAACCCCTACTACATTACAAACACAAAGAGGCTATTGCAAGAATATTTATAAGAAGCTGTGACTTGTGTTTAAACATTATATAGAACGAGTCTGTTAAGATATAAATTCATTTATCTTAAGAATTATATTTTGGCCACTGACACTTAAGGCGGGGCACACAGGAGCTATGGCCAGATACACAGGCACTAGGGCAGGACACATAGGCAGGGAACTTATCCTTTGGGTTCCCTCTATCCAGGTCAGAAGCCCTACACCTCCCATAGTCGCTCCCCACCTCCCACAGTCGCCCACCACCTCCCACAGCCGGACAGGGGGTGGGGATGGCCGAGCTAAGAAGCCCTACACCTCCCACAGTCACCCACCCCCTCCCAAAGTAGCCCACCACCTCCCACAGCCGCCCACCACCTCCCACAGCCGGCCAGTTAAGAAGCCCTGCACCCCCACAGTCGCCCACCACCTCCCACAGGCCCACAAAGGGCAGGGGGTGGGTACAGAAGCCATACACCTCCCACAGTCGCCCACCACCTCCCACAGTCGGACAGGGGGTGGGGATGGCCGAGTTAAGAAGCCCTACACCTCCCACAGTCGCCCACCACCTGCCACAGCCAGCTAGGGGTTGGGGAAGGCCGAGTTAAGAAGCCCTACACCTCCCAAAGTCGCCCACCACCTCCCACAGCTAGCTAAGGGGCAAGAGAGGCCGGGTACAGAATCCGTACACCTCCCTAAGACATCCCTCTAGTGTAAGGACATCTTCCTAGTGTGGGGACATCTCCCTAGTGATGGGGCATCTTCCTAGTGATGGGGTGTCTTCCTGGTTTAGGGACATCTTCCTAGTGTAGGGACATCTCCCTAGTGTAGGGGCATCTTCCTAAGCATAATGTTTGCCAGTAAGAGCACTCTTTCTACATTGGGGTTGTAAGAACTTCTGTTCTCTTTGGAGTTCTGTGGTAATATACAGTAATTTCCCTAAAAAAATTGCTAATCGTACTTCTGAATGTTAAAAAAAAGTTTGTTATAACCAAGTTTATACCAACAGTACTTCGTTATAACCAAGTTACTTTACTATAGAAATCTATGGGTGAAAATCGGGACCAAGCAAATTGTTTGCTGTAACCAAAATTCGTTGTAAGGAAGTTTGTTGTAACCAAGTTTTACTGTATTGTAAAGTGAATTTTCATTTCAATTTTCAAAAAATGAATTTTCATTTCAATTTTCATTTGTGAAATGGAATTTCACTTTTTGACCCTCCTGGGCCACTGTAGTTTTGGACAATTTTACCAAAACTGTGCAAATTTGAGTTTTTACCCAACATTTGAGTTGTACTGTGTGATAAGTCTTGGTATTTTAGTTCCCAGACGTAAGTCAAGGTAACCACATGCGTATTCGGTTGTCCACTGTTTTGGTATTTTAGACATTATGTAGTAAGATTGTAAGATTTTTATTCAAACAGTAATCACTGTTTTCACTGCGATCTTCAAAAGTTGAAATCAAATATGTACATATATATATATAGACAACACATAGATATACAATTTGAAGTTGAGGTAGCTTCCCTTAGAGGTCAGCTGTAGCGGAGTTAAGTCAGGATAATAGTGCATCAGTAAAACTTTGTAGTCACAGGCAGGCAGTGGAGCATCGAGCGTTGGTTAGGCTCATTGTATTGTCTCACTCAATAGAAACTTGTGTATTTTGTATACTAGTAGTTATAGTCATAAACTTTGAACAATGGTTACATACAAGTGTTTGATGTCAACGTGAATACCGATACAAGCAGTGCTAGTGCACTGTACATAGCAGTTCTCAGCAGGGCATTAGTCATCGTCGGTGGCTTGTGATAAGAGATATGAGGTGGCAGCGCTCATGCACTGTACTGACCATGTAATGTCTTTTAGAAGTAGTGCTTGTGCACTAGACTATATAAGGTATACAATCACATAAGGTGATGTGCAGCGCTCATACACTGGACATAAATATGTAACAGGTGATGTAGCGACGATAATAACCTTACTGTTGTATAGCAGTGCTGGTGCACTGGACTTACCATCTGTTACTGGATCATGTTATTATGTCTTAGTTTGACTTGAGTGAAGTCCATTTTTTCAATGGTGCTTTTAAACTTAGTTTGAGATTCTATGTTCTGAACAGGCTAGTCAAGGGAATTCCACAAGAGGGCACCTCTGTGCATGGGTGATTTTTTGATCAAATGTAGTTTAGATCTGACCGATTTTGTCACATCATATCTATGAACAACAGTTTACCCACAGTGCAATGCTTTAGAATTTATCATCAATTTTTAGTTTCAAAGGGCTAAAATTACTTTTTATTTGGTGGATCTGAGGAATCTGTAGGTGAAGTTAAATGTCATTTTTAATTTTGATCGATTTTGTTTAAAACCAAATGACAAATTGATCGCAATTTTCAATTTTTCTTTTTGAATTTTATTTCAATATGATATAAAGAACATTTGGGTAGAATATGGAGGAATTTTCAACTGTTTGATTCAATGTTCGCAACAAACTGCATATCTCTTTAACACTGAAGTTTGATATGAGGTATAGTTTTGACCATGTCGCCGTGTCGATATTTAGCCAAAGGGCCATGTCACTGTGTCGATTTTTAGCTATATAAGAACTTAGAAAAAAATCTCTGTGGGTCGATTTTTACCCCCAACTTTCCTGTGTCTGTCGATTTTTAAAAGGGCCTAAAACAGCTGTGTTGCCGTGTCACCCGTGTCGATTTTTACCCAAGTAGAGGCACAACCCTTCGGGAGTGTATCAACACGGTAGGGTCGGTATGATGCTTGAACTGATGAGGTACTCACCAAGGAAGAATTCATGCATCATGACGACCAAGGGCAAACTGCATTTAAGTATGATGCGGCCGTAAAGGGTTAAATGTGTCTCAGTCAATACTTCTAAATGGGTCTTAGTCGATATTATATCTATTAGTGGGTCCTTGTCCTTTCTTTGACCTACCCGGATTCTACCCAGTTGCGAACGTTCAATTCCCAAGTTCTGTTTGGAGGGATGGCTTTAATATCTGTCCGACTTATTGATATGACTAGTGAGAATGCCCGGTCAGAATGTCATCGGTGATAAGGCTGATTACCATGTCTGCTGTAATCAGCCAGTAGTGGCACAGGTTAAGACTCATTGTAATTGTCAGGATGACAAAGAAATTAAATTAAAGGTGTTATCGTGTGTAAGATAGTGTGTGCAAAGTGTAGAGGTGCAGCTTGTGGTACAGTCAGTGTCGTGGTCGGTAGCGGACAGGTGGGACAGGTACCTTCAAGCCCCACGCACAGGTAGGCTGCTATCACTACAGTATGGGAACTGTACTTCTAGCATTAATCCAACTGTTTACCATAAGTTATAGTAGGCACAAAGAAAACTGATAAAGAGGGTCCCCTACCTTAGCAATGGACAATCTTGGAAGATAAAATCTCATGTATCGTATCCATGATACATGATTTGATATCTCAGATAAATTATTTCTATTATTTCTATTCTCAGGGAAACTCAATGACCATGTTACTAGTGTGGACGTTGGTGGGGGCGGCTGTGCTGGGCCTTATACTCAAGTACCTGCAGCGCCCCAAGTACAAGCTCCCACCAGGACCTACTGGACTGCCATTCTTTGGGAACGTCTTTCAACTTGATGGGGAGAAACCCCACCACACCATTACAAAGTGGTCAGAGCAATATGGAGACGTCTTCAAAATGACGGTAACTTCTCACTGTCAAAACTTATTGTATATCATCACATCATGTATTATATATATAAAATCATGCAGGAGGATTTCGTTGTCACATTCTATGACAATCTACATAGACAATTTACCAATTGTTGATGTACAGCATGTTCCCCCAAAATTAGGATACTTTTGTAAAGAAATAACTATTATATGTAGTGAATTGGAAGCTATTGATCTAAATCTTACAAAATAACACATAAATATATATTGCCTAAATAGGTCCATCACCTCTTTATATCCTACGCAGTGTGTGTCATAATTGGGCTTCACTGAATGACCCTTTATTTGTCATGTTTCTGCTCCCTCCAGCTGTTTGGGCGGCAGACGGTGGTGCTGAACAGCTTCGACACCATTCACCAGGGCCTCGTCACCAAGGCCAATGACTTTGCTGGACGGATTTCATCCTTCAGAAATGACACATTTATAAGTCACTGTCCCAATATCGCTGACCAAACTTTCACACCCCAATGGATTTTCAGGAAGAAGGTTACAATGCAGACACTAAAGGTACGCTAGTCTATAACTGTATTTGTTATATATACGTGCTATAGCTTTTTTTTAAATTGGCTTTATTAATGTGTAGTACCAATGCTATATGTTGGTCCTAGTATTCAAATAGAGAAACACTCCCCAGATGTCTCCACTATCAGACTTGACTCTCACCAACTCCACCTGGCAGGTGCTGGCCATACTACCACACTGCACAAAATGGCACCTCTGTATAATATTGGTTACAGTATAGCTACTCTTCGATGGGTATTGTTAGAAGCGTTCAATAGTTGATATATATTATGATAGATACAAAATGGGACACTGAATAATTGTCACTGAAGGTGCTTTGTTGCTGTGTCGATTTTTATCTAATAGAAACTATCCTAAATCTTTGTGTCCGTCAATTTTTAAAAGGCCCGTGTCGCCCGTGTAGTTTTTTACCCATGTATAGTCACTGGTATGGAATGTGCCCTGTTCGAGGTGCATAGAAACTTCAGAAAACCAAGGTCCTTTACGTTCCTAAAGGCCCATATGTTGGTACCGTAACAGTCCAAGGGGAGCTGAGACCAATACTCGGGTCTTATGTTGGGTGGATGGGGGATAAATATCAGGGGTAGACACTAAGATTTGAGACCATGGGGCACGCGGGCCTGTATCCTCTGAAAATTGTGGGCCCGGGACTAAAGCTGTGGGCCCGGAAAATTTCAGTACCAAGACCACACCAAAAAAGTTGGTTGGTCTACGGATTTCCCACATCATATTTTCGGAATTACTTTTTTTAAGTGTCTACAGACAGTACCTGCATCATTTCCATCTTTTTTTCTATTTGTTCGGGTCCCTTTTTCTGATTATCAGAAGGATTCTAAAAGTTACACGTATTTATATAAACATAGATACATTATGGATACAAATGCACTATATCACTGAAGACCCCGAATCAGCTCTGAAGCCATCCTTAAAACCACAAAAATGTGGAGGGTCTGTGTGAAAATATCTTCTTTGAAATGAACGTAGCTATTCAGAGACAGGACAGACAGTGCTGGTTCTTCCATCTGTCCTATGACGGTCTCTCATTTCACTTCTGTTTGCCATTATTTAATTGCATATATGTACTGTAACAGGCCCTGCACCCCCCCCCCCCCCCCCTTGTGCTTTACATGAGATATGTTACTGCATGCCCATAGATCTTTAGAGGAAATGACATCACATTTTGACTACCGTACATGCTGAAGAGTCTCGCTATTGAGAGCGCTGACGATTTTCCCTTTAAAACGATATCCGACATGTACCGCATAGTGATGGATTCAAGAGATCATTTTCATGGTTAATTCACTTGTAAATTGGATAGGATTTAGGTACGGGCCACCCGGGCCCGTATCAGTCCAAATAGTCAGAAAACTACGGGCCTGGACCCAAAAATTAGTCCCGGGCCCACAATTTTCAGAGGATACAGGCCCGCGTGCCCCATGGTCTCAAATCTTAGTGTCTACCCCTGATATTAATCCCCCATCCACCCAACATAAGACCCGACATGTACCGCATAGTGATGGATTCAAGAGATCATTTTCATGGTTAATTCACTTGTAAATTGGATAGGATTTAGGTACGGGCCACCCGGGCCCGTATCAGTCCAAATAGTCAGAAAACTACGGGCCTGGACCCAAAACTGTTGATATGGTCTCAGTGATGTGTTTTATTCCGGCTGATATATCTGTCAATGTACGTGGTATACACCCAATAAAAGAGGACAGACATGTATGTCCCGTTTTCAGCAAAAATGACAGCCCCTTTCTATACATGAAAAATGAAAGAATTTCCAACCCGTGGAGGGGAAAGGTTTCTGAGCTGTGTGAATGCCATCAGCCCCTGTGACTATTCGCTTTGTGCCCAAATCACAGTAGTTATTTACCTCCTTATGAAAGACATTGTTTCAATAAATCTATTTAAAATTACTAACAGGGAAAAACGTGATTAAAAAAGTGATTGACATCTCATTGCTAGCAGTACTTGCAGAGTGTGATGAGAGGGGTTAGAGGGAAACTATAACCCCATCCATAGAGTGATGTTAACCCAGAATGTGTTGTTGTTGATGTCAAGACTTAGGAGACATTCATGACTCAGATAAAACCCAGATCAATTGCAGTAATCTGCAGTTATTTGCAGATGTACGGGGACAACCTGAAGAACCTCGAGGCCATCAGCATGGTCCTGATTGGGGACATGTTGGAGGAACTGAAACTGGCAACCACTCAGGGGCCTCTTGATATCTACCCCATCTACCACAGGTGTATTACCGGGATTCTCACATCAGTTGTAGGTTTTCTGGAAGTTCCAAATTGTTTGAAAT
This sequence comes from Harmothoe impar, assembly GCA_947462335.1. Classification (NCBI taxonomy): domain Eukaryota; kingdom Metazoa; phylum Annelida; class Polychaeta; order Phyllodocida; family Polynoidae; genus Harmothoe; species Harmothoe impar. The sequence goes on from OX381718.1 coordinate 34,063,646, forward strand.
GAATCAATTTGAGCATTTTGAATTATTTGTTGTACAGTCAAAAGAATCAACAATTATTATTGCACATGAATCTAGATGTGAAGCTGCATGATAGAAGAACATGATTAATATTCTGTAAAGAAAGTCTGAAAAAATCGCCAATCTAATGCTGTTGGTAATAGAATGTATTCAAAAGAGAGCACTAAAAACTGTTATACAAGAAATCACCATATCATAAGGGCATTCAAAGTATGAGAAGAAGATTAACAGAGAAGGTAAAATCCAAGAAGCAAAAATTCAACCACAAAAGAAAATTATCTCTCAGGGACAAGATCTCATACCTATCTCTATTTCATTCTAGCTGTATGGGCAAAAGGTGGATGAGAAAACCGTGAGGACCATACGAGAGATTGTGGAAGAGTCGTTTGTGCTACTGCAACCTACAGGGCTCAATGCCATTCTGGATATTTTCCCCTGGCTCCACCATTTTCCAAATAAGCAATACACAAAGCTTGTAGAATATGCAGCAACAGCAAAGGAGGTGATTTCAAAGAAGATTATTGAAAGAAAGGTAAGATTGTGTAATTATATAATGTTGCCCTCAAATCTAAGTTAAATCTGCTCATACCTGTCACAGTGTCTCTTTGTTATTCAGTTAATCTTTAATTACTGCTCAAGCTTTAAACAGTGGGAATCAAACACATAATGTGGCCAATGCACTATGATGCCGTCCTTTTGGAATTTGGGAAAGTGTTCGGATGCATGTAGATGTAATAATGTCATGGGCAGATTCTCAAAACTTACCTAACAATTACAATTTACACCCACATGATAAATCAGCCTATGAACCATCCATATGCTCCATGTATTGATGCAGGCTGAGATGACGCCTGGGCAACCTATATGTTTTACTGATGGACTGATCGACCACCAGAGAAAGTCTGCAGAAAAACAAACGATCTCTGACGCAGAGGTCTATGGAATACTTATTGATCTCCTCCTCGCAGGTACGCTGGTGAAGTGAATGACAGGTAGAGAGCTAAAACTGAATCAAAACGAAAACCTGAATTACAGTGAGACTAACAATATGATAAATATCCCTTATATTTGTCCTGGGTGGTGGGCCTATTGTTTTTACTGTAGGTTATATAACACATTCTACTGATTCTTACCTGACAGGAGGAGGAGGTTCTGAGGACTAGTCCAAGAGAGGGGACGGACACTAGTCTGGGAGGAGGTTATGGGAAATAGTCTGGGAGGAGGTTATATGAACAAGGTCAAGTTTGAGAGGAGGTTATGGAAACAGTTTCTCTTTTAAAATCATGCCTGTTTTGGGGTTCGAACCTAGGTTCACAAACCGTCTAGCCTGTAGTCATCTGTTCTAACAGATGAGCTATTAGGGCAGACCTAAGCAAAGGAATTTATAAAACCTACTGGTTGCCAGATAAAACGGTCAGCACAGGGATCCCTGGTGGAAATATTTAGAGCTGATTCCTCCATTTTACTGAGACTGAATAGGATAAAATAAAATATGATCATAATATTCACCAAATTGTAATATGTATCCTGTATGGCTATATTTATTGATATCTTCTATTATCTTTTTAGGGAGTGATCGCGGATTTTTTACACCCCCCCGGTCAAGGGGTCAAAATTTTGTACCCCCCCCCTTAGGGTCGGAAATCGGCTCGGATTGGTTTGGATAAGCTTAGAACCCCAGACCTTTAAATTGTATCCCCCACTTGCAAAGTTGTAGCTTGATTTAAGTGTTTGCTTGCCTCAGTTCAAAGAGTTGGGATTCATGGGTTCAAACCCCACCTTTTCAAATTTTGAATACCATTTAAATTCCTTATGAAGAGATGAATATATACCACTCTCTGGTTCTACTATTGATAGTAGGTGAAATATAAGTGAGAAAACCTCAAGGGAGCTGTAAAATGTTATTTACCATATTCTACATCCCGAGGAGGTTTTCCATCACATAATCACTGTTTTGCTGAAACTGCATGTGGTGTATTAATGCTGCAGCACTGGGCTGCTACCGGCATTATTTCTAAGAAGAGTGGTCATAGAAAAAGATACCAGACACAAGGTATCGCTGGAAAGCTGTGAATATGTAGATAATAGACCTGGTGAGTGTAAAACTCTCTGTGGGGGGACAAACTTGGCACTTCTACATTGAAAATAAAAAGTTGGAAATGAGGTTTTAATAGGAAAATATACATTTTGCTGCAATTCAACAGATTAATTATTGTTCATTGTGTCTTAGCATGATATCATATAATGCTAATACATGAATCTGACAAATAGTAGGTCAAAGGTCTAAGGTCTAAGGTCAAAGGTCAAGTATCTGGTGTTTTGATATGATCAATATATATTATGATCCAAGTTTTTTATGTGACCTCTAACATAAAGGTCAAGGTCATTATATCAATTTCACATAAGAATGATTGTCTGGGTCTACAATGGCGCACCAGGTAGGCAGCTCTGCATCATAGAAGGAGAAGGCCTGCCTACTTTGGGTTCCAAAGCAATGAGGTGAAACCAACTGAGATCAAAAGGTCAAAACTATATCCATGCCTTGTTAATTTAAAGGGGCATAATCACTGAGCATGTCCCATTCACATTTCTAGTGCTGTTCTAGTTTCTAGTTTCCTATGTGGTTAAGTGTGAGTGGTGATATTGCCCCTTTAGGGAGTGATCATTTTTTTAACAAGGGGGATTGGGTGGGTGAGATTGTGTTTTTCCAAGGAGCATGCAGAAGTTTTTATTTACCCCTCCCCTATGGGTCATAAATCAGTGCATACAGGGCCACTGAAGCATAGTAACAGGCAGAATTTTTAGCTCAAAACAGAGTGACATATTTTTGAACCCCAAACAGGGGCAAAGTCTTTTACACTCCCCGGTCCAGGGGTCAAGATCTTTTGGTCCCCACCACTTCACTTCACTTTTCAATGCATGTACATCCAGAGATGATAAAGTTGGACGTGACATCATCTGCCACAAGGAGGAAATATCCACTGGGAATCTCATAGTAAAGTACCTCATGAGTTGTAAGTCCTCCTATATCAGTCATTATAACATTGATTATGTTTTGGAAAGAAAGTCTAGTACTTCATATGTCTTGGTATGGTAGTTGGAATGGGGATGGAAATGATAGTTCGCCCAATACCAGATTGGCGTCAGGTGGAAGACAGTCCAGTACTACTAATGTTGGTATGGTAGTGGGGAATGGAAATAACAGTCTACCCAATAATAGATCAATGTCAGGTGGAAGTGGTTATCCGGATGTATGTATGCAGGGGCACACATTAACGCTGGCCTGGGAGCCAATGGCCCGTAATTCTTGCTACGGGCCCATAGTTTTCCACAGAATTAGCTTCCTATGGGCCCGGGTGGCCCACAAGAAGGGGGGAAGGAAACCCATGGAAAATATCATGTTATCATTACAGGCATGTAATATACCATTGGAAAGAATGAATCAACAGGAATATGTATGTTTTGATTACATTTTGATGTTCCTAATCAATAATAACTATGATTTTCTCTTTGAAAAAAGTAAATGCTTTTGATGGACCCGCAGATTTAGGTCCGGGCACATAGAGTTTTGAAGCTGCGGGCCTGGGTGGCCCATGGCTGAGAAAGTTAGTGTCTTCCCCTGCTGTATTGGAGCAAAGATGTTGCAAGCAACCTCAACAACCTACGCTGTTCCATGGCCTCATGTCAAAAGTCAAAAGTACCTGGAAAGAAACTACCACCAATGGAGGACAGCTTTCTTCTTCATGTCCAGCGAGCAGCATTTCAGCTAAGGATCTGGAAGTTAGCTCACATTGGCTTTCAAGAGTTAGAAAATCTGATTGAAAATGGTTGGCAACAGAAGTCTGGTAGGCTCATCCCAAAAGCCATGTCACAAGGCTGCAGTGCCCAAAACTTTTGAATGATCTCATCTTTGAATGTTCAAATACATGCTCAGATAATTGGGCATGTTTTAGTCACATACAGCCCTGAATTCCTGACTGTGGCTGTAATAGTACAAACAACATTGAGTTGAGTTTGGAGTTTTTCAAGATTTTTATTTGGCTCAAGTTTCATTACAAGTAACGTCTCTCAAACGAGGCCAAAAAATAACAACATATATGTACATATTTCAATCATCAATAATAACAATTTACACAAGTACCAAAACTCCAGCTGTTCAGTACACAAAAACCACAGACAGAAAAAATTCAGGCAGCGAAGTGAGCGTCGTTTGTTTGAAATACAATGGGGCAAGAATGATGACTTTCATATCACATCCAATTTCTCGTATCAAGTACTATTTTTGGCTTGTTTAGCATTGACACATGTTTAAACATGCACTCCATGCTACCAGAAACCATTGACTCTGAGGATTAGTAATGTAAGAAAGGTAAAAAAGGTCAAGAATGCATACAAGACACAGCATTGAGAAAAAGTAGGTGATTCTTGTTGTTCATAGTGTAAAGGAAAGATAAGTCACCTTAACCATCAGGCTATCATAAGATATGTTATGCATGTATTTTACATGTACTTTCAATGTAAGCAGGCCCCTTGCAATCACTTGTCTGCTGCTGGATGGAAACATATATGTATCATGAGGTCATGTCCTTGACATGACATCATGACCTTAATATGACCTCAACAGGAACCTATTTCATACACTCCAACATAACATTGTATTAGGTAATAAATGTCACACTCCACACATAAAGAGTTGTCACAACACATCTGATCAGATACCAAATGGTCAACCTTTGACCTTGACCTTGGACCTCAAATCTCAGATTTCATTCATGGCATTGCTACTTTATCCCCATGTGGAAAAATATGCATTCAAAGTCTTTATTTGCTTTTATTTGCTTTTTTTTCTAATTAAAAGCTTATTTTCAACTTTATATTTTCAATGTACAACTGCCAAGTTTGTCCCCCACGTAGCTTTTTACACTCACCAGGGTTGTAATCTGCACATTCACAGCTTTCCAGTGGTACCCAGTGTACAGTATCTTTTTCCGTGACCACTGATGAGGTGATGAACACCTCCGTGCTGCAGCATTATATGTATCAGACTATGCAGAGGTGTATATATGTCAAAATGTTTAACTTCGGTACTCATACATTTTCTGCATTGCTCATATAATGCTACTTGTACAGGTATCTTTACCACGGCTACAACAACAAATGCCCTTCTTGCCGTCCTTGTTAACAAACCAGAGGTTCAACAAAGGATGGCAGACAACATAAAAGCTACGCTGGGAGAGAGACCACCAACACTTGCTGACAGAAAGTCACTTCACTACATTGAAGCAGCTATACTTGAGATTCTCCGCTACTCATCAATTGTTGCTCTTAATCTCTCACACTACACCATGGTTGACACAACCGTCAATGGATACGACATACCAAAGAACACTGAAGTATGGTTGCCTGTGAATACCCCATACCCTTTAAGCTGTGACTATGATATTATGTGACTGAATTAATTCTCACACAACTACTTAAATTACATCCTAATACAACCATTTATGTAAAACAACCCCTAGTAACTGATTCTCTGTAAAGATAACTATGATAGACTATGAGGGCACTAGCCACTCTACCATTTTATTATCACATAACTCAATAACATGGGGGTTACCTACAGAGAGAAAAGTAAAGGAGTCAACTGTGTCTCCAACGTGGCTCTGGGAAAAATACAGTGTCAAACCGGTAATGAATTTGCTTGTATGAAGTGTCAACTGGAGTTGACACTGATATTACAAATTTGACCCTTCATTTAAGAAGAGCCATCAGCAGTTTGACTCTCTATTTTACCAGAGCCACATGTGAGACACTGTTGACACCATTACTTTTCTCTGTGATTTTACCCTCAGTTCTTGGATATAACCGTGGTGTGATAAGCTTTGTCTCACCTCTCCAACTACAACTAGTGAGACCAGAGGAGTTTTCTAACTGCCTATTTGGACAACTATCATTATCTATATGTAGGTATTGTTCAATCTGTGGAAGCTGCACCACAACCCTGAGTACTGGGAGCAGCCCTGGGAGTTCAAGCCTGAGCGCTACCTAGATGAAGATGGAACTCTGGTCCCTGCTGACCACATCAACAGAAAGAGGTGGGACCATAACAAGAAATACCCCTTAATTGCATGTTAATTAGAATTTCCATAACATTTCTTCCTGCATGAGAACACCTTTGTTGAAAGTCATCTCTACTGACAAAGTTGGAGTTAATGATTGATATACTCCCACATTAGAGAATGTTAGAGGCACTGATTTCTACCCATTCAATATCCTTTTTCTATATTTTCTTTATGCAAATTGATATTGGCTCTACTTCTCTCGTGTACCACGGGATACACCAAACCTAATATTTATGTGTCTAATTAGGCCAAAAAAAAATAAAAGTTGCTTTTCAGGCAACCCAACCCTAGTTTCAAAAAAGGGCCGACCCAAGCATTTTTTTCAGATTTTGGGTTTTTAACATTTTTTTTTTTCAAAATATTTATGGTTTTTTTTCAATTTCATGATATTCCTAGTTATTATAAGAATTGGTGAGTCGTCTTGATGACTCGGGAGTCGGTATGGCTGTTCGCGACTCATTCCAGGTACCTCCAACATTTAAAAAAAAAAAAAAAAATCCAACCTACCTACGCCAATTTGGCATAATCCCACTTTAGGTCGCTAGTTAGGTTAAAGTAAAACAAGGAATCCGTTCCTATTAAACGGAAATCGTATTATTTCTTATAGTAAATCATATGGAAACCCTTCTATTTTATGCAGTGATTAATAGCATTAGCGACTCCATCTATTGGCGACTTAAAGTGGGAGTTACTATAAGGAAAACCTTCTTTTCTAACCAGTGATCACTGCCAATAGTGACTCCATCTGTTAGCGACTTAAAGTGGGAGTTACTATAAGGAAAACCTTCTTTCCTAACCAGTGATCACTGCCAATAGCGACTCCATCTGTTAGCGACTTAAAGTGGGAGTTACTATATAGTAATTGTTGAAATAGAATCTAAAAACATCCAAGGGGAATATACCCCCAGGGGAAAGGGTTTCCCCTAAGGGGAGCTATTAGAAAAACATGGGGCATGGCTTTTTGGGGGGGGAAAGAAGGTAGAATGAATAGGTCGCTAGTAGGTGAAAAGGTTTAGGTCGCCAGTCAGGGGGAGGGGTAAAATTAACAGAATAAGCCTCATCTTTGTCTTGGTAAATAGTCAGAAGGAAGGGTATTATTAACGGAATAAGCCTCATCTTTGTCTTTGTAAATGGTCAGAAGAAGGGGTATTTGATAACAGAATAAGGGTCATATTTGAAAGGGACTATTTAACATTGATACAGCCCTCAAGATAGCCACTCTTATTCATTGTACTGCTCTTGGTCAATATAAGAAATGTGTTTTTCTTCTATGATCACAGCACTGAATTTGAGTGGGAATTAGTGTTCCTGAAAGTAAACTTTTCTACATACAGGCTTCTGGCATTTGGAGCTAGTCGACGGGTGTGTGTTGGAGAGACCCTTGCTAGAAACCGGCTGTTCCTGATGGTTACATCACTTGTGCAGCAGTTTGAGTTCCTGCCAGCGGGACCTGATGAGATCCCGCGCCATGACCCACGTGACTACAAACCCAGCTTTGGTGTCGAGCCCCATCGGTACAGGCTAAGAATGCTACCAAGAATGTAATATCAGAGTACCAAAAGCCAAGTTGTCTTCCCAAAAATTCAGAGACTACTTGTAAACTATTACTAAAATGAATCGATATTTGTGATCAGCTTCTGCTGACCCAGGTTCTAAGTATCAAAGACAGACTTGCTGGTCAGCATTGATGAAATAATTGGTTGGCTGGAGAACAAGTAATCCAAGTTACTGCTAATCCAACACCAATCTACAATTGCATCAAAGCAGTGACTATAACAGACTCCTATGAACATTTATAAATTCAGTAGATTTCTACAGCATGCCTAAAGCATGTGAACAGTAAATATGTAGATTCAGTCATGTCTTCAAGAATCAGATTTGTAGAATCATTATTTCACTATGACTTTGTTTAATTATCAATCAGAAGTTAAAGGTACAATAGACCATGACTAACTTAGCACCAAACACTTTGGTATCTAGCCATCGCAGTGTACAACAACACATAGTGTGTGTACTAATCTGGTCATCTATAGACTGAAAGTCTTCGTTTTCAGTAGGAATAAACGGTTCCCTACAGTCTGAATAGGATTTAGTGTTAAATAAAGGCTTGTGCCAATTATGTACAGAAAATGGTGAAAGGAAAAGCTCTCAGGCTTACTTCTCTGTGTTAAGTCCAGCAGCATATTAGCTATTCTATATATGAGGCCAAACCTAAGCCAGTTACAGGCAACATGGTCTTTGAAATTAGAGCAGATAAGTTTCTTTTTTCAGTGTTGAAGTATGAGTTACAAATTGCCACATTGACTCTTTCCTCATCAGGATGACCAGCTTATTCCTCCACTATCTAGGAATTCCACGAAATTGCTGGATAAAAAGCAGTATCCTGAGGTGACACAGGGCCAGATTAGGCCACTAACATCTTTGGGGCACGTTCTTCCTGGCCAAATTCAGCTAAAATTCATAAAGAAAAACTATGAATATTAAAAGAAAAGGAAAAAACGAAAGATTCGCAAAAAATTGAAAAATGCTAGGGTCATGCCCAGTAAATAATGATAAACTAAGTTCCTGCCACCTTTGGTGGGAGTTGCCTCAGATTCCAACTGCAGGTGGTGCTACTAGCGGCACTGTACATGAGGCAGTGTGATGTGTTCCCTTTGGTAGATCCATGCTTAATATATGCGCTAGCGGACATACTCTCCTGGGAACATGGACAAGAAAATCTTTCCCTCCGCATTTTAAGATAATTTTAAGATAATAACATTTATTTCAGATTGTCCTAGCATGACGATCTTAAATTGAAGATTCTAAACACCAGATGGCACCACTGTATTATACCTGGCGCAGTTGTCCATAGTTGTGTTTGATGTCAGGTTTGAAGAAGAAAGAAAAAAAGAAAGAAAAGGGGTTCGAGGGCAGAGCCCCCGATATTTAACCAATAATATATGAATATGACTGCACGAGGGTTGTGTATCGGTCAATAACGACCGAGGTGCGGAGCACCGAGGTTGTTATTGACCTATACATAGCCCGAGTGCGGTCATATTCATATATTATTAGGTTTATTATACAATATTTCGATTCATATGTCCTTATTTACCTTAAATTCGTCCTAATTTCGCCATTTTGAATGATATATAAGTCGTTTTGTACAGAGGGTGCAGTCGCCATGTTGTGGAAATCTTCAGTAGGGGAGGTGAGGAAGCAGAAGCTAGGCGCGGGGACCGGTCATTATTTTGTTACGCTGCTTTCGCCAGCTTAAAGAATACGACTGTACTCCCGCGTCGCCACCTGCCGTTTTGGTTACTAACCGCTCCCCTCTATACTTCAATATAGGCAGCGTTTCCCTCCACATTCACCACGGCCAGATAGGCATGTGCGCTAGCGTCTTCGCCTCACACACCAGGGGTCCCCGGATCGAATCTGGGTGGAAACGAACCATTTTTAAAGGGCCTATATGTATGTGAAAAAAAATCCCTAGAATTTTTACGAATGGGTAAGTCAAGTCCAACTTCTACCTTTATAGTAAAAAAGAAATTAGAAAAAAAATATTGATTTTCAAAGAAATTATACCAAAAAATGTCTTTTCTTCTGTAACTCGGTAAATAATGGTCCTACAGGGCTGGAAATCCGCCTGTAGACTCCTTGTTTCGCCACCTCCCTCTACCAGGACCTCCACGGCGTAGTGCGTAGAGCATCGGACTCCAAGTCTTGGGGTTCCATGTTCGAATCACCATGAAAGCTCGGATTTTATGGCTGATGATATTTCAGACTGGATCGTTCTGATATCCATTTCCTCATTCCAAATCGTTCTGATATCCATTTCCTCATTCCAACTCGTTCTGATATCCATTTCCTCATTCCAAATCGTTCTGATATCCAGAATATCAGCACGATTTCACCTTCCCGAGTGTGCGGTATGCAGGGATATCAGAACGGGAATATCACCTAAAAAGCACGATCAGAGCCCAGATCGTATAATAAGATACAATATAGGTGATATACTAGGGTCAAAAAAGAAAAAATGGTAAGCATAAGTGGTGCCATCTAGAGCGGGTTTACCGAGGCAATAATCTTAAAAGCGAGTAACGTTTTTAAGATAATCGACTTAAAGATTATTGCTTTTAGGATTGGAAAGATTTTCTTGCCCACATTCCAAGGAGGGTCTGTCCCGACAAGTTTTACATATAAACCCTATGGGGTGAATAGCAAACCAGAAGGAACCATCCCAAATGAAACTATTTCACATCCTGAGAACTGATTTTGAACCTCTTTGTGTCATTTTCATTGATTGTCACACACTAAGTGACAATATAGTCATAATACACAAGGCCAGAATGTCAGAAGAAGCCCATGTGTACCCAGTGGGGTACATGCATCCAGAGCTCTATTCTGGCTTGAGCTGTTCCTCAGTCTGTTCCTCACTACCAGTTGTAGCAATATAAAATCCACAAGGTTGGAATATAGAGAAGCACTGTAATGTGTATCATGTTACCACAAAGCATGGATGGCACTCCATCTTTAATTCTGGCTGCAGGTTGGGTTAATTATTTTCGGTTAAACTCCACTGGTGAAATATGTGGATGACAGTGTGGCTCTGTCTGTACATTCTTTTAAATGGCACGATTGATTTTAACAAATTCATGCCCATGTAACCTTAAACACCGCTTTGGCAAAATCGGTTTTCACTCCCTTTCCTCTGTAAGTTTCCTGAGTTCACTACGTGAGAGTCTCCTCAATTGGTAGATGGACCTGGCAGTTCTCTCTGGGCTGCCTCTGGTAGCGCCTTTCTCTGGGCTGCCTTTGGTAGCGTCTTTCTCTGGGCTGCCTTTAATAACAGCTTTCTCTGGGCTGCCTCTGGTAGCGCCTTTCTCTGGGCTGCCTTTAATAACAGCTTTCTCTGGGCTGCCTTTAATAACAGCTTTCTCGGGGCTGTCTTTGGTAGCAGCTTCCTCCTGCTTCTTGGAAGTGTGTGCCTCCCTGACCTGTTGGTGCTGTGCCTGCCCCGCCTCATGCCGAGGTGCAGGGAGCAGGCGCTGCGGCAGCTGCCTGGGAGACAGGTGGGTGTGCAGGGAGGGCAGAGGACCCGAGTAGCTGTGGCGGCGACTTGGGGTCTTGGGGACTGGCAAAGACCTTGGACTTGGTGCGCCTAAAGCAGTGTTGTCTGTTACAGGACCGCTCATGGTAAATGGCTCCTGGCCACCCGGGTCTTCCTGCTGTACCTTGGTGCCCCTGGTCAGCCAGCTGCTCACCTTGGTGGCTACAGACTCACAGCTGTGCACCTTCCTCAGGGCGCGCGTCCAGTTAGTGTCCAGTAGAGCCGCCATGTCGGTGAGCTGCTCCTCAGTGGCCGAGCTGCTCGTGTGCTGCGGGTACACGGCAGGCAGAGAGCGGCGCCGCAGCAGCCTCACCCTGCCGCCCTCCGCCGTGTGGGGGGCGGCCCCTGTAGCACCTGCCGCCTCAGAGGACTGGCTCCTCCGCAGGCGTCTGAACAAGTCGGACTGGTTGGGGGTGAGTGGTTGTGTGGCTGCGGCAGGCTGCAGGGCGCGGTGCTGCCGCAGCAGCTGGGTGGTGCTGGGGTGCTGCCGCAGCTGCTGCCGCAGGTGCAGAATGTCCTTGTCTAAGCGGGCCATGCGGCCGGCGGTCTGCTCTTCTATGTTGCACAGGTCCGTGTCCAGCTGCTTGCTGCTCCGCACCAGGAACTTGCCTGCCGCCTTAGCTCGCTGGTCACGGCCCCCCTCCATGTCTCACATCTACCACAACTACACTGCTTCTCCAATAGCTCACCTGTGGTTGCAAGTGGTCACATTTCTCGCAGATCTATTCCGTTTGCCGTGGTATGTTTAGAAGGTCCTCCCAGTTTTAACAGATTTAGTCCGTTTGCTTATGTGTGTTTGGAAGTTTGTTCACAGTTCTAACTGATTTTGCTGATGTATTGTCCGGAAGGATTCTCACAGTTCTAACAAATCTAGTCCCTTTGCTGAGATATATTTAGAATACATGTGTATTGTACGGATCTTGTACACTAAACAAGTACTATTATACACATTGTCATCGTGTCCTTGGCCCTGGTTGCGCTACCCAGCTCCCACAACCATGCTGCCTCGCGGTGTGAATCCTCTGTCTGGGTAGAGATCAGTTCCCTCTTCGTACACGAGACCACGCCAGGCTTGGAAGGTGTGAAGAAGCTGGTCATTATTTAACAATGTTTGGAGAGGGGGTGGATCTTTGTAATGCTTTGTGCATAAAAAAAGTTTTTTTTACCCCAACGTGTTGCTGCTTGTCCCGGCCCCGCACGCTACACTAGTCCTGACACCATCAGCGTTATGGCTTTTCAAAAGTACCCCGTTTCCACTGATTTCTGACCTAAATAATGCCCCTTTTTATGGCAAAATCACGGATTTTAAAAGCCAAAAAAGTACCCCTATTTCAGAGAAACCCTGACATATTTACATCCTGAAACCCTTTCTTTAAATGCAAACCCTGACATTGTCAGCAACTCACCACATTTCAACATAAATAATAAACAAAGATATTATTCCATTATAACAAGGATTATGTCCATCCAGAGAGAGGCTGCTATGTCCAGGGGGACATTCAGAGGGCTGTGTAAAACATACTGGTAGTGACCAGCAACAACCATCTAGCACCTCCTTTGTCATTTAATCTTTGCAAAAAAATACCCCCTTTTCCCATTTACACAGACTCGGCAGTAAAAAAAAACCCCTCTTTTTCAAATTTCACAGGGGGTGCTTTAAAAAACACCCCCTATTCTGTAAAGCTCTGATCCGCGGATTTGGAGAAAAATTACCCCCTTTATCAGCGTTTTTTTAACGCTGATGGTGTATGGGAAGAGCCTAAGTGCTGGGGCCGGGCTGCTTGTCCCCTAAGAGGCGTCTAAATTGTTTGACACCCCCCAGGAACTTTAGTAACACACTGGCTTCATTTTCAAAATCGGTCAAATATTTGAAGAGGGCCCAGCATATTATGGTCTACCTCTACAGTGGTTCCATCATTTTGGAGATCCCTCCTCTAACCCCGGCTCCCATCCCGTTCTTAAGTAATGACCACTCCCTAACTATGGGATACAGGACATATCCCACTTTTGATCCACATAACACCATTGACTTTTGGTACTGGACACTTGCCGCCAGAGAGGACAACAATAGCGTGGCACATGGGGTAGGGACTATACATCTTTCCTATAATCCCACTGCCAGCGTGCCTTCAGTGAAACAGCTCAACATGGGTGAAGTGCATATAAAATATATATATGATACAGCGTACACTTTTCAAATTGTACCATTTCTTGTATCTAAAGTTTAAATTTTATATGAATCCCAATAGTCAACCTATCAGTTTCCCTGTTGAAAGGCCATTCAAAATAGCTCTCAATGAAAAGGTCAGACAAATGTAACATTAAAAAGATATATACGATTTTAGTCTTTTTTCAAATCTAAATGTGTAGGTGAGGGGGTAGAGGCGCGAGATCTGGTCTGGCTTTATTCCGTCATCAAGGTAGCACAGCAGTGAGAGGTCGTCGTACACACAGCTTGACCAGAGAACTGTAAATCGCTATGGAGAAACCTACACCACATTTCACTCCACTACTTGCTACTTGCTGAGTGCTACCTGTTTGATTTAGTCTGTGGCAGAGACACCTGTTCGGTGTTGCTGTGTGCAGGACCTGTATGTGTGCTTATCTGCTTGATGAAGCTGCTATCTGTCTCCATGTAATAACAAGGCCTTATCCCTTCTCAGCCGCCTGAGCCAGCACTATCAATGATATTGCCTCTCGTCTACACGAGTTTATCAAGTTCATATACCACATTCATCACAGAAGCTTGAATCAATATTGACAACTGTTTGATCAACATTCATTAATCAGTTGTTAATTTTGATCCACTATTGAAATATCTTGTTATGCCCACTGGGGACATTCCTTTGGAAACCAGAATATATTTACCATACATACGGTAAAACCTCGCATATAAGCCTAACTCGCGTATTAATAAGCAGCACCCCGAGTTTGGGCCGATCCAATGAGCCGCACCAGAGATCTGATTATGGTGACTTTTAGTACTGTACGATAGTAGTAAAAACTTGCGTATAAGCTGCACCCTGACCATGGGCCGATCCTATAAGCCGCACTGCCGATCTGACTCGCTTACTAGGTGTGGCTTATACGCGAGGTTTTACGGTACCTATAATAATGTGCCTGGGTGCTCTTCACTTGATAAGGGCCTATATTTACAGAATCCTTACATGACTGGCACTTTATCATTCAAAGGTAAAACATATAAAAGAATGAACCTTTTCTCTTATTCGATGGAGACCAATATTCATATAAATGGCATATAAATTTCACCACATATATTTCCTTTTCCTACGATTCCTGACTGCCAGACTGTGCTGAATCCCAAAGGTTAAGATATATGGGTTTAGTCAATATTCACCGCTCCTGTTGTAAATAGCATACATTTGACGTGGTATGGATTTAGGCTATTATCTTACTTTGCTTTAATGGAGTATGAGGTATCATTGATATTGAGTTAAGGACAAAGGCAAACCACCAGATTAAAGCAGCTTCAATCACTGTAGAGGCCATTGGATTTGAGCTAGGAGCCCTGTACACCTCTGTAGATATCATTGGAATTGAGCTAGGTCCGAGTAAAGTAGTGTTACTAGACAAATAAACAACCAGAATGGCTGTTGCTAGACAACCAAAGGTCATAGCAACACATGGTTTAGATATTTTAGTTCCCCACTTTCATTTTACTAGCGATAGTTATCATTTGAATTGTGCTAGGGGCTCAGGCAAATAAACAACCAGAAGCGCTATTTCTAATCAGCTACAGTACCTAGCAAATGGTGGGTTGTGCAATTTGATTCTTTAGTATCACTTTAGTGGCGGTAGGGATCATTGGTATTGAGCTAGGGACCAAGTAAACACGTGTTGCTAAGCACATAAACAATTAGAATGGGTGCTACTAAGCAACCAAATGTCAGCAACAAGTGGTTTTGACCATCCTAATCCTTTAATAGAGTCAGGTTAGTGGGGGTAGGTATCAATGAGATTGAGCTAAGAGCCATGTAAACCTGTGTTGCTAAGCATATAAGCAATTAGAATGGCCATTGCTAAGCAACCATCTGTCATAGCAACAAACCAAACACACCATTGTATTTAGGGGGATATGAATGGTTAAATCCTTCTACAGGTAATATCCGTGGTATGGCAAGTGGACTTTCAATCATTTGGCGGCTGTCTTGCACTTCAGCATATTTGAGGGGATTTCACCACTCCAATTTCTCGGGGACATTTTTCTGGTGATGCTATAGGCCTTTCCAAGACATGTGGTGGTAAAATAAATTCTGTTGGAATTTGTAGTGGGTGAAGCCCATATCTGTCATATAACGACGGGACTAATAGCCTATAGTTTCTGTTGATTGGAAATGGCACTTTGGGCATTACTGAACTTAGGGCCCCAGGGGGGTGGGGGTGTTGGTGGCGATGGGCACAGAGGGAGGGGTTGAAGGGACAAATGTTATCCCTTTGTTATGTTTGTTCCCATACCTCTATCATTATTTGTCCCAATGACACCAAATTCCTCACCCCTCTGGTGTGATTTTCAGGGTCAGGGTTATCAGCATGAGTCACTGATTCTTACAGTAACTAGGAATATCATGAAATAGTTGGGTATTCTTCAAAAGCAATTTCCTGAGCTCAGGCGATTGATTAGGTGTTGGAGCTCATTTTTGCTTAACCAAGAATTTGCTAAAATGTCGGAAAATATAAATATTTTACCAAAGAAAAGAGAAAAAAAACACGAATTCTGGGAAAATGCTAGGGTCTTTTTGAATCTGAGGTTGTGTTGCCTAAAACACCCCTTTATCAAAGGCTTAGTCTCTCGCCAATATAAGGCTCGGGTACTTAAAACAGGTACGGCCTACCACGATTCCATGATGGTGCCTGGAAATAACCATGTAGGCCTGGGACCGACCACGATCCCATGGCCTCGCCTTCACATAAATATGGCAGAACACTGCACTCCCCACCTCTCTTTGAGACCACTTGGCCACAGAGGAACGCTGATATCACTGTGATCTGGACCTGGTGATAACAGCCCACTTTAATGTCACTCTATAGAGTAGATACATGTATTACATGTCATCAATACATGCCACATACGTGATAATCTGACATGTAGACTGCCACCCCCCCCCCCCCGACTATAGCACTGTAACAGGGCACCCTTTGTATGCTGCTATAATGAGGTTAAAAAGGGGACAAATTCGAGGATTTTACCACAAAGCAGTAGTGGCTCTGGTTTTTTATATGATTGTTATGAGCTGGAAGGAGGAGACAGGGAGGAGGAGGAAGGAGCTGGGGTAGGACTTGTGATAGGTCCTGCATGTACATAGTATGGGGATTGACATTGACATTGAGAGCTTGGGCCACACTTTAAAAAAAGTCTGTTTTTTTTTTACTGATGTCAAAGTCATTAAAACCGTTAAATTAACCTTTTATCAGCATGTTTGGGGCATATGTTTACCTATGATATGTCGTCTGAGGTACCACAGGAATGCCCTAGGGTGTAGTATGTCACCAGCAGGCTCCGGTTGAAAGAGATACAGGTCCAAGTGTCGGATTAAATGTAGATAATGTGTTACTTTGAGTAAAAGGACACCCCTTCCTACCCTTCAAAAATAAAAGAGAGAAAAAAAGATTTTGCAGCCGCCCGGGTGAGACTTCCTAAGCCCACCCGCTCCACCGGAAACAGAATTTTTTTAAAGTGTGGCCTTGGCTCGACATGGGAGTCAATGGTTATTAGGCTGGTAGGCCTACTTATCCTTGCCATTGACAGCCACATTCAAGAACTCAAAATATGGCTGTAGACTAGAAGTCTATGCCTTACCACGACTGCAGGTTCTACATGTAGCCTAGTAACTGAAAACCAGATCTGGGGTAAATTAGCATAGCACACACCTGTACAAACACATGAGGAGACCAGGCCTGGGCAAGGTTGAAGGGCCAACTAGGGCTTTATTTAACAATGAACAAGGGGACCTATGCTAGTGTTTTCTTTTCATTTTATCAACTCTCCCTCTGTAGTGTAAATGGCTTTAGAGACAATGACTTTAGTGTATATAATATTGACCTTGTCTTGTACTTGCTCATCAATATCTGCGTGTTATACTGAAGGTGTTCATTATTGTAAATATCGAAAAGTATGATAATTATAAGCCAACTCACGAATAGGAAATTGTATACGTCACAGACGGGGCTGATTATGGTAATTTTAGTACTGCAGTATGCATTTAAAAAACGTGTGTATAAGCCTGACTTTGTCCTGCCTCTATAAGCCGCACTGGTAATCTGAGTTGTGTACTGGCTGCGGCCTATACGGCAAGAAGTACCGTAGACTCTTCGTTAATATTGATAAGTGTATCGTCACGTGTACAGGGGTTCCATCACAACATGCTGATATCAGGGAGGTATCTCTGTTGATATCTATCATTATTACATCACATTAGGATAATCCAATGTACTATGACCGTTGAGTATTACTCATTAGGACAAGTACATTTTATGAAACTCGAACCCCCCCCCCCTCCCATCCTCTGCCTTTAGCAGTGTTTAGCCTAGGTGTGCACCTGTCTAGCATCCTCCACCACCAGCCACCCAGGTGGAAAGAAGGATAACTAGCGGTGCAACATCTAGCTCACCTGGAGAGGTTGTTTTTTGTTTACTTTATTTTTCCCTTGAGGGAGGTGGGGGGGGGGTGCTTAAGAATAATCATGCATCATGTCAACAAAAGGGTATCGTACTACATGTATTAGTAATATGCTGACTTTAAAGTGGGATGTTACTGGTGACACTTAGGGAGTGATCATTCTTTTACAACGCCCCCCCCCCCCCCACCCATGGCCATTTCTTAAGATCGACATGCGACATGAATCCTAGCGACACGACATGAAGCCCCAGCATGAAGCCTGACATGAAGCTCAGCGACACAGACTGCTCAAGGAGTAGGCCCTATAGAGCATAGGGGAGTGGTCCCCCAGCTAGTGATAAATGACTCGACCCTAAGGCCTCCCCAAATAATATACTTGTTTCTCATCACTAAGCCATGAGAAATGTGATGAGGGCGATTTTTTTTTTGATTTTTTTTTTTGCTGAAGCTTAAATCATGTAGGGTATTGCAGGCTCTCGGAGAACCAAATTCACATTTTAGTAATGAAGAAATTAAGGATCTGCTAAAGTTATAAATATGCATTTTCTTCTTCACCCCATTACATTTCCTGCACTGTAAGCTTTCATTTGATACTAAATATGCCCATATATGTCTAATTTTGTCATGTTTTTCCATTACAATTTGAAAAGGAAAAGTGTCCCTAGCAAGGGTCTACTTTCAACAAAATCGCCCTAGCAAGGGTCACTTTTTCGCAAAAATGTACCACTTTTCCCCATTTTCCCCAAAAATTTCCCAGACATGAGTAAAATTTCTCTAGAAATGACCCACTTAGTACATAATTCGGGTTTTTTTTCCCGTCAAAACAAGGATTTTTGGGCAAAAAGTGCCCTAGCAAGAGTACGTTTTGGACACAAAAGCTCCCTAGCTAGCATTGTCATAGGTCCAGCCGCACACCCGTATCAGAAAAAATTCAAGTACCCCCCCCCCCCCCGGGATCCAAGATCATAAGATCTTGAGGCTATTGGGCTTGTCAACAAATGTACCAACGTGTCACATATGGGGCTGGATGGCTAAATTTGACACGGCGACATGGCCATTTCTTAAAATCGACATGTGACATGAGGCCTATAGTGACATCCCGGAGTGACATGCGACATGGGGTTTGAAATGATAGTGACAGGGGACATGAGCAATTTTTAAAATCGACATGGGACATGGGATTATTAAGCGACATGGACATGCGACATGGCCATTTCTTAAAATCTACATTCGACATGCCCCCCATCTACACCCCCTCACATGACCAAAACCATATCACATGAGCTAATGACGACACCCCATAGATTTGGCCCCATCTATGAAATGGCTCCATAGATATAAATTAAATTGTCAGAAAATTACTGTCTCGCTGTTTTAGGCCCCAATATTATTTTTGGTATGATAAAATGTTACCCTTGATAGATGATATGAATATGGGGGGTGCAGATGGGTCCCCACCCTGAGGTCGGAAAGTCGCCGAAATTAAGGGGTCCAGGTTACAAAGTCGCTTTTTTGGATCCTTTATTCTATAGTTATTTTTTACCAAAAGTCGCAAAGTCGTTTTTATTATTGCCTCAGGTCGAAAGTCGCCTCCCAAATGGCCCAGGTCGCCAGGTCGCTTTTGACCCATCTGCAGTCACAATATCATGGGAAAGGTTGCTTTAGCCTTTATTGGCGAACTAAACTCTGTAAGTACCTAAATAGGAGGTGGTAGATAAGGCCCTATTTGCGGGACTTCTAGTATTGCGGATGACCGCCGTAGATGACGCTGTGACGCTCTGGAACGCAGAGCCATTTGTGGAGGCTCCTCTGGAACGCAAAACGGCGTCTGCGGTGTGAGTTTTACATCTGCGGGCGGCCGTGGAACGCACCCCTGGCCCGGTCCCACGCCGACTGTTGCTGTAGGGGCTGTAGGGGTACCGAGATCTGGCCCTTCAAGTGTTTGTTCAGGAGTATACAGGATATACATTAAATAAACCTTACCTGGCTATCTGCAGACATGCCGCCAATGTCCGCCTGGCTGCTGTAGAGGCTGTAAGATGCTGTAGTTTGCTGTAAGATGCTGCACATCTGGGGGTAAATCCTTGTGTTACAGACAGCCGTGCGTGTGACCGCTGGTGCCCTGACATGCACTGTCCCAGCACAGCCGCCGTTCCGCATGAGTGGTGGCACCACGCCGCCCACTGTTACAGGCTGGCACCAGCAGCATGGCGGCAGGCGTCGTCTGCTGCCGGGGGGCGTGCTGCCTGTAAAGGGGCTGTGTGCGGGGTACCTCAGCCTCCTGCAGGCCGCACACCTGGGCAGTCTGCTGCAGCACACACTCACATGGGTTTAGGTACGGCTGCCGTGTGGGGGGGCGGGGCAGGGGCCGGGCAGGCTGGGGGTGGGGCTGGCAGGCCAGCACACCTTTTTCGTGGGGATTCAGGCATGGTGCCTATATAAGAAAGGTTGAGGCTCTGAGATTCTGACAGGTCAGTGCCTGGGGTCGCCAACCCCACACATCCGCATGCACGCCACGTGCTTACTGAAAGCGAACTTGAACTCATGGTGCGATAGAAACAGAGGCCGATGAAGGTATTTCTAGCCGGGTGGGCTGTAAGGTCATGATGGAATACCAGAGGTGTCTGCGACAGGGTTTGTTCTTAACCCATACCACGTCAATCCCCGAGTTCTGAGCTAGCTGTAGGTAGCTTGTTGCCGTTGTACTGTGCCTATGGTATTCCCTGGGCGTCTTCGAATACCGGTGTCTTTCTGACGTGCGGGTGGTCTGCAGCCAGGACCGTGTGGGGAGGGTGTACCTGAGCGGTGGCCCCGTGGCCGACCTGTCTTTTTATCGACGGCTTAAAGCCTAAGGCTAGCTCTGAATAAAATTCGACACGGCGACACGGCCGTTTTGCTAAAAGTCGACACGGCAAAAAAGTTGGCCACCCATGTACAGGCACTTTTTCACTTTTTCACTTTTTCACCAGAGGTCAGGGGGTACTAATCAAAAACGTAACGCAGGGGGCATAACTATGGGCAGATTCCACAAGTGGCATATGCCAGAATCCACGCATGCCCTTTATACTCTGCAAGTCGTTATGCCTACAAGTTATGTTTTTGATTTATTATACCCCCCCCCCCCCCTTAAATTCTGCAATTTTCACTGAATTACAGACTTGTAACCCAAAAGAATGCTATGAATACGCAATTTTTGATATACCGGTAACCACAGAGTAATGAACAAAATTTCCAATTTTTTAATTTCTATTATTTTATTTGGGGGGAGGGGCAAAAGACACTCTGCCCCCCTCCCCCCATGTCTAAGATTGGGATTGGAGGTGGGGGTGGGGGGGGGGGGGGGCATGTCCCCTGTTCCGACACCCTGGAAATTATTAATGGGTAATTTATACTTTGTCTTTGAAGTGCTCTATGAATAGATATAGACATAATTATCTTTTGCCGTGAATATATAATATGATCAATGAATGTCTATTTTATAATGTACTTGTGAGGGAACACGTAGATGTGAGTTATCTAGGACTCTGGAGGTATTTCGGCCTTTCCCTTGAAATTGTGTTAATACATGGTAATGGTAGTAAGGCCACTCAAAAAAATAAAATGGTTTCTCATCACCGCGCGCATCATGAAAATCAGCTTTTGAAGAAAACTTTTTCTTTTTTTTTGCTAATTTCTGATGAAAATGGACAAATATTGGGATACTTGGTATCAAATTAAAGCTAATACTGCCAGTACCGGTAATGCAGTAGGATAGATATAAATTACATTTCCCCACTTTTAAAGATCCATAAATTCTTAACTACTAAAATGTAACTTTTGGTCATGAAAAACGTATATCATCACATAGTATTCCATACATTTTAGCCTCGGAGTAAAAAAAAAAAAGGAAAAAAACAACAACTCCCTTGTCACATTTTTCAGACCTTGGTGATGAGAAACCACTTTTTTTTTAGTGCCCCCCCCCCCCTCAGGGCCTCTGGTAGTACAAGGGGCTCATCCTCAGAAACATGTCGATGCCACATTACCAGTCTTTTCTGGTGTCAGTCCATCACGGTATAGACCTCTGAAAGCCCTTTTATAGCATGGGGTTCAATGGAAGGGGCCGGATTCCACCCCAGGCTGCCGGATTCCACGCCTTAGAGCCGGATTATACGCCTAGACCTACATTTTGATGTACCGTGGGCATACAGACCCCGTATGCCCACTGAGTGGGCATACGCACTCCCTATACCTACAACAGTGATAGGCCGTATGGGGGGTACAATGAGCGGCCAGTACCCATCACCAACCCGGTCTCCCTCCTCCAGTACCCATCACCGACCCGGTCTCCCTCCTCCAGTACCCATCACCGACCCGGTCTCCCTCCTCCAGTACCCATCACCGACCCGGTCTCCCTCCTCCAGTACCCATCACCAACCCGGTCTCCCTCCTCCAGTACCCATCACCGACCCGGTCTCCCTCCTCCAGTACCCATCACCGACCCGGTCTCCCTCCTCCAGTACCCATCACCGACCCGGTCTCCCTCCTCCAGTACCCATCACCAACCCGGTCTCCCTCCTCCAGTACCCATCACCGACCCGGTCTCCCTCCTCCAGTACCCATCACCGACCCGGTCTCCCTCCTCCAGTACCCATCACCAACCCGGTCTCCCTCCTCCAGTACCCATCACCAACCCGGTCTCCCTCCTCCAGTACCCATCACCAACCCGGTCTCCCTCCTCCAGTACCCATCACGAACCCGGTCTCCCTCCTCCAATACCGGCCAGTACCCATCACCAACCCGGTCTCCCTCCTCCAGTACCCATCACCGACCCGGTCTCCCTCCTCCAGTACCCATCACCAATCCGGTCTCCCTCCTGCAGTACCCATCACCAACCCGGTCTCCCTCCTCCAGTACCCATCACCAACCCGGTCTCCCTCCTCCAGTACCCATCACCGACCCGGTCTCCCTCCTCCAGTACCCATCACCGACCCGGTCTCCCTCCTGCAGTACCCATCACCAACCCGGTCTCCCTCCTCCAGTACCCATCACCGACCCGGTCTCCCTCCTCCAGTACCCATCACCGACCCGGTCTCCCTCCTGCAGTACCCATCACCAACCCGGTCTCCCTACTCCAGTACCCATCACCGACCCGGTCTCCCTCCTCCAGTACCCATCACCAACCCGGTCTCCCTCCTCCAGTACCCATCACCGACCCGGTCTCCCTACTCCAGTACCCATCACCGACCCGGTCTCCCTCCTCCAGTACCCATCACCAACCCGGTCTCCCTCCTCCAGTACCCATCACTGACCCGGTCTCCCTCCTCCAGTACCCATCACCGACCCGGTCTCCCTACTCCAGTACCCATCACCGACCCGGTCTCCCTCCTCCAGTACCCATCACCAACCCGGTCTCCCTCCTCCAGTACCCATCACCGACCCGGTCTCCCTCCTCCAGTACCCATCACCGACCCGGTCTCCCTCCTGCAGTACCCATCACCAACCCGGTCTCCCTACTCCAGTACCCATCACCGACCCGGTCTCCCTCCTCCAGTACCCATCACCAACCCGGTCTCCCTCCTCCAGTACCCATCACCAACCCGGTCTCCCTCCTCCAGTACCCATCACTGACCCGGTCTCCCTCCTCCAGTACCCATCACTGACCCGGTCTCCCTCCTCCAGTACCCATCACCGACCCGGTCTCCCTCCTCCAGTACCCATCACCGACCCGGTCTCCCTCCTCCAGTACCCATCACTGACCCGGTCTCCCTCCTCCAGTACCCATCACCGACCCGGTCTCCCTCCTCCAGTGCCCATCACCGACCCGGTCTCCCTCCTGCAGTACCCATCACCAACCCGGTCTCCCTCCTCCAGTACCGGCCAGTACCCATCACTGACCCGGTCTCCCTCCTCCAGTACCCATCACCGACCCGGCCCCCTCCTGCAGTACCCATCACCGACCCGGTCTCCCTCCTCCAGTACCTGCCAGTACCCATCACCAACCCGGTCTCCCTCCTCAAGGACCCATCACCGACCCGGTCTCCCTCCTCCAGTACCCATCACCGACCCGGTCTCCCTCCTCCAGTACCCATCACCAACCCGGTCTCCCTCCTCCGGCACCCATCACCACCCGGTCTCCCTCCTCCAGTACCCATCACTGACCCGGTCTCCCTCCTCCAGTACCCATCACCAGCCCGGTCTCCCTCCTCCAGTACCCATCACCGACCCGGTCTCCCTCCTCCAGTACCCATCACCAACCCGGTCTCCCTCCTCCAGTACCCATCACCAACCCGGTCTCCCTCCTCCAGTACCCATCACCAACCCTGTCTCCCTCCTCCAGTACCCATCACTGACCCGGTCTCCCTCCTCCAGTACCCATCACCGACCCGGTCTCCCTCCTCCAGTACCCATCACCAACCCGGTCTCCCTCCTCCAGTACCCATCACCGACCCGGTCTCCCTCCTCCAGTACCCATCACCAACCCGGTCTCCCTCCTCCAGTACCGGCCAGTACCCATCACCGACCCGGTCTCCCTCCTCTAGTACCGGCCAGTACTCATCACCAACCCGGTCTCCCTCCTCCAGTACCCATCACCGACCCGGTCTCCCTCCTCCAGTACTACATTCTCATCCTTTTAATTTGAATAACAAGGAGAAATCACCTGGGGTCCACGGGCGGGTGGATACCGTGGATACTAAACACATGACATCATCATGAATGTCACGTGATAGAACCGGGCATTTTGATTGGCTGATATATATGATGATATAGTTTTAAAACCAACACAGCCGAAGGCCAAATTTAGATATTGGCCTTCATGCACGATGTATCATATATACGCAACTTTAAGATGAGAAATGAAAGGACCTATTGTCCGATCAAACCTGAGAAGTCCCATAGGGTCTATGTACGCTGGGACGTTAAACAAATCAATCAATCAATCAATCGTACTGGGTATCTTTTTTTGGTGAAATTTTCTCAAATTCCCAAGCCTAATGTCTAGCCTCCCCTGTTGGTACCGGGGGGGGGGGGGCTATGCATCTAGCCCTCTCTGTGGAGTGAAGTGGCTTTCCGCACAGACATATATACACTCGCACATTGTATAGTATAGAAAAGAAATATTTGTGCCCCCTTAAGTTCTTAGTGGGGGCCCAGGCCCCTCTGTCCCCACTTTTCCCTATGCAGGAGAGGTAAGGATTGGGAATTGTGTGAATTTTATTAAGGTCTTGACAAATTTTAGGGGGGGGGGGCAAACATATTCAGCCCCCCCACCCTCCTCAGTGATTGGGGGGGGGGGCTATTATGACTCCCCTCCTACCCCCTAACTTTCTGAGACGCCTCTCAGCGTATCTCGCGTAGCCTTAGCCATACCTTGTGTAGTCCCAAAATGCAACACCTCTAATGTTTAAGAATATGGTGAATAGTCTCAAACATACATGGGTTCCATTATAGTTGTGTTATCAGTTTAATAAAGAAAAAGAGAGAAGAATGGGAGGTGGTCTATTAATTGCGCCACCTAGATCTGCACCCAATCTATCCTTGTTTCTGAACTGAATTCACAGGGCAAGCAATGTCAGGGGACAGGGACGGGAGACTTATAAGAGTGGAAGGGCACTGTTGAGATCAAAAGCAAGGAAATTGGATTGGGAAAGAGAAAACAAATGAATTCAAATAGTGTTGCAGTTTCAAAATATACTGTAACTTTGGCTTTAGTTGGAATATTTACAAATTCTTTCAGTTTTAGAAAGCCTCAGACCAGGAGGAAAATGTAAGAGAATTGTCCATTAGCTGTCTCACAAGCACTGTGTCCCTTGTCGATCCTAAGAGATGGCATTTGTCCCTTGTCACTCAACTTCCATGTCCCTTGTCGATCCTAAGAATGGCATTTGTCCCCTTGTTGATCCTAAGAACTGGCCTTGTCCCCTTGTCGAATTTACCCGTCTGGAGCCCTCAAATTAGTAGGGCAGCATTATTTTTTTCTTCCCTTTCCTTTGGTTTTTCCTTATTTCAAATGTACATCTATCTATATTAACATAGCAATACTAATGCTTCATTTTTTAGAAGGTTTATTAGTCAATCAGCTGCATTCCAATAGTGATACATTTTGTACATGTACCTAATGTGCTCAGTGGAGCCTCGAACCCACAACGTCCAGTGTGGGATTCACAGTAGGCGAGTATAGGTGAACGCACGGTGGACGCTCGACTCAGTACTGCCCCCTAGTGGCCGTATGACGAACCAAACACACCGCGCAACTACCATATCTGTAACCTGACTGGAGTCTGACTGTAGCCCATTTCTATGGTACATTATCACGGGGAGGTCTACAGCCTACCCTATCTGAGTGAATTCACTCAACAATAGGGACCTTTTATATATCTATAAACTATTCACATAAGCATGTTTAAGCCTGGACCACTTGCTTCCTACCCAGAAAGAGGCATGAGCCCTCCATGTCCATGAGGGGCGCGTTACGTGTTAAGTAGCCATATCCATGCACACACATTCACTTAGAGCATCATGCCTTTCCCTTCTTCTTTTTACGAGGATGGGGTCGGGTGTGTGTGTGGGATGTGTGTGGGGTCGGGCTGGATACCCCGGTGGATACCCCATGCCCGCCCCATGCCCAGAGCTTCTCTCAGTACGAATTCCTGATTTCTACGATCAGAGCCCACCCTTGGCCTACTTTATCTGTTTATGCAACTCCAAATTGACTCGAAGCAAATTTAATTGAAACGTGTCTAAAACTATACTACAGTGTATAGCTTTTGAACACCCAAGGCTGAGTGGGGTGTGGGTGTGGCGGTGGTGTGTTCAGATAGCAGGAGGAGGCCAGCTGCCGCACGTGTCAATAGGCGGCACGCACCTCTGGGCACCCGGCTACCTGGAGTACACCTGGGACGCTGCTACCACCTTATCACCTTATCACACAGCAGCTCAAGGGACATAAATGGCGGCTGACAGGATTTCTTTTCATGTCAACCGGATGGAAATGAAAGGTTGACATCTCATGGAGAATATAATTTGACTGCCACAGCACAGGGAATGTTGATCTACGGCATCCTTACGTCGTGATTCTAAGGAATCCCCTCCCCCATCGTTGCGCGCAACCATGGGTAAAACGATGCACGTTCTAGAGATACCAAATTAACTTTTGATCTAATTTAATTTCTCCCCCGTATTGAGGTTTATTAAGCATTCCCTCTCGTAAAACCTTGTACCGTAAAACCTTGTGTATAACCCGCGGCTAGTACGCGCGTCAGATCGGCGGTGCGGCTTATTCCGCACTCGGGGGTCAAGGGTTCGAGTCTCGGAGACTCCACTGGCACAACGTGTTGTAGGCCTATTGTTGGAATGCACCTGAATTACACTAATGAATTCACTTAAATATCCAATATGAAACTTGTCATCGCCCTGTCAATGACAACTAGATTTACGTTTCAAATAGGTTGAACAGATAAAGGAAAAAAAGAGAAATATATTTGCTGCACTGCGAGCCTGACTGGGGATTGAACGCCGGATCTATGGATTGACATACCCCTGCAAACAACATCTCAAGCGGAACTTATGCTCTTCTTGAGTCCTGTTCACAGGGCCCGTGCGGACCCAACCCGGCACCACTTGCCCCTGACAGTGCCTGTACCTTGATGCACAGCGTGGTTGGAAATACACGTTGACCTATGGGCCTATGATATACATTAAAAAGCCCATGCATCTATCCAACATGCAATAAAGACCTGCTACATGTCGTCTCGCTTTTATCACTCACATCTCATGTTAATGATGTGCTACATTTGTTAAATACACATGTGAGAAATAACATCTTTCCGAACATAATCTCAAATTTTATTGCTTTCCTGAACATAGTTTCGAAACCGTAACATAATGATTTTAGTCTTGACTGCATCCGTCCTGCATAATCATAGTTTTAAATACATTGGATGGGACGGCTGATGTAACACTTCTATGACATTGGGGGAAGGAACTTCCTCTCATGGGGGGGGGGGGGGGTGGAAGGGGGAGCAAGACATATTATAATTTTTCCATTCTCAGCGAAAACGCGGAGGTAGCTCGTATGCACACGAGAGTCCACCCTGCCTCTCAGCGACTGACAACCAAGGCAGGATTAATGGTTAGATTCTAACATAAGTGATACTTCTAAAAAGTTGTTTTTTTGTACTGATATGCAACAGGACATTAATTACACTAGAAGTGGTCACGTAATTGTGGTGCCTACTGATGTCACATGTTGAAATTAAGAAATGGTGATATCGTCTGTCACTTAAAATCACCATGCCTTAATTTGCTTCTGAGAATGTATCGTGTCCGATGTCGAATTTAAAATACTCTCTGTGATGTCACTAAGGGGGTATTTATGCTTCAAATAAGCCAAATATATAATATAAAAAAGCGAACCTACCTTTTTGCAAAGGTGGGATTCGAACCCATGAGTATAAGATAAGGCGCCGTTAGTGCCAACCCCCTACGCGCAGCACGGTGCACGCACGACTCAGTACTGCCCCCTAGTGGCCGTGTGACGAACCAAACACACCGCGCAACTACCTCCTCATGAGTATAAGGCGCCGTTAGTGCCAACCCCCTACGCGTAGCTTTTAAGTTACGCGCAGCTCTAGTTAGCCAATCAGAGACCACCATAATGATCACGTGACCTATGTAACTACGCGTAATTTAATGGTAGCAACGTTGAGGAACATTTTCGTTTAAGGAGATAAAACACTTTGGATGTAGAAAAATGGGCGAATCAGAATCAATCCATCCTGTCGTTTTGGGTCCTTTTAATGAATAAACTATGAAATGAATAACTTCGTTGGCACTAATGGCACCTGATACATGAGGCCATACACAACACATCGAGGCAGGACAGCAGGGGGCCCGACAGGAACCAGCTCCGGCCGACCTCCGCTGGTACCCGGCAGCAGGACAGGCAGGGGGCCCGACAGGAACCAGCTCGGGCCGACCTCCGCTGGTACCCGGCAGCAGGACGGGCAGGGGCCCGACAGGAACCAGCTCCAGCCGACCTCCGCTGGTACCCGGCAGCAGGACGGACAGGGGCCCGACAGGAACCAGTCCCTGCCGATCTCCGCTGGTACCCGGCAGCAGGACGGGCAGAAACCAGCTCTGGCCGACGTCCGCTGGTATCCGGCAGGGGTACGACAGGAACCAGCTCCGGCAGACCTCCACTGGTACCTGGCAGCAGGACAGGCAGGGGCCCGACAGGAACCAGCTCCGGCCGACCTCCGCTGGTACCCGGCAGCAGGGCGGGCAGGGGGCCCGACAGGAACCAGCTCCGGCCGACCTCCGCTGGTACCCGGCAGCAGGGCGGGCAGGGGGCCCGACAGGAACCAGCTCCGGCCGACCTCCGCTGGTACCCGGCAGCAGGGCGGGCAGGGGGCCCGACAGGAACCAGTCCCTGCCGACCTCCACTGGTACCTGGCAGCAGGACGGGCAGGGGCCCGACAGGAACCAGCAGCACCAGCGCCAGGTAGCAGCAGCAGCGGCACGGTGCAGGCGGCGGTGCAGGAGGCATGAAGCAGGCCGCGTCAGTGTGGTAGCAGACGCTGCGGAGTACACTTGGTGCCCGATACGCCGCAGGAACTACGTCACAGACAACAACCACACCCACAGCTGGCAGCTGTAGAGGGACTCCTCCACCCACTGCGGCTACTGAGCTGCTCATGGGCAACGACAACTTACATGCAGCTGACCACTCTACAACTGGGGTATTTACGTTGCTATAAGGGAGTGTTCATTTATTAGTTCCAGGGGGGGTGGTGGGTTTGGGGGGCGGGCGTAATAATTTCCGATCCCTCCTGAGGGGGGGGGGGGTAAAATATTCTGACCCCTCTTGAGGGGGGGGGCGTAAAAATTAAAGCCCCTTTTTAGCAAAAAAAACCACGCGTTACTATAGTTCAAAGGGGGGGCAGAATTTTCGACGCCTTCGGCAAGGGGGGCGCGAAACGTTCCACCCGCTCTCGAGGAGGGGGGGGGGGCGTAAAAAAATCTCACCCCCCCCCCCTGTAATTAATAAATGAACACTCCCTAACAAGGAAATGGCCATCCTCAGATCTGGGTGAGGGAGGCAGCTCAGGCTCTACAGTGTTAAACGGCCTACAGCCTGCTGGAGGGCTGCTGGAAGGTATGTTGTAAATAGGATGTGAGGAGTGACAACTCCTCCCACAGGGACCAGACCACCATGTGGTTGCTACCTGGACGTGCTGTGCAGCCTGTTAGCTCATGCCACCCAGGTAAGACCTCCACCTACCCCACATGGTCTCTTTCAGTTTCATCCTACTTGGAGGTAAAACCTGTAAATAGTACGTATCAGTTTCTATTTCTACATAAACCAATGTTCTGGGGCATGTTTTGAATATCAACTATATAACAGTGTACTAAAATGTGAAAAATGTGCCATTTTTATAATAATTATCAGATTCATAGGTTCCTACATTTTGTATTCTGTTCCTGATGAGTGGCGCATTCATTCCCACAATGGTTCATATACTGTTAGCAGAAAAAGCCAGACCTTTTTCTAAATATGCGCACTACAGACGTGGTGTCTGTGGTTTTCCCGTCTGATGCAGTGTTGTTTTGTTCAAAAATGATATCTTCAACAGTAACCACATGCATACGCACAGAATTGCAAGTAGAAAACATCCCTTTTCCCAGGAAAACACTGCTTCACAGCGCCCCTTACTACAAAAAAGGGGGAGTTACATATAGGCCTGCTATAGGCTTACATAGCTAGTTGACGATTTCTTCTTTTTAGTATCCACGGAGTTTGCAGAGAGAAACTGATTAAGTCTCACCAAATCGATACAAGTTGAAACTCTATGAGCAGCAACCACCTATGACCGGCTGAGGTCTTTGACCGGGTAGCCTGGATCAGCGTTAAAGTATAAAAACGGCTAAACAATATAAGGTTCATGACTTTTTAAGACATGCTTAAATTATTTTCTGACATTTCCATGTATCTGCTCCAAATATAAAACCATTTTCTTTCATTGCGGTCAGAGATGGTTGCTGGTCGTTGACAATCATACAGAGTCTCCTTTTTAGAAAATGACCTCTTATTCAGTAATCCGAAGACATTAGAAGTGCATGGAAGCCCTCATTCCGTATTTTCTTGTTAGATACAGGTGACGTCCTATATGGGTGATAAGGACCCAGTCATTCATTACTACACTGGGAAAAATATTAGCGTCATGTTATGTCAGCAAAAGTACTCACCTACAAGGGTCAGCCATCGCTGGACTCACCCAAGTAGCTTGAGAGACATTGTAGTGAGGGTCAGGCTATAGGCTGCAGAGTCTGGCATTGCTGGACCTTCCTCCCAGAGACTGACAATGCTGGACTCTGGGAAGCTGAAAGAGAGGCTCGTTAGAGTCCAGCATTGACAGAATCTGGCATGAGGGTCCAGCATGGCAAGACTCTCAAGCTATCTTTGGATATACATTTGTATACATATATGTATCTCGCTGGATTTCAAAATATCATAATATATCCTTATAGAAAAGGCAACAATACATCAGGCCGACATTACAATGATAGTAACCTGGTTGATTGAAATACGTACATGCAAAAAAAAGTGAGCGTTCCCCACACTCGCCCTATGTTGCCATCTTTACACTGGTTTTAGAGTCTTTCAAAGAGAGTGAGGCAATGTCGGGAAGAGAGTCACTGCTTCACTGCAACATAGTCTGATCGTGCTGGATTCTCTTTACAGAGTCTCCTAATGCCATGAAAAAGAGTCAGACATAGTTAGCTAATCTCTGTAAAGAACCCAGTTATGCCTGACTCTCTTACAGTACTGCAATTTCAGAGGCGTAGGAAGCAAATCTTCATTGGAGGGGCCCAAGGGGGGCCCACTCCAACCAACTTAAAGTATCAGTTTTTATGCATGATGTATCATATACATGCTTATATTAGATTGTATGGAAAAGTAGTATTTGAGTGCCATTTAGGTCTGATTTGGATTTGGACCTCGGCTCCATGCACTTTTCCCTATTGGAGAGAGTTAATGATTGAAAATTGTGTGTATTATATTACAGGTCTTGACAAATTTGGGGGGGGGGGCAAACATATTCAGCCCCCCCCCCCCTCCTCATTGATTGGGGGGCCCGGGCCCCCCTGCCCCCCTTTCCTACGCCACTGGCAATGCAAGACTCTCCTTCAATAGTGCAGTATTGCGTCGTTGAAATGCGTGACTCTAGAAAGCGTGTGCATTTGGCGACATCTATAGAGAGTGTCTGGCTGGCCCACATTTGTTTCCTTACTCGGCAAATTGTTGCTGAATATGATAAATATTTACAAAACTGTGAGACTTTCCACATTTTAGAAAAAAAAAGGGATGAAAGCAAAACCAACACAGAGTTTGTGTGTGCCTTTGCACGTGTGTGATAATGTGTCACAGGGAGGCCCACTCAAATCATCTTTAATCAGCGGCTTCTGATGCATGGTAGTGCATTGTAATTGTATAAAATCCTACTGATTGAGCGCCTTTTAGTTCTGATTGCATCTCTGTCCCTAGTTGCCCTATGTGGGAGAGGTGAGTTTTGGGAATTGTTTGTGAATTGTGTGTATTATATTATAAAGTCTTGGCGGGGAATGTGTAATACTTTATAGGGTATATGAACCATATCTCACACAGTAACGGTCATATAAATACATAGTAAATTATGACAAAATAAATAAACATTCCAGTGCTCTCTTATGTATGTTACTGTAGCAAAGACTGCAGGCTAGGCTACGACCCAGGTAAGTGAATATAATAAGGTGGGTCGAGTAGTGCTATCATGGTAAAGCTACCTAACCACGTGGAGGCCTCTGTTTGCCCCCCAAGCTGGCCCCAACTCGCCCTCGGACGCATCCGAGCGACATCGCTGGTATTTGAGGGGCCATGACCGCGTCACTCCCCCCGTATATTGGGGGGGGGGATTCCTACGCGGTACCCATCTGCACTTTTAATACAACAGCACCAAGCGCACAGGAACTATTTTAACCAGCAACCTTTGGTGCCAGCGATGATGCTCGGGAACAGAGGTCGAGGTGGGGCCAGCTTGTTTGCCCCCTAATCACCACCCCGTGACGTAATAGCAGAGGGGACTATAACCTCTATAGGGCTTGATGGTTATGGATAGATCCTAGCTACGACTCACACAAATACACCTGCACGTCTACGTCCATGCAGATTTATGGCGAGCACTCAGACATGACTCATCTGTTCTGCTGGTAGGTTATCAACACAGTATCAAACCAGGATAAACCACTTCAGTCATCTGTTTATACTCGCCCATCTAGTTCTTGTTGACAGACTGCATTCTTCGGCAGCCAAATACAGACAACTCTGGAGAAGAGACGGTTTTAATAGTCAAACTAAAGAATATCTTCCCCGATTATCTTGCTAACTCAGTTGGATATTGGGATATATATTCGGAGAATACTTCGTCAGAACTGATAGGGTAGTGCATGGCAATCTGTCTATAAGTGTTATGAGGGATCTATGACCCCCCCCCCCCACACCACAAAAAGGCATAACTATATTAGTGCTGGTAGGTTATCAACAAGACATGGATCATCACTGATGCCAAGGCTTCAGCAATTTACGACGGAGGGCCCAGCCCTTCATATGATTCACCTGTGTTAGAAAACAACTAATGTGGATTATTTCATCATATTTCCCTCTTTCCAACGGCATGTTACGTGACCATAATGGTCATGTACAGTATATATGTATACTGAGGAAGAAATTACCGTAGGTCAATGATCGTGTATTCCTAAGTAATATATATCTTTAGATATTACTTAGCCAATCAACAGTTGGCCACTACTAGCATTATAGTTCCTAGAACGCCCAGGTAGGTCTAATGGGCCTAGTCAATTAGCTCCATGGGGCACTAGTCTCCCCGGTATGGTTTGGGACAAATGAAGTGTCTCTGACGAGTGATGCCGACCAATAAACTCTGATGTATAGGCAGCTGTCTTGCCTGGTCTCTCCCGTCATTAACTGATACGGCTAAGTACTTGGCAATTATCTATGACCTAGTATATTTTTGTTTTTGGAAACTTCCAATATCATATAAATTTACATATCCTCATACTAGTAATAATGTATCCTTGATTGGTATCTGAAATATAGAGATCATACTTACATTTTACAATGTTGATGGCTAAGGACTTCCAAGATAGTAATAGGGTGAACTCTTTTTATATCACTGGTTATATCTCCTGGTTCCTTACACTTAGATATAGGAATCACAACGATGGTATCACATATAAGCAGCATGACCACCCAGGAATGAGAAATCCCTAAGGGTCATAACAGAGGCCTATTAGACCAATGCGTCAGGAAATGGTGACTCTTTCATAATAAAATTGTGTTTAGGTTGGTTTCAGCAGAATGCATGTAATATTGTTTGTAATAGCTATATTCGCAAATATCTCACATCAGGAGATTCACAGGATAATCAACTTTCAAGTAGTACATGTATATTTTAGAATGCAGTTTTTTACAGTTATATTTATGTAATTGTTGGTCACGCTTCAGAAATGTTCAAAAAGATTATCTCCCCTCCCTAACTGTGAGAGTTGTAAATAGTGGAACCAAAAATACGTCCTTTATACTGTAAACCAACAGTATTCTACTTACTATGTAAACTAATACCTTATAGTATATACTGTAAATCTACAGCTACACTAACTTCTGACAGAGTACGTCCCAGCCCAGCTTTAGTGTTTGCCAATTGTGCAAGGTGCCAAACGTACAAATCATAGCTTGATAAGTGGCTCTGTCTCCCCAAATCGTGCCAATTGAAATATCTATGACTGGTTGACGTATATGACCGGTTGACATGTATGGCTTGCATGGTAGCATGTATAACCGGGTTACGTCTATGACTATGCAGGGTATTCCGGATCAATGGGAACATACGTTAAAAAAAACCAATACGCCAACCGGTCATAGATGTCGATCGGTCATGAACATTTGGTAAGACTGAGTCAAGTACTTATTGATCAATTATAAAAATCATCTTCTACGAACATACATGTATAGATGATGACAACCATAGTAGTAAGTGGATATAATCTGGGAGAGATCGTAACGATAGTTTGCACGGGCATCATGATCAGCTGATGATCTTGAATTCAGAGCAGTGTAAGCAGAACAGAACTTTACAGCGTAAGGGCAATAAAAAGAGTAGTGGTGACCACGGTCGTCTCTCTAGCAACATTAGGTCATCAACAGTGCCAGCACAAACGTCTACAGCCCCAGGTCTCCATGTTGACACATTAACCACCTCCTTAGCAAGGGTGGTCAGCCCGGGGGGGGGGGGGCACTCCCTATCCTTTCTATAGTAGCTATGTGTGGACATCACCTCAAATTTAGGAACCTTATCACGGGAGGCAAATTAACAGAATAGCACCTTTTAACAGGAAATTAAGCAGAATATAGTACCCTAATCAACCGGACCACGAGAGAAATTCCCTTATCAAAAGTGATTAATGAAAATGATAGAAATGACCCACAAAATGTAAACCTAAATCTTGCCCCCATCTGCATGAAACATACAAATCTGTCTTCAAAGTTGAGAAATGGTAGATTAAATTGTCATCTGAAAATCCTTCTAAAGTTCTAGTCACTCTGCCTTGAAATGTACCCCTATTCCTCCAAAATTGTCTAAAAAGCACCCCTTTTCAAGGGTCCTCGCGGGCCCTTGCCTAGGGCCCAAAAAGATACCCTTTCCCTTGGAATTGTGTTCACACCTAGTTAGTAATGCTGCGGGAGTGGCACCCCTGGGGTGGTCAGTCTCAGGATCCAAGATCGTCATCTATGATGATCCTGATTCCCCATGACGACCTCAGTACACACAACCGGTAATGGTCCATGCAGATTAAGCTAGAACGCCCCCCCCCTACATGGTTTATCCGAGACCTGATATTCACAAATGGGTCGTTGGGGCCCACATGTGGCTTATAAGTGGGCCCCATCGGAACCACAAGATGCATAAAATGACAAGTACCCAAACTGCGTGATGTTGCCGAACCATGTGTGACTAGATACCCATGGACATCCCTGACTTTTACCTCTCCTCTAGAGAGTCACAGGGTGGTGATAGAAATACATTTGTTTGTCTCAAGGGCAGTATCTTATATCCATATTCATCTCATATGAAAATGTGTGGACCACTATTAGAATATGGTATAAATAATAAACCAGAAAATAGTGGTGAGTTCAGCCGGTTAGAACAAGATTAGGCTGCCAATAACAGGTTTCGTCTGGAATGTTTGGTTTCAGCCTGTCCATATCAGGTATGGTGTGGATGGAACCTGTGCAGATAATGTAATTGTACAAGGTAGCATGAGATATAGCGAGACAGCATGTAGAACACACGGCGTACTATTGTATAGGGCCGTGTCTTATGAGTTTGTAACAATTGAAACGTCTTTGACCGGGTGTAGTCTTTGACCTGTGTCGTCTTTGACCGGTGTAGTCTTTGACCAGCAAGTTTTAGAATGGCTGAAATGGGAGCTATGTACAAAGAAATGGGGGAAAAAGGTTAATGGATATTTTAACACTATATACTACAAACTTCCCGGCATTTCTGTGTACATAGCTCCCATTTCAGCCATTTTAAAACTTGCTGGTCAAAGACTACACCGGTCAAAGACGACACAGGTCAAAGACGACACCCGGTCAAAGACGTTTCAAGTGTTACAAACTCATGAGACACAGCCTTAGGGGCCTCTGTCATTTGCTGTACATGAGTCATTACTATTATTATACCTTCTTTTCCACCGTTTATATGTCAGAGACCTGAAACAACGACATTAAAGTTCAATATGTTATTGTGATAAGCCATCTTAGCTGAGTTATGTGACAACTGTTTGATGTTAACTGCTTTTTATGAAAAATTTACGGTTTTGTTAGAATAGAGAGAGCCAAAGCACTGAGCACTAAGTTTAGTAACAAAAATTCCAACAGAATTCTTTAGAATACAGATTTTAGGAAATTACCATTTTTACTATTTTCCGTTGCCTGATTTCTACCAGAAGGAGACAGGACCAAAACAAGTTTTCTATCAAGCTTTAGGAACCTAATGACCTTTTCATTAATGAATGGATCTGGTACTACTTATACCTTCAACCAAAATCGGGCATTGAAATGTGGCCATTTTTATGTTGACATTTTCAAGGATATTTGAAATACTAATTTCCAAGGCATTCAAAACAACGGCCTTGATGCTATGATATTTCAAACCATTTCAAATTTCAGTTGCTATGGGAGAAGCCACCTTTCATGGTCATTTGATTCCACAACCAACATACATGTTAGTCCTTTTTGACCATTGATAAGATGGGCACATGGATGTCAGATCCACTGGAAATGAGTAATGACATAATCCACGGGCAGAATCTAGATGTTCTAAAACTTCATTGTCCTTTTTGATTTTAATTTGCGTAGAAAGACAATCTAAAGATCAAAATAGACATGCGTAAGGGCTAGGAATCCATAGTTGCCCTTTTCAGAGACTGGTTGGAGAAAATAGAGGGAAACTAGAGACACTCTTTTCTATTGAGTTATCATAACATATCAGGGCTAATAAATGTAGCTGTATTGTCTGTGTTGATATATGTGACTCCTATATTATGTCCCATGATAATTTACCTTGTAACGATCTTTTATTGATAAAAGGAAAAGATGATATAGTGTACAAGTAGCTAAACCAGAGGCTAAAACTATGAGTCATCAGCACGGGAACCCACTGAGCTAAACCTCAGGGCGGAGGTCAGGGGTTTCTTTTTACAGAAACAGGGTATGCAGCTCAAAGTACCCCTTCTCCTTTGAGCATCGTAATCTGGTAGAAATAGATGCATTGATTGCATTAAATTCCACAATCGCATGGTTATGCATAAAAAAAAATATTGCTGGGATCCAGAACACACAATTATGCATTAAACTGGAGATCAACCCACTCCCCCCCCTGCTTTGTGTCAACAATGCTGCGAGCCTCAAAACACATACCCCCAACCTTGTGGGGCACAGCGGAGCTCAGGGATCAGTGGACAGGTAGCTGTAGCTGTACAGTATAAAAGGAGGTATTTTTGGTTTACAGTATCACATACTGTACAGCTACACTCATCTACTGTAGAATACCACACACAGCAGATCGTGGGTTCGAATCCCACCTTGACACAATAGGCACTACTGTTGTGTATCTATAGAAAATCTAAATTATACACATGTACATATTCAAATATTCACTAACTAACATTTCTATGCCAATATAGGTGGAAATGCATGTCAACTGGCTTAAAGAAAAATGAAAAGAAAAACGTATTTCTCATTGTGCCAAGGTTAGACTCGAACCCACAACCTTCTGTGTGTGAGTTTTACAGTATGTGAGTGTAGCTGAACAGTATGCGATACTGGAAACCAAAAATACCTTCTTTTATACTAAATCTTCAAGCTGGACATGTACATGTATATATGCATTGTATATAGCATTGTATTGTATGTAGACATATAGCTCTCTTGCTTTAATGACAATCCTTGATACAAACAGGAATTGAACCGATAGGCTCATTTCATATAGACTAGACTGGGCCAATTCTAGACTGCCCTCCATGACGGCAGGTTTGAAGCAGTGGTGTGTGTCCTCCAAGTGCCTACAGTAGTTATAAACAGACCCAATTTGAACAGATTTATGTTCTACACTAATAATGGCTGAACCAGTGCACCTCTGAAGTACAACATAGGCCCAACTTACATATTTCACTATTTCAATTGCATATTCATCTATTGTTCCAGAATTTACATTAGAATGTCTGAGAATGTGTGGCCAGCCTTGTAGACGAGGAGTGTCCTACACTGTAACAGCCCCTAGGTAGCCTTCCTTGGTTCAAACCAAGTCAATAGGACGGTCATGTGGGGGCCTGGCTAGAATAAACATGTTATAAACTGTAGTATATTTGAGACGGCGGACACTAAAACCAACAGCAGGAGCTTACAGTGCCTGGTAATGGGCCATTAAGCCGTTAGCGCCGCAACTGTATCCTGCCTTGTCACCATGATGCATGAGTTCAGCCCTGGCGAGGGAACTGGCCAGGGCTGCATTTATGCATCATGCGAACCCTTTGGGGACGTATATCGACCCTATGGGGTCGGCAAGATGCGTGAAGGTAGTGCCGCATGGGGCATTACAAGTTAAGCGCCATGTGGCCCTTAACGGGTTAAGAGAAGCGAGTTGGTCGTTTCCTGCATGAAGACTTTCTGCCTGGCACCTCTCAGTGTTTAAGCCGTCATTGTCTACTCACAGGAACCCTGTGGGAAGTAAACATGGGAAACGATCGCACTGTGGTCCAATGAGAATCGTACAGCATGAATACTCTAGGACCAAACTTCTGCGAGGGGTTGTTTAAGTAGGAGGCTGTCGTCCAGGGCATGGCAATATGACGGACACATGCATGGCAATATGACGGACACATGTATGTCAACATGTCAATTTGCAATTCATATGTCAGTCATGTTGACATGTACGTGGCAGCCACGTCGATATACACATGCCAGGCATGTTACCGGGTAGGTGTCCGGCATGTCGTCACAGATTACTGTAGATATGCTACGTGCAGGTGGGCCCTGGCCTATTTGGATGAAGCTGGACGATTCACCTGAATGATTCACTTGGACGATTCACTTGGACAATTCAGCTGTGTATAAACCATAGTTTTCTGTAAATCGTTCGCTATTCTATCTTCCTAAAATAAATGTATGATAGGTAATGTTAATAAGAATTAAGCAGGGTGAATCGTCCAAATTTGAGAAATGAACCCCAGAGCAGTATGTTACACTGTAAAAATATTCCGTTGAATATACGGAGAATCAATGTAAAACTTTACGGTGGATCATCGTAAATGTGATTACGGTGAGGCAATGTTAAGTCAACCAATTTTACTGTGAATATCTGCAATCCAGTATGGTGAAACACAGTTTATTCATTTACGGTGAAGCTATGTCTTGTAAAAATATTCCGTTGAATATACAGAGTATCAATGTAAAATTTTACGGTGGATCATCATTATATATTATTACAGTGGGGCAATGTAATATCAATCAATTTTACTTTGAATATCCGTAATTCAGAACAGTGAAACAGTTTATTTTACAGTGAAACACAGTTTATCTATTTTAGGGTGAAGCTTCGTTTAATTGATGTTTAGTTTTATCACACCAGGTGGCAGTTTGGTTCATGAGGAGATTTTCATGGATGCTAAGAACACCATTTTCGTGGTAATAAGAAAAATATATAGATAAACAGCTGTAAGGGTTTGCTCCTTAGCCATCCTAGAGTGACTTCTTCTCATGGACTGGCATTACAAAGTTTCATGAAGTATTTTATAAGGCTCTCATAGACTGATTCCTAATGATTAGGCCTGAAGTCTAGACACTAAGATGCTATTGCTGATTGGACATGGTACCAAATTTGGCATGCAACCATATTGAGCATAGACTTAGGTATTGGTGGATAAATGGACGGAAAAATACTGGGATAAATGAGTTAAATATTGTTAAAACCATTGTTTAGGCACTGTATTAAAATAACAGTGATGTTCCGTATGTTGTTAGATTAACGGTGATTCACTGGCACCACTGGGTGCCGGACTTTCACCGTTATAATTACGGAGAATTTGAAACGACAGTGACCGTTGTTTTTACTATGAAAGTCCGGCACCCAGTGTTGCCAGTGAATCTCCGTTATTTTAACGGAATATTTTTTACAGTGTAGGTTGCGGTCACCATATGATGTACACGATCTATGATATAGTCATATTCAGGCATCACGTAGGAATGAGTTACTTATACCGTTACCTAAAGTAAAGTGTAAAGGGCCCACCCCTGCCCAATTATAATTAGAAGCAAGAGGGACACATACTAAGTGACTGGTGTGAGGCCAGCCTCGATCTCTCCAGGCCCAGTGCCGCCGGTAGGCGGTACTGGGCCTGGACAAATTTGTATCTAATAAAAACTATCCTACTCAGAAAATGATCCTGGATCCTGGATCATTTCTTAATGAGATAGGTGGCTCACTGATTGGTCAGCTTTTGTCACATGATCATGAATAAGGTTGTGCATGACATCATGGGTTCAAATCCCACCTTTGACACAATAGGTGTTTTTTTTTTCATTAACTATTTAACCCATTTGAAGCATAACTCTACCTACAGTGACATGGTAATATTCCTTATTGAAGATGTGACTGGGTAAATTAGTTCAATTCAGGCCCATTATGTAGATAATAATTGAGATAGTGATTGAGCCACAGTAGGGTTCGAACCCACATCCTCCTGAGTGCTGAGACACAGTAGTATAGTGTATAAGGGTGGGTATAAGAGCCAGTGTAGGTATAGGGCACAGAGGATACCCAGGCTGGGCGCCGCCATGACACCTCTGTCGGGGGCGGAAGTTAATGCTAATGATATGCTAATGAGCAGAACCGGAAGCACTCTCCACTGCTGCAAACATAAGAGGTGTGAAAGCTTGGGGTATGTGGACTCTCTAGCCCCCGACAGAGCCAGGTCCACACATGCGCCATCTAGGGGGTAGCCTGCGTACCAGGGTATCCCATCCTCGGTATAGGTCTATAAGTAAACCCAGACTGGTGTGAGGCAGGAGACGGGCAGTGTGAGAAGGATGGAAGAGGGTCACAGGGGTATTCATCATGCATGAGTCAAAACCTCCAGAACATCCCAGAAGTTCGGCCATCTCCCATCTATCAAGTATCATTGATAATTTAAGGTTAGGGTTTTGCACAGAATATATGGGTTATATCTGTATACTGAGATGAGATCTCTCATATAAGAAATAACAAACGACTATATTTACTTTTCTTAGTTTGAAGGTCAGCTATTTTGTGATGGGAAACCTTCGCGGATTTTTAGCTTAAGTTGGAACTTACACGAATTATTACGTTATACTTTACCATGATGAATTAAGGACGTTTATTACATGCTGTGCTTAAAACGTGTGTCGGCAGAAGGTGGGATTCGAACCTGCTACACTCTCGTTACATTGGTCAGCCACAATGATGTATTAGAGTACTAAGCTTTTCTTGGATGATGCCCTATACATATCGGTGAATTTGAAATGGGCCAGTTGGCTTTGTCTAATCACAGGGTAGGGTGGCTTAGGAGGCTAGTTGTGACTACTGAAGTGGCCAGTATAAGCGCCCCTGCGCTTATCAATTTCAAGTACCTGTTGCCCCCTGCGCTTATGCAGGGACCTGCGCTTATATGAGTCCCTTTAATAGTCCAGTTGCCAGCTTGATAACCTTGCAGAAAAACCCCCCGAAGAGGTTATGACTGATTTGGGTACAGGAAGTCGTATACGTTCAGAATCTTGACGATGCCCGGCTGGCATCGTTGAGCGTTTTCCGAAATTCAAGATGGCGTCCAAGATGGCTGACAAAAATGTTTAAAGTCATAAATCAGTCAATTCTTATGTTATTTGCATGTGTAATACCTCTAAATTGGGGTTTTTGGGCATGCCTGATTGATTAAAAGAGTCAAAAAGTCATTTGAGTAGATATCCATGGTGATAGCATGTTTCCATAGCAACCAGCATGCCGACTCTAATACAAAATATATATTGTTATAAGAAATTTGTCATTTCTCAACAACTACACTCATGTAACATCTCAAATTAAAGGTCTCATTGAGATACATCATTTTAACATAGTTTTAGAGTTGTCACAGGTCCTAGGTAGCCATGGCAACCAGAAATCAACAACAAATATGCCTAATGATTGATGCCAAAACATTATCATCCTTACTGATAACTGCAAATACATGACAGAACAACCATCATGTGCCTCTACATGGGTAAAAATCGACACGTGCGACACGGCGACACGGCCCTTTTAAAAATCGACACGTGCGACACGGCCCTTTTAAAAATCGACGGACACAGACATCTTTATAAGGCTCTATACATTGTAGATACATAAAAATCGACACGGCGACACGGCCCCTTTTGCTAA
This sequence comes from Harmothoe impar, assembly GCA_947462335.1. Lineage (NCBI taxonomy): Eukaryota > Metazoa > Annelida > Polychaeta > Phyllodocida > Polynoidae > Harmothoe > Harmothoe impar. The sequence goes on from OX381718.1 coordinate 34,106,546, forward strand.
AAATCGACACAGCGACATGGTCAAAATCCCGGGACCCCATGTACAGGCACCATCATGGCCACCAGAAACTGATTACACAATGTCAAAATGTCACCTGAGTGGTTATCTATGGAGATGGGTCAATTCCATAGCAACCAATATGCTTATATGCAGAAAGTTTGATTTGATGTTATGATTTTTACCAAATGTGCACTTTTTATCATAGATCTCGAAAACTCACATCTTTTAACATGTTATTAACTGCTGCTGCTACTATGGTAACTAAAAATAATTTTCTGTTGTACATACTGAATCTGGGACCTGCTGGCAAGCCTCCTGACTATGAGGTGATGTCAAGTCATATTAGTGGTGTCTATAAGATGCATCCTCAGAGCTCCCATAAATCTATGATGTTGTTTACAACAGTCATTAAAGCAGCTCATACCCTGCCAGTCCTCCTATAGTGCACTTATTATTAGCCTGCCCCTTTGTTTTCCTGGCTGCCCCCTTGTCGGTCTAGCCAATCCCTTTGTCGGCCTGGCCAGCTAGTGAATAATGCAGTATAGCTGTTCAATATCAGCAATACACAAACATATGAACATGTGGATGTGTATCATTACTGTGTAATAACTCCAGTCTGCTGACATACCTTATACAGATACAAAATGTACAATGCTATAACAGTTTGTAACTATTTGCTTGATGGTTAGCTTAGTAGCACACAATAATGGCTTGAGTCACTATCTCACTGAATACTACAATCAATGTGGTCATGTACAATGGTTCCCTCCTCCGGATTGTCCACCATAGCATCATTTGGATGGGACACTAAGTAGGTGAATCAATTTCTGAAGTCAAGCATGATCATCCGCAAGTAACATCTCCATGAACAGCATGGGTTTGAGGAACAACAGTTACATTTTTAGGATAGTTGATGGAAGAATATGAATTACATTTGGCAATGATGTGGGGATAACACTTTATTGCTGTATGCAAAGACCAGTCAAATAGCAGAGGGTTTTGTTCTGGAAGTTCTGAAGACATAGCACCCCCTCAGGTTAGCAGAATAATGACACCGGTGTCAAAAGAGATGACATGTATCCTTTGATTTTACTACACAGATGTCATAGCTTGATTGGTCATGATTGCATTGGCTTGTTCATTTGTGATGCTTGATCATGTAGCTGTATTCTCCTGTTTAAAGAGGAGTCTTTGAATTTCTCAGTTCTTGAGAATCAAGATCATCTGAAAGCTTTCTCATGTAATCTTCCATAGAAAACTTTGCCAGTCTAAGCCATCTTGGCACTTTTAGGCCAGTATTTCTGTGACAATGTTGAACAGTGAGGCTGAATGCCCCTTTTGATGCTTGAGGTGTACATGGCTATTGTTATTCTCACGTAGCTTCTTTCTGTCCTTTTTATTTTTGTTATGTGGGCCTGGATTTATTCCTTGTGTATGTTGGCAAAAGTGTATCAGTCTTTGCGAAAACTTTTTCAGCATACAGGACAGTCGGTCCTGCAGCTAGCCAATTTTGCAGGACTGGATAGATGGTATGGTTTTCATAAAGACTGTCTTATTGGGACTGCAAGTGTCCATTGCCACATGTATTAAATCGGTGTACCTATCTAGGAATAGTTAGAAAGGTTAGTTATCAGAGGGTGGGTACGGCAGTCTTTGCGAAAACTTTTTCGGCATGCAGGACAGTCAGTCCTGCAGCTAGCCAATTTTGCAGGACCGGATAGATTTTTGCAGGACCGAATACCAAAATCAAAGTTTTTCATACTTTTTAGAATAGAATAATATTTATAAAAGAAATGATAACGAAAAATGCTCTAATTTGCCTAGAATATGAGTGTGCACTCTGGAACTTGCAACTTCAGTTCTAGTTGAAATATTTGAAAACCTCTTTTAATTTTGGAAAGCCCAGAATGTGGAGGACATGCAACACTAGTCATTCTGCTGGACCAGAGCCATTTTAGGCGGACATTGCCACTGTCCTGCATGACTGGTGTATCATTACTCCCTAAGTGTCTTATAGTGCTTAATAGCAAGCTGCAAACAGCAGGATCAGTGCCAACTAGTTTGTGACATTCTCATTTGAGGTTATGTTAGTCAGTACAAACCACACTGTATTGGAACTGATGGTTGCATGGTGAGCTTGCCCTGGATTAACTTTTCCTCAGTTAATACTGGCAACAACTTCAACGTGTACATGTGGTGATTTTGGAGTAAGAGGCCGGTTGTTCACTAGGGCCAGGCCAGTAAAAGTTGGTGGGAAGGGAGGTCAGGGGTCAGATCATGGTGGTTACCATGGATGATGAAAGGCTGCAGACACAGGGTATTTGGATTGCAGATGCTGAGCATAGGGACATAGTGCTTAAAAGCATGTGGGAGTGGTAATTTGAACTACCTCTATGTCAATCATTATGGATTATTGTTGTTGAATTCCAGTTATCATGGTCAGATTTGAATGATTGATCGATTTGTTTAATGTCCAGATGTACATCAAGTACCTCATGGGACATATCTCAAGTTAGCGAGGTAGCCTTGCACAAATAGCAGTAGTCTTACCTTGCAGTGAGACAGATATTTATATGCTGCTTGCATAATACAGCAATGACTGCATATCTATGGATGATTGAATATATGAAATGAATGACAGCATCTACGAGGTGAGGGAGAAAACTGCTACCGGGCCACGTACCCTGCTCTTTTCATAGGATGGCAAGCGTTCTTTTATTTGCATGGTCCTACATTCCTGGGCTAGTATTATAGTAGGCAGGGCCAGACAAACCATAGCCTTTGATATCTCAGATGTGGTTCTCTGAGGAATAATCACAAGAAAGACCGCCAGCAAGTTATTCTACTCGTTCATGGCCCCGTCATGGAGATCCCCACTAACACAGGGGGAAGTTGTCATTGTTACCCAGTACCCATGACAACTGTGGAATAATATTAAAATCATGCATCTCAGTGAGACCGTTACTTTGAGATATCATATTATGACCATATCATGTTAAGAAAAGACAATTTCCTCAATACAAAATGTATTTTGAGTTAAAATCATGTTTTGAGTTAAAATGTTGGTTGCTCTGGAATTGATGCATCACCATGGATACCCACTGAAATGACTTTTTGACATTGAGGAGAGAGTATATTGTGGCCCTGTTGGTTGTTCTGTCATGTATTCACAGTTATCAGTAAGGATGATAATGTTTCGGCATCGATCATTAGGTATTATTGTTGTTGATTTCTGGTTGCCATGGCTACCTAGGACCTGTGACAACTCTAAAACTATGTTGAAATGATGTATCTCAATTTGAGATATTACATGAGTGTAGTTGTTGAGAAATGACAAATTTCTTATAACAATATATATTTTGTATTAGAATCGGCATGCTGGTTGCTATGGAAACACTCTCTCACCATGGATACCTATTCAAATGACTTTTTGACTCTTTTAATCAATCAGGCATGCCCGAAAACCCCAATTTAGAGGTATTACACATGCAAATAACATAAGAATTGACTGATTTATGACTTTAAACATTTTTGTCAGCCATCTTGGACGCCATATTGAATTTCGGAAAACGCTCAACGATGCCAGCCGGGCATCGTCAAGATTCTGAACGTATATGACTTCCTGTACCCAAATCAGTCATAACCTCTTCGGGGGGTTTTATTGCAAGCTTGCAAGGATAATCCCCCCCTGGCAACTGGACTATAAAGAGAGATTTTGGGTTTCAGAGGAATCCTAGACCTGCGCTTATATGAGACCTGCGCTTATTTGAGATCCCTGTGCTTATACGGGCCATTACGGTAAGTGAGTTAGCAGGGTGGCTTAGGAGGCTAGTTGTGATGAGTTCAGCTATCCGTTTCCCACCTGGCCGGTGGCTTAGGTGGTGGTAAATTGCATGTATTTTTAGGCAGTATTGGCCATGTAATTAAGCTGGACGTGAAGTAGGCTTGGCTAGACTTCATATCGCGGTCATCTATCATCGTCACATACTAATATCCACTGGCGGACTCAAAATATTCATGATATTGCTCTGCCAACTTATCATCAATTTCCAGTCTGCGGTTGGATGCAACCAATTTGTCAAAACATATTGCGAAACCTAAAAACCACCAGCAATATGTACTGCAAATGTGCACGTAGAAGCTGCAGCTTGTACGAGAGTCAGAACCCCAGTGCGGCTTATAGGATTCTCTTATGGTGGGGGTGAGGCTTTTATAAGGCTTTTTGCCCTATAGTATTGTACACTCTCAGGGCAAGTGTTGAGATTCTAAACACTTTCCTAAGCACTTCGCTGTCCCACTTTTGGGAACGTGTTTAGGGGCTAAACATGTTTAGAAATCCAAGTGTTTAGACATAAAGTGTTTAGAAAAATGCTGGTGTTTAGGTTCCAAAGTGTTTAGATTACCATTATGTTTAGATATCATGTGTTTAGGTCTTTCAACTTTATTTGGGGCTTGGGCTAGCATCAATTAGTGATAATATATTCCTCTTCCTTAGGTCCTTTCATGCTAAAATTGTTATAGAGTAGTGCAGTTTATCCTCTGTAGTTAACGACCTTTCACCAACAGGAACCTGGGGAAGAGTAGTAAGATACATGTATTCAATGTTATACAGTGTGATCATGTACAATAGAACAAAGTCAGACTACTGCTAGTTTAATGTGGTAGTTAACTATTAGGTCAGTGCTAGATGAGAATACTCACAGCTACAACCATTTAACTAGTACTATCTTATTGGTTTAAGTGGTTTCAATACAGAATTAGATCTTCCATAGAACCTTACCTAATTCATGACAGCTCCAATGGAAATTGCAAAGTCCAATGCATGGAAGCTTCCCTTCTTGTCTGTTTGAAGTCTTCTCCAAGAGTGACCAGAAATTTAGCACATGTGGCAGGTGGAGATCAATTTGATGTCTGTATATGTAACCTGACACCAGTGATAAACATTATTCAGCCTAACCCCAGTGTGCCCAATGGGATTATCCCTGACAGGTCCCTGGAAGTGACACCCAGAAATGAAACAACAACATTAAGCTCATTGGTTACCTAGGTTACCACTGAGGTGGGAGTAGGCAGCAGAGGTTGGAGGGGATATATCTAAACACTATGGTGTTTAGAGTCTAGAAAAAGTCCATCATTGTGTTTAGGACCCCTATGTGCTTAGGTTTTAAACACAAAAAATGCCATGTGATTAGAGATCAAACACATCCTAAACACATGAAGATGCGAAACATGTTTCATTCCTAAACGCTTCCATGACAGTGTACTAAATTAGCAATTTTCAAACCTCATTGGATCCTCTAAAGTTAGGAGTGCAGCCTGAACGAGGGTTAGGCTTATATGCGAGAATTTACGGTGTTATTGTAATGCCCATGCAGAGATATGCCAACTATTCTGATTATGATAGTATCATAAATGTGTTCTTTTCTGTTTTGATTGAATTGAAACCTATAAAACGCTTTAACTTAATACAATTGTTCTCACAGGGCAGACGGCCCTTCAAAGCTATCAACAACCACCAAGTAGACATTGGAAACATCTCACTAGACGACGCCACACTCCAGGTGTAATCAGAGGGTGATCTAGATCCTGCTGATTGTTTTTTGGTCGTGGTTTCTTAAAATAACTAGAAACCTGATAATATAAATTCACATGGGCATAAAATATTTATCAACATTTGCAATGGTTTTTAAAGTTGACTCAACGTTGATTTAATATTGAACTGAATTAAAAATTGTGCCCGCCTGGATGTATGTCTATACTAGAGTTAACCTGGATATATGTCTACTTGGGTTCTAACTAAGAAATCTCAAGGGGCTGGACTTGTTGTTCTGGTGCATTGGAAATACATACATTTTTCCCTTATTGTGTCTCCCAGATGGATGTACCGGGGGCACTTTCTATACTTGCTATACACTTCTGTGTACAACTGCTAAGCCAACCTTACCAACTAAATCGCAAGGCTCAGGCGTTGATCCGAAATCGCCGTAGCAAGGTTATACCTTCTGGAACAATGCCCTAGCAGTCAAAAGTTCCCTAGCAAGAAGCGCCGGCCCACACCCGTGTCAATAGGGACGTTTGAGTATCCCCTCCTCCAACACTCCGGGAGAATATACAAATAACCAATTAATGGTTACTTTTTGAGTAACCTTTATGCTTTTAATGCCTATTCTTAAGGATAAGTATAATAAAAAATACATAGATAAATATGTGCATTTTCATTTTATATTTCATAGGTCAATACCAAAACGCTATTCTGGAGGAGCAAAACTTATATTTATCTGAAAAAAGCCAAACTATCTAGCCTAGATATTCAGACCAAGGAACCTAAAACACATTTCCTGGAATAACTCTAGCTCCCTTTGGTCCAAATCCAGAAAAGAAAATAGATATGATGGGCCCCTTGATATCAGTGGAATCCCGTGCGGAGAATGTGTTAACTGTGAGCGGACGGATGGGAACACTTGATCCGCTTCCCACCTCACCTGTCTGCCTACTCTCCAAGCGCAGACTCAGCTGATAGTAGAGCCAGCCCAGACAACATGGCCGACGATGCCCCATCTTGGAGAGTGGATCCGCCCTCTAAAGGTCTGTCATCGAATTACTTCCGGTGTGTGGTCATGTGATGTATGCGTGCTGCCCCCAGGTGGTGAGAGCTTTGGTGGTGTTGTCGTTTCTCATCATGACGCAGAAACTTACACCTGGCGAATCTTCTCGCCGACACTGATGAGTTGATACATCCCCGAAGATCGGCACGATGCATTTAAGCATTCATGCATCATGACAACGAAAAAGTGTACGCCAGTAAAGGGCTGAGATGGTGCATAGAGCCTCGGGTGGACATGGTTGAGTGTCTTGAGTGGTGGGTGATGGAAACCCACAGTTATACATCCACCCTTTTTGCAGGCAGCATCTAATGGACAGTGCCAGAGGAGGAGCCAACTGCAGCACCCCTTGTATTGAAAGTGAGATACATACAGATCCGCCTATAGTTGATAGCATTGAGTAAGGAGCTCTCTCCCACTACCAGAACCAAGGAGAACAGACAGGGTCATAGTGCAATCGCTCCTGAGTCAATCCCTCCAGGGCCAGGCGGATGTGGGCAAATTTATTTTCACTTGACTCAGACTGCATGGATACTTAGCCACACAATGGGCATGTGTGAAAGCATTATTTGCATCTGCAACCAAAAGTGCTTTATGGTGTTACATCGTGCTCAATGTACATAGTATATTACCCCATTTATTTGTAATAACTAACATACCTCCACTTATAAGTGCATAGGGTTTCAGAAGAATCAAATATGGACTGGGATGGAAAGAGATTTCTTAATTCCTAAAGTATAAACATGTCTCTGAAATGTATCAGACATTTATACCGAGTAGGGTATATTCAAGGTGATGTGAACAGTCATTAGATGTCACATGCTTTAGTATTTCAACATAGATGTGTTTATTTCGACTTGTCAAGTCAAAGAGCAGACTTGTTTATGACCAAGCCATTTAATTCATATACCCAATCATAGGGGTCGGCAGTTGGCTCCTCCTGTCGGATGAGTAAAGTCCCACCACGAGGCGTTTTTCATCCATTAGAGATCCTTTAATGTTTGCAATTCAAATTTATGTAAAATGCTGAGAAGCTGAAATTGTGTAATTGTCAGAGGTCAGTTCTACATTGATGCCAGCCCTGGCAGTCTGTAAGCAGCAGCAGAGGGCAGGGTGTGGCCTGGCAGTCTGTAAGCAGCAGAGGGCAGGGTGTGGCCCTGACAGTCTGTAAGCAGCTGAGGGCAGGGTGTGACCTGGCAGTCTGTAAGCAGCAGAGGGCAGGGTGTGACCTGGCAGTCTGTAAGCAGCAGAGGGCAGGGTGTGACCTGGCAGTCTGAAAGCAACAGAGGGTAGGGTGTGGCCCTGACAGTCTGTAAGCAGCAGCAGAGGGCAGGGTGTGACCTGGCAGTCTGTAAGCAGCAGAGGGCAGGGTGTGACCTGGCAGTCTGAAAGCAGCAGAGGGCAGGGTGTGACCTGGCAGTCTGTAAGCAGCAGCAGAGGGCAGGGTGTGACCTGGCAGTCTGTAAGCAGCAGCAGAGGGCAGGGTGTGGCCTGGCAGTCTGTAAGCAGCAGCAGAGGGCAGGGTGTGACCTGGCAGTCTGTAAGCAGCAGAGGGTAGGGTGTGACCTGGAAGTCTGAAAGCAGCAGAGGGCAGGGTGTGCCCTGACAGTCTGTAAGCAGCAGAGGGCAGGGTGTGGCCTGGCAGTCTGTAAGCAGCAGACGGCAGGGTGTGGCCTGGCAGTCTGTAAGCAGCAGCAGAGGGCAGGGTGTGACCTGGCAGTCTGTAAGGAGCAGCAGAGGGCAGGGTGTGACCTGGCAGTCTGTAAGCAGCAGAGGGCAGGGTGTGACCTGGCAGTCTGTAAGCAGCAGACGGCAGGGTGTGGCCTGGCAGTCTGTAAGCAGCAGAGGGCAGGGTGTGGCCTGGCAGTCTGTAAGCAGCATAGGGCAGGGTGTGACCTGGCAGTCTGAAAGCAGCAGAGGGCAGGGTGTGGCCCTGACAGTCTGTAAGCAGCAGCAGAGGGCAGGGTGTGGCCCTGGCAGTCTGTAAGCAGCAGCAGAGGGCAGGGTGTGGCCTGGCAGTCTGTAAGCAGCAGCAGAGGGCAGGGTGTGGCCTGGCAGTCTGTAAGCAGCAGAGGGCAGGGTGTGGCCCTGGCAGTCTGTAAGCAGCAGCAGAGGGCAGGGTGTGGCCTGGCAGTCTGTAAGCAGCAGCAGAGGGCAGGGTGTGGCCTGACAGTCTGTAAGCAGCAGATGGCAGGGTGTGGCCTGGCAGTCTGTAAGCAGCAGAGGGCAGGGTGTGGCCCTGGCAGTCTGTAAGCAGCAGCAGAGGGCAGGGTGTGGCCTGGCAGTCTGTAAGCAGCAGCAGAGGGCAGGGTGTGACCTGGCAGTCTGTAAGCAGCAGAGGGCAGGGTGTGGCCTGGCAGTCTGTAAGCAGCAGAGGGCAGGGTGTGGCCTTGCAGTCAGTAAGCAGCAGCAGAGGGCAGGGTGTGGCCTGGCAGTCTGTAAGCAGCAGAGGGCAGGGTGTGGCCTTGCAGTCAGTAAGCAGCAGCAGAGGGCAGGGTGTGACCTGGCAGTCTGTAAGCAGCAGCAGAGGGCAGGGTGTGGCCTTGCAGTCAGTAAGCAGCATAGGGCAGGGTGTGACCTGGCAGTCTGTAAGCAGCAGCAGAGGGCAGGGTGTGACCTGGCAGTCTGTAAGCAGCAGAGGGCAGGGTGTGCCCAGGCAGTCTGTAAGCAGCAGCAGAGGGCAGGGTGTTGCCTGACAGTCTGTAAGCAGCAGAGGGCAGGGTGTGGCCTGACAGTCTGTAAGCAGCAGCAGAGGGCAGGGTGTGACCTGGCAGTCTGTAAGCAGCAGAGGGCAGGGTGTGACCTGGCAGTCTGTAAGCAGCAGAGGGCAGGGTGTGACCTGGCAGTCTGTGAGCAGCAGCAGAGGGCAGGGTGTGACCTGGCAGTTTGTGAGCAGCAGCCGAGGGCAGGGTGTGACCTGGCAGTCTGTAAGCAGCATAGGGCAGGGTGTGGCCTGGCAGTCTGTAAGCAGCAGCTGAGGGCAGGGTGTGGCCTGGCAGTCTGTAAGCAGCAGAGGGCAGGGTGTGGCCTGACAGTCTGTAAGCAGCAGCAGAGGGCAGGGTGTGACCTGGCAGTCTGTAAGCAGCAGAGGGCAGGGTGTGACCTGGCAGTCTGTAAGCAGCAGAGGGCAGGGTGTGACCTGGCAGTCTGTGAGCAGCAGCAGAGGGCAGGGTGTGACCTGGCAGTTTGTGAGCAGCAGCAGAGGGCAGGGTGTGACCTGGCAGTCTGTAAGCAGCATAGGGCAGGGTGTGGCCTGGCAGTCTGTAAGCAGCAGCTGAGGGCAGGGTGTGGCCTGGCAGTCTGTAAGCAGCAGCAGAGGGCAGGGTGTGGCCTGGCAGTCTGTAAGCAGCAGCAGAGGGCAGGGTGTGGCCTGGCAGTCTGTAAGCAGCAGCAGAGGGCAGGGTGTGGCCTGGCAGTCTGTAAGCAGCAGCAGAGGGCAGGGTGTGGCCTGGCAGTCTGTAAGCAGCAGCAGAGGGCAGGGTGTGGCCTGGCAGTCTGTAAGCAGCAGAGGGCAGGGTGTGACCTGGCAGTCTGTAAGCAGCAGAGGGCAGGGTGTGGCCTGGCAGTCTGTAAGCAGCAGCAGAGGGCAGGGTGTGGCCTGGCAGTCTGTAAGCAGCAGCAGAGGGCAGGGTGTGACCTGGCAGTCTGTAAGCAGCAGCAGAGGGCAGGGTGTGACCTGGCAGTCTGTAAGCAGCAGCAGAGGGCAGGGTGTGGCCTGGCAGTCTGTAAGCAGCAGCAGAGGGCAGGGTGTGGCCTGGCAGTCTGTAAGCAGCAGCAGAGGGCAGGGTGTGGCCTGGCAGTCTGTAAGCAGCAGCAGAGGGCAGGGTGTGGCCTGGCAGTCTGTAAGCAGCAGAGGGCAGGGTGTGACCTGGCAGTCTGTAAGCAGCAGAGGGCAGGGTGTGGCCTGGCAGTCTGTAAGCAGCAGCAGAGGGCAGGGTGTGACCTGGCAGTCTGTAAGCAGCAGCAGAGGGCAGGGTGTGACCTGGCAGTCTGTAAGCAGCAGCAGAGGGCAGGGTGTGGCCTGGCAGTCTGTAAGCAGCAGCAGAGGGCAGGGTGTGACCTGGCAGTTTGTGAGCAGCAGCAGAGGGCAGGGTGTGGCCTGGCAGTCTGTAAGCAGCAGCAGAGGGCAGGTTGGATCCGGGGGAATGCTCTCTGAAGTTCACCAAAATGTCTACCATGTGACGCCGTGATGGACATTATGTCAGGAACACCATTTGTCATTAGGTTCCTTAAAGGCTGTTGCTGGCTGCAGCACCCCACCACGCCCCCCTGCTGTGTGCCCCCTCAGTGTACCATGAGGGATGTGTGCATGTCCTGTATCTGTGCTCACTCGGCACATGATACAGCTTGGATAATGAGCAGTTTGGATGTTAACACATTCCTTGCTGAATCGTTCAAATTATGTCTAAGTAGTTGTTTCATCACGCATTCCTAACGTGGGCCTCAATTTAACAAAGGGTCCCGGGTGCCCCCTCAATTATCCGGATTCTTTTTCAATGATGGATGTTTGGCTATATTTTCTGGCCGATCTGTCTAGATCCCACTGATCAGCCACCAACGTGTACCTTACCCCACCCACAAATAACAGCACAATCGTTATTTTTTCAAATCCTGTCAATGAATCAGCCTCATACACAGAGGACAAATGAGCGGCAGGCCTGACACTGGCGTAATGTGTCTGGGTTAAAGCATTCTAGTGAGAATCAGGCAATGCCGGACTCTCATTTTAGATGATAGAGTTATCTGAATGGCTGGAGAATTTATTAATGCTGGACTTTCTTCCAGAATGTGACAATATGCTGGACAGGTGGAGTTCGAAGTAGAGGCGATGTACATTGTTCACAGTTTACATGTCACACATAGATATGTGTACTCCATGGAGTTCTCGTCTGGATGATTTCCGCCATGTCCGGAATTGATAGCTTTTATCTAACCAGAAATAGGCCTGGTTGCTAGGCAATGTAGGCCCTCTGCTTTCCCTACATTAGTAGACATATACCTTCTATTTAAAGAAAGTGCTGCCATTTGGCATTAACACACTATCTGACATTATTTTGACATAAAATAACGCATTTTTGTTATCTGGGACATTGGCCATGTTCCTACACAGATACAGCTTTACACATAGCAGAATTAGGTTGGGCACCCCCAAATTAGACCTTCATATCATATATATATATTGGTCCCCATGTCCGGTCAGAGTATAAAATAATATTAATGGCATTCTGCATGGCTGTGCCGCACACCAGTATAGGGCTGTTCAGTAGGGTACTGCAAATAGCAGTCTTGTTGTTCTTTTATGAAGAAATTAATGGTGACGGATTCGGCAAGCTGTTTAACCCTCTAAGGACAGCACACTGCCTCAAAGCGCCATGTTCATTTGCCGTCATGACGCATGAATGCAGAATGGGCGAGTAACTATACCTCATTTGGGTACCTTGCAACCTTGTATGATTGGTATGATGCATGAATTCAGCACCGATGAGCTACTCACCAGTCCTTCATCCATGTATCCTGCCAACAAAAGGGCATGCCACAATAAATGCAATGCTGCACCCAAGTGGTCGAAGTGTTAATACAAGTTGGCAAGTTGGGTAATGAGGTTAACATCGATAAATTACCGTGCAGTAGGCAATTATCAGCAGACGTTTCAGTGCCGGGTTATAATTACATAATTATACTGGGCAGTTAATTCAAAATGCTTCCTCAAAGAGCATATATATATATATATATATATATATATATATATATATATATATATATATATAGTGTAGGGGCTCGGATTGCCCATACTCTGGTGGTAAACCCGCAAGGGGGTATCACTCGGGTAATCCGCTCCCCTCTGTACCATACCAATCCAGTAACGTGAGACACGGTCTATCTGATAGGACATGGGGATGTAGCTCAGTGGTAGAGCAATCGCTTGGCAGGCGGAAGGCCCCGGGTTTGACTCCCGGTGTCTCCAAAAACGTCGTTTTCGGAGAAACCTTGTCCTTCACACTGGTGGAGACACCAAGCATGCTCGGTGCAAAATGTTGAGAAGTCGGCAGGAAGCGTTCCAACTTGCTAGGGTTCGGTGGCTTTGGAAACAGGGTCAGCCCCCAGAGATCCTAGGAATGGGATCCTTTGCGACTGGGAGCAACCGAGTCCTAGTACGGGTAGTTGGTTACGCAGTTAGAGACTTGGTTACAACAATGATTGGCTGAATCGGTATGGTGTGGAAAGCTTCCATCACTAGGAAGTCAGGGTATCTCAACACTGCTTGATAAAGCCCCATTGGGACCTTCGGTCTCCAGTGGGTGAGAAGGCCTGGTGCTAGGTGCCTCTATACTCCGGCGGCAGGGACTCTGTAACTGCTTGATAAAGCCCCCTCTCAGAGGGAGAGAAAGCCCAGGGTTGGTAATCCCCTGGAAAAATCCGAATCTAGAGGACATCATGGAAGCTGGTGGGGGCAGGGTAGGGGCTCGGATTGCCCGTACTCTGGTGGTAAACCCGCAAGGGGGTATCACTCGGGTAATCCGCTCCCCTCTGTACCATACCGATCCAGTAACGTGAGACACGTACGTATGTACGTATTTACGTATGTACACACATGTATTTTTTGGGGTATTTTTATGTTGTTTTTTTTTATCGGGAATCCATGTCAATTGAACAGTTTACTCTTATATCATTGACGCCCCCCCCCCATATCATATATCATCTTCAATTTGACAGATTCCGACAACAGTCAGTCAATCCAATAGATGGAACGACAGATAAACAGATGGTTGGTGTCGTATAGATGTTTCATTTGTTTTACATTATGTTAAATGCCTTCTATATAACCCCTGATTACTTCAACTGATTTATGACGCCTCTCGGTTCAGAGTCCGTTAGGCCACTCAAAAAAGTGGTTCCTCATCACCAAGGCCTTGGGGATATGACAAAGGAGGCTTTAAAAAATTCAACCGACGCGCTAAAATGTATGGAAAAACGTATGTTATTCATGACCAGAATTCACATTTTATTGCTTAAGAATTAATTGATCTTTAAATGTGGAGAATATGTAAGCTATTTCTATATCACTCCATTGCCTCAAAACTTGATTTTTATGGTGCATGCGGTGATGAGAAACCAATTTATTTTTGTGAGTGGCCTTATCAACACGCTGCCTAAATGTAGTGCTAGTGAGTGATTTTCCAGCATTGCCTAGGTGCATTACAATATTTTTCAACCCATGACCCTTTTCACTATAAATAAGATCGTGTAGATAGCAAGCATAATCCATCAGGCTCTAGCCACTTATAACAGACATCCCTTATCAAGGCATGATAAGCATAAACATCAATCTCTTCCCCACTTGTAAATCATGCAACAATTCACTCTTCCGAAAAATAGTATCTAACAAGTCCTTGGGCAATATCTTTCTTGTTGGGTACATGAGGGAAGGTTAAACATGAGTTTACTAGCTGCCGCCTCCCGAGATATGGCTCCTTAATACTGTGGGGTTCCTGCAGTGCTCCATGTGTGTGAGCTGGTGCCGCAGACCCTGCAGCACTGTGTGGGTGTGCGGGTGGCAGCGGGTGGCAGTACCTCGGCCTCCTCCTCCATCTCAGTACCTAGGGGAAGCCACATGAATGCGGCACATCAGGAATCCATGAAAGTCGGAGAATAGCAATACTACATGAGCGTCAATAATCAGCAGATTTCTTTTGAACTACTAGAAAATCAATAGTTATTTAGGATACATACTCCTGACAAAATACGGTGTTGGTACGGAGACAGTATTAATATAACGGCCTCCAACTGACACTTAAAGAATGTGAACGTGATGTTTACACTTCAGACTCACTGGAATCAATCAGTCCGTATCAGTCAGTGCGTTCTGGCTGCGCAATGAGTGATTTAAACTCTGTTCATCAACTCAATTGAAGAGGAGGATGATCACCATTCTGACAACTTATATGGGTTTCCGAGGTTTTCCGACCCCCTCTCAGTGTATATGTAGAATCTCTTATTTCAACGATTCGGAAATATGTTAATTGTTCAAAAAGGAGGACGATTTAACAATTAACTGATAAAAATAACTAAAGTATCACCCAGGTCTTTCTCGAGGATTCTGTGTTGCCATTCACCCATTCATTAGACCACCCCCGCTGTCCCAGTCTATGTGAATACTGGATATACTCCTGGTAGTCGAGAGACAAACACCCTCACCTGAAAGCTTTCAGGTGAGGGTGCTCTTGGCGACAGTCATGCCCACTTTTCTGAGGGTGAGGAGTATATGGCTGTGTCTCACGAACTTGGGCCAATGTCAACGTCTCTGACCGTGTGCCATCTCTGACCGGGTGCCATCTCTGACCGGCCTGAATAAAAACGGTTTATTTAGGGCAAACGCTGATAAAAATGGGCAACTAATTACTATTTAAAGAGTTATAATATCCATTAACCTTTTCAGCCAAATTATATCTCATCTGCCCTAAATAAACCGTTTCCATTCGGGCCGGTCAGAGATGGCACCCGGTCAGAGATGGCACCCAGTCAGAGATGGTACCCAGTCAGAGATAGCACCCGGTCAGAGATGGCACCCGGTCAGAGATGGCACCCGGTCAGAGATGGCACCCGGTCAGAGACGAAAACATTGGCCCAAGTTCGTTAGACACAGCCATATCCGACACACAGCCTTATTCCGTAGATTGATTATGTAAAATGGGCTAATACACAGCTCTTCTTCCACACTTGTAGCCTAGGAGGATATCCTGTATAACCCTCCTGGGCGGTTATATGATCATCAATCATATTCTTCATGTGTGTTCTCATATAAATACAATGACCATAGCATATGCTTGAGGAGTGTAGCCTTATTCTGATATAACCTATCCATATATAAACTAACTATGAGCCAACATCCATAACCGGACTCAGTGCATGGCCATCTCTATGCTGGTGAGCAGAAAACTCAACATGCAATGATAGCCATTCTACTTCATGGAGATACTTTTTTCCCCATTAGTTGTCTTTAGGGCACTCTCTTTAGAATAGAGAAGATCCCTTAACATCATGGATAGGGGAAAAGATGAAAGATGAAATTCTGAATGACGAGCAGGCTGAGTGGGGCCAACAGGAAATAGAACATTCCAGGGGCATTTGAAGCTTTAGTTCTTTACTCTGCCTGTAGCTGGCAGCAGTGATTTATAACCCAGATTTCCACTTTATTCTCTTGTCTTTATTCCTAGTTTTGATTAGCTACATGATTGTAAACTGATAAATATCTAGAGTGGGGTACACCCACCCAGCTGTAGCCATAACATATATATGTTTTTTTTTGTTACAAATTCTGTAAAAGTTTCACATTTCGTTGATCTTGTCATTTGGTACACAGTGCCGGGTGGCAATGCTTCATGAGCCTGGTATTATGTGGAGGACGTGACACGGCACAGCTGCATGGCTCTCTGTCCTGCTGTACTACTACAGCCTCCACACCCGGCCTGCTGACTGAGTACAGGACGCCCCCCGCCCCTTAATGTGGCATGAGTCAGATTGCAACCACGTGATTCCACAGCCACATGGGGCTATTTCTAGTCTTAACACGGACTTTTTGAAGTAAAGATTATAGAGCTTATCACTAAAATATATCATGCTATTTAACCATGGGATATGTGACACTCTCTATAATTACCTCAGGATATATGTATCAGAAAGAAATCACTATATGTATAGGTTTTAGTGACTCGTTCTACAAGAAAAGCCATTAGAGTGCGGAGCCGCCGATTCTCTGCTATAAATTAACTCCACAAATGGGCTATTATGTCTTCATATAAAAAGATTAATTTAGTAGATCCTGTGTGTTATTGTTTTTACTTGTTCACATATTTTTAATATATCACATACTTCATAGAAATGCGGACATGGTCATACAGAGAAATGGAAAGGGCGTCTGCTCTTACCTTGGACCAATTCATATATGGGGTAAATAATTGAATGATGAGAGCAAAAACAGCAACAGAATGATTGACTGCGCTATCTACCCACAGCGAGCATTGCCCCTCTCCCGTTGGTTGAAGTGAGCTGGTTCCCACTTTGTGGTTTCATGTTGGGTATAGTCGTACAATACGTAAACATTACCCGGACCATTATGTGGCTATGGTGGCCACCATCCACATGACTCTAACTGCCTGGTGGTGCAAATGAGATGTGCATTCAGCAAATAATTTGGGAGGGTATTAGAGACAGGCATCCTGACAGACAAGACAATGGCATCAAGTTAATAGGATTAATAAACACATAAATATATTTGTACATAATCAGGCCGAAAGAAACTCCCACCCTGTGGACAAGGTTTTATACATTAGTATATTTATCTGTGCACTTGGTCAACATGATACATTCATGCAGCCCTCGTGAGTGACTCATCAGGGCTACATTCATATCGCAAATATTATGATCATACCGTGGGTCAGCACTATACGCACAAATGCAGTGTCAGTTTGGTGCATCAAAACAACATATGAATATAAACCTAGCGGTCATCCTTATCAATTGACATCTCAGCACACAACATTTCGGAGTTTAGTGCCATACCTTTTATTCTAAGCGCAAATCAAAACCCTGTTATCGCTGTGCATCTGAATACCTCATGTCTGGCATGACTGGTATGAGGGTTTTAAGTGCACCAAGGGAGTTCAATACACTATTGCCTTTAGTTCCACGATTGATACATGAATGCAATGCGAGCAAGCATCTTCCTGGATGCCGTTTCTCCCCAAATTTGCGGACGTCCGCAAATATATTTATGGAGCTCCGCAAATTATGTCTTTTTGGTACTTAAGCATACAAATACGGACCTCCGTATATATTTGCAGACATCCGTATATATTTGCGGAGAAACGGGATCCTGATACTATATTTATGCACCTGGGTCCTATTTGTCCACAAATTTGCGGACATCCGTAAATACACTCTCCATATATTCATGGAGCTCCGCAAATATAGGCAAATACGGAACTCAGTATATATTTGCAGACATCCGTATAAATTTGTGGAGCTTCATAAATATATTTGCTGACGTCCGCACATTTGCGGACTTCCGCAAATTTGTGGAGAAACAGCAACCAGCCCATGCGAATTAAAGTGGTCTACCATCCGTACTAAAATAAATATAGGGATACCGCAAACTGCTATAGATAGGAGAATCAACCTTCTCTACCGGTTGCCTTATTGTCCCTTGATTATTTCAACCAATGTTTTAATCAATGTATTGTTTGCCATTGCAGTGACATTACCAAGGAGGGTATGCTGAGCTGCTGAGCCCCACTCAGCCTGCATAAACGTGGGAGTACCTCCACCACCGGCCGGCCACGCCCCGGCTCCCACACCTACAAGCTGCAGGCGTGTGGGTTTACACTGAGCACCTACAGTCAACACCCAGAAGTGGCTCTCATACCAGGAACCATACAGGAGCCTCTTCCTACTGTCTTCAATATAAGAAAGTTGGTGAACTTAGCAGATACATACTTAGAAAATCTATTTAAACTCAAATAAGCCGTGCTGTCTGTCTGCAGCTGTACCTCAGTGCTGTCTGTCTGCAGCTGTACCTCAGTGCTGTCTGCAGCTGTACCTCAGTGCTGTCTGCCTGCAGCTGTACCTCAGTGCTGTCTGCCTGCAGCTGTACCTCAGTGCTGTCTGCCTGCAGCTGTACCTCAGTGCTGTCTGCAGCTGTACCTCAGTGCTGTCTGTCTGCAGCTGTACCTCAGTGCTGTCTGCAGCTGTACCTCAGTGCTGTCTGTCTGCAGCTGTACCTCAGTGCTGTCTGCAGCTGTACCTCAGTGCTGTCTGTCTGCAGCTGTACCTCAGTGCTGTCTGCCTGCAGCTGTACCTCAGTGCTGTCTGCCTGCAGCTGTACCTCAGTGCTGTCTGCAGCTGTACCTCAGTGCTGTCTGTCTGCAGCTGTACCTTAGTGCTGTCTGTCTGCAGCTGTACCTCAGTGCTGTCTGCCTGCAGCTGTACCTCAGTGCTGTCTGCAGCTGTACCTCAGTGCTGTCTGCAGCTGTACCTCAGTGCTGTCTGCAGCTGTACCTCAGTGCTGTCTGCAGCTGTACCTCAGTGCTGTCTGCCTGCAGCTGTACCTCAGTGCTGTCTGCCTGCAGCTGTACCTCAGTGCTGTCTGCAGCTGTACCTCAGTGCTGTCTGTCTGCAGCTGTACCTCAGTGCTGTCTGCAGCTGTACCTCAGTGCTGTCTGTCTGCAGCTGTACCTCAGTGCTGTCTGCAGCTGTACCTAAGTGCTGCCTGCAGCTGTACCTCAGTGCTGTCTGCAACTGTACCTCAGTGCTGTCTGCCTGCAGCTGTACCTCAGTGCTGTCTGCCTGCAGCTGTACCTCAGTGCTGTCTGCAGCTGTACCTCAGTGCTGTCTGTCTGCAGCTGTACCTCAGTGCTGTCTGCAGCTGTACCTCAGTGCTGTCTGCAGCTGTACCTAAGTGCTGCCTGCAGCTGTACCTAAGTGCTGTCTGCAACTGTACCTCAGTGCTGTCTGTCTGCAGCTGTACCTCAGTGCTGTCTGCCTGCAGCTGTACCTCAGTGCTGTCTGCCTGCAGCGGTACCTCAGTGCTGTCTGCAGCTGTACCTAAGTGCTGTCTGCAGCTGTACCTAAGTGCTGTCTGTCTGCAGCTGTACCTCAGTGCTGTCTGTCTGCAGCTGTACCTCAGTGCTGTCTGCAGCTGTACCTCAGTGCTGTCTGCCTGCAGCTGTACCTCAGTGCTGTCTGTCTGCAGCTGTACCTCAGTGCTGTCTGCAGCTGTACCTCAGTGCTGTCTGTCTGCAGCTGTACCTCAGTGCTGCCTGCAGCTGTACCTCAGTGCTGTCTGCAGCTGTACCTCAGTGCTGTCTGCAGCTGTACCTAAGTGCTGTCTGCAGCTGTACCTAAGTGCTGTCTGTCTGCAGCTGTACCTCAGTGCTGTCTGTCTGCAGCTGTACCTCAGTGCTGTCTGCAGCTGTACCTCAGTGCTGTCTGCAGCTGTACCTCAGTGCTGTCTGCAGCTGTACCTCAGTGCTGTCTGCAGCTGTACCTCAGTGCTGTCTGCAACTGTACCTCAGTGCTGTCTGCAACTGTACCTCAGTGCTGTCTGCAACTGTACCTCAGTGCTGCCTGCAGCTGTTCCTCAGTGCTGTCTGCCTGCAGCTGTACCTCAGTGCTGTCTGCCTGCAGCTGTACCTCAGTGCTGTCTGCAGCTGTACCTCAGTGCTGTCTGCAGCTGTACCTCAGTGCTGTCTGCAGCTGTACCTCAGTGCTGTCTGCAGCTGTTCCTCAGTGCTGTCTGCAGCTGTACCTCAGTGCTGTCTGCAGCTGTACCTCAGTGCTGTCTGCCTGCAGCTGTACCTAAGTGCTGCCTGCAGCTGTACCTAAGTGCTGTCTGTCTGCAGCTGTACCTCAGTGCTGTCTGTCTGCATCTGTACCTCAGTGCTGTCTGCAGCTGTACCTCAGTGCTGTCTGCAGCTGTACCTCAGTGCTGTCTGCAGCTGTACCTCAGTGCTGTCTGCAGCTGTACCTCAGTGCTGTCTGCAGCTGTACCTCAGTGCTGTCTGTCTGCAGCTGTACCTTAGTGCTGTTTGCCTGCAGCTGTACCTCAGTGCTGTCTGCAGCTGTACCTCAGTGCTGTCTGCAGCTGTACCTCAGTGCTGTCTGTCTGCAGCTGTACCTTAGTGCTGTTTGCCTGCAGCTGTACCTCAGTGCTGTCTGCAGCTGTACCTCAGTGCTGTCTGCAGCTGTACCTCAGTGCTGTCTGCAGCTGTACCTCAGTGCTGTCTGCAGCTGTACCTCAGTGCTGTCTGCAGCTGTACCTAAGTGCTGTCTGCAGCTGTACCTCAGTGCTGCCTGCAGCTGTACCTCAGTGTTGTCTGCCTGCAGCTGTACCTCAGTGCTGTCTGCCTGCAGCTGTACCTCATCTGAATGCTGTGTTTGCCAATGCTGCCGGTCTCCATCTCAGGTATTCCTACCACAAGGACGTCAGTGCCAGCCTAGCCATGAGTGCTGTCGTCAGGATCATGTCAGTAGTGCTGATCGCTGACAATACGATAAGGAGTAAAGAGTAAATACTACTCTCACCCTCTGCACCAAACAGCACCAACTGGATATACACTGTGGGCTAGGTTGAAGACACACTGATTACATACCACGTTGTGAACAGTTTGGCTGCATTTGAATTTAAAGAATGGACTTATTCCTGAATGATTCATTTGATTGTTTCACTATCATTATAATTGGAAACAAATAGTGGCCTATCAGCAATGCAGAAGGAGAAGGCATGACTGGAAGATGGTTTAATTCCTATAAATTATAGGCAGGAATTAACTGCCTGATAAAGCTCACTTAGATATGTTTCACACATTGTTATATTGCCATATCCAGGATATGTAATCATTGAACAATACGATCTCAGAAAGTATTTCGGTCTGAATGGCATAGGAAACCAAACTGGATAATAATCTCTCCAAACAATTAATAATCAAAAATGGGGTTCATGTGTATTAAAACCAAAGGATTGGATGTTTTTGATGTGTGATGTTGTGTTGATACCCACTCCACTACTACTCGTGATAGACTATGCCTGTGGTTGGAAATCCGCCTCTTTTATGCCACAAGATCCACAAGAGGTTGGCCCATTAAAGGATTAGATGTGCCTCCAAACTGGAACATAGACTTGTATTTCACAACTCCATAAATCAAAGCTAAATTAGAGGTAATGGAATAGTTCTGGTTCATGTTTAGAAGATTGGTCTTTTAGCTCCTTTCTGTACCACCATTAACAACACTTGTGGGTGTCAATGTGAATGGTAGCAGTAACGTGTGGATGTACAAGCTACAGGAGGATGCAGCGTGTTAACCTGAGTAGCAGCATCGACGTGACTCCAGCAGCCTGGTAGCAGTAACGGGAGCATGCAGCGTGTTAACCTGAGTAGCAGCATCGACGTGACTCCTGCAGCCTGGTAGCAGTAACGGGAGCATGCAGCGTGTTAACCTGAGTAGCAGCATCGACGTGACTCCAGCAGCCTGGTAGCAGTAACGGGAGCATGCAGCGTGTTAACCTGAGTAGCAGCATCGACGTGACTCCTGCAGCCTGGTAGCAGTAACGGGAGCATGCAGCGTGTTAACCTGAGTAGCAGCATCGACGTGACTCCAGCAGCCTGGTAGCAGTAACGGGAGCATGCAGCGTGTTAACCTGAGTAGCAGCATCAACGTGACTCCTGCAGCCTGGTAGCAGTAACGGGAGCATGCAGCGTGTTAACCTGAGTAGCAGCATCAACGTGACTCCTGCAGCCTGGTAGCAGTAACGGGAGCATGCAGCGTGTTAACCTGAGTAGCAGCATCAACGTGACTCCTGCAGCCTGGTAGCAGTAACGGGAGCATGCAGCGTGTTAACCTGAGTAGCAGCATCAACGTGACTCCTGCAGCCTGGTAGCAGTAACGGGAGCATGCAGCGTGTTAACCTGAGTAGCAGCATCAACGTGACTCCTGCAGCCTGGTAGCAGTAACGGGAGCATGCAGCGTGTTAACCTGAGTAGCAGCATCAACGTGACTCCTGCAGCCTGGTAGCAGTAACGGGAGCATGCAGCGTGTTAACCTGAGTAGCAGCATCAACGTGACTCCTGCAGCCTGGTAGCAGTAACGGGAGCATGCAGCGTGTTAACCTGAGTAGCAGCATCAACGTGACTCCTGCAGCCTGGTAGCAGTAACGGGAGCATGCAGCGTGTTAACCTGAGTAGCAGCATCAACGTGACTCCTGCAGCCTGGTAGCAGTAACGGGAGCATGCAGCGTGTTAACCTGAGTAGCAGCATCAACGTGACTCCTGCAGCCGAGCTGGCCCTGCAGGAGGATGACGTGCTGCTGCCGTTCCCCCGTAACATCGTGATGCTCGGGGTGGCACTGGGCACGTGCATCATAGCGCTCGGCACGGTCGGCAACCTGCTGGTGATCCTTGCCGTGCTGACTTACAAGTCGCTGAGCCGCTTCTCCAACGTGTTTGTGGTGTCGCTGGCGGCGTGGGACCTGGTGCAGAACCTGTGTGTGCGGCCGCTGTACGTGCACACGTACGTGGTGGGGGAGTGGGTGTTCGGGCAGGGCGCCTGCCGCTACGCCCTGGTGGCCAGCAACCTCAGCATCCTGCAGAGCATCCTGCACGTGACGGTGATCGCGCTGTACCGCTACGTGATCATCGTGCACCCCCTGGCGGCCCGCTGCCTGCTGCGGCGCCGCAGCATGCTGGCCGTCCTGCTGGTCATGTACCTGGTGCCGCTCCTTGCCGTGCTCCTTCCAACCCTCTGCAGTCAACGTGATATCGTCTTCAACAAGCGCATCATGTTCTGTTCCTTCGTCAAACACCACGAGTTCCGCCTGAGCGGGGTGCTGAAGAAGGTGGTGTTCCTGGGGCTGAACGCCGGGCTGCTGCTCTTCTTCTACGTGCGGATTGTACAGACTGTACGTAGCAGCAGGCGCAGCCTCAATGACCAAGGTAAGTACAGGGCACCAACTGTCTGTCTGAGCCTGCCAGTCCAATTACACCTTAACAATCACATGGTGTCTCCGTCTTTTCTGTTTAGTTATCATTATAATGCACCACAATGGTGCCTTTGGTAGTGTATCAACACCGTGGAGCTGCCGCTATTATCAACTAACATTATGCCAGACTGCGCATGCAGCACTGGGGGAAAGAGCCCGGGGAAAGAGTCACCAACGTTTTATTCATGCCTCATTACAACAATGGTCCATTAAACCGTTATTCTGTCCTTCATGCTTTACAGAGCAGTAAACTGACAATTTCCCTGTTGTTATTAATCTAACTGTAATTAGCTAACACTTGTCACCTTTCCTTAACCAAGGTGGATACACGACTTCCCGTATCCGTAAGGAGATGATGTTGCTGAAGACGGTGATCACCATGTTCATCTCGTTCATCGTGACCTTCCTGCCGCTGTCTGTAGTGTACGGCATAGACACGGCCCGCACCTTCCCCTACTTCGTCTACTTCATCGGGGTGGTCTTATTGTGGAGTTCCAGCAGCATCAACTGGATCATCTACGGCTGTGTCCACAGGCAGTACTCTGCAGCTTATACCTATGTGCTATGTCGACAGACGGGCTGCAAGCCTCTCCTCAAGCAGCAGGCACCCCGGCCTCTGCACGACTCCCACTCTAGGGGCTCTTCCTGTGCCCATGGCCACCCCAGCAGCACCTTACGGCGCCGCCTTGACACCGATGGCTACACAGCGGTGTGTGGAGCCAGTCAAACACAGCCCCAGGGGGAATCTGCAGGGGCAGGGCTGCCATCCATGGCACTGTCTGTCCCCGCCTCACCAGTTCAGGCTGATGCCACTGTGCGGCGCCACCCACCACTAACTAGACAGGGGCTGTCTCGTGTTGTAGAAGTCAATAATGGAGACATATCCCAGACCACATAGCTCACTCTCAGTTGACATTAAAGTGCTGCAAATTGTTGGGCTAGGATGCCTAGATGCTTAATCTTGGGTCAACTAACTGAGACATTTGCCTATCCCATTTCCGGCACTCTCTAACTAATCCTCATACAAAGATTACTATATGTTTTGGGAGCGCACTGCATTGCCCTATGGTTGGGGTGTGCATCACATTCCAGCAGTGCCCTAGAGCAGCATTTCAGGCAATGCCGAGCAGCGGAGGACGACATGGGCCACTGTAACTGGGGTAATGGAAGCTTTTGTCGGGCTGAAATAAAGAAGGTTATTGCCTGTTTAGTTGTCTTGTATCATGTGCTTTGTCTGTGATAACCAATACACCCACATAATACAACTGCCACCATTAAAGCACCATGTGAGATCTTATTGGATGTATACACATATCTGCCAAATCCTTCATACGATATTGCCACACCAAAAGATCATTTAAACAAATAAAATAGTGTAAAAGACAGGATAAGGATAAACATCAAACCCCTCCCACTCACTACTAAATCAACAATTCACTCTTTGTTTTAAATAGATGTACTATCCTACAATTTTCGGTCAATATACCTCCTGTTGGGTACATCAGGGAAAAAATAAACTGGGCAGCAATATGTCAGTTTGGCTACTTAATGACATAGGGATGCTGCAGTGATGCATGTTTGTGAGCTGGTGGGCGGCAGTTGAGGGAGGTGGGGAGGGTCAGGGTGGGCGGCAGGTAAGGTAGGTGGGGAGGGTCAGGGTGGGCGGCAGGTAAGGTAGGTGGGGAGGGTCAGGGCGGCAGGTGAGGTAGGTGGGGAGGGTCAGGGTGGGAGGTAAGGTAGGTGGGAAGGGTCAGGGTGGGTGGCAGGTAAGGTAGGTGGAGGTTCAGAGTGGGAGGTAAGGTAGGTGGGGAGGGTCAGGGTGGGAGGTGAGGTAGGTGGGGAGGGTAAGGGTGGGCGGCAGGTAAGGTAGGTGGGGAGGGTCAGGGTGGGAGGTGAGGTAGGTGGGGAGGGTCAGGGTGGGAGGTAAGGTAGGTGGGGAGGGTCAGGGTGGGAGGTAAGGTAGGTGGGGAGGGTCAGGGTGGGCAGCAGGTAAGGTAGGTATGGAGGGTCAGGGTAGGAGGTAAGGTAGGTGGGGAGGGTCAGGGTGGGAGGGGAGGTAAGGTATATGGGGAGGGTCAGGGTGGGTGGCAGGTAAGGTAGGTGGAGGTTCAGAGTGGGAGGTAAGGTAGGTGGGGAGGGTCAGGGTGGGAGGTAAGGTAGGTGGGGAGGTTCAGAGTGGGAGGTAAGGTAGGTGGGGTAAGGTAGGTGGGGAGGGTCAGGGTGGGCGGCAGGTAAGGTAGGTGGGGAGGGTCAGGGTGGGAGGTAAGGTAGGTGGGGAGGGTCAGGGTGGGCGGCAGGTAAGGTAGGTGGGGAGGGTCAGGGTGGGAGGTAAGGTAGGTGGGGAGGGTCAGGGTGGGAGGTAAGGTAGGTGGGGAGGGTCAGGGTGGGAGGTAAGGTAGGTGGGGAGGGTCATGGTGGGGGGCAGGTAAGGTAGGTGTGGAGGGTCAGGGTGGGCAGCAGGTAAGGTAGGTGGAGGGTCAGAGTGGGAGGTAAGGTAGGTGGGGAGGGTCAGGGTGGGAGGTAAGGTAGGTGGGGAGGGTCAGGGTGGGAGGTAAGGTAGGTGGGGAGGGTCAGGGTAGGAGGTAAGGTAGGTGGGGAGGGTCAGGGTGGGAGGGAGGTGAGGTAGGTGGGGAGGGTCAGGGTGGGCGGCAGGTAAGGTAGGTGGGGAGGGTCAGGGTGGGAGGTGAGGTAGGTGGGGAGGGTCAGGGTGGGAGGTTAGGTAGGTGGGGAGGGTCAGGGTGGGAGGTAAGGTAGGTGGGGAGGGTCAGGGTGGGAGGTAAGGTAGGTGGGGAGGGTCAGGGTGGGAGGTAAGGTAGGTGGGGAGGGTCAGGGTGGGAGGTAAGATAGGTGGGGAGGGTCAGGGTGGGAGGGGAAGTAAGGTATATGGGGAGGTTCAGAGTGGGAGGTAAGGTAGGTGGGGAGGGTCAGGGTGGTAGGGGAGGTAAGGTAGTTCGGGAGGGTCAGGGTGGGCGGCAGGTAAGGTAGGTGGGGAGGGTCAGGGTGGGAGGTAAGGTAGGTGGGGAGGGTCAGGGTGGGCGGCAGGTAAGGTAGGTGGGGAGGGTCAGGGTGGGAGGTAAGGTAAGTGGGGAGGGTCAGGGTGGGAGGGAGGTGAGGTAGGTGGGGAGGGTCAGGGTGGGCAGCAGGTAAGGTAGGTATGGAGGGTCAGGGTGGGAGGTAAGGTAGGTGGGGAGGGTCAGGGTGGGAGGGGAGGTAAGGTATATGGGGAGGGTCAGGGTGGGTGGCAGGTAAGGTAGGTGGAGGTTCAGAGTGGGAGGTAAGGTAGGTGGGGAGGGTCAGGGTGGGAGGTAAGGAAGGTGGGGAGGTTCAGAGCTGGAGGTAAGGTAGGTGGGGAGGGTCAGGGTGGGAGGGGGGGTATGGTAGTTCGGGAGGGTCAGGGTGGGCGGCAGGTTAGGTAGGTGGGGAGGGTCAGGGTGGGAGGTAAGGTAGGTGGGGAGGGTCAGGGTGGGAGGTAAGGTAGGTGGGGAGGGTCAGGGTGGGCGGCAGGTAAGGTAGGTGGGGAGGGTCAGGGTGGGAGGTAAGGTAGGTGGGGAAGGTCAGGGTGGGCGGCAGGTAAGGTAGGTGGGGAGGGTCAGGGTGGGAGGTAAGGTAGGTGGGGAGGGTCAGGGTGGGCGGCAGGTAAGGTAGGTGGGGAGGGTCAGGGTGGGAGGTAAGGTAGGTGGGGAGGGTCAGGGTGGGAGGTAAGGTAGGTGGGGAGGGTCAGGGTGGGAGGTAAGGTAGGTGGGGAGATTCAGGGTGGGAGGGAGGTGAGGTAGGTGGGGAGGGTCAGGGTGGGAGGTAAGTTAGGTTGGGAGGGTCAGGGTGGGAGGTAAGGTAGGTGGGGAGGGTCAGGGTGGGAGGTAAGGTAGGTGGGGAGATTCAAGGTGGGAGGGAGGTGAGGTAGGTGTGGAGGGTCAGGGTGGGAGGGAGGTGAGGTAGGTGTGGAGGGTCAGGGTGGGAGGGAGGTGAGGTAGGTGTGGAGGGTCAGGGTGGGCAGCAGGTAAGGTAGGTGGGGAGGGTCAGGGAGGGAGGGAGGTGAGGTAGGTGTGGAGGGTCAGGGTGGGAGGTAAGGTAGGTGTGGAGGGTCAGGGAGGGAGGTGAGGTAGGTGGGGAGGGTCAGGGTGGGAGGGGACATGAGCTGCTGTATGTGAGGTGTGCGTGATTAGCGGAGGCAGCTGCTGCAGCACCACCTCTGCCGGTACAGGATATAGGAGGTCACATGGACACAGCAATTCCACAATTCATGCAGGTTCAACAGGGTGGGAGGTAAGGTAGGTGTGGAGGGTCAGGGAGGGAGGTGAGGTAGGTGTGGAGGGTCAGGGTGGGAGGGGACATGAGCTGCTCTATGTGAGGTGTGCGTGATTAGCGGAGGCAGCTGCTGCAGCACCACCTCTGCCGGTACAGGATATAGGAGGTCACATGGACACAGCAATTCCACAATTCATGCAGGTTCAACAAATCTATATCAAGGAAAATAAATAGGATATGGATGTCGATAATCGGTAAGGTAGGTGGGGAGGGTCAGGGTGGGAGGTAAGGTAGGTGGGGAGGTTCAGAGTAGGAGGTAAGGTAGGTGGGGTAAGGTAGTTCGGGAGGGTCAGGGTGGGCGGCAGGTAAGGTAGGTGGGGAGGGTCAGGGTGGGAGGTAAGGTAGGTGGGAAGGGTCAGGGTGGGCGGCAGGTAAGGGAGGTGGGGAGGGTCAGGGTGGGAGGTAAGGTAGGTGGGGAGGGTAAGGGTGGGCGGCAGGTAAGGTAGGTGGGGAGGGTCAGGGTGGGCGGCAGGTAAGGTAGGTGGGGAGGGTCAGGGTGGGAGGTAAGGTAGGTGGGGAGGGTCAGGGCGGGAGGTAAGGTAGGTGGGGAGGGTCAGGGTGGGAGGTAAGGTAGGTGGGAAGGGTCATGGTGGGGGGCAGGTAAGGTAGGTGTGGAGGGTCAGGGTGGGCGGCAGGTAAGGTAGGTGGAGGTTCAGAGTGGGAGGTAAGGTAGGTGGGGAGGGTCAGGGTGGGAAGTAAGGTATGTGGGGAGAGTCAGGGTGGGAGGTAAGGTAGGTGGGGAGTGTCCGGGTAGGAGGTAAGGTAGGTGGTAAGGGTCAGGGTGGGAGGGAGGTGAGGTAGGTGGGGAGGGTCAGGGTGGGCGGCAGGTAAGGTAGGTGGGGAGGGTCAGGGTGGGAGGTGAGGTAGGTGGGGAGGGTCAGGGTGGGAGGTAAGGTAGGTGGGGAGATTCAAGGTGGGAGGGAGGTGAGGTAGGTGGGGAGGGTCAGGGTGCGAGGGAGGTGAGGTAGGTGTGGAGGGTCAGGGTGGGAGGGAGGTGAGGTAGGTGTTGAGGGTCAGGGTGGGAGGGAGGTGAGGTAGGTGTGGAGGGTCAGGGTGGGCAGCAGGTAAGGTAGGTGGGGAGGGTCAGGGTGGGAGGGAGGTGAGGTAGGTGGGGAGGGTCAGGGTGGGAGGTAAGGTAGGTGTGGAGGGTCAGGGAGGGAGGTGAGGTAGGTGTGGAGGGTCAGGGTGGGAGGGGAGATGAGCTGCTCTATGTAAGGTGTACGTGATGAGCGGAGGCAGCTGCTGCAGCACCACCTCTGCCGGTACAGGATATAGGAGGTCACATGGACACAGCAATTCCACAATTCATACAGGTTCAACAAATCTATATCAAGGAAAATAAATAGGATATGGATGTCGATAATCGGTAGCTTGTATTCGAACCACTACAAATATCAACTGATAAATCGATTTTCGCTATATATCCTGGCAACAAATCGTTTTGATATCAGGAGTTGTCCATACAAATGTCATTAATATCAATTTCACATTCAATATATATACACTAATTGTCCTGTAGTTTGATGTCTCCCCAAGCCCTGTCTGTTCCTATGTTGTCCTACCACCTACCAGCAAGCTATCCACCAGTGATGATATAGTTTTAAAACCAACACAGCCGAAGGCTGGTTTAATAGCAGGTCCACAGGGCCCATACGGACCGACCCGTATCCACCAGTCTCGGGCCCGACTGTGTGTATACAGCCTGGGAGGGTATTTATGTATCACCAGGTTCGGTCCGTATGGGCCCTGTGGACCTGCTGACCAGCCTTCGGCTGTGTTGGTTTTAAAACAATATCATCATCACTATATTTTTGTACGGACTTCAACTTGTACTGTATACCCGCAATCTGGACATCATGGGTTCGAATCCCACCTTGGCATCTGTACAGTGCATCTCTTTTATACTATTGTCCCTATCCAAATATTTAACATATAATATTACTATGCCTGTATAGGGGTATTTATTTTTCAAATATACCAAAAAAAATTATGTAAAAAAACGAACCTACGTTTTGCCAAGGTGGGGTTCGAACCCGTGAGGCCATGGTTGGTTTTAAGGATTCTTCTCTCTGAGGGTTGCAAATGCAAAGGCAGCTTTGTGCATCAATAAGGATGATTTATTTTAATCACTGATGATCAAATCAGTTCTAAACCTAATCAAAAGTGGCCATCATGAAGTTCTAGGCGCATTTCATAGAAAAGCTAGAACATCCGTTGTGGACTGAATCTTGATTACACCAGCATGGTGGTACTGCCCATAATACCTACACAGTTTGTTAAATTTTGAGTATAACTGACAGACTGCTTTTGTGCCCAGTGTGCACGCAATGTTATTACTAACTTTTACGATGTGGTACCTCATGCAAGTTAAGCCTTAATCAGATGAGGCGATGGATGGTGCAGATGACCATTAGGATGGGGCCATGTGTAGGCCGCAGACTGGGCTGCCAAGTAAGAAGGGTGGCTGCTGGGCTGAGAACAGGGAAGCTGATATGGGAAAACACCAGACCTAGTAGGAACAGGCTGTCCTTTATATGGTACAATGTCAAATGCAGCAGTAGGGAGAGAGAGAGAGAGATATTTCGCCAGGTTGGTTTTTCTATTAAACTGATTACAGGATGCATGCCTTCTCACCTTCCTACCTGTAAAACGTAAATACTATTCTTTTAGCCTGTTCACTTTAAATATAAAATAACATCTTTTAGACAGTAGAGTCCAGTGGATGATGGCCCCATATGATATCCCCCATGCACAGCGCTCTATAGCGACAGATTTCCTTCAGAGATTTGACCAATAGAGACCCTGGATGTACTTCATGTAGTGAACTCTTTATTGTCAGTTCTCTACTAGTGATGATCAGCTGTGGCTTATCTCCTGTCTAACATTGGCCGGAAGCTACACACGGGCGTTCTGACAGACAGCAGGTACAGCAGGAAATGAAGAGGACAGTAAGGGCGAGGTCTGCCCCACTTTGTCTGCTGTATGTAACTCTAGGCTGTGTCTCACGAACTTGGGCCAATGTGTTCATCTATGACCGGGTGCCGTCTATGACTGGGTGCTGTCTATGACCGGGTGCCGTCTATGACTGGGTGCTGTCTATGACCGGGTGCCGTCTATGACCGGCTATCTAAAAAAGTTGTTTGGAGGAATAAATTTTTTTTAATTTTTTTTAAAACTATTTTTATAAGGTTTTACTAAGCTCTACATCAATGTGTACCGTTCTATAGTTAAAGATGTATGCTTCCTTGCTAGCCGGTCATAGACGAACACATTGGCCCAACTTCGTGAGACACAGCCTCTAACGGTAAGCTTTGTAAATGTAACCCTTTAGGGACAGCATAGTGCATCATGCATCGTGAACGTGAGGCATAGATCCCAGTGGGCACAGAACATTGAATCAACATTAAGAACTAGTTGTCAATGTTGATTTGATGTTGAACTGAATTATGTGCCCACTGACATGGGGCTCTAGTAATAGTACTAGTATGTAACATATTAGGGCTGCAACCATGACCCTTTTGGGACTGATACACCCTTGAAGAGTGTGATGCACTAATGCAATGCCATGCAGTATTGGTGCAATATGGAGACAACTGAACATGAACCTTGCAATGCATCGTGCCACCCTTAAATGACATATCCGTGAATAGGCATTCAGATAGGATTCGCGCTAGCCGGTCGCCAGACCGCCAGTGGCGAATCTGTTCAAACGTCAATCTGGCAAACTTTCCTGCCATTGAATTCACCAGACTGGCGAAATATGCCACAGAATAAATTGGAGTACATTGGAAATACATCATGTAACATATCGTTAGAAAGCTCAGGTCAAGAGAAATGCAGCCATGATAAGCTCATATCGATATAATAGGAATCTGAAATTCTTTCTTTTTCTTATAAAAAAAACTAAAATTCTTATCATTTTAATCTGACAACCCTGACCAGTGAATCCTCCCCCATTCTGATATATATAAACCAACTAATTATCCTTTTTATAGTCTGTACTTGGTATATAATGCAAATGTATCACTTTACCATTGATTATGAATTTGAATATAAGTATAAGTATGTAGGTCCATGCATCAATGAACTGTTAAGATAAATATCGAATCGATAAAGAGCCTAGTCCATATAAAGGCATGGGACTTTACCAGACTTCCTAAATCTAAGTACAATGTGTCATTTGGAATACCAAGATATGCTAGTGCTAGTCCGGGAGAAACCTTTGCTGTTTGTGGTCTCCCAACATGTGGTGCTACAATTAGAAGATTGATTTACAGCTTTATATGCCGACTAACTGGGAAAATAAGTAAATCAAATACATTGTGGATCCCACAAGTGATACTCAGTACATTTCACATATATGGAGGTGCTGGTATCGAGATCTTTATGTACATTTTAATATCACATAACTGTATTTTTGTATTTCTATAACATGTAAGTGTTTTGTGACATATGGACCTTTTGTACAACTGAGTCTGAAATAAAGTTTTGAATTGAATTGAATTGAATTTGTGTGGGCTCCCTCTTCAGAGCTTTTTGCGATTGGCTAGTACCTTTGAGTCAGATCCCCTCATACCTCAAAAAGTCTGCGCTTTAGCTCAATTAGATATATTGTAGCCTGTGCCATGCTTTAATACGTTTGTTTATAACATTTCCCTAAATATTCGGCCGTTTTAGTAACTTGACATGTTGTCATTGTTATTCAAAACGGAGGGGTATGATATGTGAAGGTCTCACTGTAGTTCCTTTGTCAGACACAAGAGGTCATGTTGGCATTGGCCTTCCAATGGTGGTGATACAGCTGATGTGTGCGTTAGTATATTGGTATATAGCTCTCTGCGTTCGTATTAGTATCTTGGTGGTGTATATCAACTCTAGAGAAGACAGATCATTGAATGCACTTTCTGTTTCGATCATCTTGTCTCTGCCCATCTCCCTGCGTCCATCTCTCAGGACTACTTCCCTTTACCACTCTATGTTTCCCTCTCTGCATGTTTTCCTCATGCCACGCCTCTTCTCTCTGTCCTCCTAGTCTAGTGAATTAAGGGAAATATACTTTATTTCTGGATAAAAGTACCAAAGTTGGTTTATAGGTAGATAAATATATGTTATTGAATATTTTTCCTTGCTCCAAGCAAAAAGTGTCCTGCAAACTATTTTTGGGTCATTTTCCTGAAAAATGTGAAAGATGACAATAATAATTTTATAAGTTAATCTTTTGCAGGTTTCTAGCATTGAGACCTAATAATATTGCCATAATAGACATTAATTGTCATAAATATGAAAGAACCAGCCCCCAAAAAATGCAATAAGGGTGCAAAATTAAAGCTGAAAGGCAAAACTAATTGTGGCTTGATGCTTTCATTTTAATTACTTTCACAAGCTGTCAATAGTACTTTTTTAAACCGCTCATATATTTTAAGGGTAATTCTATGTGTTTTCATGTATGTTTGCCCTGTTAGGTTACAAAATTGGTAGTAGTAGGATTATCTAGGGGAGATATGTGATCAATCTATATGGAATGGGTATTGCAGCAGAACACCGCAAACGAAGGGCTGCAGCCACCACAAGTGAACTGCAGTTGTCACACTGGGGGGTTTGGGGGCATGCCCCCTCAAGACAATTTTGAATTTATAGCCTTCAAATAGTCCATTCTTATGAATTTTGCACACACTTTATGAAAGGTCTGGTCTACATCTAGCCTCTATCATTTGGTTTGGGATTTTTTTGGAGGGAGAGATCCTTTGGAAAAATACTTTTGTCACCTGAAGGCATGCCCCACCCCCCACCTATAACATGTATTTGAACACATTGAGAAGGAGGGAGTGGCATTGAGGGGAAAGAAGGGGTGCAGTTGGAGAGCTTAACTGAACTTGTGGACCTTTTATAAAAACTTAAGGTCACATATAAAGTTGCAAGCAGGGTACAGTGAGCTTGGTACTCAAGATCTAGAGGCAAAAGGGTTCTTTCTGGTGGGTTCTGAGAGCTGTATAGATTCATTTGCAGCCAGCAGTCAGGGGTTGTTCTAGTCAATTTTTCTTTCAGAAAGGAAGACTGTGAATCCACACTCTTTTGTTTTGCATTCTATTTCCTGAATGTCCTTTTTTTCTAATGCTTCCCTTTCCCTCCAACTACTTCCCTCTCCCTAGGCTTGAGTACACAGAGGTCGTAGAGGCCACAGGGGTAGGGCAGGGCATGGGAGGGGATCTGGAGGGGAGGAGAGTGGACATGGAATGGAAGGTGAGGTTGAGGGATATTGGAGGTGCATGGTAGGGGAGGGACCACGTCCCCCCTCCATCTTCAAGAAATCCCTCAGCCCGCAGCATGCCCCCTTCCCAAACCTGTGAAGAGGAGGGGGGGGGGGGTGGCAGAAGGCGTGACAATGCCCCTGCTCTATGTCTATATAAAATATAGCAAATATTTCTGCACGTTTTGTCAAAATCACTTCTCAAACATGAGTTAAAATGTATAACTGAAAACAGTTAATAAGCTTTAAATGCATTATGTCCCACAATAAATAGAGAACACTTGCACCAACGATTATTTAGAAGAGAATATTCTACATTAGAAGTACCCTAGTGCATTTTGTGGCCTATTTTTCACTCTTTTGCTAGCACTGTGCCCCCTGTTGGGCAAAACTAGAACTACCCCCCCAAGTCACATTTTCCCCCACCTGCTCAGAAATATATGAATCCCCCCCTCCAGGAAAAGATACTATCTACTCCCCTGAAATACATTTCTTAAATTAAGAGCTAGTTTTCCAATCTTTCTTTTCATTTCCTTCTCTCCTTTTCCTCCACCTTTCCTCTCCTCTCTGTTTTTTTTGTGTTGGGGGTGGGGGCAATCCTGTTGCATCCCCCCTTCCCCCTGAATCAGCCTTTTTTCAAATCAAAAGAAACAGCTAAATGAACCTGAAAAATATGGTTTCATGTGATCTGACAGTCATCTTTATGAAGGGCAGCCATCTTGAATTTTTAATGCATGATTTAGATTTGGATATTAAGCTAGATTTTAAGTGTCAAAATCACTTCTCAAACATGAGTTAAAATGTATAACTGAAAACAGTTAATAAGCTTTAAATGCATTATGTCCCACAATAAATAGAGAACACTTGCACCAACGATTATTTAGAAGAGAATATTCTACATTAGAAGTACCCTAGTGCATTTTGTGGCCTATTTTTCACTCTTTTGCTAGCACTGTGCCCCCTGTTGGGCAAAACTAGAACTACCCCCCCAAGTCACATTTTCCCCCACCTGCTCAGAAATATATGAATCCCCCCCTCCAGGAAAAGATACTATCTACTCCCCTGAAATACATTTCTTAAATTAAGAGCTAGTTTTCCAATCTTTCTTTTCATTTCCTTCTCTCCTTTTCCTCCACCTTTCCTCTCCTCTCTGTTTTTTTTGTGTTGGGGGTGGGGGCAATCCTGTTGCATCCCCCCTTCCCCCTGAATCAGCCTTTTTTCAAATCAAAAGAAACAGCTAAATGAACCTGAAAAATATGGTTTCATGTGATCTGACAGTCATCTTTATGAAGGGCAGCCATCTTGAATTTTTAATGCATGATTTAGATTTGGATATTAAGCTAGATTTATAGTTACCAGTTAAGCATCTTGTATGGTTTCAGCCCTAAATATTTCTATAAAAGTTCTACAAATTAAGATTTCCTGTTTATTTCAATGATTTTGGTGATCACATTTCAAAATGGCTGAAAAACGGTGATAGCATGGAAATTTCTTTTGGAGCAAGGAAAAAGGTGAAAGTTCTTGGTTCAAACCATGTGCAAAAAACTTTTGGCACTTTTATCCAGTAATAAAGTATAATGCCAATTCGTTCCCTTAATTCACTAGACTATCCTGTCTCGCTCTCTCCCTCACTGGTCTCAATGTGTCTCTTTCTGTGCCTTTCATGGTCACTCTCTGTCTTTTACGTTGTTTCTATCTCACTATCCAAATAAGTCTTCCTTCGGGTATCTAGGTCTGTCATTTTCTAATGTCTGTCTCATGACTTCTGATGCATCATAGTTCTGGTGTTAGAGGAGTGGTCATAACACGATACTGGTCTGCCACCTAGTAGTAGTCAATGACACTGCAGTGCTGTGTCTCACGTTTAGATCAGGAGAGGGTGCCACTGAGTTCCTTCCGACTTCGAACAGTTCAGTTCAGCAGTCACATTTCGAGGTTTATGAATAAAGATTAAGGTACATTTTACTCATTTAATCAATCGAATATCAATATTTTTCCTGGCGGAGGGAGGTTGATGCCTTGGTGGATATAAGCTATATAAACACTAAAGGCATATTTCTATGCATCCATGGTTTAATATCAGAATTACATTGATACTTTTTAGCAGTTTGTCTAATTTTGTCAATACTTTACTGAAATCACACATTTCCGAATAGTTTTTTTCTAAATGTGTGATTTTAAGAAATTATTTAATATTCTTGTTCTAATTTCGACAAATATTGATATGGTGCATATTTAGGTCCAAGGAAACGGAAGTTCAGGATAGAATAAATAGAGTGAGACCATTGAGTTTGGTACACATAGTTTAATAAAGACATCGACTCACACAGCATGGAGCTAGCCGCTCCAGTGTCAAAACAACAACCCAGTTTGTAGCAAAGTGGCTGCGCACGTCATACATCAGTATAAAGCCAAGTGACGTCACGTCTAATGACGTGACGTCACATCTGCACCACGCCATGTTGGGGCGATTAGACGCGTCATCGTACAAAAAATCAATACTCCGAAAAACGAATTCAAGTAAGTTGTTAGCCCGAGGCGTATGCTGCCTCGGCCTCTTCTCCACATTGTATGTGTGTTATATATTGAGTGTGTTTGCTTGTAAATATTCCTTACACCACACAATGAGAACAACCAGTTTGTTAGACACAGTCACAATAGTATACAAAGGGCAAGAGTCGGGAGTCGACAGCAACCAGCAGATTGGCAGAAAGACCAGCCAATCACAGCAAACGAGAAATGTGAAGGCGACAAACAATGGAGGTACACTGTCATGCACTGGTTTCGATACAGTAGGCGGCTTAATACTTTGGTAATCATCAATATATATATTATGTATACATTATGTTATACTCAACACTGAAAATTCATTTTAACATTTCAAAATGACAACATGTTGTGGTGAGGACTGACAGCTGTCTAACTCCCTACATGCTACACGAGTATGTGAGTAAAAGAAGCCAACACGGTGCTGACAGCAAACCAGTACAAGTAACATGGTGTGAACTTAGTGGCATAGTGGCCTACCCTGCTTACTTATCATGAATTACCTAAAACAGAATACTCGGTTAATGATGCTTACAAGAAGCACACGCGCTAATTCACACTGTCAGACGCTCTTCATATCTAGATGCATTAAAACATACTGGGACTCGCGGCTTTGTGAAATTATAACAAGAGGTTTAATAATAATGATAATCATAATGATGATAATAATTCTGTAACAGTTCTTGAACCTGCAACTTCTGCACTTATCCATTCTTTCCTTCATTCAATAAACCGATGAGTATTACTTTAAAGTCCTGCTCGGAGGTAACAAATAAACCCTATAACAGAACATCGATTGCTGAACCAGTGAAACCCGCCTTATTACATATGCGCTACCTTACTATTGTTAAAATACTGGTATTTCCCTCTCTGAATAACGAGTGGTCTCGTTGACGTCGTCCTTGTCTCGGTTACTGGGACCCCGTCATGTGGGTTGAGGGATAGGTGAACCAGGATGCTGGTCACAAGGTCCGACTCCCCGAAGACTTGATTATTTAATCGCAATAGCTTTGTTGCGATTGAATTATGCATGATTTATGAATTAAATAGATGGAAAAGTATTGTAAGATATCATTGGTACACACACTATACAGCGACATACAAGACGGTGGGCTGCTCTGATGTGAACGTTACATGGTAAGTGTGGGGACCCTAGAGCGGTGCCAGAACCGGTGGTGCACCAGAGGCAGTCAGTACAAGCTCCAACAACGCGGGTTGGTTTGCATAGGCAAAGTTAGGTGGGAGGCGTGCCCACCTGGCCACCCTCCACTGGGCGCGGCACAAGGTCCGTCCCGCCATGTGTTGTGTGGGCATCGTAAACTGTACTCCTCCTTTACGTGGATGCACCTTGATAGTGTTGTAGTAGCTGCGGTAGCCATCTGTGTGGTAGTCTGTGTGGCAGCAGCTGACGTGGGCAGTCTGGCAATAGTCAAGGTACAAAGTAGTTGCATATATCTGACAGCTCTTTGGTTGTAAACAATAAACCCATTTCAACGTATATATACTGATATAGACAAATCTATGTCGTATTATTTAGATACTACAATGGTTTGTTGTACTGTGTACTAACGTGATGGTGTCGGTGTCTGCGTCCTGTTCGTTACTTACAATGTCAGTTAAGGTGCCAGTTATAGACTACTGTCACCACACTTATACCCATACTGTCTGCTTTCTAGGCGATAACGCCTTTTTGTTGCTATGACTGACGTCACATTTGGCGATCATGACAAAACAGACATGAACACAATAGTGAGAGGGTTGCTATACGTACAGAGTTATTGTGTACACCACAGTTATGAAGACATTCAGTGGCTTCAGTAGCTTTACCAACTAATTGCTGCATTATCATTAATCATGATGAGCAATACTGGTCTTAATGCGGCCACACAGCAGCACGCTAGGCCTCTCCCCAGGTCTATCAAAACAAGATATAAAGTGTGTATATGTATAAATACCCTACTCGTACTATCTCAGCCAAATAAAAACCATGTTGACACGCCTGAACTTGCACACATATAAAATATAATGTATGAAAACCTAATATCGCATGTCTCTACAGCTATCTGTAGCCATCGGTGGTGGAAACCCCGTGTGGTCGTTGAAGCTTCGTTGTAACTATTGTGTAGCTAAGTGGAATTATATTTCCCTACCTCACAACCTGACCCAACTGCTGGCTGTTGAGCGTCACACGAGCGATTTCTCAAATCGCAGTTTCAATTCAACAAGGCCGAAAACCTTGAACACATTAGATAATTGTTAAAATTGGTAGGCATTCTAGAGCATACTTCGTATGAAAACTAAGAGACTTATAAATAATTTTCAGAAAATATACAAGAAAAAGCTTGTAGAAACTGCCGGCTACAGTTGTGTATTTGCTGGCAGGGGTTGTGGTTGAGTCAGGCTGGGGCAGAGTGTGCAGGGTGCACGTCTGCCTCTACTAGCCGTACCAAGCTACCATGGGACACACCTGGTAACGCCCAGAGTACAGGGCACGTGGCAGTAAATGTGGTACCAAAAGCACCTATACCAGGTATACAGCAGTACCTGTGTCTACAGGTAGAGAGGTTTAAATGTAAATTAAGGCCTGCCAGAATAGAATATATTAATCTCTGACTTCTCCCATCTTTATATCTGCAATATCCTACAAGCACCAAGACAGTCATTTAATACTTTCATTTGATAGTTATCAATGTGTAAACAAATACATGTTTCTAAAGAAAAATAATAAAACCATTTGTAGGCAAGAAGAAGGGGTGTCGGTGGTGTGGACGTGCCCCGGTGATGCCAGCTGGTACTGAGCAGCAGTGGTACAGGAAGCCGCGCGGTGCCCGCAGCACTTCATTGTTGAGACATGAGATGGGGTTCTATCATGAACACGGTGGGCCTGTTGCTGACAGGTGGGACATCAACGTTTGTGGTGACCAGGGTCAGAGTGATGGTCCTCCTCCCGGGCTGAACACGGTGGTGCTGACCTAATGATAACATGACACAACACAATCACTGACAAGGCATTTTCTCCTCTCATCAAATGTTTACCTTCTGCAACATACTAGTACCTCTGTGACCCATTAAGGGTCATCTTGTGCTTCAACATGCCATACTCGTTGTCGTCATGATGCATACATGCAGCCCTAGGGGGTCTACCCACCAGGGCTGCCTCAATACATCACGGTGATACAAGGCATAATGCACTAAAGCACTAAAGCGCTAAACTTTTGTTAAAGAGTACATGGCAATTCAAGTCACATAGTGCAACCAGACAACCTTTCATTAGAAAACAATACCAATGAATATCCCTGACTATCAGTCAGTGATTTCGTTTTGGGGCTTAATGTTCTATTCCTCTGTCTAAATCATTTTCTTTATTCAAGACAGCCCTCTATTTTCTCCTTGTTGGCCTCTATCCACTGTTCAAAGGAGGTCAGTTCTGGGTTCAACTTCTTGGTGAGGTCTACATCTCTGTCTGGTGGCGCCGTCTGGTAGAATTCAAACATGGCCGCCATTTCTGCCGCGCCGTCAAAGTCCATCTTTGCCATGTCCTCTGTGGTTTTCTGTTTAAAGGAAACGGTATAAAGTGGTTGCTGTCAAATCACGTTTTGAGAGAGAGACATGGTATAGAGGCTCGTATTTGGCCACTAGATGTCACTAGCATACAGTGCTACACATATACAGCATTGTGGGGACCATAGCCCAGAATTTGCAGAAACTGCTTTTCTGGGCTTCCTAAATCAAAATAAGCATGTACCCGCTTGATACTTCACGACATCTCAAAATACCACGACTATATTTGAGTAAAACACCTTGAAAACACCCCTCGTTTCATATTTTCCTTGATGTATAATGCCAACATGACTAATCTCATTAGACTCGACAAGCCTATATGTGGAACGTGTTAAGGGGTAAAACTTACGGATGATGCAGTGAACTTCTTTCCTTCAAAGTTCTTGTTGAGGATGGCAGCATACTCTTCGACCTTGAGGTTCTCGGCACCCAGCCCGACCACCTTGTCCTTGTAGTCGTCACCGCTGTTGAAGATAGCCAGGATGCACTTGCCGCAGTCCTGCACGCTGATCATGGCGAGCTGCGTGTCTCCCACAGGTAGTCCTGCCACAACAAGGGGACAGGGTCTTAGAAGGTATGGACCTTATGGACAACTCTTTAATTGAAGAGGCCCATCGATGTCATAATGTATGATGCAAATCTGGTAAGTAACTTACCAGAGCTACAAATATGTGTATACCTGTATGTGTATACAACAAAAACATTCTAGACAGGATTTATTTGGAAAAGAAGGGTATTTCTTCTATTTGTAATTAAAGTCAGAGCTGTTCGTAGTAAGAAAATTGGGGAAAATAATGAAAACTCATCAAATTATAGATTATTGGATGTGAGGCTTTCACCTGGAAAGAGGAAGGTATTCAGTGTACTAAAGTACTTGACGTATTTTCAGTTTTCTCTTTCCCTTACTCAATAATTGTCTTCTGTTTCGTTGTCACATTATTTAGATACCTTACTGCAAGCATGCAGGGAAGTGATCGAATTGTCCATATCCTCATTGGTCCATTTCGTCTACATATTAGGTCACTTTGTGGCGTGACAGATGCTAACTTACCTAATACAAAGTTGCCGTCGTCGTCCTTAGTGGGCTTGGCTTGACTGACCAGGTTCTCCATGTAGAAGGCCAGTCTCACCACGGTGTGCGGCAAATCTGCAAACAGACAAACACATTCAGCATCTCGAGGAAACACCTGCTACTTTGGCAGCTCTATCATGGGAAGCCATACCATTATCAAATTATGCGTTACGTGACATACTGTAATTGTCGCCTAGTGCTTTATTGCGCTCTGCATTTGGTTCTAGCAACAATGACGCTGACTTTTCTGAGTATGTAAGTATCGTGCAGACCCTATATATGGAGTTGATACACTGCCAAATGGTCGGCGTAATGCATTTATATAGCCGTGGTGAGCAGACTTGCCAGGGTTTTCATCCATGCATCATCACTACATAGAGAATGGCCCTTAAATAATATGATTAGAAAAAAAGACTCCTTGCTTGGGACTATACTCGCAAAGTTGGAATTGGTGTCTTAGTTGTTTATGAAATAGTAGTTGAATGTGTCAACCATACAGCGGGATGAGAACTGGTGTGTTGCTCACCTTGCTCCTTGAGGTAAGACTCGACCTCTGCCTTGGCGTCAAAGTGGTGGC
The DNA here is from genome assembly GCA_947462335.1 of Harmothoe impar. Lineage (NCBI taxonomy): Eukaryota > Metazoa > Annelida > Polychaeta > Phyllodocida > Polynoidae > Harmothoe > Harmothoe impar. The sequence continues at coordinate 34,147,988 of OX381718.1, forward strand.
AGGCCTTGCCGATGGCCTCCTTGACGTTCTCCAGCCCGCTGTACACAAAGTGCTGCACGCCGGCCGCCTTAGCCGCGTCCACCAGGTTCTTACCCTGCAGCAGCAACATGGTGGAGGTTACGGGCTGAACGTGGACTCAGCGGACACTAGAACTATGCAGCGGCAACATTGTGGAGGTTACAGGCTGAACGTGGACTCAGCGGACACTAGAACTATGCAGCAGCAACATGGTGGAGGTTACGGGCTGAACGTGGACTCAGCGGACACTAGAACTATGCAGCAGCAACATGGTGGAGGTTACAGGCTGAACGTGGACTCAGCGGACACTAGAACTATGCAGCAGCAACATGGTGGAGGTTACAGGCTGAACGTGGACTCAGCGGACACTAGAACTATGCAGCAGCAACATGGTGGAGGTTACAGGCTGAACGTGGACTCAGCGGACACTAGAACTATGCAGCAGCAACATGGTGGAGGTTACGGGCTGAACGTGGACTCAGCGGACACTAGAACTATGCAGCAGCAACATGGTGGAGGTTACACTCTGAACGTGGACTCAGCGGACACTAGAACTATGCAGCAGCAACATGGTGGAGGTTACACTCTGAACGTGGACTCAGCGGACACTAGAACTATGCAGCAGCAACATGGTGGAGGTTACACTCTGAACGTGGACTCAGCGGACACTAGAACTATGCAGTAGGAAGTACATGAGGATGGTCATTTGAGTGTTGATCTGATTTTGATCATCCCTGTGGTGTATACACTGATTATTCTCTTTGACACTACACTTACCTGAGACAAATGGTCAAACCGGTACACACTGACAAGTTTTATGCTTAAAACCTTAGTCAGTAGTGCCTAACCTAGTTAGTCTTCTTTTGGCAATCCAAACGACCAACCCAGGTTAGTCCGGTCACTCATTAATGATCAACCTGCCTTAGTCTTTTCATTTCCAGGAACAATAGGAATGTCAGTCAACATGACCAGAGTCAACATGACTCACTCAGTTAGTCAGCACCAAGCTGCAACACTTACCTGCTGCGTCTCCTTCTCAGCGTCATTAGCCTCAAAGAAATTGGTGACTGCGTAGACGCCGTAGGCACCCTCTAGCGCCGCCTTGAGGGACTCGGCATCGTCCAGGTCAGCCTTCATAACCTGCAGCCCTGTGGGAGCAGACAGTTGGAGAGGTGAGCGTGTGGCAGACAGACAGACAGACAGTGGGAGAGGTGAGCGTGTGGTAGACAGACAGACAGACAGTGGGAGAGGTGAGGGTATGGCAGACAGACAGACAGACAGTGGGAGAGGTGAGGGTATGGCAGACAGACAGTGGGAGAGGTGAGGGTGTGGCAGACAGACAGACAGACAGTGGCAGAGGTGAGGGTGTGGCAGACAGACAGACAGACAGTTGGAGAGGTGAGTGTGTGGCACATACAGACAGATAGGTCACAGGTCACTGGGGGAGCAGACAGTGGGAGAGGTGAGGGTGTGGCAGACAGACAGACAGACAGTGGGAGAGGTGAGGGTATGGCAGACAGACAGTGGGAGAGGTGAGGGTGTGGCAGACAGACAGACAGACAGTGGGAGAGGTGAGGGTATGGCAGACAGACAGACAGACAGTGGGAGAGGTGAGGGTATGGCAGACAGACAGTGGGAGAGGTGAGGGTGTGGCAGACAGACAGACAGACAGTGGGAGAGGTGAGGGTGTGGCAGACAGACAGACAGACAGTGGCAGAGGTGAGGGTGTGGCAGACAGACAGACAGTGGCAGAGGTGAGGGTGTGGCAGACAGACAGACAGACAGTGGCAGAGGTGAGGGTGTGGCAGACAGACAGACAGTGGGAGAGGTGAGGGTGTGGCAGACAGACAGACCGACAGACAGTGGGAGAGGTGAGGGTGTGGCAGACAGACAGACAGTGGGAGAGGTGAGGGTGTGGCAGACAGACAGACAGTGGCAGAGGTGAGGGTGTGGCAGACAAACAGACAGTGGCAGAGGTGAGGGTGTGGCAGACAGACAGACAGACAGTGGGAGAGGTGAGGGTGTGGCAGACAGACAGACAGAAAGACTGTGGGAGAGGTGAGGGTGTGGCAGGCAGACAGACAGGGGGAGAGGTGAGGGTGTGGCAGACAGACAGACAGACTGTGTGAGAGGTGAGGGTGTGGCAGACAGACAGACAGACAGTGGGAGAGGTGAGGGTGTGGCAGACAGACAGACAGTGGGGGAGGTGAGGGTGTGGCAGACAGACAGACAGTGGGAGAGGTGAGGGTGTGGCAGACAGACAGACAGAAAGACTGTGGGAGAGGTGAGGGTGTGGCAGACAGACAGACAGGGGGAGAGGTGAGGGTGTGGCAGACAGACAGACAGACAGTGGGAGAGGTGAGGGTGTGGCAGACAGACAGACAGTGGGAGAGGTGAGGGTGTGGCAGACAGACAGACAGACTGTGGGAGAGGTGAGGGTGTGGCAGACAAACAGGTCACAGGTTACTCGTTGGAGGTTGGCATGCTGCCTTAGTGCTTCATGCTCATACATCATCATCAGCCCAGTGCCGGTCAGTAGCTCACTGGGGTTGTTATTCTTGAATTGTTGACATCTATTTAATGAAACACATGTATTCTCATAGTATATGTAATTTGTTGCTTGCTACATCATCATAATATTGATTATCCAAGTATGGAATAGCCCGTGGGCATAAAACACAGGTCCATGAAAGTAATTGCCCACATACAGGTGGACGAGTGATTCATTCCAGTTTGCTTATCTAGTATGGTGCATATTATAACCATTCTAATAGCATTAATGCAGTAATCCTTAAATATCAGTGTGGTCCTTTGACATAAATATACATTGTATTCAAGATGATCTTGTTGCGAGAACACAAGAGGTATACAGGGAGGCTTTAAGACCTTGTGTCCCTGCACAATGCCAACTAACTGTAAAATGTATTAAAGCACTATGCTATACTGTAGGGGTTAATTTGTGTAGCTGTTCTATATTATGTTCACGCTGTAAGGAATATAAAACACGCCAGATGCATGTGTGTGTACTCGTCTGACATGTTCAGGGGGGTGTTCCTATATGGTTGGATTTTGAATGGCATTCGCCAGTAGTATGAAAGGAGATTTGCGAATGCCAATGTGGTAAATATACTTTGTGTTTCTAAACCTGCATTCACAAATGCATTGTATACTGCTCTATCACATTTGTATTTGGTCTGAGTATCCCATGGATTGGCATTCACACATGGGGTAGGAGATGTGCGAATACCAATCCAGTTTGTGTTTCTGCATTCACCCTTTCAGAAATCCAAAAGGATGGATACATGTATACAGACGCACTATCATATAGGTATGGCCGTGTCTATTGACAGTTCGAACTGTTAATAATAGAATAAAATCCCCTTATTGACAGTTCTAACTGTCAATACCAGGAAAGATTTCTCTTATTGACAGTTCGAACTGTCAATAACAGAAAAGTATCCTCTTACTGACAGTTCCAAAAATGGAACTCTCAATAAGAGAAGATAAATCTCTTATTGCCAGTGTGAACTGTCAATAAGAGAATCATATCCTGGCATTAACAGTTCGAACTGTTAATAAGGGAATTTCATTCTGTTATTGACAATTCAAAGAAAATTGATTTGCACTATTGACAGTTCGCACTGTCAATAGCCGGCCCACCATGACTTTGCTATTGACAGTCCAAGCTGTCCATTATGAAAAACTTTCCTCTTATTGACAGTTCAGACTGTCAAAAGTGAGATATTTCTCTCTTATTGACAGTTCAAACTGTCAATAGTGATAAATTATACTGTTATTGACAGTTCTTCAGCGAACTGTCGATAGTCCTGCCCTGATAGTCCTGTCCTAAACCTGAGAACGATTTTGATGTTAATTGGACTATGGGACATTGTTGTGATACTTGTATTCTATATGTATCCATCATTTTGTCATGATGCATCTGCGAAAGCTAGTGATGTGTGAGTGCAAAGGTTCAATTATAAAACGTAATTCATAATGTTTATAGCCTAAATTTTACAGAGATATTTTACAAAGATGATGACAAAAACGTATTACATATTTTACATGTACTAAAATGCATGTTTTCCTTGCTTTCTATGGGTCATGTCCACCCCTAAAGGCAGGCGGCACCATCCGTTTAGAAACACAAATTTGGCATTCGTACATGGCGCAGAATTGACTAGAGCCAATCCAAGCACAGATATTGTATACTTTGTTCTGAAACACAAACTTGGATGGCATTCGCAAATCCACATATAGGAACACCCCCCAGAAGTGCCGTCGTCATTGAATAGGCGGACACTCCCATCCATAAGAGATAGAGTTGTTCAGCTAAATTGCACAACACTGTTCTATATAAAAACACAAGCTATAAACATATACCTGTCCAAGTTGCAAGTCAGGTTATAATCTTCTGATAAATAGTATGCAAATGAATAACATCTAAATTAATAGAAAAGTAAACTTTCCTTAATTCGATAGATATTGCCCAAAACGTGTGTTTGAAATGTGTATTGCCGGGCCTAACTCGTGGCACAATGAGAACAAGGTACAGAAGTGCATTGTTAGAAGTGGGAGGCGGCATTGGGAAGCTGCTATACTATCAGACACACCATGGTAACAATACATACACCTGGCCCTACGACCAAGGCAGTATATTGTCGATGTAGTCCTGTAGGGGGCTCTGTGGACACATGTACAATACTTCCAGCGATGGAGCCACAGTGCAAACAAAAACCAATCGGCATGGTATCTAACCCTTTATGGCCACATAGTGCCTTTATGCATTATGCCCATGTGTCGTCATCATGAATCAATGTAGCCATAGCGACAATCCAGCAGTGCTATTTTTAAGCATCCTACTAACGCCGCGTACTAACCCTATAGGGCTGATGCACTCTCAAATGGGCGGTAAAATACTGGAATGTAGCACTGGCAGGTTACTTGCCGAGGCATGCGTGAATGCGTCATGGCTACAGAGGGCATGGCACAGTTAAGCTACACTGTGGCCTTTAAGGGTTGCTAACAGCGTTTGCTGTATTCACAGGACTAATGTGCTGGGTGCAGCACGCCCGGCCTCAGGCTGCAGCCATGTGCCTGTGGACGCCGTCCCAGCACCATTATTATCCAATCAACGGTCTCCCTGCTCATCACCACAGTCCCGCAGCAATCAGCTTCCTGTCCGGCAAATGGTAGCGCCCGGCGCAGTCCGCAGCAAATGGCTGCCTGGCTGCAGTGTGGACGGTGCAGTCTGTATGTATTTTATATGGTACTTCATATTATTGTTGATGCTCATATTGATATTGTTAAATGCATTTTTTTCTATACATACATATATGACCGTTATTATGATAAAGGGTGATATTCTCTTTTTGTTATGAAACTTGTGGAAATCTGACCTGATATTTGTATAAATATTTACTCTGTTTTATCAAATAGCTTGCTGTGGCAGATGTACTTTTTTGCTGTGAGAGTGTGATCAGGTAGCGTTTATGAGAGTAGTACCCCGTAGTATGGTGTTTTCAATAAGCCTGCTAGCAGCCCTTGCTGTCCTTGTACCAGTGGTGTCTGCTGGTATCTGCCACACACGCATCATTCATCTTCATCCAACAGGACGGCAACACTGTGGCTGCCGCTATGGCTGTGGAACGGGTCGACTGCAGCGCCAACACTACTAGTAGCAGCAGCACAAGATGAAACTCACGGGAATAGGTGACCATTCACTACTACAAAGCGTGTAGTCTGGGGACAAGATGGCCGCCTACTCTGGGTGTACTGGGGGACAAGATAGCCGCCTACACTGGGTGTACCGGGGGACAAGATGGCCGCCTACACTATGTGTACGGGGGACAAGATGGCCGCCTACACTGGGTGTATTGGGGGACAAGATGGCCGCCTACACTGGGTGTACTGGGGGACAAGATGGCCGCCTACACTAGGTGTACTGGGGGGACAAGATGGCCGCCTACACTAGGTGTACGGGGGGGACAAGATGGCCGCCTACACTGGGTGTATTGGGGGACAAGATGGCCGCCTACACTGGGTGTACTGGGGGACAAGATGGCCGCCTACACTAGGTGTACGGGGGACAAGATGGCCGCCTACACTAGGTGTACTGGGGGGACAAGATGGCCGCCTACACTAGGTGTATTGGGGGACAAGAAGGCCGCCTACACTGGGTGTATTGGGGAACAAGATGGCCGCCTACACTGGGTGTATTGGGGGACAAGATGGCCGCCTACACTGGGTGTATTGGGGGACAGCTTTAGTGAGACTGTTTCTACCGTCTGTCGGACACTAATCGGGACGGTTTGGGGCTGCACAGGGGGTTGAGGGAGTGATAGGGGCGGGAAGGGGAGGGGCGGGGTCATGTAGGTCACACAGCGATAAGTACTACACGGATCTTTCTTTCTGGTTCCGGCGCCTGATGCCTGTGCCGCTACCATTGAATCATGTGACTTTGGAGATAAAGTCTATTATTATTCTCATCTGTTTTACCATCTCCCAATGGACATAGTTGATCGCTCAGTGATTTATTTTGTTCTACCCACCATCTATTGACACAACTATCCACAGGTGTAGCATCAAATATCAATATAGGACTCTCCTCTAACCTGTAGATTTCTTTATACTCATGGCTTTCACTAACAATCCGCCTCTTTCTATCAGACCTTTTCAAATTGAAATTGAACATAAAATGAGTTTAGGATACCTATAAATAATATCTAATTACTGCCCACACATAGATGCATCATCTGTGGACTGGCCGACCCATGCTATGTCAGCTGTACATGTATATTATAATGGCTGTTCTAGAAATACCTTGAATAATACATGTGTGATTACAAAGACAGTTGTGTGAGGCCACAACTCCGACCCATGCACTCATGCATTCATACCATCAGGTAGGACACTGTTGTAGCTGAAACCTGCCACCGTTCCGAAATGTGTTAACAGACATTCAGTTCACATCAAGAGAAGAGCGCAAAAACCTGAGGGTGGGGCGTTATAATGGCTTAAAACGTCCACGCCTACATACAATCGTCCTTAATCCATTGTGTTTACCATGCATCTAGCCGTACATTTGCGTTCCCACGGCCATGGCCATATTATAGCATGCATGTTGCGCAATTTAGGAACTATTATACCCATAAAGAACTTCTTACATTGCGCAACTTCCGATATGGAGCATGACACATATATTAAACTTACAGGTTCTGTAAGAGAAACTGGGTTTCTGTACACAGAATTTAAGATTTGGTTCCAAAGAAACAACCCTTCTGTATCAGGGTACGGGTTTCTCACTCAAACCTATCTTCTGCCCACTAAGGATGTCTTTTCTCATCAAATACATACTCGTGAGTAGTGCAGGGTGTGGGGGTTTGTACCAGGGAGACGTGAGTAGTGCAGGGTGTGGGGGTTTGTACCAGGGAGACGTGAGTAGTGCAGGGTGTGGGGGTTTGTACCAGGGAGACGTGAGTAGTGCAGGGTGTGGGGGTTTGTACTAGGGAGACGTGAGTAGTGCAGGGTGTGGGGGTTTGTACCAGGGTGATGTGAGTAGTACATGGTGTGGGGGTTTGTACCAGGGAGACGTGAGTAGTGCAGGGTGTGGGGGTTTGTACCAGGGTGATGTGAGTAGTGCAGGGTGTGGGGGTTTGTACCAGGGAGATGTGAGTAGTACATGGTGTGGGGGTTTGTACCAGGGTGACGTGAGTAGTGCAGGGTGTGGGGGTTTGTACCAGGGAGATGTGAGTAGTGCAGGGTGTGGGGGTTTGTACCAGGGAGATGTGAGTAGTACATGGTGTAGGGGTTTGTACCAGGGAGATGTGAGTAGTGCAGGGTGTGTGGGTTTGTACCAGGGAGACGTGAGTAGTGTAGGGTGTGGGGTCTGTACCAGGGAGACGTGAGTAGTACATGGTGTGGGGGTTTGTACCAGGGTGACGTGAGTAGTGCAGGGTGTGGGGGTTTGTACCAGGGAGATGTGAGTAGTGCAGGGTGTGGGGGTTTGTACCAGGGAGATGTGAGTAGTACATGGTGTAGGGGTTTGTACCAGGGAGATGTGAGTAGTGCAGGGTGTGTGGGTTTGTACCAGGGAGACGTGAGTAGTGTAGGGTGTGGGGTCTGTACCAGGGAGACGTGAGTAGTACATGGTGTGGGGGTTTGTACCAGGGTTTGAGTAGTGCATGGTTAGCAGTGATCTGAGTAGTGTACGGTGTGGGGGTTTGTACCAGGTTGACATAATATTCCAACCATTTAAGGATATCGACTTGAAACTTGTGATGAGAGAGAGAAAATCTCATTTCCTGTAGTGCTCTCCATCAATGTAGCGGAGGCTACCTCATAAACGAAACACATGGAAGCTAACATCATTGACATCTACCAATGAATACTGATGGTTAACTCTTCAATTGCTGCACGGTACTTTAATGCAGGGAGCAGTCGGTCCTCACATTACCCATGGATAACAGTAGAGCATTGGTGTGGATAAACGTGGCTTTTTAGAATAGTTGTGTCAAAACTATATGTGCCTCTGAACAAAGAGTAAGTTTTGTTTCGTCTATCTAGCCATCATCTCTTTATTTCTGCCACGTGGTCCTTTAGATTTATCAACCAAAGCATAGTTACATTATGCCTTTAACAGCATTGTTGCATCCTGATGAGAAATGAACATGAAGGATGTCTCATGATTGTGCAGGTTAGGTCTATCAGCTTGGATTCACATTGCCCAACAGGAGTGCCTTTAAACTACAGCCAACCAATGATGAATCCTCGCCCTATGCGCTCTGCTGATAAAACACCATTTGCAAGCACGACTACTAAAACAAGTTGTATTTGGTACTGTGATGGTACTGTGCATTTATTTGCCTCATTTCAATGAAACACAAAATGATCGCTAGCCACCCTGATCGCTAGCCACCATGTCACTAGCCCTGCCAGCATCCCATCACGCCCCTGTCTGTTAGTGACTCACCAGGCCACTTCCGGTCACGTGATTATCACAGTAACACAATTATGTGACCTATATCAACGTCCACACCTAGAGATCGCGGCAGATAGCGGCATATAGTGGTATATAGTGGCAGATAGCAGCATATCGCGGCAGATAGCAGCAGATCGTGGCAGATCGTGGCAGATAGCGGCAGATAGCGGCAGATAGCGGCAGATAGTGGCAGATAGCGGCAGATAGTGGTAGATAGCGGCAGATAGCGGCAGATAGCGGCAGATAGCGGCAGATAGCGGCAGATAGTGGCAGATAGCGGCAGATAGTGGCAGATAGCGGCAGATAGTGGCAGATAGCGGCAGATAGCGGCAGATAGCGGCAGATAGCGGCAGATAGCGGCAGATAGTGGCAGATAGCGGCAGATAGTGGCAGATAGCGGCAGATAGCGGCAGATAGCGGCAGATAGCAGCAGATAGCGGCAGATAGCGGCAGATAGCGGCAGATAGTGGCAGATAGTGGCAGATAGCGGCAGATAGTGGCAGATCGTGGCAGATAGCGGCAGATAGCGGCAGATAGCGGCAGATAGTGGCAGATAGCGGCAGATAGTGGCAGATAGCGGCAGATAGCGGCAGATCGCGGCAGATAGCGCCAGATCGCGGCAGATAGCGCCAGATAGCGGCAGATCGCGGCAGATAGCGGCAGATCGCGGCAGATAGCGGAAGATAGTGGCAGATAGTGGCAGATAGTGGCAGATAGCGGCAGATAGCAGCAGATAGTGGCAGAGAGTGGTGGATAGCGGCAGAAAGTGGTGGATAGCGGCAGAGAGTGGTGGATAGCGGCAGAAAGTGGTGGATAGCGGCAGAGAGTGGCGGATAGTGACAAGAAGCGGCATATTGTGGCAAAGAGCTGCATAATCCCCTGTGTGACCTATATCCTGCAGCTGCATGTAGAGAGAGTGGCTGATAGAGACCCACTGTATGACCTATATCTGGGTCCACACATAGACAGAGCTGCAGATACTGGCAGACAGCGGGGCAGCTCGAGGTGCCACACAGGGTTTGAGCTGCACGCCAACGGGTTCAAGTTGAAATAATCCTACTTCTTGATAGCTAGAAACCACTAACCAGCTGCTAACTGGATAGCCATTCTCCTTAGTATATCCTGTATGTAAGATTCTTATCTAACTGCTTTACAGCTACATGGCATATGTATAGCTTCTAGGTAAGTGACATTTAAGTCCAATGAGAGCCGTGTACTAATTCTGTGTTCAGTAGTTAAGATGTGCAGCAGTCAGGATGGTGTATAGTCTGCAGGGAGGTCACAGTGTCTAGTCTGCAGGAGGCTGACAGCAGGAGTGTCCTGGTGTCCTCAGACTCTGCCTGCTGTGGTGTGTGCTCCTGCCTGCTCTACTATACAGCCGTCTGTGGAGGCTGTCTGTGGGGGCTGTCTGTGGGGGCTGTCTGTGGGGGCAGTCTGTGGGGGCTGACTGTGGGGTAGGGGTCCTACAGTGGGGCTGTCTGTGGGGGCAGTCTGTGGGGTAGGGGTCCTATTGTGGGGCTGTCTCTGCGGGCTGTCTCTGCGGGCTGTCTGTGGGGTGGGGGTCCTACTGTGGGGCTGTCTGTGGGGGCTGTCTGTGGGGTGGGGGTCCTACTGTGGGGGCTGTCTGTGGGGTGGGGGTCCTACTGTGGGGACTGTCTGTGGGGGCTGTCTGTGGGGTGGGGGTCCTACTGTGGGGCTGTCTGTGGGGTGGGGGTCCTACTGTGGGGCTGTCTGTGGGGGCTGACTGTGGGGTAGGGGTCCTACTGTGGGGCTGTCTGTGGGGGCTGTCTGTGGGGTGGGGGTCCTACTGTGGGGGCTGTCTGTGGGGTGGGGGTCCTACTGTGGGGACTGTCTGTGGGGGCTGTCTGTGGGGTGGGGGTCCTACTGTGGGGCTGTCTGTGGGGTGGGGGTCCTACTGTGGGGCTGTCTGTGGGGTGGGGGTCCTACTGTGGGGGCTGTCTGTGGGGTGGGGGTCCTACTGTGGGGCCTGTCTGTGGGGGCTGTCTGTGGGGTGGGGGTCCTACTGTGGGGCTGTCTGTTGGGTGGGGGTCCTACTGTGGGGCGGTCTGTGGGGGCTGTATGTGGGGTGGGGGTCCTACTGTGGGGCTGTCTGTGGGGCTGTCTGTGGGGTGGGGGTCCTACTGTAGGGCTGTCTGTGGGGGCTGTCTGTGGGGTGGGGGTCCTACTGTGGGGCTTTCTGTGGGGCTGTCTGTGGGGTGGGGGTCCTACTGTGGGGCTGTCTGTGGGGTAGGGGTCCTACTGTGGGGCTGTCTGTGGGGGCTGTCTGTGGGGTGGGGGTCCTACTGTGGGGCTGTCTGTGGGGGCTGTCTGTGGGGTGGGGGTCCTACTGTGGGGCTGTCTGTGGGGGCTGTCTGTGGGGTAGGGGTCCTACTGTGGGGCTGTCTGTGGGGGCTGTCTGTGGGGTGGGGGTCCTACTGTGGGGCTGTCTGTGGGGGCTGTCTGTGGGGTGGGGGTCCTACTGTGGGGCTGTCTGTGGGGTGGGGGTCCTACTGTGGGGCTGTCTGTGGGCTGTCTGTGGGGTGGGGGTCCTACTGTGGGGCTGTCTGTGGGGTGGGGGTCCTACTGTGGGGACTGGCTGTGGGGTGGGGGTCCTACTGTGGGGACTGCCTGTGGGGTGGGGGTCCTACTGTGGGGCTGTCTGTGGGGTGGGGGTCCTACTGTGGGGACTGGCTGTGGGGTGGGGGTCCTACTGTGGGGGCTGTCTGTGGGGTGGGGGTCCTACTGTGGGGCCTGTCTGTGGGGGCTGTCTGTGGGGTGGGGGTCCTACTGTGGGGGCTGTATGTGGGGTGGGGGTCCTGCTGTGGGGCTGTCTGTGGGCTGTCTGTGTGGTGGGGGTCCTACTGTGGGGCTGTCTGTGGGGTGGGGGTCCTACTGTGGGGACTGGCTGTGGGGTGGGGGTCCTACTGTGGGGACTGCCTGTGGGGTGGGGGTCCTACTGTGGGGCTGTCTGTGGGGTGGGGGTCCTACTGTGGGGCTGTCTGTGGGGTGGGGGTCCTACTGTGGGGACTGCCTGTGGGGTGGGGGTCCTACTGTGGGGGCTGCCTGTCGGGTGGGGGTCCTACTGTGTGTGTGTGTGGTGGGGGCTTGGGGGGTCCTGCCCAGCTATACTGGGGAGGCCGAGACGTGGCTGACAGGAAGACCTCTGTCTGGGGTCTGTTAGACGAGCCTGGTGCTGCGTGCGCACGTCGACCTGCGTCCCTGGCCGGGGGCAGGGCAGGATGGTGTCTCCTGCTAACTGTCGGCTAATAACGCACCCTCCCTCCACACACACACACATGCACACACACACATGCACACCCCCCCCCCCCCCGCCTCACACACACAGCCTGCACCGCGCGCCGTTGACGCGGGCCTGGCTGTGGCGGCGCGCGGCGGAAAATCACGCCAAATATGGTCATGACCGTATAAGGGCATGCCTATATATGGGCAGGGCGACCTGGTTGGGGCTGCGGTGTGAGCTGCTCCGCCACCAGCTGGGGACGCGGCTAGACGCCCCGACCCGCTCCCAGTAAGACGCAGGGCGCGGTGGGGGGGGGGGGGCTGACTCCCCCCCCCGTCGCTGCCGCCGCCGCTGCCGCTGAGTCATGACGGCCACCAGCGGCACCTAGTCACCGTCTTAGCTATTGACCCCGGGGGGGGGGGGGGGGGTGAGAGAAAAACGCATTCCCAACCATTTTCAGATTTAGTACCAAACGTTGTAGTACAGGGAATGGGGGGTTGGAATCGGGGGTTGGAATCGGCGGTCAGACCGTTACAGCAGTTACAGTATGACAGTACAGTGACTGGTCAAGGCCCTGTCAGCCCCTGTCAGCACCTCTCTAGTACAGGAGGGCCGTTAACGGTCTGCTCTTCCAATAAGCGCCGGTTCGAAATCAGAACAAGACGCTGAATGGGATTAAAGTTGGCAAGGCCCCAAGAGTCGGAATGATGCATGAATGCATGTCTGGTGAATAAACTTGCCATGGTTGCATTGATGCATCATGACAAATAAGTGCGTGACATGTAGCAGCCACATTAAGCCTTTATACATAGGGCTGCTGCAGGTGGGCACTGTGGAGGTCTACACCCAGTATATGGCACAGACACCCCCCATAGTGGCTGCTGCAGGTGGTCACTGTGGAGGTCTACACCCAGTATATGGCACAGACACCCCCCATAGTGGCTGCTGCAGGTGGTCACTGTGGAGGTCTACACCCAGTATATGGCACAGACACCCCCCATAGTGGCTGCTGCAGGTGGTCACTGTGGAGGTCTACACCCAGTATATGGCACAGACACCCCCCATAGTGGCTGCTGCAGGTGGTCACTGTGGAGGTCTACACCCAGTATATGGCACAGACACCCCCCATAGTGGCTGCTGCAGGTGGTCACTGTGGAGGTCTACACCCAGTATATGGCACAGACACCCCCCATAGTGGTTGCTGCAGGTGGTCACTGTGGAGGTCTGCACCCAGTATATGGCACAGACATCCCCCATAGTGGTTGCTGCAGGCACCACACACTTACACACCGGTCACATATATCACACCTAACACGGTTACCCACTCCACGCCCCCCTCCTCTACTGTGATAAACCACAGGCCGCCTTCAATAATGCACATACCCCGTCTCCCATGCTGCTGCTCCCCACACATGTGTCTATGGTCCCATAGATGTGTGTGTATCTGTGTGCGGTAGCTGCACGTAATTGGGTCACGATGAGGATTACCCTGCTGATTGACCTACTTTATGCGGAAAACATAGCTCCGTTATCTAGTCCCCCCCCACGGGTTGGTTTCCCGGTAGCTGGCAGCAGTAGCCTGATCCCCCGTGGTTCTTGTATTGTAAGCCAGTGGTGCATCCCAGGGATGCCTAGACTACAGAGTCAGAGAACGGCAGGGACCAGCTAGTGGAACTGCAAATGTACCAGTGGAGTTTTGCATAGCTAATAACGATTTCGTTAGCCTTTAGAAATGCTATGATGACGATCGTCTTTTGGTGATCGTTGCAAGTGTTTTTCTCACTGAATGGCATACCTTTCCTAGGGAATACTGTAATAATGATTACTTTTAAAGATAGCATCATGATCGTCAATTTTGTAAAGATTTATGACAATATCGTTATAATTTGATATTGGATTGGTACCCATTCCTACACTGAGTACTCCCCCCCCCCACCCCCACCTCATTCTTATATTGATACCCATCCATACACCGAGAACCCCGGGGGGCCACTCCCTGTCTTTCCCATAGTCACTGTGTGTGAACATCACCCAAAATTTAGGACCCTATTCACGGGGGGAAATCAGCAAAATTGATACCCTTTTCAGGAGAAATTTAGCAAAAAGACATTGGTGACTATGAAAAACATACCCTTATCACTGTTTAACTTGGAAGAAAATAGGATGAAATACTGTTGTCCTCGGTGATCAATAAATATGGTAGCAAAAAAGGGCAAAATTTACCGTATGTATTGTCAAATGGTCTCAAAATGTACCCCTTTCCATCCAAAATTGCCTGAAGAGCACCCCTAATCAAGGGCCCTCGCGGGTCCGTGCCTAGGGTCCAAAAAGGTACCCTTTCCCTTGAAATCGTGTTCACACATGGTCATCAAATCTCGGAGAGTGGCCCCCCCGGGCCGAGAACCCCCCACCCCCTTTTATATTGGTGCCCAGGGTGTAAATCCCACAATAAGGTGGCTCTTGTCTGATTCTGTGCCTCTGTTTGACGTCCAGAGGGGAGGGGGGGGGGAGAGGGTGATACCGATTTCGATCTTGATGGAGAAAGGGTTATTTCTAAAGGCCATAGATCCTTTCTCACAGTGGGTGTAGGGGCTGCATGGAGCGAGGCTTTAAGGCCTCTGTACCCTCCCTCCCCATTACACCAGCTCCCACCCCAACCTGGTATTTATGTGTTGGGTGGGTGTAAATGCTGATGTGCAGGCCAGGCGCTGCAGGGGGAGACTTGGAGAAAAGGGTTAAATGAGGGGGTGAGGGATTTGGTGGTGCCCGGATGAGGTTAAGGAAGACGGATGGTTGGGCTGTGTGTCGGGGGTGGAGGACTGTGGCACGTGCTGTAGTTGTGCAGCAGGACTGTAGGTCTGGTGTACAGTGTGTAGGCCATTCAGACCGCTATGCTACCGCACAGACATGTGCACAGTTCCCCCTCTCCTCCAACTAAATTCCCATTTATGATACTAGGCTATACTATCAATATATATACATGAATACCAATAGACACCTATGATGATCAACTACATTTCTGTGAAATATTTGTACATAATGGACATTTTATAAGTTGGTTTTATACAATGAGTTAGTGAGAACTAGACTGAAACTGCTGTGTAGGGGCACTACATTTTGGCAGCACGATTAGGAAGCCCCTCAGAAAACACATTTTACCATAATTGATTTCCGGGGGAGGCTATTAGGCTAATCAATTGGGATTTACTTGCATTGGAATACTAGAATATAGATCTACATTTACATACATCCTACATTTTAAATGGATTCCCAGAACCAGATTTACAGCTGAATCTGTAATAAAAAACACGAAATCACCTTTAAAATTGAGGGGTCTAAAAGTGTAGGAACATACATTTACATGGTATGTATGTTTACTATCTATTGCCTGAATGCTGAAGTAATTGATATGTAATTAACTCCCGGGTTTAGACATATGTGGAGCTACCTTTCATGAGAAGTAGTACATTCCCTATGTATGTCACCCTCCACTGCAACTGGATTACACTCTAGCAGAGGAGGGCTATTCGTGACCCAATCCAGTGCATGGATAGAGAGGCCCCTCTTGTCCTACTGAAACACCGTACTTTTTGCAAAGAAATATCAATTTGAAAACATTCTAGTGGGGATAGAATTATAATTCCTTCGACATTTTCTTAATTAAGATCTCCCCTGTATAGTATGCACGAAAAACACACACTTTTTGCAATATATAAAAATAGCCTGAACACCCTACAGTGTGTCTACCGTCTGCACCATACACTCTGCTACTTACTACACGGCGTCATGTGGGGTTGGCATCCACTCAGCACCCTGCATGAGAGTCATGGCAGAGTTTAGATAACCATTGCCTCGGTAGAAGTAAAGGATAACAATAGTTTTCACACAACACTTCCATCCGCACCCATGTTGTACATGTATACAGTTGTGCCTCTAGCAAACAGCGGCCATCATGTCAGCTGGAAGCATATAGAGCGTGGACCATGGGGCTGAACGTCACACAGATCCATATACAGCCAGAGCCTGCAGGTACAATACCCAGGGTCGGTCCGTATGGGCCCTGTTTTAAAACTATATCTATCAGGTAGAAGAACGGACGGTGGAACAAGGGGTGGAGAGCTTTCTGTGTGGCGTCCTGAAGGCATCAACACGGGCACCACATGACATGTACGGTAGATGCCAGATGCCTCTTTGGAGGCCGGGTGAGGTGACGGCCCTGTGCAGGCCAGGGACCTCTTTCAGAACAACTGCCGTATCTGCCGGGGTACATAAATTAGGGTTTGACGATCATGTAAAAGTCAAGTTCATTTTTTACTAGCGGCAACATATTTGACGGCCCGGCAGATACGGCAGTTGTTCTGAAAGAGACCCCGGGTGAGGTGACGGCCCCGTGCAGGCCGGGTGAGGTGACGGCCCCGTGGAGGCCGGGTGAGGTGACGGCCCCGTGCAGGCCGGGTGAGGTGACGGCCCCGTGGAGGCCGGGTGAGGTGACGAGCACGTCTCACCATGTACGTTCTGGTACACAGCAGATAAAGTATGAGGGAGGCATTTCACCGCATCCTGAATAATATACTAACATACGGCCGCCAAATATGGCCCTTATACAGACCTTTTTTTAAATAATCATTTTTCCATTTCTGGACCATTGCCGTGTTGTGTCTGTATGTTTGAGCTATTTTTTTACATTTCCGTATGTGACATACGGCACTCACCTGTCCCAATTGTGAAATTGTGCAAAAAACAGTCTACATTCCGGGGAACCCCTAGGGAATTCCCTCTGTGACGTCATAATATGTAGCAACATACGGAGGTAGGCTGGGGAGGGTATAAATAGGGTCCGTATGTTTGGGATTGTCAAAGAAGAGACAGGAGAGGTCGGGCAAGAGACAGGGGAGACAGGGGAAATGGAGTGGGGAGGTCAGGGAAGTAAGAGGGGAGGTCAGGGAACGGAGAAGGGAGGTCAGGGAATGGAGAGGGGAGGTCCGGGAATGGAGAAGGGAGGTATAACCATGACCATGGGGAGATAGGCAATGGGGATGGGTTCAACTAGTCAGGGACTGCACATTGAGGTTTTTCTCCAGTGTGGTACTACCTGACCTGCTGGTCTCATGTCTTGTGCACTACAACTCCCATTGGTATAGCATTTGTATTACATTTGCCTGTCCATTCCCCTGTCCATTCCCCTGCCCATTCCCCTGCCCATTCCCCTGCCCATTCCCCTGCCCATTCCCCCACTTGCAAGCTATCTTATTTGCATTGGTGATTACATGGAAGGGGTGTGGCCTGACCTTCAATTAGACATACACATACCAACATGGATCCACACAGGGGAGAAACCTCCCCTGTGTTCAACTCATTGATATTAATTAGCCTGTCTGTTATATTTACTATACTGCATGAAGCAATAATGCTTTAATGGCAGCATTCTACACTGTCCGGTCCTTAAAGGATCCCTGACCTTTTCCCTGACCTCCCCCTCCTTCCCTGACCTTGCCTCTCCATTCCCCCACCTCCCCACTCCATTCCCGACCTCCCTACTCCATTCCTCGACCTCCCCTCTCCATTTCCCGACCTCCCTTCTCCATTCCCCGACCTCCCCTCTCCATTTTCCGACCTCCCTTCTCCATTCCCCGACCTCCCCTCTCCATTTTCCGACCTCCCGACTCCATTCCCAACCTCCCCACTCCATTCCTCGACCTCCCAACTCCATTCCTCGACCTCCCCACTTCATTCCCCGACCTATCCTCTAGACCAAAAACAACATGCGGACCCCTTTTACCACATACGGCCCTACATACGGCCCTTTTTTCACCATTTTCTCAATATATGCTGCCCCTAGACCTGCCACATTCAAGGGAAAAAATACGGACCGTATACGGATTTTTTGATCTCCACATTATGTGGTGAAATGGAAAAACGCCACATTTGAATACGGACCGCCCACATTTGAATACGGATCTCCACATATTATGTGGTGAAACGGAAAAACGCCATATGTCACATACGGACCCCTCATATGAGTCATACGGGGGTCCATATTAGGGACCTTTAGCAAACCCGACGTAGCTCGTTAAACGCAGACGTAGTAGTGCTTAAGGAATAGGCTACGTCTGCGTTTAATGAGCTTTTACGTGGAAGCTAAAGGTCCCTAGTATGTGGTGAAATGCCCTCCAGCAGCACGTTACGGTCAGCCAGCCTCGTATAACGCGTCCACATCTAAGCGCCTCACCACCAACCCCACATGCTGACCGGGCATGCTGCCTAATTATTCACTTCTCCCGGACCATGGCAGGATGGCTTTGAGGTTAGAAACAATAAATCTGCCTTTGGTGCACGTAGTGGGGGAGTAAGTAGGATCCGGACCCAATGCCTCCTCCCCCCCCCCCCGTGTGGTCTGCCACTAGCGCCACTGGTGACACTCCTCCTTTGATGCCGAGTACCAACTGCCAAATTGTGGCCCATATACCTTCATTTTTGTAATTTGACAACCCCCTGCAAAAGAAAAACACATTTTTATAGCCCCCTATTTTCGAAGAAGTCAGATAAGATCCCCACACTAGTACAGGAGACTTCTTCCATGTAGCATTATGTTATTCAGTGATTATGATAGATGATAATAACGACATCCCTGATTCCGTACTGAAGAGTTATAGACAGGCCATGGTACTATAGAGTTATTGACAGGCCATGATTCTATGCTATGCAGTTATTGACAGGCCATGATTTCTTAAATCCATGTCGCCATTTTCCTTACTTCAATGAGTTCACATGCACAGCTCTGCCACTGGCGCCTACCCCTACACCGAGTATCCCCCACCCTTGGATTGGTACCCATTCCTACACTGAGTACTCCCCCCACCCACCCCCACCTCATTCTTATATTGATACACATCCATACACCGAGAACCCCCCACCCCCTTTTATATTGGTGCCCAGGGTGTAAATCCCACAATAAGGAGGCTCTTCTAACCCTGGTCACGTGGGGCCGAGTGAGGCAGGGGGACACGCACCCACCAACCCCGTCTCTACACGGGGTCGTGCGTCTCCCTACATATCTACACATTCATGGGACGTTTATTCATTGTTAACATTGGGCTATACAGATATCTGATACAAGCATCTAATACATGTACGCTATGTAATAAAGGGAACCCCACCCAACCACTTTGTCATTTTCTTTTCTATCCGTATATATCTGTCTCTGTCTCTCCTTCCTTCTTTATCTGCGGCGGTTGACCATGTACCTACACTGTTAGAGGTAAATGTAGTTGAGTAGTATAATCTGCTGTAGTTTTACAGTACATACTACTGTATCAGTGTACGCGGGCAGTAGAATCTACTGTTGGTTAACAGTATAAAAGCACTTTTTTTTTTAGAGATACAAGATTTACTACGCTCAAGTACTTGAAGGCCCCTATTGAATACAATGTACCGTATTCAATGAACTATTAAACAAAAACTTTTATTTTCTTCATTAAATGGATTCAAATTAAAAAGTAAACACAAGTGCCAACTACATTGATACTGCTCTGATATATTTCACTCGTGGGGCTTCGTGGGAAACTGCCCCAACACCCACTTATGAAATACAGCAGGGACGGTATCAAGGGACGTTGACTTTGTCTATGTATTTCGGGATCATGTGGTGGGTGGGCGGCAGCTGAGTGATACGTGGAGTCTGATGGGTCTGCCCGTGTCTGATAGCGGGCTGCTGCCGGTAGTGCCCTGCCCCACCCTAGGGGCTTTCGGCCACTTCCCACCAGAGGGCACCACCTCTGGGTGTGCATGTGCCGCATGGATAGGGACTGCAGCACGCTACTATGTGTGGGTAGCCATGCTGTCCCACGGTGTGTCCCCCAGTGGGCGAGTACCAACCTGCATATCTGCCAACACGTGTTTCAATGGACTAACGCTGCATCTTAATTCCACTGGCAGTTTTAATTACGAGTGC
This sequence comes from Harmothoe impar, assembly GCA_947462335.1. Taxonomy (NCBI): domain Eukaryota; kingdom Metazoa; phylum Annelida; class Polychaeta; order Phyllodocida; family Polynoidae; genus Harmothoe; species Harmothoe impar. The sequence continues at coordinate 34,168,178 of OX381718.1, forward strand.
CTAGCTTGGCTCGATTCTATTTTACCACTGTTTACATCCCTTCTCTGTCACGACCTACATCAAGGGTCTACTCTGATAATACAAGAGGGAGGCAAACCATTATAACCCTATGTAGGACCCATGAGGCCCTAATCCATTATAACGTACAGCCAGAAACCCACCCAGTGCCTCGCCTATTGACTCATGATCTCCCCAGCAGGTCAAAGACCAGGAGGTCTGCCCGTGCATTTGCCCTACCCTGTCCTACGACTCAGTGCAGTTACCCACCCTGTGTGCAGAGCAGAGCATGCCCCTGCAGTTACCCACCCTGTGTGCAGAGCAGAGCCTGTCCTGCAGTTACCCACCCTGTGTGCAGAGCATGAGTCTACCCACGCTGTGTGCTTTTGTTGCTCCTCTGCAATCATTCACATAGTGATGTTACAGTCCAGGGTAAGGGGATGCACCTATACCCACACCCGATCCTTATATGCTCCAGTCCTCCAAGGCAGAACTTCAATGTAAATACCATTTTGTCAACTAAAGGGTTCAAGGCATAAAATACGAATGTTGTATGCATGAAGTATGAATGCAGCTTTGGCAAGTAACATATTATGCATGACGAGTGGCTGATCCACCATCCACACATGTCCTAGTTGTAAGCATAGGCGAGGTAGGCAAACCCATCTAGATAAAGTTGCCTGAGGAGACACTTTTTATATACAATTTGTTGAAGTAATGAGTAACTCAATGTTGCATCATGCCGGCTGCACGGGGTATATTCACCCATATACCGGCGAGTTACTTTCCGGCGATGTGATGGTGCATGACGACACATTAAATATCATATGGGCCTTAAGGCATGGTGCCGTCCATGATGGTTCAGCACGTCCAAATCAATTGCAATTATATCAGTCCTCAATGAGAGAGTGGACCTTGACGAGGGGGCTCTATGTGGGCCGCCAGACAGGCGCTGGGTGCTGATACAGTTACAGCGGCTATTCCTGTCTGCAATGTCGCGTTCAGTTTAAATGTCTCATGCCTCCCATGGTCAAGCAAAGAACTGATAATAACATGAAGCGGTTAAAGGTTCGCTCGTCAAGTTCAACTGGCGGCATGATTCACCAACGCAGCCCAGATAAAGCAGCATAATCACCGAGCGTGTCCCATTCACATGTCTAGCACTGTTCTAGTCTACTATGTGGTGAAGTGTGACTAGTGATATACCCTTTAGATAATTCGCTAATGCTGCTTCCAGAGTGTATATCGCGATAACATAGGGTCGGCATGAGCCATAGTGCAGTGAAGTAGTGTCCTGACCTTAAAGGGTTAACTACGTTCTGAGCAGCTCACTTGCCCAGATATAGAGCTACTGTGCCCATGGGGTGGCAGTGGTAAAAGCATAGCACTATGTACCTATTAACATGATATATGGGTATATAGTTGGTGAGTTCTACTCACCCTCTCTATTCTCCAACATGAAGCTCTCTCTTCCCACCTGGGAACCCTCCGCCACAGCCCCATCACCACCGTGCCCCATGCAACATTCATGCGCGACAAGAATGAGTAGTGCGCCACTAAGCAATCCGCGAGGTGGTGCTGCCAACCCGAGGTCGGCCATGATGAATGACAGAGGCCGGAAGCTGAGGGCACTCTCCGACCCCAGTTTCGGTCACATTGATTAACACATGTGAGGTTGTGAAAGGATCTGCTAGGAAGGTGATCCTAAGTGAGTTACAACGACGGAACCAGTTGGTGCAGTCTCCGCCCCGAGGTTCAGTAGGTGGTATTATAAGTTACACAGGGGGAGGAGATATGTGGCTGGAGAGTGAGGGAGTATTAGAGGCAGTGAGTGTGGGCGATAATAGAGGCAGTAGCAGATGGTGCCCTCAGTGCGGGCCGCCAGCCCAGACACGTGTGTAGAATGAGTTCTCAGTACTCTCGCTACTGTTCTGGGGCTCTGTGTATACATTGGAGTTCTGCCTTTGTGGCTTCTTCTAATTTCGCCATAAAAAATGTTAGCGACTTCGAATGAAGCTTAATGGCAGGTTTTGAATTAGATAATTAGATACCAAGTAGATATTACCGTCGATGATATATCAAATTTCTTTTGATATTGAGCAATCAAAATGAATAAGTGTTGCTCACAGATATTAATAGCATGTTTCCATAAGCTGTCTGTAACATTGCAAATCCACAGAAGAATGCTGCTGTTACTTTAACATGGCAATGTACTGGATCTTAAATCGTGCCTCATTGGTTACTGCTCAGGCCAAAAATAATAAAAGGTGTGTTTCAGGTTACATAGTCTGAAAATCTAGGTAGGGTAGGTCGGATTTTTTTTTCTTTAGCCTGAAAAGTACCTGAAAATTGAGACACAAACTTCAGCGCTGACTTGCAGACAATGGTGACGACTCCTGCTCTATCAAATTGTCTCTGAAATAGCCCAAAAATTACTTTAAACTGTTGAATATAGATATTGCTAGGTGGGGTCGGGTAACCTGAAACACACCGTATAAAAAAACGGCCTCAATATTAAATCAATATAGATCAACATGTATTACATAGATTCTACCCTGACTCCGCATAGATAAATGACAGATCAGTTGAAGTTGATACTTTTCTGTTGACTTTGTGCCATTGAAACGGTTGAATATGTTAGATTTTTCTGCTCGTTTTCCCCCACTGTCTGGCAGAGACAATATTGTAGAAGGCTTCATGGGCAGCTGATGAGTAAGACATGACTGAGTCACCTGCACATCTATAAAAGTACGGCTCTGTGTCATCTGGTTCTACACGAGAGGGAAGGCGTCTAGCTGCTCATTTGTCATATGTATCGCTGTGAGGAAGGGGACTATGATAACTGCAGTTACCAGATCACCCTTGAGGGATCCCCACTGTAGCATAGCGATATCAAATGGGGTGATTACACTGTGTTTATAGCAGCTTGGGTATAGTTACATTTGGTACTATACTTTATCATTCAGGCCACTAACTATATCATGTCTATAATTGCAGCCGTATAAAAAAAATTATAGTCAAGCATAACCAACATGGTGTGTGGTTGCTGGAGGGAGAGTCCCTGGTTGGTTGCCACAACACAACCAACCACTCCGCACAGGTATAGTTCCAGGTGTGTAGGCTAGGTGGGAGAGTGGTAGGTGCACTGGAGCATGTCCAGGGAGTCTTTATACTTCCATACAGCAAACAGTATACTACACACATATATATATATATATGAACCTATATGGTATCAGGGCAAATAGCCCCATGGACTTTTAGCCCCCTGACTTGTGGCCCCCTGACGACAAGCCCACTGACAATTAGCCCTGAGGATTTAAGGCCAGCGGACATTCAGATTCTATATTTTATATATAGAATCTGAAATACAACATCCATATGGACATTTAGAGTTAAAGGACCTCATAACATTAACATTCCACTTAGTACTGTGGTAACTGCAAAGTGTATACGTTTAGATAGCAAGTGCAAGTGTATTTGGGTACTTGAATGACGTATGTAGGGCCACTCAAAGAAAAAAAGTTGTTTCTCATCACCGCGCGCATCATAAAAATTGGTGATTTGGGGAAACTTTATTTTTAAAGTGTTTTTTTTTACATTTTTGATGAAAAATTTATTCAGATAAAATTTTGGCAAATTTGGTATCAAATTAAAGCTTATGCTGTCAGTAATGCGGTCAGCTAGGAGTAACTTACATTATAACAACTTTTGCTGATCAATAAACTCCGAATTACTAAAATGTGAAAATTGCTCGCAAAAAGTCCAAATTTCCCTACGTATTTAAGCCACAAGTAAAAAAAAAGAAGAAATTAAATAAAAAACGCCCTCGTCATATTTTTCATTGCCTGCCCTCACAACTGGGCAGAATCCAGGTAGGTCGCGAACGTTCAATTCGCAGGTTCTGATTGTTATAAGGACATGTTCACAATTCTTGGGAATATCTCGTGCCTTTCTTGTGTCATTGTGACCTACCCGGATTCTACCCAGTTGCGAACGTTCAAACCCCAAGTTCAGTTTGATATAAATAATATGGAATTCCACAGAATATGACACAGTCAAAAGCTGTTCACATATTCTCATGCCAGATACGTGCACAATTCTCACAGGGATCCCAAGTTGTGACTCAAGAACCGCACGAGTTCTGCCTGAGATCTTGTTTGCAGGGTGGTGATGAGAAACACCTTTTATTTTGAGTGGCCTAATATAGGGTAGACATTCAGTGAAAGTGAGCTACCAGATCATGTAGAATACAGTCATAGGGGCCATCCCTTAATTAAATACACATAATTTTGCCCAAAATGCCTGAGACCCCCCCTAGATAGGGTGTCTAAACATAGCCCCCCCCAACTCCCTACCTATTTTTAGAGTGTACAAATTGGAACTTGCTATATTTCCTACCATATGGCACCATCAGGGGCAGACCCATGGGTCGGTTCTGAGGGACCATCCCCCCTCTTTTTTAAAGATTTTTCTTATGATATTGTGATCCGCCATGAGTCGCGGCAGAACTCTTTTTGCTTCTGAGTGACCACATCTGATAAATGCAGACCCTGCCTGTAATAGCAGCACCCATTCAGTGTACTACCAACAATCAGCATATACTCACTGGCTCTATCATACCTGCATGGCTTCACTCTCCATACAGTTATTTGGTCACTCTCCAAGCAGAATTTAGTTTTTTAATTCTATTTATTTCAGTTTTATGATAGGAAATTTAAAAAAAGACTAGGGTATGGCCAGAGGCTATATATACGCTACGGTAGTATAGGGTCTTTGGTATGGAACATTATGCCTTCTAAGTCCTGTGTCTATTCTGATCATGTTGAACTACATGTCCTTATCTCTTGTAGTGCTTCCTGCAGAACGGGAGAGGGGTGTAAATGTGAACGTCCAAGCCGCCTGTAGCAACTGTTTAATGACTGCATGATGCCCCTGCAGGCATGATGCCCCTGCAGACATGATGCCCCTGCAGACATGATGCCCCTGCAGGCATGATGCCCCTACAGGCATGATGCCCCTGCAGGCATGATGCCCCTGCAGGCATGATGCCCCTGCAGGCATGATGCCCCTGCAGACATGATGCCCCTGCAGACATGATGCCCCTGCAGATATGATGCCCCTGCAGGCATGATGCCCCTGCAGGCATGATGCCCCTGCAGGCATGATGCCCCTACAGGCATGATGCCCCTGCAGGCATGATGCCCCTGCAGGCATGATGCCCCTGCAGGCATGATGCCCCTGCAGACATGATGCCCCTGCAGACATGATGCCCCTGCAGACATGATGCCCCTGCAGGCATGATGCCCCTGCAGGCATGATGCCCCTGCAGGCATGATGCCCCTACAGGCATGATGCCCCTGCAGGCATGATGCCCCTGCAGGCATGATGCCCCTGCAGACATGATGCCCCTGCAGACATGATGCCCCTGCAGACATGATGCCCCTGCAGGCATGATGCCCCTGCAGGCATGATGCCCCTGCAGGCATGATGCCCTTACACAGTGGCAGAGAGTAACTGGCCAACCCGTAGGAAATTTATCGACGCCGTAAGGCCGGCGTCATGATCCCTGGACTGGCGAGTTACTTACCAGATCATGCATCATGGCATTGTGCCGACATGGTGCAGTAAAACACTATATGTCGTTCTTAAAGGGTAGAATGTACATGTGGAAGTCTGCATGACGCGGTACACGCAGCTGCACGCCCTGCACGTGATGGCCTAGTGCCCCACACAGGACCTGGTTCACATGTCCACATGGTCTGCATAATGGTTATTCGTGAAGTCAACGAAGCAATTCTTCATAGATGATCATTCAAGAATGTGTCTTGTGCAAAGGATTTGTGGGCATCTTTCCTTGTATTCCAGTTTAAAACAGTTTTCTAGAGCATCTCACAACCCGGTAATATTGTGACGATTGGCTAGGTGTTGATCTGACCACGTGACACTGGGTGTGGTCGTGTGGCGCTGTGGTCACTATGCAGCAACAGGTGGCTGTGTTGGGTGGCGGCTGCATACACTTAAGGGGTTCCTCCACCAAAGACCGTCCATCCGTCCGTCCATAAAATCCGTCCAAAAAAGCATTTTTTGACCACAAACTGGACGGATTTGATGGACGGATGGACCAAACCCACTTCCAACAAGGACCGTCCGTCAATTCCGTCCATCAATCCGTCCAGTTTGTGGTCTAAAAATGGACGGATTGGTGGACGGATTGATGGACGGAATCCGTCCGGCCATTCCGTCCATCAATCCATCCAGTTTTTTTACCTCAAACTGGACGGATTGATGGACGGATTGATGGACAGAATGGACGGACGGGAATATCTTTTTTTTATATATTTCCGTCCGTCCATGTTTCTACAGAATCCGTCCATTTTTTGGTCATTTTGGGTCATCTGTGATGGACGGAATGGACGAATTGATGGACGGATTGATGGACGGAATCCGTCCGGCCATTCCGTCCATCAATCCGTCCAGTTTTTGACCAAAAACTGGACGGATTGATGGACGGAATGGACGGACGGACCTTGGTGGAAGTGGGTTTTGTCCGTCCGTCCATGAAAAAAGTCAATTTCCCTGCTTTTTTGGACGGACGGATGGACGGACGGATGGACGGTCTTTGGTGGAGGAACCCCTTTAGACCTTTCTTTCAGCTTCCTCATGACTCTCACGCGAGGCCCCCAAATACTGAAAATGTGTCACACGCACCCCCCCCCCCCTGGTGGAGAGTCACCATCCGTTGCATTTGTCCAACGCGGCTTCAATACTCAATGCAGTTTCGCATCATGTCACGTCTTAAACCCCTAAAAGGGCATCGTGTCTAGTTCCGTACACTAAGAGAGCAGTAAAGTACACAAATATTAACAATGTGGTGCTCTGAGGATGTTCAGAGGGCGGCTGAGGGTGTCACACCTCACACCTGCTTGATACTTGTCTAAGTGGTGTTTAATTGGTGTAATTAGCGTTGAGTGCATGTAAAAGGAGCAGGCAGGTGTGCTGTCTACCTGTACCACACATAACAGTGAAGGCCACACCCAGACACCCACGTCACTAACAGCCACTGTCCAGCACCACCGCCACTTCAGGATATGCGTGGCTGCAAGATAATGGATACGTAGGATATATAATTAGAGAAAACCTGTTAAAGAGGAGTTACTTCATCAACCTTTCTGTGTAATTCTGCTTGTAAGAATGATAAGCGTACACAAGCTACGGTGAAGGGGTGCTTAGCAAGTGCTGGCAACTCCTTGAAATCTGTAGGCTTTTTTCACTTTAGCTTTCCTCCCTGCCTCCTCCATAGAGGGCTGAGTCATGAAGCCATTGTGGAAAATGACAGACAGGAACCAGACAGTTGCCGTGGAGATGTAAATGGTGTATGGGCGAGGAATAATTGGATTGGTTGTCTGAAAGCGATCCTAGGAGGCACGGAGATATTGGATTTTATATGATGTAGAATTGTTAAGACAGAGGATGTGTGATGGTAAAAGTCTCGGGAGGGGACAGATGTTCTGCTCCAGTAAGGCAAAACAAAAGAGAAAGTATGTGTTTCAGGAAACAAAGTTTTAAAAAAAATCAATTTAGATTGGCTCTGCCCTTTCCTTGACGCTAGGGTCGAGTTGCCTGAAACACACCTATTCTTTTGGCATAAGGCGACAGTTAGGCCTTGCAAAACTACAGGCTGTTGGGGGGTATTTGTGTGTGAGTGGGAGGTATGAGTAGGGATTAAGGTATTAGAAACCTTAAATAGCAATGGAAATACATGGGGACCTGTATGAGAGAAAGCGCGGGGGGTAGATAGACATTAGATAGACAGTGGACAGACAGTAGATAGGTGGCGATGTGCCTACTGGTACCCGCCCCCCCCCCCCCTTAGTCTGATGACTCACCCCCCCCCCCCGCCTGCTGCAGGTGCTAGCCGTACCTGCAGCCTCCCCCAGCACCTGTCTAGACACCACCGCCCTCACACACACAGTATCAAATGCCCTTTGGTGGAAGAATGAGAGCTCACGGCAGATCTAGTCACTTTTGTTTTAACATGAAGAGCAGTATTTGTTTTAACATCAAGATCAAAGGAAAGCAACACCGAGCCTGATAGCAGGCCAAGAGTAAATATTACAACCGAACCAAGTTGGTGTGGGTTGTGTAGGGCGGGGTTGGTGTGGGTTGTGTAGGGCGGGGTTGCTGTGGGTTGTGTAGGGCGGGGTTGCTGTGAGTTGTGTAGGGCGGGGTTGGTGTGGGTTGTGTAGGGCGGGGTTGGTGTGGGTTGTGTAGGGCGGGGTTGCTGTGGGTTGTGTAGGGCGGGGTTGGTGTGGGTTGTGTAGGGCGGGGTTGGTGTGGGTTGTGTAGGGCGGGGTTGGTGTGGGTTGTGTAGGGCGGGGTTGGTGTGGGTTGTGTAGGGCGGGGTTGCTATGGGTTGTGAAGGGCGGGTTGCTGTGGGTTGTGTAGGGCGGGGTTGCTATGGGTTGTGTAGGGCGGGGTTGGTGTGGGTTGTGTAGGGCGGGGTTGCTATGGGTTGTGAAGGGCGGGTTGCTGTGGGTTGTGTAGGGCGGGGTTGCTGTGAGTTGTGTAGGGCGGGGTTGGTGTGGGTTGTGTAGGGCGGGGTTGGTGTGGGTTGTGTAGGGCAGGGTTGGTGTGGGTTGTGTAGGGTGGGTTGCTGTGGGTTGTGTAGGGCGGGGTTGGTGTGGGTTGTGTAGGGCGGGGTTGGTGTGGGTTGTGTAGGGTGGGTTGCTGTGGGTTGTGTAGGGCGGGGTTGCTATGGGTTGTGTAGGGCGGGTTGCTATGGGTTGTGTAGGGCGGGTTGCTATGGGTTGTGTAGGGCGGGTTGCTATGGGTTGTGTAGGGCGGGTTGCTATGGGTTGTGTAGGGCGGGGTTGGTGTGGGTTGTGTAGGGCAGGGTTGGTGTGGGTTGTGTAGGGTGGGTTGCTGTGGGTTGTGTAGGGCGGGTTGCTATGGGTTGTGTAGGGTGGGTTGCTGTGGGTTGTGTAGGGCGGGTTGCTATGGGTTGTGTAGGGCGGGTTGCTATGGGTTGTGTAGGGCGGGTTGCTATGGGTTGTGTAGGGCGGGTTGCTATGGGTTGTGTAGGGCGGGGTTGGTGTGGGTTGTGTAGGGTGGGTTGCTGTGGGTTGTGTAGGGCGGGGTTGCTGTGAGTTGTGTAGGGCTGGGTTGGTGTGAGTTGTGTAGGGCGGGGTTGCTGTGGGTTGTGTAGGGCGAGGTTGGCGTGGGTTGTGTAGGGCGGGTTGCTGTGGGTTGTGTAGGGCTGGGTTGGTGTGGGTTGTGTAGGGCGGGGTTGGTGTGGGTTGTGTAGGGCTGGGTTGGTGTGGGTTGTGTAGGGCGGGGTTGGTGTGGGTTGTGGGTTGTGTAGGGCTGGGTTGCTGTGGGTTGTGTAGGGCGGGGTTGCTGTGGGTTGTGTACCACCGTTGTGTAGGCGGGGTTGGTCTCGGTGGCCTGAGCTGACCTGGATAGTGCCTGGTGTGACGGAGACATGGGCGGCGGCAGAGGGACCTGCTCTGACTCATGCACATTTTCATGCTGTCTATGCTGGGCATCCGGCTGCTGCCCAGTGTGCTGAATGCAGATCCACATCCATGACAGATTCTCCATAAACTGACCCCTGTCAAAGTACGCAGGTAAATCTCCCTATACTGTAGGCATATACCAGCTCAGAATCCATTCACGAGCTGTGTAGTAATAGCCACTGAATATTCATATATGCAAATGTGTGGCCGTGATATCAGTTTTTTTTTGCCTCAGAGAGAGCCATGTCTGCGGCCACACGATAATATATGTATATATAGAGAGAGAGGGGCTGGGTGAAAGATACAGAGATAGAGACGAGGCACAGAGAGGAGAATAAGCACTACATGTTTGCATCAATTATGTTCAACAGAGGAGTGTGTGTGTACCGCTGTCTGTGGTAGGGTGGAGGGCTGAGGTACCGGACGTGGGAGAGGTGGGTGTGGCGGGGTGTGGCAGGGTGGTGGGTGGTGGCAGGGAGCGGCTGGCAGCTGGTACAATGCCCACTGCCTGCCTGCATAGTACTAAACAAGGCCCTTTGCTGTACCAGAGCAGGACCTTGTACCATGGCGGGGAGCAGCTCGTACTGTGAGGAGTACCTCGTACCATGGCGGGGAGCAGCTCGTACTGGGCTGGGGAGCAGCTCGTACTGGGCTGGGGAGCAGCTCGTACCGTGGGGAGCAGCTCGTACCGTGGGGAGCAGCTCGTACCGTGGGGAGCAGCTCGTACCGTGGGGAGCAGCTCGTACCGTGGGGAGCAGCTCGTACTGCTGGGAGCATCTTGTACCATCGGGGGAGCAGCTCTGTAAGTGATTGGAGTGGAACATGAGTAACTCACCTTGTTCGGCCAACACCTTAGACTTGTCCGACTCGGGGTCGCGTGTGACGGCGCGGACCTTGTACTTGGGGTCGGCATGCACGGCGGCGGCCACAGATCCGCCCTGGGCGCCTGTAGCGCCGAACACGACGATCAGCTTGGTCTCCCCTGCCTCCGTAGCCTCCTCCCCGGGCGCCGCCGCCGTCTGCTCCGTCTGCGCCGCGCCCTCCTCGGCCTTCTTACTGGCCTCCTCAGCCTCCTTCTTCTCGTTCTTGCTCTGCTTGCAGCCCATGGCTCCTATAGTGGCGGTGGGTGTGGTGTGGTGGGAGAGGGTCCTGTAGCGGGGTCTGAGGGTGGGTAGAAGGTCCTACCGGCGCTCCTGTTACTGTGCTATACTACTTAGAGGGCCTAAAGGGCGGCAGTGAGGGCGGCTACTCCGTGTGAAGGCTGGACTGGAATGGCTGTAGAGGCGGCAGGCGGCTGGTGTGGGGTGGGTGGGGACGTCCTGCTGCTGGACACACGGCGGGGTGTGGGGGCGGGCGGCAGCTGGGCGTGGCGGGTCTAGACGGCCGGTACCTCGGTGCTGGTGTCGGGTAGGTCCTCCTGGGTCGGCGACGGGCGGGCGGCACACTGCAGGAGGAGGCGCGAACAGCAACAGGAGGACTGGCAGCAGCAGCAGCAGCAGCAGCAACAGCGACCCACCAACCACTGCCCTCATGGCGCGCCGTTCCCACAACTTCTCAAAATGTCAATATTCAACCTCCCAAGTTAGAACACAAATCGGTCTGGAGGATTTTAATAGGCCAAAATGTAGGCCACAAAATTTTACTTTTTTAAATGTAAAATTTAGCCCAAAGGTTGGGGGGGGGAGACTCTACAATATAGCTTTGCGTAGTGAACATGCTTAGATTGCTACACCAAAAGGCATAAAAATGCACCAATTGAAGTCCCGATTTACACGATTTTCCACTGGTAAATAGACCAGAACAGACTGTTCATAGTTATAAACATATCTTTATGTGTGTCATAACGGCCTGGCATGGTGAGCAGTACAGGAGAAGGAACGGCTGACTCACTCTCTGAGGGCGTCGCACGCCGAGCGGCCGCCGGCGCCGCGAGGAGACCTGACACAGCGGCCCGCGAGCAGCAGCAGCCGCCGTCAGCTGCTCGGGACGACCTGCTCACCGCCTGCCGCTCATTGCCGCCACAGCCTCCCGCTCTAGCTGCTGCGTGAGCTGTCTGCTGCTGTGTGTGCTGCTGTGTATGCTGCTGTGTGTGCTGCTGTGTGTGCTGCTGTGTGTGCTGATGTGTGTGCTGCTGTGTGTGCTGCTGTGTGAGCTGCTATGTGTGCTGTTGTGTGTGCTGCTGTGTGTTCTGCTGTGTGATCTACTGTGTGTGCTGCTGTGTGTGCTGCTGTGTGAGCTGCTCTTTGTGCTGCTGTGTGTGCTGTTGTGTGTGCTGCAGTGTGTGCTGCTGTGTGAGCTACTGTGTGTGCTGCAGTGTGTGCTGCTGTGTGAGCTACTGTGTGTGCTGCAGTGTGTGCTGCTGTGTGAGCTACTGTGTGTGCTGCTGCATGTGCTGCTGTGTGAGCTACTGTGCTGCTGTGTGTGCTGCTGTGTGTGCTGCTGTGTGAGCTGCTGTGTGTGCTGCTATGTGTGCTGCTGCTGTGTGAGCTCCTGTGCTGCTGCGTGAGCTGCTGTGTGAGCTATTGTGCTGTTGTGTGTGCTGCTGTGTGTGCTGCTGTGTGTGCTGCTGTCCCAGTAAACACACCTACGTTATTTAAACGTTATTTCACTACGTAAAATAACGTTCTGATGTAAGGGTTATTTTAGGGAATTGAACGTAAAGCAACGTGAAAAAACGTATTACAAACTTTCTGGCAACGTAATCTGAAGGTATATTTACGTAACATTTTAACGTTATATCCACGTTTATTTACGTTATTTCCATGCTTCTTCATTAGTGAGGTGTTTCAATGTATAGAAAGGTAATATTTCCAAATTAAAGGGTGATCCACTGGGTGGGTTGGAGTTTGGAAACAGGTGGATTGATGTTGGAACTTTAAAATGTTCAAAAAGTGAGGTGGGGGGGGGGGCATAACAATAACGGAATTACAGTAGCTCCATGGGGATTCGAACTCCCTAACTTCACATCATGAGGCCAGGCCTCTGCGACCTGCAATAGCTTGGTGGATGAATAATCTCACAAGGATGTAAGGATAGGCCTTCTGATTTATATGACGAGAGAGAGAGAGCCAGACAGACAGAGGCAGAGATAGAGAGACAAAGAGGAAACGTAAAAGCTCATTAAACGTAGACGTAGCAGTGCTGAAAGCATAGGATACGTCTGCGTTTAATGAGTTACGTCGGGTTTGCTAAAGGTCCCTAATAGCCATTTCTGTCTCTGTCTTTGTGTCTGTCTGCGCATAGCTCTCTGCCTGTACCCCTAGGGCACCTTCCATATAGACCTATTGACAGCCTGTTATCACAAGCTGACCCCGTGGCTGTGGCCATAGAGCACAGGGCATATCTCATTCACACTCTGGGACACTAGGTTCGAACCCTATAGGGAACTGCACAGAGGCCAATGCACATTACTATGGTCTACCATATATGCATCACACTTTCTTTGGGTTTGCTAAAAGTCCTTAATAGTTTTTACATGAGTCCCACGATATCCTGATATATATAGCTCTGCATACCAAAATGGAAAATATGACTGATTGTATTCCATAGTGTCATATAAATAAGCCACCCCTGGTTATAAGTATTAGGGGCCTTTAGCATTAGGTCACTATTATCAGTGATTTAATTTCCCTTTAAATAGGGATCTTGAACAAATGTATAATTTTTGCTAAAGGTCCCTATTCTCAATAACTAAGGACTAGACATGATTCTCAATTACTCCTTGACCACCTCTATCCACCTTCATCCAGCTGTCTCAATGGCTCCATCAGTTAGATCGTAGGAATGTGATCACCAGGTCCCCAGTTCAAACCCCAGTCAGGCTAGTGGTAAATCTACATCAAATTCAAATCAGCTTATTTTATGTAAAATTATCATTTTTTTATCAATGAAATATTATTTATATTACGTTCTGTAGGTAATAATTTAGGTTCGGTTATTTTAGGTAATTTACCTAGATAAACCTAGAAGAACGTTCTCTAAACGTTCATCTAACGTATATATACGTTCATTTAGGTAAAATAACTTAAAATAACCCTTACATCTGAACGTTATTTTACGTAACCAAATTACGTTATTGCAACCTAGAAAAAACGTTGTATGAACGTTAAATAACGTACGTGTGTTTACTGGGGTGTGAGCTGCTGTGTGTACTGCTGTGTGTGCTGCTGTGTTTGCTTCGGTGGGCTGCTGTGTGTGCTGCTGTATGAGCTACTGTGCTGTTGTGTGTATTGCTGTGTGTGCTGCTGTGCGTGCTGTTGTGTGAGCTGCTGTGTGTACTGCTGTGTGTGCTGCTGTGTGAGCTACTGTGTTTGCTTCTGTTTGTGCTGCTGTGTTTGCTGCTGTGTGGGCTAGTGTGTTTGCTTCGTCGGTGTGTGCTGCTGTGCGTGCTGTTGTGTGAGCTGCTGTGTGTACTGCTGTGTGTGCTGCTGTGTGTGCTGCTGTGTGTGCTGCTGTGTGTGCTGCTGTGTGTGCTGCTGTGTGTGCTGCTGTGTGAGCTACTGTGTTTGCTTCTGTTTGTGCTGCTGTGTTTGCTGCTGTGTGGGCTAGTGTGTTTGCTTCGTCGGTGTGTGCTGCTGTGAGTGCTACTGTATGAGCCACTGTGCTGTTGTATGGCCCTAGACCCCTAAATTCGATATGGCGACATGGCCAGTTCTTAAATTCGATATGGTGACATGGCCATTTCTTAAAATCGACATGGGACATGGCCATACTAGTGACATGGGACATGGGGCATTTCTTAAGTCTGACATGCGACATTGGCCTTAGTGACATGAATGAGAATAGCCTCATAGCTTGCAACATTTATTATAATGCTCTCAAAACTCACCAAAATGTAGAATTTTATTCTGAAGAATTTCAAAAATTCTCAATGTAGGCATGACCATGGGTGCCAACTGTAGCCAAGTACGATTTTCTCATTAATATGGTTATTCAATAGTCTTAAGAGTCAGTTAGTTAGTGACACTAGCGAAATGGGGTTTTCTCTAGTGACATGGGACATGGGCATTTCTTAAGTCCGACATGCGACATGAGGACCCCCCCCCCCCATCAAGGGCCCCTGTTGTGTGTACTGCTGTGTGTGCTGCTGTGTGTGTAGCTGTGCGCTGCTGTGTGAGCTGCTGTGTGAGCGGTTGTGTGCGCTGCTGTGTGTACTGTTGTGTGTGCTGCTGCGTGTGCTGCTGTATGAGCTACTGTGTGTGCTGCCTTGCATTATGCTCTGTGTGATGCTCCATGCCATGCTCGGAGAAGTGGTCTCACAAATCAGCGAAAACTTCGAGTGTCTTGTGACTTGTGGCAACTTAGTATAGGGCCTAAATGCACCCAGTCAGACAGGGGTTGTGACATGTGGCAACTATTCGGCCCAAATCTCTTCTAGACGCTAGACTCGGACCAGACCTAACCGGAAGTAGTCAGACCTGGCCAACCTAAACCCTCACCCCCTGTATAAATCCTCACTCCACAGTTATACGGGTAGCAAGAACTTGGCCTTTAACGTGGAGTGTTACATCTACTGCGTGAAGTATGTCCGCACATGTACAGTATTCAGGGCGAATCTACACTGAGTCCTGACATAGTGTTGTGTTTATTGTCCTTAAAACATGGTTATTTATAGCAACGCAACGAAATACAGTTAAAATTAAAGCCAGGTGTACGTGTATCAGATTAATTGATTTAATTATTTCATTCATCCAGTAGTTATTTTGGTTTGAGGTTATGTGACTAACCAATCTGGGCACAAGGGAGCAAATGTGTGACTTAAAGGCATAGCCATTATTTCTCCATTATTCCAGGAAACATGAAAGTGAACAAATGTCAATTTAGACCCCAATTTTGTTCACTGAGACCTAATTTCAGACAACCTATAAAAGCATCAAAGGGTCAATCATCGGTCCTCAAACCCACTACTAGACCAAGCTTTTCTAACTATTAAAGGGGACGAGCAAAATATCTTTTGTTCAAAATTCAATGTCGTGATGTCTGGGAAAGGCCTGACATCTGGACTAAGGCCAAATTAAAATACAGAGTCAAAACAAGAATGGAAGATATGCATAGCTAAAATTACAAAAAGACCAGCACCTGCAGCATAGATGTACCCTGGTTATTGACCGTGATCACGCGTATTACGTGAACAGCCACCACCATGACTGCTAACAAAGGTGACACACACATTCACGTGAATCTGCCCGGTCCCATGCTCATCTAGCAGACCAGCAGAGGTGTGAGGCCTTCCTTTATAGTAGAACCTAGTAGTGGGGCGACACCTGGTGTATGCGGCCCGGGACTGGCCGCCCCTCTCAGGGACAAGTCCTGTTGTGCTGTACCGACCACCGGCCATCATCTTCTACATATACACATGTACAGGGGCGTGGCAACCGGGGGGGGGGGGGGTTACTAGCCCCAAAAAGGTCATACCGAAAAGGTCAAGTTCAAAGGAGTCAAAAAGGCTCAAAACGCCCCCTTAGCCCCCCCCTACTTTGAAATTGCTTGCCACGCCCCTGCCATGTATATAGATAACGTCCACAAATGACGATAGGGGGTGGGTGTGTCTTTGGGTTTAGTGACGAAAAGTGACATGGGTTGAGGGTGTCAATGTCTATGTGACCTCATATATTTTCAAGTCCAGATAGATCTATGAATAAAAACAATGTAGAGCATGGATAAAATTGAAAAGAAAATGCCTTCTGTGAAAGTATTTATATTTACAGGTATATACATTTACAGAAAAGTGAAAATCAGCAATTACATTTATTCCATACTGTAGCATACAAAACAAGATCACAGATTTCAGGTATCTCTGCTATCTAGCTGGAATGGCAACTAGCTGGCTATTGTCACACGAGGCAGAAAGTGACTTGGACTAGTACCAGTCCTCTATGTACATGTCAATGCAACTATGGGACATATGTGGCTTACCAAAGTGATGCAGGTGCAAATAGTGGCATGTTTGACCGGCTTATTAATCTATCCAAGGGAAGTGAGGCGACACAGGAACTGTTTGGGATCCGCGCCGCTGGATAGACGGCCTATTTATTAACATAGTAACATGATTAGTTGAATAAAGTAGAAAAGAAAAAAGAAATTTTCTAAGTGTCCATGATTGAAGTGTAGCAGGCCGGCAGTGACGTCACGGCGTCACTGGCGGGAGAGCTGGTAACACCCCCTGTTGATTAATAGTTGTACTAATTGATTAGTCCATATCATTAATCTATCCAAGGGAAGTGAGGCGACACAGGAACTGTTTGGGATCCGCGCCGCTGGATAGACGGCCAAAGTCCAAATAATATAGTATGATTATATAATATGAGAATAGAACAAACTTAAGTCACTCATGATAATATAACTTAGTCAATAGAGCGCACCCTTATGGTGCGTCGCATACGACGACAAGGCCTTGGAGACTAAGGAGTCCGTCGCCACTCGATTGGTGAAAGGCTTGGTGAGATACACCAATGCCGCCATGCTGGACCAATCCCCACATTGTCTTATATCCTCCAAGGAGAGGCCCAGATTGTACATGTACAAGGCGCCTGCGCGTCGTAAGGAGTGGCAACCCACCCTCTTAGACTCCAGACCCGAGCGGTCTAGCAGGGTCTTGAGAAAAGATAACAGCTTGCTGTAAGTCAAAGGCTTAGGGGTGCCAGATCCTACCAGCATGAAGGCTGGGCTGTTTGGATCTGAGCTTGGGAGATCCATGAAATGTTTCCGGACCCAAGTCACCGCGCACACTGGGGAACCAACAGCTACAGTGACAGGGACTCGGTGGACCTTTTGGCAGTACTGGATGGTTTTGGAGCTGGACACTTTTATTTCCAGCCCCCAGTCATTGAAGACCACGGCTCCTCTACGCAGGTAGTGACCCTGCAAGGCACTGGAGTCCGGGACAAGATTACTCTTCCTTAGGAGGCCTCTGAAGGCCAAGGCGATGCATGCCCACATAGTGATCTCGTTTGGATTTGAAAGGTCCAAGCTGTTAAACATCAAATGCAAGTCCTCCAGGAATAAAGTGGGGCGGTGAGGTTCTGGGTCGCCCAAGGCCCGGCGGATACCCGACATTGTCATTGCAAAAGTAAACTCAGACCTGAGGTATAGTACATCATGGCTAAAATAATTGTTAAGGCTGATCACAGCGCTGATGTAGTTCTGGATTGTAGAATATCTCAAGGATTTAGACAGGTACACCGCGTAACGGCACATGACGTCAAGCTTGGTGGGTACCGGGGTGGCGTCGGCTAGGGCACAGAACCCGAGGAACTTTTTCCACTGGGAAGTTTTCGTTTTCCAGGTGGAGGCCGACCACGCCATCGACCTCAACTCCGCGGCCCTGATGTCCAGCTCCCTGACAAACTGGTTTGTTTCTACAACATAAATGGAAAGGAATGTCATTAAAGCACTCGGCTCTGGACACTGCATCGGCAACAACATTCTTGTAACCCGGCAAGAAAACCCCCACTAGATGGCAATTAAAAATCACAGTGTCCCAGAAAATGAGGCGGAGGATGTCCATAGACCTGCTATTGTCACTCTTGCCCGTATTCAACGCGGCCACCACCTGGGTGTTGTCCGTCACGCATTCTACACGTGTGTCGCGCCACTCGTCCCCCCATCTCCTCAACGCCATGAGGATAGGATATAGCTCCTGGACGTTAATGTTAGAGGGAATGTGCATATCCGGTTTAGGAGTACAATGATTGTGAAGATCTCTCGGGTCCCTCCAACTCTTAGACCACGAGCCGGCGGCCCAGTCGTCGCCGTACACAGCCCCCCAACCGACCGTGGTTGCCGCATCGGTGTGAATGATTGCCGTGTTCATTGGGCCCGGTTTGATGATCTTTGCCTCCCCGTTAAACCACGCTGCGAAGTCTGACCACCACAGGAGGTCCTGGCGGAATGACTTCGATAGCGAAACATATCGCTTGCCGGGGGTAAAATGCGAAAGCATTTCGATGACTCGATGACTGAAAGTCCTGCCGCCCCTAACTAGCGTGCTGCAGTGGGCTAGGACCCCACATAGGCGTTGCAGCTGCTTCCTCGTCGCCCGCAGGCGACCTGAGAAGAAGGCTATTTCCTCGTGTAGGCTGGCTATTTTCTCGTCGGGCAGACGGAGCTTCATTTCGATGGAGTCTAACTCCACTCCCAGATAGGTCTGGATTTGGGCCGGCGACTTGACCTTTTTATATGAAATATAGAAACCCAACCTCCTCAATACACTATGGAGGTAAAGTTGGGCTGTCTGGCATTCGCTGAAATTGCGACCCATCACTAGAAAGTCATCAAGGTAATTGGCACAAAAGAAACCTTGTCCCTCCATATGACGCGAGACCGCGTCGGTGATGCGAGTGAACACGCTAGGAGACATCCTGGTCCCGAAGGCCAAGAAGTTGTCCTCTATGAAGCACGGGGTACCGTCTATGTCCCACTGCAAACCTTGAAACTTCCTGTCACTCTCTCTTATCAAAATTGACCTATACGCACTGGTAATGTCTGTGACTGCCATAAAGCAGTACGGTTGTATGGCTGCAGAAACCATATCTACGGTTTTATACTTGAAAGTTTGGAAGGTTGATTCCATAAAGGAATTGATGGATGCCCCTAGCGGGCGGCTAGCATCCGTGATAGGCCTATACGAGCCCCCTTTTTTCTCGACGGCACCGAGGGCATGGATGCAATGGGGGGTACTCGGCACCAACGACAACTTGCCACTACTCAACTCCTCGAGAATAATCTCGCTAATCTCATCCTTGGCTGAGACGGTCGCAGATTTATAGTTTGTACACAAATAAGGGTGAATCACAGAGCCTGGGTCAACCAATTTAAAGCCGTGGGTTAAACCGTCCAACAAAAAGTGTGCGTCTGGGTCGGGGGCGGCTACACCATGTCCCGACAGCATATCCCTCCATGCACATAAATTCATCTGTGATCGAACACCCCCCACAAAGTGGGTCTCCTTGACATCCCATAATGGGAGGTAGTCTGCGTACATGCTACACAAATCATCTACACTCGCACATACACAAATAGCATCACAATCCACACTGATGTCCCATGTCTGCGCGTGCTCTCGGCTCGGCTCCGCACTGACGGCTAATGTCTGCGCGTGCACTCGGCTCGGCTCCGCGCTGACGACTAGATCATGTGGTCACATATGATGACCTGGGTTGCCCTGTTGGGCATGAGGGGGACCTTGGGGTGGGAAACCACCCCCATATCCTGGAGGGGGGTTACCCATCATTTGCGACTGGTTGCCATAGAAACCGCTAGGTTGGCTCCTGCAGTATCTACCTTTATGGGCCCCCCGACAGTTGCTGCAAATATGTTTCTTGTTGCAAGGGTTATAGTCGCATCGGTCTCGGAAGTTCCATTGCCCACAGATATCCGGGGGGCACAGTCCTCCTTTGTTGCCGGAGCCCCGCCCCCCGCTGTTGGCCCCCCGACTCTCACTGCGCGCCGCCTCCCGGGCCAGCGCTCTGAGGACTGGCCCAGTGTTATCCGCGCCCAGGCAGTCGTGTCGGGCATCCTCATCGCAGTGTACATAATCTGTGAGGTCACCCTCTATGACCTTGGTGGTGACCTTGAACTCATACTTAGCAAGAGTGTCGGCCTCATAAGCCTTGGACAAGCCCCTCATAGTGATGAACTTCATATGGGCAGAGTAGCCCCTGGCCGTTATGCGGCTGGGAAATTCACCTTTAATGATACACTCGTGTACACATGTCATGCCATAGACAAGTTCTCGGTAGGACATTTGCTTGTAATCCTTGTCCACCTCCAGATGGTAATCAGGCCTAATCTTTTCCCTAGACCTCTTCCTCCTGTTATCCCTAGTATAACCCCTCAGCTCATCACACAGAATCTCAGACAAACCTTGAGGTTGACGGGGTCCCAGGAGAGCAGCATCAAAGTCTGGGGAGAGTAGTCCCAGAGACTGGTGTGATAGCCCAGCCCTCTGTAGCCCTGCCTGGATGGTGGCTGAAGCAGAGGATGGGTACAGAGGCTGTGGCCTCTGCTGTTGTTGCTGCTGTTGAGGTGGCTGTTGCCACTGTTGATACTGCTGTTGCTGCTGTTGATGGGCTTCTTCGCGCTGGGGTTGCTGCTGCTGTTGCACCCAGAGCAGGTAAGATTGATAAGAAGTGTCGGCATTGCCTTTTGGGCCTACACCACCAACCTGACCTCGCTCTTCACGGGTATCTCCTCGCTCTCCGCGGCCCACCTCTCGCTCTGCGCGGTCGTCGGTGGTGAAGGGAGCTGATCTGAAGCCTTTTGAGGTCTCTCCACCCCTCTGCCATTGCTGATCGTCTCTAAAACGATCAAAATCGCCTTGCATATCGTTGTAGACGGCCGCACCGGAAGGGTGGGAGTGGGCGCCGCCATGATTGTTGATGTCCGCGGCCGCGTTCGAGTCTCCAACCCGGTGAGCAGAAGTCAGCGCTGGTCCCCGCGTGTCCGCGTGTCGCCCGCCGGGTACCAGCCGTGAATCCGCGCTCTGGTAGCTCACCGCGGTCGATTTTTCACCCTCGAACGCTCCCACGCCGGCCATGGCGCCCCGGAAGGCGGACACAGCCGTATTTGTGTCTCTTTCAATCAGATTGTTCGCCGCCCGTAGGCCGGCCAGCTCTATCTCAGCTTCCTTCAGCCGTTGTTGCCGTTTTAGTACGGCTTCCCTCTCTCTCTCTTGCAAGGTAAGCTCTTCTAACCTAGCTAATTGTTGTTTGAGGAGTAAATCCGGATCTGCGGTCTCCTTCCCGGGCTGCCCGCTCTCCCGCCTGGGTTGACCATGTTGTTGGCGGGCCGTACCGCTCGGGGGTGCCGACGGGGCTGGGGGATCTTTGCCGGTCTCCTGCCGGCCCTGGGGGCCGCCATTGTCGTCTTGTGCTGCCGGCACGGTCTTCTTAGGCGTGCCCTTATCCGGATTTGGGGCTTGGCATTTCGGACAACTGGCCCGATTGCCATGGTATTCATGGCCACAAAAACATATCGTCATCTTGAGGCGATATAGAGGCGATATAGAGGCGATATAGAGGCAATGTTCACCAGAAATTTCTAAGTGTCCATGATTGAAGTGTAGCAGGCCGGCAGTGACGTCACGGCGTCACTGGCGGGAGAGCTGGTAACACCCCCTGTTGATTAATAGTTGTACTAATTGATTAGTCCATATCGTTTGACCAGCACTTTAAATGTGCCTCATCTCACATACAGGGACAGTGCTTATTTAATACCAGGGACTAGTACCTGGTTATAATATAACTTTATTTTTTGGAAATACAAGATTTCCTATGCTTAAGCACTGGAAGGCCGTATTCAATGCCCCCCATTGAATACAATGTGGCCGTATTCAATGGGCTAAGAAAAAGTTGTTTTTCCTTCATTGAATGGATTAGAATAAAAAAAATAAACACAAATGCCAACTACATTGATACCGCTCTGATGTATTTCACTCTTGGGGATTCAGCCTGCGGCTTCATGGGATACTGCCCCAACCCCTACTCATGAAACACAACAGAGACGGTATCAATGGACGTTGGCATTTGTCTATATATTTTAGTGGCGGTAAAGTATGAAAGTTTGAAATGTGGCTGATCGGTGTATGAGTTTCATGTCTATATTTATTTGAACTGTGTAAGACTGTATTTAGAGGGTCAGGCAGTATCATTGGGGGGGGGGCAAAATTAGTGACGTCTTTCTTAGGGGAGTAAGTGCAAAAGGTGACAGGGTGTGAGGGGGCCGTGAAAATGACTCCTAAAGTGTGGTGATGCTCATTGCTCATCGCAACACTGTAATGCTGTGAATTTTAATTATCACTTGAATGGGAGAGGAGGTAGGTACGATTGGACAGGAGGCAATCCCAGAGAATAGGGTGAGGTGGAGTGGAGTGGCTATTCACAACCTGTAGGCTACACATGTGTCTGGTGTTGCGGATATGATGGAGGGCATGTGGATTGTTATGGTATTTCGGGGAGGGGGTTAGTCCAAGGATGTATGCATGTCATTAACCGTTACTGGTTAGCAAGACTCCACCATGGATTTCCAACAAGGGGGGTATGTTTGTTGCCCTTGCTATAAGTGAGAATGGCAGTGTTGGTGGTGCTGATGTAGAGCCGGGTTGGTGTGGGGCTGGGTTGGTGCTGTTGGTGTGGGGCTGGGTTGGTGTGGGGTTGGGTTGGTGCTGTTGGTGTGGGGCTGGGTTGGTGTGGGGCTGGGTTGGTGCTGTTGGTGTGGGGCTGGGTTGGTGTGGGGCTGGGTTGGTGTGGGGCTGGGTTGGTGCTGTTGGTGTGGGGCTGGGTTGGTGTGGGGCCGGGTTGGTGTGGGGCTGGGTTGGTGCTAGTGGTGTGGGGCTGGGTTGGTGTGGGGTTGGGTTAGTGTTGGGTTGGGCTGGTGCTGTTGGTGTGGGGCTGGGTTGGTGTGGGGCTGGGTTGGTGCTGTTGGTGTGGGGCTGGGTTGGTGTGGGGCCGGGTTGGTGTGGGGCTGGGTTGGTGCTGTTGGTGTGGGGCTGGGTTGGTGTGGGGCCGGGTTGGTGTGGGGCTGGGTTGGTGCTAGTGGTGTGGGGCTGGGTTGGTGTGGGGTTGGGTTAGTGTTGGGTTGGGCTGGTGCTGTTGGTGTGGGGCTGGGTTGGTGCTGTTGGTGTGGGGTTGGCTTGGTGCTGTTGGTGTGGGGCTGGGTTGGTGTGGGGCTGGCTTGGTGCATGTGGTGTGGGGCTGGCTTGGTGCTGTTGGTGTGGGGCTTGGTTGGTGCTGTTGGTGTGGGGCTGGGTTGGTGCTGTTGGTGTGGGGACAGCTTGGTGCTGTTGGTGTGGGGCTTGGTTGGTGCTGTTGGTGTGGGGCTGGGTTGGTGAGGGGCTGAGTTGGTGTGGGGCTTGGTTGGTGCTGCTGGTGTGGGGTTGGCTTGGTGCTGTTGGTGTGGGGCTGGGTTGGTGTGGGGCTGGGTTGGTGCTGCTGGTGTGGGGTTGGCTTGGTGCTGTTGGTGTGGGGCTAAGTTGGTGTGGGGCTGGGTTGGTGTGGGGCTGGGTTGGTGAGGGGCTGAGTTGGTGTGGGGCTGGGTTGGTGCTGTTGGTGTGGGGTTGGCTTGGTGCTGTTGGTGTGGGGCTGGGTTGGTGTGGGGCTGGCTTGGTGCATGTGGTGTGGGGCTGGCTTGGTGCTGTTGGTGTGGGGCTTGGTTGGTGCTGTTGGTGTGGGGCTGGGTTGGTGCTGTTGGTGTGGGGACAGCTTGGTGCTGTTGGTGTGGGGCTTGGTTGGTGCTGTTGGTGTGGGGCTGGGTTGGTGAGGGGCTGAGTTGGTGTGGGGCTTGGTTGGTGCTGCTGGTGTGGGGTTGGCTTGGTGCTGTTGGTGTGGGGCTGGGTTGGTGTGGGGCTGGGTTGGTGCTGCTGGTGTGGGGTTGGCTTGGTGCTGTTGGTGTGGGGCTAAGTTGGTGTGGGGCTGGGTTGGTGTGGGGCTGGGTTGGTGAGGGGCTGAGTTGGTGTGGGGCTTGGTTGGTGCTGCTGGTGTGGGGTTGGCTTGGTGCTGTTGGTGTGGGGCTAAGTTGGTGTGGGGCTGGGTTGGTGTGGGGCTGGGTTGGTGTGGGGCTGGCTTGGTGCTGTTGGTGTGGGGTTGGCTTGGTGCTGTTGGTGTGGGGCTGGGTTGGTGTGGGGCTGGGTTGGTGTGGGGCTGGCTTGGTGCTGTTGGTGTGGGGTTGGCTTGGTGCTGTTGGTGTGGGGCTGGGTTGGTGTGGGGCTGGGTTGGTGCTGCTGGTGTGGGGCTGGGTTGGTGTGGGGCTTGGTTGGTGCTGCTGGTGTGAGGGCTGGTGATTGTGAGAAGTAGGGAGGCTGCTGCCACACTAGGTGACCTTAATAAGCCGCACACAGGTCACACAATGAGGTCTCACCACACCAATTACTGCTCACCCATATTACCGCCAATTAACTAGTCATGTTATAACGACAATGGATTGGGGCAAACACATATCTACCACTCTTTTAAGGGGGTGGAGGCAAACTAAGGTCTTCATTATATATTGCCCCTTCTGGCATGCATATTGTAGATGAAAATGGCGACCCCTCTACTTTACAGTTCCTTATATATATATATATTTGGTTACAGATGCTTGTTACGTGAATAAGAGCATATAACAGTACATCTATGAGCTAGAATGTGTCAATTGGATTTTTCTTTTTATCTGGGAGACAAAACGAAGTCAATGTAAGAAATAATTGGCAGTATTAGGCTACTATGTCAGTGCTTCATTGGGAACTGCACGCAGTACAAACATGCCATATGGAAAGGTAGTATGGACGTGGACATTATTGCGTAATCTTAAATGTGTAGTCTTACACTATATATCTAAAACAATGGAATTATTCTTTGCGTTATCTTAAAACGCATTATACAATAAACAAAAAGAAAAGGGGATTGTTAGCAGAGAGGTACAATCTATGACCGGCCTGAAAGAAAACAGTTTATTTAAGGCAGATGGAAATAGAAATGAGCGGAAAAAGTTAATAACATTTTGTATTATTAATTTTATTTCAATTTTTATACATCTGTCCTAAATAAACCCTTTTCATTGAAGCCGGTCATAGATTGCATACGGTCATAGATTGTAGTCAGTCATAGATTGCACACGGTCATAGATTGTAGTCAGTCATAGATTGCACACGGTCATAGATTGTAGTCAGTCATAGATTGCACACAGTCATAGACATTCAACTTGGATCGATGTGGTGAGACACATTTGGTACGAAGGAGACAAAGGAGGGGGTCGGGAAAATGTTAACACCCCGTTGCCACTCCCCTGGCCGCCGATTTATATGTCCTGTCGCCTGGTGGACCAACAACAAAGGGCTTCAAAACCCCTCTCTACAGCATAGTTGTTGTGGGTGTTTAGGCTGATCAGACGTACTAATCGGCTAGTGGCAAATACGCCTTAGGAAATGTGGTTTGTAATTTCTTTTAACAATTAAAAACGGTCCTGGGTTGGTGTGGGGCTGGGTTGGTGTGGGGACAGCTTGGTGCTGTTGGTGTGGGGCTGGCTTGGTGCTGTTGGTGTGGGGCTGGGTTGGTGTGGGGCTGGGTTGGTGCTGTTGGTGTGGGGCTGGCTTGGTGCTGTTGGTGTGGGGCCGGGTTGGTGTGGGGCTGGGTTGGTGCTGTTGGTGTGGGGCTGGCTTGGTGTGGGGCTGGGTTGGTGCTAGTGGTGTGGGGCTGGGTTGGTGTGGGGTTGGGTTAGTGTTGGGTTGGGTTGGTGCTGTTGGTGTGGGGCTGGGTTGGTGCTGTTGGTGTGGGGCTGGGTTGGTGCTGTTGGTGTGGGGCTGGGTTGGTGCTGTTGGTGTGAGGGCTGGTGCTAGTGAGAAGTAGGGATTGTTAAGTTGACCTTGAGTGGTTTTCAAGCCCTTTGTTGTTGGTTCACCGGCTGACAGGACATATAAATCGGCGGCCAGGGGAGTGGCCTGAAACAGGTTTGGGTGCATCCTTGAGGGTCCCACATTTTTTGGTGAAATCCTTTATTACTAGGGGATATAGGGGTGCTCGGCGGATCTTCTCAAATATCAGGTTGCACTACTCCCAGTCTGGCTACAAAGTTTGCAAAAGGCATGGCTGGTATGCCTGTAATTTAACTAAAGGTGTGTTACTCTCAGAAAATTCTCCTTAGCAGATACCCAGTCGCTGTACCTCACCCCAGTCTTTGTCCACCTACCCTATAAGGGCAGTGTAGTGCGTTCATGCACCATGTCCTTTTGTTATAATGATGCATGAATATAAGCCTCATGAGTAGCTCACTAGAACGAGCCCTTTGGAGCTGATACTCTCCTACGTGGTTGGCATGATGCACCAGTGGAGTAGCGGCAAGCTTCTTTGGTGCATCATGACAGAGAAATGGACACCAAGCCATGCCAGCCTTAGAGGGTTCTCTATACCAGCTGGTGTCTGTACGGCGTGAGATATGAGAGCCCTGATTGAGTTGACAACAGTAGATGCAGCCATCCGTCATTCAGCCTCCAGGGGGCAGCACTGGCGGGAGGTGTGGTACTGCAGACGGCTGGTGCTGCCACCCAGTGGCTGCATCTAGAGCCACCACTCTAGAGCTCTACAGGGCCTCGTGCTGCAACCTGAGGGTGATACATCACCCCCCCCTCCCCCCGACCCGAGGTGGTGGCAGTACGGAGATGTGCCTACTTGTAACATGTATGACAATGTAGGACGTGGCCGTACACACTACTAAAGGTATCCTTCCCTGGTGTGCCCCGTATATCGAGGTTGCAGGTTCCTTAGTATGGGGCACCATTGTTTGATCTGGTAACTGGCAAGATAAGCCCTGATACAGCAATTACAATGGGTACAAGCTGTTACATAATGCCCCTAAGAATTCCGCAGTGAAAGCCAGGGAATTATCTCATTGGTTGATAATTCAACCAGCTACACGCCTATTGCCTACATGCTGCCAAGTGTCCACATCACAGTATGTCCGCAGGCTACCATCATAAAGTGTCCACTGAATACAATTTGTCCACAGCCTCCCTTCACAAAGTGTCCATAAATAACAGTTTGTCCACACTCAACATCACAAAGTGTGCAGTGTGGATACTTCGAGATGCTTTTGTGTGGACAATCACTGAAAAACTCTGGACAGCTCTGGAGTCTGTAAGGTCGTCTTACAGGACGACCCTAGGGTCTTCTAAGTGAACAGCATAGAATCAACTAGCTTCAACTCGTCAAATTGACAACCTGCCAGGTTACCATCCCACAAGACAACCCTAGACTTGTCAAGGTCGTCAAACTAGGATAGTTGATGCAGGCCTAGAATAGCCACAGCTGGGGCTCATCATTGCATAATGGTGGTAGGTCTAGGGTTTCAAATGTATGAGTTTGGTCTGGTTCCAGATGACAAGATTATTTTATCAATTTGTTTAAATACATAACCACATATAGAAGTGAAATTTAATACACTAGTGCCACCAAGGATTCACATAATGTATCACCAAGTCTTTACTGAGAATAGGCTACTCTCCAGCAATGGACTGTAGGCTTGTGTGTGTATAATACCAATATAAGGTGCATGCACCTACTTGTGCCCTGGTGAAAGACACAAAAGAGGTGTCTTCCTTCTACACATGTGCTCTATTTTTTAAATGTTGTCAAAAGTATGCATTCTTTACATTATCTTACTTTTTCCCTAGATACTTCACATAATCCTCCATATTAACATATATGTATTGTAATACACACTATTATATCAACATAGGAATTAATCAATTTGTTCCCAAGGGTACATATTTATACTAGGTAATGGCCACCTGCAGGGAGAATGGTGAATCACTTCTAGACAGGTTTAGGGCTGGCATATGCCAGGTAGCTCTAGATGGGTCTTCTTACTGAAGGGTTTTGCTTGCCAGCCCCTCTCCTTGTCAAATTGACAAGGCAGTGCCAGGTTTGCCGACTCTGGATTTTTTCTGTGTAACGTGTGTTTTGTGTGGATACATTGTGATGTTTCATCGTGGAAAAATTGAGTTTTGCGGACACTTTGTGCTAGTTGGGTGTGGACAAACTGCGTTTATGATGGTTGGCTGGGGACAAATTATATTTTGTGGACACTCTGTGATGTTCAGTGCAGACAAATTGTCTATCATGGACACTTTGTGATGGAAAGCTGTGAACATAATGTGATGTGGACACTTTGTAGCCTGTGGACAATACGGGGCACAACATTCCCTATACTACTAAAGGCATCCCTCCCTGTACTACTAACTCACTTTAGGGAGTGATTATTTTTTAACAAAAGGTGTGGGAGGCAAGAAGATTTTGACCCCTTGACCTAATAGCCGTCCCGTTACTATGCTTTAAAATGGCCCGCACGTGCGCCGATTTTTAACCATTGGGGGGCAGGGGGGATTTCGATCCCATGGGGTGTAAACATTTTGCGCGCTTTACATGGAAACCGATCACCCCTGTTGTTACAAAATGATCACTTCCTTAGTGGATATGGCTATGGTGGCAATTTTGACCGATTCTTTATGGTGGCACAGCAGGTTCTGCCCTGCGTGAAGACAGGGGCCATACTATCAGCCCCTGAGGTAGTAGTCAGAGGATAGGCATCAATTCGCCATCATCAGTGCACAGTGGCACCCCGGTGAGATACCCGCCAACCCCGCGTGGAATTCCCAAAAACAGGACATGAAAATGCCAGGATGTAGAGCTCATCCCGGTCATTTATCTACACCAGCAGTAAGAGTTCCCGATAATTGAATGACTCTGCGCCTGGCATATATTATTGGATACTAACTCTGAGAAGAAGGTGACTACAGGGGTGTGTCAGATGCCAAAGCTAACAGCCTGTGGGCCCGGTGTGGGACACGCACGGGATAGCTCTCCCACGTGAGAGGACAGACGTTTAGTGCGTTATCTTAATAAGACTATTAAGACAGTCTTAATAGTCTTAACTAGTGTGCACTGCACCGCTCGACCACCCAAAACATACTAAATCGAGTGGGGTTGGATGATTCGCCCTACTACTCCCCCGGGGTGTGGGCCTGTACTCCCCAGGGGTGTCGGCCTGTACTCCCTGGGACACTTTAATACACTATGTGACATGTCTATGAGTCTATTTGGGCGCCCGCCCTAGTCCACCACAGACTGGCACAGTCCACATCCATATATAGTAGCCTATTTTTTTGTTCTTTTGGGTGTTCCTTGTTATATTTTTGGAGTGTAGGAGAGTCTTGTTAAATTGTGTATGCTATGGGGGGCTCTGCCCCCCAACCCCCGTTTCTCTTTTATTCTCTTCTTTTTTTCCTACCTAACTCCTACTGTAAGTGTAACTGATAGTGGATCGACTCCAGTATCATCAACCCTTCTACCTACCCAAACCTCACCCTAATCTATTAGCCCCCCCCCCCTATAACTACAAAAAAATATCCGGTTATGGTTGGCTAACCTATTTACCTACCCTAATGTCACCCTAATGCATTATAACTCAAAAAAGAAATTGAAATGATTTATTTTTAATGATGAAAGCGGCCCTGGGTAAGACACTGAATTAAGACTTTAAGACTTAAGATTAAGATAACGCTCTAAACGTCTGTCCTCTCACCTGAGAGAGCTATCCAGTATTTGCCGGTGTGGGTGGAGGTGGGAGGTGGTGTAGCGCCTGGAGTCATGTCCCGTTAGTGGGGCCGCTCCTCTATTGGCACCCGTCCTCATCTATCTCCTCTTCCATGAAGTAATGATAATGCTCTATAGTAAATTTGCATGAGACGGTACACCTGAGAAACATGATATATGCCAGGCCAGGCAAGAACATGGGCATCGTATTTATTAGTGGCAAATCTATTGAGGAAACTTTGGGAGCGTCTTTTCAGAAATATGGTAAAAGTAGAGAGCTTTAGTGGGGGTTCATACAGTGTCAGAGTATGGAGTGGTCATTTTACTAATAACCGGCGGTGAGCGTAAACAGTTGGGACTGCCCCTCCCCCTGGGCGTAAAACAATTTAGACCCTTCAAAAAGCAGAAGAGCCACTGCATAAAGTTCTGTAATTTGAAGGGGGATAAAAAAGACATGTGGGCACCTGTTATTAAAAGATGAATACTATACTGACTTATGAGAAATGTCTCCTAAACTATACCCTGAACGTACACTATACATTTTATCATTCCATGGTAGATATGGCAGCCCCCTCCCCCTTGAAATAACCGTCCCCTGTATTTCAATAATTAGATGAGAGTAAGACAAAGTAGCATTCTAAGAATGAGACTATTGCTTCCCTGATCGCACCTCAGGCTGGCCTCGTACAATGTGGCCCCGGGGTACAACCCTCAGTGTTGTGTGATTCTTGGGAACCTTTGTCTATATTTATGTCTGATCCTTATCCCGGTATATACGTTGTATGAACACAGACTCCCGTAACTAAGGTGGGGACGACCAGGACGATTACTCGCCGGTCTTACAAGTCGTATAGGATGGTTCGCTTGCAATAGTCATGAGAAAGCTGTCTTTTACGACACCAATATAGTTTTTTTTCCAATCACATTTAAAGTTTTACCCTTCAACATAAGAGGAAATAATTCAAATCACCCCCATCCCGTTTGGATATGCAAGCTGACTGCAATTAAGTTTCTTCACGTAGTAATTATGTAACCTCAGAAATATAAGGAAATATATGTATATGGACTTGTCACTTCTACTTCATAAGCAGATAGCCCTACCTGTGTTTGACTATACTGCGATGTCATTCTGCGAGAGTAATCCTGATGGTCTACAGTCGGCCCTCACTTCCTCGAATTTGGGAAATGCAAGGAGAAATATCTGAGGAAGCAAATTATTCGAGGAATTAAGTCCAAATATGCTGGAACATATAAGAATGTCTGAGGAAGCGTGGGATCCGAGGTAGTAAATATTCGAGGAAGTGAGGATTGACTGTATTCAAATGTTTGCATACCATCCACGATGACTGTTGATAGGGAATCTGGAACGTAAGTCTCCTCGGTTTAATGTGCAAACATACGTAATTAGGTGAGAAAGTATAGTTACACCACGCGGGGTTCAGAGAAGTAATTAATGATATATCATACAAAGACCCATTGCTCAACAGTACAGAGACAGTCCGCTCCAAAGAGGTTCTTCTTAGGGTCTGTTTGCGATAAAATACTGCCTGTTGGTCAAAAGCTAGCTCCGTTTCGTGTCTTGATATCATGTCATAATCACGTCAGAAATGATTAATTATATGAAACAACTCTGCTACTACTTGTTTTTCAAAATTGTGTACATTATGATGTCTATTAAGAAGGTGGTACTGAATTGTATTAGTTATAAAAAATGTGCGATAAATATTGGAATATTAAAATAAGAGCATGTGAAAAGTGCGTACCTGTATTCATATTATAATCAATAAGCAGATCATCTTCAGTCGGTGAAAATGTTGCTACTAGTCTACATGTGGGCTGTGATGTTTGTGAATGTGTACCTCAGCTATCACGTAGATTTGGGCATTATATGCCACAAACGTTACTGCCCTTATCGATAGAAGTATGTCTGCCTTTTCGTGCAGCTGACCTGTAACGTGTCACTGCTTAATTATCGAGACTCAACGCAATTTTAGTCAATAAAATCTTACTAAACTTAAACTCATCTGTCCACCAAGTGTCACCAATGATAGTGAAACGAGTGAATAATCATATCGTTTAATTAGACAGGTACATATTTGACCTGTACCCTTGGGCTGTACCTTGTCGGGCCCTTTATGAGTAACAAACTTTACCGTAAAACCTGCGAGTTAGTCATCAATGAGTTTGAGTTTGAGTTTGAAATATTTTTATTTGGCATGAATCCATAAACCAGTTATGTCTTTTGAAAACAGCCAACAACACGCTGCCGACACCATTGAAAATATACATTCACATACTCACTACAATGCTGGATGCCATATAGCATCAATTAAATAACATAATGTACAAGTAAAGTCAACGCGTGATGCCAGTATGCCAGACTATTCCATGGGCTGTAAACTCGAACGATACACATCTACAGGCGTTATCATGTGACATCAGCTTCTTCTTCTTATTGGGTATTGGCTATAGCAAAGCTGCATTGTAGAAAAGCTGTATCTTTAGTAAATAACATTTCATATATTATAGGTAGTGCTAAAGCTATTTTCATCATACGGTAGACATGATGTTTTATACCCGAGGCTACAAATGATGAGTTCATCAACTCATTGGTCATTACGTGACGTTTGTGCACGAGTACATGTATTACGACGATAGGCTGGGTTGTGGTGTAGACTGGTGTGAGGTGGTTATGGTGGCCATACTGCCTGTATGGGATGTGTGGGTGGTGGTCAGTTAGGGGAGGGGCGGAGCGGGGGGGGGGGGGGGGTGACCAGACAGTGGACTCAGTAACCCTGATAGCACAATGCACACACACACCGCAGCCCAGCGGCCAGCCTGCGCCATCATCAGGCCAACTCATAAATGAAAATATGTATCAGTGTAGGCCAATTATCAAGAATTAAATTTTGAGGAAATTTCTAAAATTTCCTTAATATTGGTGCCATTTACCATTAAGTATCCGTTTAAAAAGCAGTGAATTTAGATGAATTGAACAGTTGGAAACACTGCTATTGGTATTGTGATGGCCCAGAGGTGCCGGTACAGCTGTGGAGTCATTGGGTGCATTTGGAGCTCCTCCAAGTCGAGGTCTTACAGCACCAGGAACGACCACATACCTGCACAGTGGTCTCCAAAGGAGTGGTCATCTTTTGACAACAAGGTGCATAACCTTACCTGGAGGCTAGGCCGGTGGCCACACCTTTGGGGCTATTCAAGTATGACGCCATTGATAAGGGGTGCGGGGGTAGATGTTGAACGACCATACAGTTCCTATACTAAAACGATAATGAGGGGGTAGGGGCTTGGAAAATGCCTGAAATGTGGTGATGTCATACTCAAATGGTCCCTGACCTGGCAGCTGCCCCTCACCTGGCGGCTGCCCCTCACTTGGCGGCTGCCCCTCATTATAAACCTGGTGGCTGCCCCTCATTATAAACCTGGTGGCTGCCCCTTATTACAAACCTGGTGGCTGCCCCTCCCCTCGCGGCTGCCCTTTACCTGGTGGCTGCCCCTTATTATAAACCTGGCGGCTGCCCCTTATTACATACCTAGTGGCTGCCCCTCCGCTGGCGGCTGCCCCTCCCCTAGTGGCTGCCCCTCCGCTGGCGGCTGCCCCTCCCCTGGCGGCTGCCCCTCCCCTGGCGGCTGCCCCTCCGCTGGCGGCTGCCCTTACCTGGTGGCTGCCCTTACCTGGTGGCTGCCCCTCACCTGGTGGCTGCCCCTAACCTGGCGGCTGCCCCTCCCCTGGTGGCTACCCTTACCTGGTGGCTGCCCTTACCTGGTGGCTGCCCCTCACCTGATGGCTGCCCTCACCTGGTGGCTGCCCCTCACCTGGTGGCTGCCCCTTATTATAAACCTGGCGGCTGCCCCTTGTTATAAACCTGGCAGCTGCCCCATATTATAAACTTGGTGGCTGCCCCTCACTTTGCGGCTGCCCCTCGTTATAAACCTTGCAGCTGCCCCTTATTATAAACTTGGTGGCTGCCCCTCACCTGGTGGCTGCCCCTTGTTATAAACCTGGCGGCTGCCCCTCACCTGGTGGCTGCCCCTTATTATAAACCTGGTGGCTGCCCCTCCCCTGGTGGCTGCCCCTTGTTATAAACCTGGTGGCTGCCCCTCCCCTGGCGGCTGCCCCTCCCCTGGCGGCTGCCCCTCCCCTTGTGGCTACGCCTCCCCTGGTGGCTGCCCTTACCTGGCGGCTGCCCTTACCTGGCGGCTGCCCCTCACCTGGTGGCTGCCCCTTATTATAAACCTGGCGGCTGCCCCTCTGCTGGCGGCTGCCCCTCCGCTGGCGGCTGCCCCTCCCCTGGTGGCTGCCCCTCCCCTGGCGGCTGCCTCTCCCCTGGTGGCTGCCCTTACCTGGTGGCTGCCCTTACCTGGTGGCTGCCCCTCCCCTGGTGGCTGCCCCTCCCCTTGTGGCTGCGCCTCCCCTGGTGGCTGCCCTTACCTGGTGGCTGCCCCTCCCCTGGTGGCTGCCCCTCCCCTGGCGGCTGCCCTTACCTGGTGGCTGCCCCTCCCCTGGCGGCTGCCCTTACCTGGTGGCTGCCCCTCCCCTGGCGGCTGCCTCTCCCCTGGTGGCTGCCCCTCCCCTGCCGGCTGCCCCTCCCCTGGCGGCTGCCTCTCCCCTGGCGGCTGCCCCTCCCCTGGTGGCTGCGTTGGTGGCTGCGTCTTACAGGAGGTGAGGGGTGGCCGTGGCTCTACATACTGATGAGCTGGCTGCACGCCCACTCACGTCACAACCCCCACCTCTGTACTGCCGACCTGGGCAGTCAGGCAGACTGAGGAGACTTAATGAAACCGCTAGTCTGGGAAGACCCCACCCCCAGGTACGAGGTACTGAGATACCTTTATGCGACTGTAAATGTTCTTGTGAAACGGAATGGTTCTAAAAACACCGTTATTGCAAACACTTACCAAAATAAGTAATCGACATGAAGGAAAATACTCCACAGAGGGAGGGGCAGACTATACTTTATCATATGGAGGAGAAACGACGTCATCATAGTGCCATTTTTCGAATCACATGAAATAAACACAGAGATCCACTCTAATCTGTCTGAACTCCATCCATGGTGCCTTGGATCATTTCACACTCGGCTCTGCCTTGTGTGATATGATCCAAAGCACCACTCTTGGCGAAACCTTTCATTCGGACAGATCATCACGGACCTCTGTTTGACAGACTGCTGACAAAATGTATTAGCCTTATTTCATGACAATTGTGTTATTCAGTACCGAGACGATGTAGTAACTTCTAAAAATCCACTTGCTACGCGTTCTGTGATTTATTTGTACCTAGCTGAAATTGATTTCAACGCAGAATGTGCCGTGTTTTACAATACATAAGCAAATTATAATCCACTTTCCGTCCTGGATAGTGCTTCAATCACGGCGCGCTTTGATGCAGTAATATTAATTATTATATTATAAAGGGCGGTGCAGGGCAGATTTTTACCAGATCCAATGCATGATTTATTTGGTTTTAGAAGCGGTATTGGGATATCTTATGTCTACACTTTTAATCTGCTCCATAAATAAATTAATAAAACACATGTAAAACTAAAAACATCCTGTGGGCCTGCAATTATAAACACGGGACAACAAGGGAACGCCTTACTGCCTAGGGCTTGGGCGGCGTCCAGATGCTCTACGCATGCGCCGTGCATGACGTTTGTGTGACGTCACAAAGGCAGGCCCATGCGCACTGCCGGCGTGTGTATCAGAGAGAGGTGAGTCGTGTCTTTAAGTGTGCGGCGTGCAGAGGGTCAGTGAGCTGCAGCGGGGAGTGAGTACAGGAAGCATGGAGGCTGTGTTACCGAGGCTGCTGCTGTGTCTGTGGCTGCTGCTGCTGGTCGCCGACGGACATTACTACTCAGGTAGGTGGGACCCCTACACTCGGTGCTGCAAAGGGCATATAGGAAATAACTCCATCGGTGATGTGAACAAAAGGTTATAGTTATTACAGAGTTTAATGTACTCCCTGGTGAACAAACATGTAGGAAATTATACAGTTTTGGTTAATCTTTACCGCAGTTAGATACAGAAATTCCTGCGAAGAAGCAGGTATCCCATCAAAACAAAAAATAAACATTATCATTCTATCATAAGGGGCCTTCCATACGTTTTTTTGGTTGTCATTTTGGACCCCCCCCCCCTCCCCCCCCACACACCCTTTGTCATGCTTTTCTCCATACCTCTACCATTGGGAATCAAGACCCCGAACCCCCTCATGTGTGACACCCTTTATGGACGCCCCCTAATGAATAGTGCTGTCCATATTGGGTCAATCTTTAAACGTGATTTATCATCCACTGAGGATCAGTAATTCAAGCGTAGTCAATGTATAGCGTTCATGAACTAACTCACTGTGCTTACGGACATATCTTTTTGTGACATGCACCTATATTTTCATATCCGAATAGTGCTTTAATGCAGTATGTCCTTTGTTCCTATTTTGCATGGATACAGCCCTGCCGGGTCTAGTCACTTTGCAGGGATGCATCATGTCCACCATTCAAGAGTACATCAACCCCATATGGTCGGAATATTGCTTCATTGTAGCCGAATGTATCCCGGTAACTTGTGCTGCATTCATACATTATGGCGAATAAGGGGCATTCTGCAGGGGTCGGGGTCTTGTAGTCTTACAGTCAACTAAAGAGTGCTATGTTATAGTGCTGAGAGGTTTAAAGGTCCTAACTTATCACTGTTCGTTATTCCATCCAGTTAACAACTTTTGTGTTGAGGTATAGCTTGTTGCAATACATTGTGATTCTGCAAGTCATGCACACTTTAACAGTTGTTTCTCTTTCACCACCATTAGGACCATCTAGGACAACATATAGACATTGTTCAAGTCCATGTAGTTGCCTTGAGATATATTACATAAAATGTCGACCATTTCCAAATAATAAGCTATCAGTCACTTCGTCAAATTGTTTCTGTTGAGTTTTAATTCACTCCATCACCTATGGTCGTAAATGTAACAGTGGCGCCGCCCTCGGCCAGAGACTGAACCTAATCTCGTCTGTTCTCGTGTTATCACGTGTGTTCAGGTTTGCACAAAAAGACTTCAATCGGGTTAAAAACAAGACCGGAACAAGCATGACCCCACTGCGCACGCAATTGGCCGATGTACAAGGGACAAGTTACGCCCAATGAACATGTACCATAACCATGCACAGAGGTTAAAATAGAGACATGATATCCATAGGAGAAATTCCATGTCAGTTTAAATTCTTTTTGATCAATGGTGGTGGTGATGTGCCAAAATGAGTTGTCGGTTCTGTGCAGCAAAAGTGAGAAAGAAATTTATGACTTGACAACAAGCGGTCATTTTATCTGGAGGGGTATCGGCCGGTTTTCTGGAAGCTTTTGAGTGATATCGGTTAATGGGCCCTATACACATGAGGATATCATAATGCCTTTCATATAGTTGACGGATAAATGGCATACATCCTATGCTGCTGTGGGTGTGTATGATGAATAGCCCCTGGTCCCCTACTGAGATCTAGAACAAGACGGGTTTTATGGCTATTTCCATGTTTCTACTCACACCATCCATCAGTTAATTGTATACCGCCCCCCCCCCCCCCCCCACCTACCCACAGGCACACACAGACGACAGGTAGTGATGGGTTGGGGTGCACCGACATAGTTTGGTTGATGCCAGGGTCAGCTCCCTCCTACGCCGAGGTTGTGTCTAGACACAACTTGGTACCATGTGACTTCACGCAGCCTTAGCGGAGTTCGATGGCAAGTCATATACATGGTTGAATCAGTGCAATGCATACATTATGAACCTCAAATAATAGTAGGTTATTCCTTTCCAGAAAAGTAGTTATCAGGTTATCATATATATCAACTTCTTAAACTTACCCCTTCTCAGAGGCTCTATTAATGAGATATTCTATATTTTGGATGAAATCTAAAAGAACTGCGTTTTCCCCTGTTATTATTAGACTTT
The DNA here is from genome assembly GCA_947462335.1 of Harmothoe impar. NCBI lineage: Eukaryota > Metazoa > Annelida > Polychaeta > Phyllodocida > Polynoidae > Harmothoe > Harmothoe impar. The sequence goes on from OX381718.1 coordinate 34,205,719, forward strand.
GAGTTTTAAAATGATTACAATTTCCCATGAATATCATCCTATCTTTATTTTTCATTGAGAGTACTGATACATATTATGTGATTTAATATTTTTTAAGAAAAAAAGGTTAGAACCAGCTGTTATGACCATGAGTTTTTAAGTTATATTCATTTCAGTTATTTTACACAAGTGACTAGTGAGCCAATGCCTTAGCCTGGTTATTTCAACAGCAAAGTTATGCTGACACATCTCAATATGAAACAATCTATGGCCCTAAAATCGTATAGTCTTGATACGGAATGCTGTAATGGTAAATATCTTACATTCAAGCATCAGGATGACCCTACAGTGTTGATACACTTCCGATGCTGCATGAATGTAACATCTGATCATGACGACAACGCCTCATAGTAAAGTTCTATGGAGACTTATATATCAAAACACTGCACTGAAAAGGTCAACTCGTCTGTAGATTCTTGTCAGATTGAAGACCCACTTGGCATGTGCAAGCCCAAAATCTGATGTTTGCTAGCTCCAGATTGGGCACTGTGCCCGGGAGGGAGGGGGGCACTTGAATCTTTTTTGACAGGGGTGTGAGGCTGGACCTCTGACAACCCTTACCCTTGTTAGAGCGATTTTGATGCCAAAAAGTTACCCTTGTTAGGGCATTTTCGGATAAAAGTGCCTAGGATTCGTAAAGAAAGCACTAGCATAGACCATGTTTGTGTAAATCTGCTGGAAAAAATTACCCTTGTGTGAAGGATTTTGTTGAAAACAGTGTTATTTGTGGTGAAAACTGGCAAATATTGGTGAAAACCTGGACATTTTTGTGAAAAATGTTTAGGCATAACTTCCCCCGGGGAAGTTATCCTGATATTAGTTTATACTGACAGTACCCCCTGGTGCCTATCTTCAGAGGCTTGGGAACTCTCCACCTTAGGAGGGGGGCAACTCACTAGACAGCAAGCAAGCAGCAGAGCAACAGCAATTAGTTTTTTTTCTTTGAAAGATTTTCTTAAGATGCAGTGAATTTCCTAAGATTAACCATGCATACTGTCTGTTTTTGCGGCCAGGAGTACCATTCCAATCGCAATAACTGTCCGCAATGCAACACTCCCAACCCGGACAAGGGGACTTCCAGGAAGCAAGGGAAGCCAGTCCTAGAATTTCCAAAGGGTCAGCAAGATGTTTGAATGTAGACTCGGCAAATAGACTCACCAGGGCCACATTCATACATCATGTTGACAAAAGGTATGAAGCACATTTGTAGCAGTATGCAGCTGTTAAGAGTTATTCAGGATTGTGAAGTTGACGACCCTAACATGGTATGGTAACCTAGTAGGTCCTCAGATGGAAAACCAGTAACTTGTTGGTTTTATGACAGTCACTGAGAATTCCCTAAATTATTTTTATAAGACAACTATTTGACAACTTGATACTTTGATTCTATCAGTGTGGGTGAAGAGGGGTGTAGATGGGCAGGGTGAGGGGGAGAGGGATGTAGATGGGCGGGGTGAGGGATAGAGGCATGTAGATGGGCGGGGTGAGGGGGAGAGGGGTGTAGATGGGCGGAATGAGGGATAGAGGAGGTGTACTACCGTGTAGATGGGCGGGGTGAGGGAGAGAGGGATGTAGATGGGCGGGGTGAGGGGGAGAGGGGTGTAGATGGGCAGTATGAGGGGGAGAGGGGTGTAGATGGGCAGGGTGAGGGATAGAGGGGTGTAGATGGGCAGGGTGAGGGAGAGAGGGGTGTAGATGGGCAGGGTGAGGGATAGAGGGGTGTAGATGGGCGGGATGAGGGGGAGAGGGGTGTAGATGGGCAGGGTGAGGGGGAGAGGGGTGTAGATGGGCGGGGTGAGGGAGAGAGGGGTGTAGATGGGCAGGGTGAGTGGGAGAGGGGTGTAGATGGGCGGGATGAGGGGGAGAGGGGTGTAGATGGGCAGGGTGAGGGGGAGAGGGGTGTAGATGGGCGGGGTGAGGGGAAGAGGGGTGTAGATGGGCAGTATGAGGGGGAGAGGGGTGTAGATGGGCGGGGTGAGGGAGAGAGGGGTGTAGATGGGCGGAATTATGGATAGAGGAGGTGTACTACCGTGTAGGTGGGCGGGGTGAGGGAGAGCGGGGGGTAGATGGGCAGGGTGAGGGAAAGAGGGGTGTAGATGGGCGGGACGAGGGAGAGAGAGGTGTAGATGGGCGGAATTATGGATAGAGGAGGTGTACTACCGTGTAAGATGGGCGGGGTGAGGGAGAGAGGGGTGTAGATGGGCAGGGTGAGGGAAAGAGGGGTGTAGATGGGCAGGGTGAGGGAAAGAGGGGTGTAGATGGGCGGGATGAGGGGGAGAGGGGTGTAGATGGGCGGGGTGAGGGAGAGAGGGGTGTAGATGGGCAGGGTGAGTGGGAGAGGGGTGTAGATGGGCGGGATGATAGAGAGAGGGGTGTAGATGGGTGGGGTGAGGGAGAGAGGGGTGTAGATGGGCAGGGTGACGGAGAAGGGTGTAGATGGGCGGGACAAGGGATAGAGGCATGTAGATGGGCGGGGTGAGAGAATGGCTTGTAGATGGGTGGGGTGAGGGAGAGAGGCGTGTAGATGGTCGGGGTTAGGCAGAGAGGGGTGTAGATGGGCGGGGTGAGGGGGAGAGGGGTGTAGATGGGCGGGGTGAGGGAGAGAGGAGGTGTACTACCGTGTAGATGGGCGGGGTGAGGGATAGACCCTGTAAACACAGATACGTAGCTCAGACGTAGATCTACGTTGGTTTAGAGTGTAAACTACGTAATTTTACAACGTTTATGAACGTCAAAACATGAAGGTTTACTTATGTTCAGTGGACGTTTATGTCTGAATTACGTTTTTCTACGTCATTCAGACGTAAATATATAATAAAACAAAACATAAATAAACATAAAATATGCCTACATCTTATGTAAAACAAGTTTTCTCTAACCATAGATCCGTGTTATTGATATATAGTTACATTCAGAACCAATCTTTGGTAAGATAACTACTACAATTGTAAAGCCCTATTTCATTTTATATCAGATTTGCTCAAGCTGTTTATTCCCCCAGTAGAATAGCTTGATAGACGCAGTATCCCTTGCACAAGGCATAGATATTACGTTTTGAATGCAGTGAGGATTTGTATTTATTTCCTTACCAGAGAAGTGGTGTCCATTAAGTAAAGTGTCTTGATGCATATATATATATATGCACAATGATTTGATATTTTCTCATTAATATATGAATAGTTAGTATTTTGCAGCTGTTTGGCACTAATATGATTTCATAATCATTAGGAGTTTACTGCAAGAATGAGCTAAATGTGCTAAAGTCCCATATTGTTTTCTCCATACTTCATAGTGCTGCCACCTTGTGTGACACTAGTGAGTTACATGCCCAATGCAAGTTGAGAAAATACGAATTTTAAACGTAGTTCTATGTAGATTTGCTACGTTTATTTACGTCTGAATGACGTAGAGAAACATAATTCAGACCCAAACGTTCATTGAACGTAAGTAAACCTTCACGTTTTGACGTTCATGAACCTTGCAAAAAAACGTAATTCATACCTTTGGTTGAAAGGAAACCTACAGAAACCTCTGACCTACATTGGGAATAGGTAGTGTGTTTACAGGGGAGGCGTGTAGATGGGCGGGGTGAGGGAGAGAGGGGTGTAGATGGGCAGGGTGAGGGAGAGGGGTCTAGATGGGCGGGATGAGGGATAGAGGAGGTGTACTACCGTGTAGATGGGCGGGATGAGGGGTGTAGATGGGCGGGGTGAGGGGGAAGGAGGTGTAGATGGGCGGGGTGAGGGAGAGAGGCGTGTAGATGGGCGGGGTGAGGGATAGAGGCGTGTAGATGGGCTGGGTGAGGGAGAGAAGCGTGTGGATGGGCGGGTTGAGAGAGAGGGTTGTAGATGGGCAGGGTGAGGGAGAGAGGGGTGTAGATGGGTGGGGTGAGGGAGAGAAGGGTGAAGATGGGCGGGGTGAGGGAGAGAGGGCTGTAGATGGGCGGGGTGAGGGATAGAGGAGGTGTACTACCATGTAGATGGGCGGGGTGAGGGGGGAGGGGTGTAGATGGGCGGGGTGAGGGATAGAGGAGTGAAGATGGGCGGGGAGAGGGAGAGGGTTGTAGATGGGCGTGGTGAGGGAGAGAGGGGTGTAGATGGGCGGGGTGAGGGGGAGAGGGATGTAGATAGAGGAGTTGTACTACCGTGTAGATGGGCGGGGTGAGGGAGAGAGGATAGTCAATTTCACAACAGACAAACATCTTTATAGCAATGCTAGATATTAATTGTTTTCGTAATCCTCCAGAAAAACACACGAATCATCATTTTATACTGAAGGTTTTGTCTGATTTCGCACTATTCATTATGAATTCTGACCTCAAAAGCGTCCGACTATTTACAGCACATGATCTGTACATTTCTGCCACATGGTGGCAGCACTATATCAGTTTGTGTAACAATTCTTATATAGACTATATTGGGGGGGGGGGGTAAATAAAGCCCCCTGTGTGTCAACATATAGTAAAATATGTATATGTGAGAGAAACTTCAGCAAGTTATTGTATAAATTATGTCAACTTGCAGAAATGTGTCAAATAATGCAAATATCAGCAAAAGTGTATAATAGATACCACATTGTGTAATGCTTGTTATCCATAATGCAACTGAAGTAATGCAGGAAGGTTCTCTCCATGCATATAAATTAAGATCAATTGATAGTTACAATAATTAACCCTTTAAGGACGGTGTAATGCCATAATGCCTCAAGCCATTGGTGCATGAATGCATCCCTGGCGAGTAACTCGCCAGGGCTGCATTCAAGCATAATGCCAACTCTATGGGAAAAAGACACTCCTGCAGGGTCAGCATGATGCACCAATGCAGCACCAGTGAGTTACTCATTGGTGCATCATGGCGACAAATGTAATCTTTTAGCGACATCCATCATTAAAGGTTTAATGACAAAAAACTCAACTTATGGCATTTACAGTACTTTCTGCTGTTAAATCAAAGTATACAATATACTGTAAATTTACAGCAAAATGTGCTGGCAGTTTAGTTTCCAATAGATTTTGCTGTAATTGAGCACAAGAATATACTGTAAAATTACAGCACATTCTTCTGTTTAATTACAGCTGTAAATTTACAGCAAAATGTGCTGGAACCAAAACTGCCAGCATATTTTGCTTTGAATATACAGTGGTTACTTTTAGCAGTGCAATGCGTGTCTGCCCGGGTCCACAATGTGCCCATCAAATTTAGGAGTAGGCCATTTTCCATGATGAAATTAGTGGTCTATACCCGTGTTTGGGAAGGACTCGGGATGCACAGAGTGAGGGGATGGGAGTGAGGACGGTGGGTGATGACGCTACAGAACACGCAGCTTCTGACGCACACTCATGTCAGACAACAGGTGGCACCCCCCCCCCCCCCTCCAACCCACGGTTCCTCCAAGTGAGGGCAGGGAGTGAACCCTCGCGGTCCAAGAACTATCGGGCTCTTGAAAAAAAAACCTTTCTTCTGATATAAGAGATACCTTTCCATATTTATTTGAATGACATGGGAAGGATGGGTTACTACCTGGATAGATCCAACTGTAGTGGTGGAAAGTTTACCTGGTCTTCCAACCCCCACGGCCCCCACGAGGTGAATTATTGTCACCCAGGATGAAGCATGTGTAAAACTCGCAGACATTGAATCCACCGGGAACTGAATCCGGACCTCCCGCCCCATGGCCGAGTGAGCTAACCGTTATACCACGGATCCTGACTGACTATACCAACTGCTACTTTATGGGGCTGGGTCGTTACTGGGTGGGGCAGTGATGGCCGTAATGGTCCATCCCTGGGCCTAGGCTTACTTATACCACTGCAGAGAGACTTTTGATAAGGGTTCATCCTGATCCCATACACTTGTACTAACAGGTGGCACAGGTCTAAGAGCCACACTCAGTGATTACCCTTTTCCTGGTCATCTTAGTTTCACTGGCCGAAACCAGTCTACATCTTGATGGCCGCCTCGGCGACTGCAGTGCCCCGGGCGGAGGGTGTGAGAACCGCCAAGTGGACAGGTCTAACAATGGTGGGCGGTATGTGTCTGTCTAGGGAGGCCAAGAGCTGCAGCCGGGGACGTGAGCAGACTGACTAACGTCTAACATGATCACAACACCCATCAACAAGTCGGCAGTATTTTAATGGTGTTAAAATGGGCACACAGGACACACACAGGACACAATCTGCAGGACTGATGGATGTCCACTTAGTGTGAGGATAGGGAGACCCCCGTCAGACAAAGCTGGCCGGTCCCGTTGTAGACAAAATGATAACGTATCAAACTGTTCCAACCAGAGCCTGGCGTACCCGATGGCTGTCGGACTATCAACAGTAGGGATCCAGCATTCCTTATGGGGGGGGGGGGGGGGGCGCCCCTTCTAAACCCACCTCTCTACGGGGGGTGCAGAGGGGTTCCCCAAATGTCAGGCGTTCATGCCGAAAAGCCGCTTTTTAGATTCCTTTAACCTATTGTCAAATTTGTCACTGGGTCGCTCAGTCTTTGCGAAAACATGCAGGACAGTGACAATGTCCTCCTAAAATGCCACCGGTCCAGCAGATTCACAAGTGTAGGAGGACCGAATGTCCAGTCACATGTTGAACTTTTCCGAACTAAAATAATTTAGTTGGGCTCTTCATCTTAAATATGTTTGTCAATATACTGTGTAAATCTATGTATTTATCCTGATTTAGCCATAGATGATTGCAAATAAAATGTTTTTTCAATAGACAAAAATATTTTATAATTAAAATACATAAATTGTCAGATATGTGGCTATCCAGTCCTTCAAAAATGTAGCCGGTCCTTCAACATTGAAAATTTGCAGGACAGAATGTCCTGTGAGATGAAAAAGTTTTCGCAAAGACTGGTCGCTTATATAATTGGGAGTGCAGAGGGGTACCCCCTGAGGTCGGACATTGTAAAGTCATTGTACCCGGTCGCCACGCCACCTGGAAAACAGCCCTGGGGTCTAGTTTGACGACCAGAAACTATGCATTGATTTGCAATACGGCAGTCGTTCTGAATCAGACCCCAGGTCGCAAGGTCGCTTTTGACCCCTCTGGAGCCACTCTAAGGTGCGGACTATCAAGGTCTGTTAAAAGAAGATATCTAAGAAGTATGATGTGATTGGCGTCAATATGGTATATATATAGTATTGACAGTAAAGTAAGGAATCATTGCTCTTGTTGTTCAGTTGATGAAACTGGAACCAACTTCTTCGGTTTTCACTGGTGACCGATGTTCAATAGTTGGGCTAGGAGGTGATAAGAAGGGCTATTGACAGTTGTAGAGGGTATAGGTGAAGGTGGCTGAAGATGCATGACGCCATACTTCAATCGCTGCAGTCGGATGCATAGGCTCCGAGATAGTTTTCAATTATATAGACTAGGGATCTGTTACAGAATACTGCTAATTTTCATTGTTCTGTAACAGACCCCAGTGGATTGAATTGGGAGGAGTTGATGTCTGTAGTATAATTAGAGTTTCAGTTAGAGCCATCTCCATTAGCCGATTTGAAGGCAATCGGCAGACAATCGGCAGGCAGAGCCACAACAATACACTGCAAAGAGTGCACTTACCAGTGGTTTGTTACGGCTCTACCTGCCGATTGTCTGCCGATGACCCTTTAATAGATATATATGTGGATCTTAAATCTGCTAAGACACAAAGAGCAGCTAACATTTTTGACCATGTCGCCGTGTCAATTTTAAGCCAAAGGGCCGTGTCATTGTGTCTTTTTTTTATGTATATACGATCTTAGAGAGAGATATCTGTAGGTCGATTTTTATAATTTTTATATAGACCCTCTTATGGTTGCACTTCACGCGCCAATTCTCGCTATCTCGAACCTCCCAGTGGGCACACAATTCAGTTCAACATTGAATCAACATTGGATCAACAATGACAACCAAATTTCAATGTTAAAACAATGTTCTGTGCCCACTGGGCTCCTTGTATGAGGATCTCAAGGATTTTCTCTCTTTGAGAAGTCTATTTCTATCTGGATTTTCTCAGCTATTTTAGACATTTGAAAGAAATAAAGAGTGTACATAGGTGTAAATGATGTTGGTCTATTGAGGCTGTGTCTCACGACCTTGGGCCAATGTTTTTGTCTCTGACTGGGTGCCAGCTCTGACCGGGTGCCAGCTCTGACCGGGGGCCAGCTCTGACCGGCCTGAATTAAAACGGGTAATTTAGGTCAGATGATGATAAAAATGGACAACTAATGACTAGTTTAGAGCGTTATAACATCCATTAACCTTTTCAGACAAATTCTATCTACATCTGCCCTAAATAACCCGATTTTATTCAGGCCGGTCAGAGCTGGCACCCGGTCAGAGCTGGCACCCGGTCAGAGCTGGCACCCGGTCAGAGCTGGCACCCGGTCAGAGACAAAAACATTGGCCCAAGGTCGTGAGACACAGCCCTGAGAATTTTTTTCTTTCAAACCTGTAAAAGAGCTGAGAGAATTGAGTTTGAAATAGAATTCACAAAGAGAAAACATTTGGGAACCTCGTGTAATCAACTCCGGAATGGGCTGAGGCAGGGCTTGAACGGCAATCATAAGGGGGCGAATGCTACATGTATGCCATAGAATTACAGTTTGTAGAGACAAACCAGCAAACTGAAATAGCTTCCATCAATATGTATCACTTAGTGGTAACAAGATACCTATAATTCTCTGTATATAACATCATTATTAACTCGGGATCAGCCCTAGGTATTCTGTACACCCATACACAAGGCATTACCCAGCATGCACCCAGCCCCGCCACCTACCGACCCATTACACAGACATATTATATTCGAGGGGCCATCAAGTATTCTTCAGACAGTATCAAATCGAAGTGTAAGAACAAGGTCAAAATCATTTATTTCACTTTGTACCACAGTGTCATATCTAGATTAGTGTATATGCTCATCTATTGACCAGACCCCAACGGTTGAGTTAACTTTCTGAAGGGCATTATGCTGCTGTAATATATTCTACCCTTTTGGTTGCATGCTTCATAATGCAGTATCGCCAAGTAAGACACCAGCGCTTCATGGTTGCATCATGTCGACCCAATGGGGTTGATACCCTCTTGAATGGACGGCATGATGCACCAATGCCACACGGGGGAGGGAATACTGGCATGCAGGTACACAGAAAATCTAAATGCCCCGGCCCTTAGTCAAAAGTGACTATCCAAGGTTAGTCATAGGGACTTTGGTCAGGCCTGACCAAGTGCTATTCAAAAACAACTGAGACATAAGGCGGTATTCCACTGACGGAATCCGCCGCTATTCTGTCTGTCGGACGAAATTCTCTCACAAGTTTAACATTATAGACTCGGATGGCGAAATTTCGGCCATCCGACGTTGGTGGAATACATGCTATAGCAACATATGACTAATGCCTTACTCAAAAGGACTTAGCCTAAAACTCAATGAAATGGAGAAGACTAAGGTGAGTTGGTCAGTACTGACCAAGCTTACAATATTAACTTACCTAAAATTTGGTCGTATAGGGAGCGAAGAAATGACTAACTAGGTTAGGTAGTTAGGCACTATAGTGACTGAGATATCGGTCGTATAGAGAGCCAACAAATAGCAGTGTAGTTTAACTTAAAGGGGTAAGGTTAGGGAGGTTGGAGGGGATCCCTCTGCTGCAGTCCGCACTAGTGTATTGCAGGCCAGGTGGAGGTTGTGATGCAGCTCAGGTAGTGACCTGACTGACCTACTCCCAGGTCAGCCCCAGCACCCACCAGCCGAGGTCACCTTCACTTCAAGTTAAACTCAAACACTATATTGCTAATATTGAAGAGGCTGCTGCTGACGAGCCCCCATTGTCTAAGTACACATCTAGGCCTTGTCTCAGTTAGATGTGTCCCCAATTGTCTCACACAATGCCATTTTAATTAACTTATTGAGATTCCTTCCCGAGCTCCTTCAGTCCCACAGTGACATTTTATAAGACGAAAAGAAACTGCTTCACAATGTTGTTGTGCTTGATTTAGTATCATAGAAATGAAAGAAATATGTAGATCCAATACATCAGCCTTTATGATAGGCGAGCTAACTGACTTAAGTATATCAACACATATACATTTATTATTGGATTTACCTTCAAGATAAGAACCCCCTAATCTGGGTTTGATGGTGTACATGCGTCATGATATAGAACAATAATGGGTCAACACACATGACACAGTCACATATCAAGGTTAAGGTCGTCATCGAGCAGAACATAGGTATTACATGCTCTCTCCCGATAGTAAGTACTACGCGGAATATAACCACCCTTATTGCATGTGTGATGTGTTATCAAGAGAATACAACTATATAAAAGGTTGGGAAGCTTAGACTTTCAATTCCCTCACATACATACACACAGAGAGAAGAAACAGGGTCAAAAGGGAGTCCAGGCTTGCCTCCAGAATGACTCCCTTTTCTGACTCTCTTTTTGACTCTCTTGATGAAAGGAGTCAGTACCTGACTCCCTTAAAAGGGAGTTATGTGACTCCCTTAAGAGAGCCCAGGTTTTGCCTCCAAAATGACTCCCTTTTATGACTCCCCACCACAAACAGAGTCCAGGTCCAAACTGCGACTCCCTTCAGAAAGGGAGTCTAGGCACAGGGAGTCATTGAATCACGGCTTCCTTTGTAGAGAGGGTTATTGGTAATTTCTATTCCCTACCCCTCTATACCAGTGTCTATACATCCTTTCAGATAGCTCTCTCCCTAGCTGCTCCTTCTACATTGTTTTGCTGCAATGCCTCACAAGGAGAAGGGATCTCAGAAAGATCCCTCAGTGCACATTAGTTATCATATAAACGAATATCTGAGCCTTTGTGATTTAACTTTCTCATCTTTCTACAAATTGGGTGTCTGTATCTAATACATCATGCTGATGCTACAGTTTTAAGTTAATTGTAATTATTTCATAAAATGTAATTCTGACATGAAGTCTTGATGTTACAATGATATACATGTATTAGCATAATTATCAATATTACAAATTACGTGGATCTAGAGATCTGAGCATACAGTATAATACCATTTTACGTATAGTGCTACCACCTAGTAGGTGTTATCATAACCAAATGTTTGACTCCCTTATACATTCACCGACTCCCTTGGGGAGAAAGGGAGTAGGGGACCTTGACTCTGATTATAAAGAGAGTCAGATGGCTTCTAAACAAATGTGCTAGATGGCACTACAGTCATTGTACAGTAGGGCCACCTAGTGTGTTTGCTATTTCTGTCTTGTATACTTACTTCTGTGACTCCCTTAGGGAGTCCAGGCAACCATTTACTCACCTTAGCTGACCTGGACTCTGTTTGGTCTAATTGAAAAGGAGTCAGGGCCATTAGAAGGGGGAGTCAGACAGTGTAGAAAGTGAGCCAAAGAGGGGTCTGGCTCTCTTTTAATAGCCTGGACTCCCCTTGTGACTCGGATTCTTTTCTCTGTGCATGTATAGTTTACTGAATGAAACCTAATTTTAAAGCTTGAACTCCACTATGCGGATGATGGTCCAGAATCCCTGCGTTTTGGAAGGTGTTGGTGGGCTATAGCCGAAGAAAAAATGTCTCATGCGTTCCTAGCAATTGCAATTTAGTTTAAGCTAATTACCCATAAATCAGGGACTTTAGAGGAAATAATTATACTGTGAAAAAACTCCCCAAATACAGTATTTGATCCTTACACATCTCAGCAATGGAGACCAAACAATAGCGATTACGTGCAGACGTATGCACTAGTAAGGCCTGCAATAAAGAAGTATATATGTATTTCGGATTGTGGGAATCGGACTTTAAGAAATATATACATGAATTGCGCAGAGGAGAAGGGACTTTGTCATCTGAGGTGAAGACAGGCGTGGGGTCTTTGTCAGGTTGTGTGTTGGGAGTATGTGCAGACGTCGATGTGCTGGTGTCTTGGTGTAGCCCCCAGGCACCATGTCGACATGCGCACACTGCCCCTTGTCGACCTGCCACACTGCCCATCTCACACCCACCCACAGTGGGCAGCCTCTTGATACCTAGACGTAACCACGGCCAGGTATGTGCACAGGTATGTCTTGACAACACCTCACAAGGTGTCCTCCAAATAGCTGTATTTCTGAGCACAGACTGGATAATACATGACAAGGAGGCTGGCTCCCTAGTGATTTCCTCTTTTCAATGATATATGGCATGAATACACTGAAAAAGTAAACTTGTCTCCAGACTTGTCGAAGTGACTATCATAAAATAAACGAGTTGTTTACCTTAGTAGATGATGTGGTTACCATGACTACAGTGTTATGTACCCCCTTGTTTACCTCAGTAGATGATGTGGTTACCATGACTACAGTGTTATGTACCCCCTTGTTTACCTCAGTAGATGATGTGGTTACCATGACTACAGTGTTATGTACCCCCTTGTTTACCTCAGTAGATGATGTGGTTACCATGGCTACAGTGTCAAGTCCCCCCTTGTTGACCTCTATAGATGATGTGGTTACCATGACTGCAGTGTCATGTCCCCCTTTTAACCTCTATAGATGGTCTGACTGCATGTCTCCCCCATGTTTACCCTTCTTAACATAGTAAGATGCTAGTGTTTACCTTTGTAGATGACACCCAGGTGCTGCGGTGCCATGACTGCAGTGACAGAGACTGTGAGAGACTCATCAGGAATGACTGGGGTGGAAAGTGCAAGACTAAGCCCGGGGGTGTCAAAAAGTGCTTCATCCGACAGGATCCCAACGGACGTGAGTCATCTAGTGATGCTGATATCTCAACATAATGTATCCATGTTTCTTTGCGTTTAATCAGACTAACAGCTAAGAACTGTGGTTTATTTCGGTGTATTAGTATATTGATGTCCCTGATCATCTCTGCTAACCTATGTTTATGTCTGATAGCAGCACTGTAAGATCAGGTTGAGGCAGTTTACGATCCCTGTTGTCTGTCCCTGTGTAGTGGTGTACCGCGGATGTGCCGACCACAAGACGTGGCCGGGGGACCTCGCCTTAGACTACCTCGGCTGTGCAGTCCAGAACTATGGCAACTGGGCAGCCAAGCCGGTAAGGGGAACATCTTTTGTTGATTATTGATTATACAAAGGGGATTAGGCAGTGGCAGCAATTAGACACACTCAAAAACAAATAAATTCTCAGTAATAGAGATGGCATTTATATAAAGAAACATAAATGAAATATCGAATCTGTAAGCAATATGTGTACGTTCACATGTACCTGGACGACAGCACTGTGCACTGTGATCCACCATGTAGCACCAACAGGACTGCATTGGCACATCATACAAACCCCAGAGGGTTCATGCACTTCTGAAATATCCGCATGGTGTGCCAATGCAGAGCCATGGAGCTACACACACAGAAAAGTGAGAGTCATTGTCGCTAAAACTACCCTCACCTGAGGGTCAGGCACTGGCTGACTCTCAGGTGAGGGTAGTTTTAGCGGCAATGACTCTCACTTTTCTGAGGGTGTACTCACCAGTGCTGCCTAAGTGCATCACGACGACAGCTGAACGTGCAGCAGGCTTCCCGCTGTCCTTAGAGGTTTAGAGTATATTTTTATATTGTTTGGCTCCATACAGGTGATCTGGTGCTTGTGTGACCGTCATGAGTGTAACGTCAACATCACCGGTGTCCGCGGGGTGTACGGATCATTCAATGCTGACAAGGTCCGCAAAGGTTCCTTCTACAAACCGGAAAGGACGCCCAAGGTAACGATTGAGAGAGCCCCGGTGAGGGCTCCGGTGAGAGCCCCAGTAAGAGCCCCAGTAAGAGCCCCGACCTACACGTACAGAGAGCCGCAGCCCCACTACCACTTTGCTGCTGACGTGTTCCCTGCACGGCCGGAACAAAAAAGGGTAGGTAAAGTGCCACTACGTTAACCACCTGTTTTAAAAGTAGGCACCATGCATATCTTTGAATAACAGCCGATAAATATCCAGGTAGAGAACCCAGGCAGTAGACATTGACTACCGTGGCCCAAGAGGGTCAAAAAGTGAAATTCCATTTATGTAGTGTAATTGAAATGAAATTTCATTTTTTGGAAAACTGAATGAAAATTCACTTTTCAATATAAATTCATTATTCAAAATGAAAAATGAAATGAAAATTCACTGTCACACCTTAACTTCAATTTTACTATCACATTTGCAAGTGAGAAATCACTACTGTCAAAGTGTCAACTGTCAACACAGCAACATGCAGTCATTTTTTTCAGTGAATTTTCAGGCATCATTCTATAGCTGGAAACCAAACATCGGGGCAACATTATAATTCAGATCTGGGCCCAAGATATGATTTCCCGATATTGGCTAAATGCAGCAGTCACCGATGACTCGCATATTGCGCCAACACAGCTGTAGCTGACACTGATGCAGCTTTGTAGATAATAGTAAAGACCATGTTGTGCACGTACAGGTGAGGTTTTACAAGCCGCTGCAGAACATCAACACCCGGTTTGAGCCGTTAGACAAGAAGCAGCCGTCCCAGCAGCTTCCCGTCAAAACCTACAACAAGCCGGCCCAGCACTACCCGTCCCAGCGGCAGCCGTCCTGGTACGATGACCTGTCCCCCGCCAACAACCAGCCCTGGGTGCCCCCGGCCGACACCAGGCCCCAGCAGCCACAGGCACCAAGGTAACCACAGCAAGCCCAACTCGGGGCTTTTACTTTGGGAAGACTTGGTAATAGCTAGAAATAAATACGTAAATCAGCACAACGGACGGATCTTTGCGTGAGGAATGGTATGGGGAAACCAGGTCTATTTCATGTGGAGAAACAACTTTACCATTGTTTTCTACGGGAAGGGCCATCTCCACACCCCGGTGGAGTAACTGAATCTCATTCTCCACAGCTCCATTCTCCACGGTATAGTTGTGAAACCAATCTTTAAATGTCGTTTTAAGATGGAATTGATCAATATTCACATGAAATAAACACAGGGAATCACAATAATCTCTCTGAACTCCTGGTTTCTCCACTCCTGAGACTTTGGGTCGCATCACACTTGGCTGCGCCTCGTGTGATACGACCCAAGGTCCCACTCGTGGAGAAACCTGTCATTCAGACAGATTATCGTGGACCTCTGTCTATTGATGCATGAGTTTTTTTAGAGGAATTTGGTGAAAATGACACATGTGTGACTTTCTCGCCAACAGGGTGTTTTATACCGAGAAGCCGACACAGCGGGCTGCCTTCACCACGACACCACGACCGCCGCCCACACTGCCGCCCATGAGTCAGGACATCGGACCTTTCGAGCGGGAAAATGTAATGTTCATGCTGTTATATGTATCCATAATATGGCAGTAATCTCTCTCTTGTCTACTATTCCATGATATTACGACCATGGATACATTGAATTTTGTCTCTGAATCATTATAAGGGAGAACCCACGATGATGTGTTTGGTCGACCATTGATAGCCATTTACCAGATATCAATCTTTCTAGAATACACGCATCATGTATGCATTTTTATGCAGAAATCTTATGAATCTACCAGAAATGGTGATGCCGTTATCCGACATAAAATAGCAGAGAGCTGGCTGTATGATGACTGTGTGTTGTACAGGACCCCAACACGGGCGTGGAAGGCAAGATCGGCGCTAAGGGAGGCGACGACGCCATCAATGAGGTCACCGACCCCTTCGACCTCTCCAAGATACCAGACTGGTTGTGGGCCAAAATCTTCCCACGAGGAGAAGATGAAAACAAGGTTAGTTTATTTCACATAATATTCTATATTATGATGGGATGGGAATGATTGGGAACAGGAGACCGACTCGGTGCGGATACAGGATTTTGAAACGGGAGAGGGCGGGCCATTGTTTGAAACTCCCAAAAAAAGACTACATTAAAATAAACCGTTAAAAAAAAGGGGGGGGGGGGGCGCACGCCGGGTCCGCGTCCCTAACACCGCCCCTGCGACAGATAAAGAGAAATTAAAGGATAGGGAAACAGGCCGAACTTTTTCATGTCACAATCCCGAATCATCAACATCGCCTTGGGTAAATAGGTGTTGAAGGCAGGAGTGGCATTCACACTCATTAGGGCCATCCCATCCCCTGTTCCCAATTGGAGACAGAGCACTGCAGTTTCTTTCTTTCCCGCAAGTGTCCCATAGCAGAACCATTCCCCCAATACCGTACCCACAGTTTATGAAGAGCATAGAACATGACAGAATATCCACAACCTTTGATTTTAATCAGGAAGTATAATAACAAATAAAAAAAGCATTATAGATTTACTGCACAGTAACGGCATGGCTGGGCAGCTATCGCAATGTCGCAAAAATGTGCAACAGGGGTCTTGGAAAATGCAATAGGGACATTAGGGATAGTCTGGGCTTTCTAAAGCTGAAAGAATTTTGTAAATATTCCAATTAGAACCAAAGGACCATTTCAGTAGATTTCCTCTCCCAGTGTTCCTAGTG
The DNA here is from genome assembly GCA_947462335.1 of Harmothoe impar. NCBI lineage: Eukaryota > Metazoa > Annelida > Polychaeta > Phyllodocida > Polynoidae > Harmothoe > Harmothoe impar. The sequence continues at coordinate 34,222,186 of OX381718.1, forward strand.
CAATATTCCCCTAAACCCCTCAGCATACACCCATCTAACTGGGTTTTCAAAATGTTCTTGGATATAAACCTGCAGACTCCTCAGAATACACCAATCTCAATGTAGAATTCCAAACTTTTCCTGGACCAATATGCCCACAGAATGCACCTGTAGGGGTTTCATATGCGTACAACACGAACACAGGTTCCAAATTCGGTTTGAATGCAACAGGTCTTTATTCGATCACAGCCTCAAAAGTACACGAAGGTTTCTCACTCGGTTCACTTGGTCTTTCAACTATTCGAAGACACACAGGATTCTATCGATAGTTCGAAGCATTAGCGATACCGGACAGTTAAGCTCTGTGCCAGCATGGCTGGTGCAGAGTCCATAACGTGGGAGGGGTGTAGGTGCCCCTGTCAAAGCGAAGGTACGAAAGGTGCGGGTCAGAGCTCGTCCTAGGACTAACTGGTGAGGTAGCCAACCTCGGCCTCTTATATACCCTGAGCGCGGACCAAGCAGTGTCGACGTGGCACTCCTCCGTAGCGCCGTCTGGAGTGCCCTGCCTGGCTCCGCTACCGGATAACCGAAAGGACATGGCTCAGGTGTTGCCACCTAGTGTCCGTTGGAGGCACTTACCGACTCCACGGACCTTATATGTACACGTATTATTCGTGCCCCTACATCACCCCCACCAGATTATAACTAGGGTCGAAATACATCTGATATAATATAATATACTCGAATATGGGAGAATAATATCAGTGTACATGATGACAATACCGGGGTACATTTGAAGGTACGATATACGTTTTTACACTTACATGTAGAAAGTACAAATATAGATTTTAGATTTTACCTGTTACACAAACAACACTTACATCTCTATGTACAAAACAGGGATCTTATAGATCCAACACTATAACGACAAGATAGATACGTGAGTATCCATCTTTAATAAAGATATGAATATATACGAATATATGTTCTATACTACTTCTAACTATAGTGATCACAGTTTTGTATGGTTTTCGTTGAGATATAATAATGGTTACTACATTAATCATTTTAAGGTAAGTTGAGATTGCACAATATGTGACTTTTTAGGACGGAATGACACAGAAGTAATGGCTCGAAAATATTTAAGTGGGCGAACCGTCCCAGGAGAGGTAATTACGTGAACTATTGGAATTATGTAAAAATACTTGGAACCAACATAGTTGTGACATTAACTCTTATAACCAAGGAATGTAGTAATATTAGCCTCCATGTGAGGCAACCGATATATACCTTTATATCTTTAACAATAGATATACTTTCGAAATCCGAATACCAGTTGTTATGTCCAAAAAGAAAATTTTTGGAGATAAAGGTAGGTATCGAACATTATGTACAGTTTTGGTTCGAATCATAGTATGTAGTATCAGTTATACTACTTAAAGTATGAACACCCTTTTTTTTTTTTTTTTAGACAACGAAGACATTTCTTGACAATTATGCATTTTCCACCCGGCTTATGTTTACCTTCGAATCATGACCTTAATCATGGATGTTTTATAATAACAACACAATTATTACAGTATCATCGAAGCATCATATGCATAAGTCATCAATCACACAATCGAACAGCCGAACACCCAAGTTAGCTTATAAGTCCTTCAATACGCTCTGGAGTTCTTCGAGTGACCCACTCCATTGGGTGAGTCCTATACCGAATACCCGAATGAACTTAACGTTCAGGGCCTTCAGAGTTTTGGCCTGATCGTCAAGAGTATCTTCTGCAGCTTTCTGCAGACAACGAGCTGTTGAGAGTTCTTTCTTCGATTGTGCCAGCTGCTTGGTGAGTTCGATCACCTTATCTGGCTCCGATTGTTCGTCAATACGTTGCTGCTCGAAGATCTTCCTCAGCCTCTCGACCTCCTTGCCCTGCATGGTGATGGCATAGTCGGTTGATGCTCTCGCCACACCGGCTGCATATCGTTGCATGCCAGCCAGGTGTTCCTGCAACCATCGTTCGTATAGTTCTTTATGTACCACCGCATCCGGAGCCTTTGGAGGCTCGAAGTAGTCCTTCGGAATCTGTAACTGGGGCCGAATGTTTTCACCACTGATCATCAGATCATACCACTGGTTTGGATCCACTGCTGGTTCCTCACGAACTCTGGGCTTATAGGGCACAGTAGCAGTAGTAGTAGTGGTGGTGAGTAGGGTGGCTGCAACAGTTGCTGCCTTCCCTCCTCCAGCAGTTGTCGTTGGTGTGGTGGTGACTGGGTTCGAAGTGGTCACTGGAACCGGGTCCACCACAGGCTCAGCTTTTATGGATGTCGAATCCGCACTAGTAGCAGGGGTTTTACGCCCCACTGACTTTGTAGAACTGTCAGCCCTTGGTTTCACCTTGTCTTCTGCCCGAGGAGTGAGGTTGGTGGTCGTCACCACCAAGTCCTTTTTCCCAGGCAGCACAAAGTGATCCGAATCCGCCATCTCCACGTCCCGTGAGTCCGGTTGGCGGATGGCATCCATCACAGAGATGCCCGTAGGGAGATTCTTGTACGGATCCTTCTCAGTTTGTACCTCCGGACCAGGGAAGTCCATTGAAGGGTACTCGGCCTTACTGGCCAAGTTACCAGGGGTCAGAGGACGAAGGGTTTGCAGCTGGGAGCGACCCTTGGGGGCTGAGAAGTCCGGACCATAGTTAGGACGCAAGTCCTTCAGTGGAGACCGGTGCTCGATCGTTGTCGCGCGCCCTCGTGCTGCAGTTGGAGCTCTTGAGGCTGGAACCTCCGACTTGACCTTTTTGCAGTCAGGTTCGGAAGTCGCTGGACTCCTGTTCTCACTTCGTTTCCCTGGAAGGGGGTTGGCCGCTCTCCAGTCGTACAATTGCTGGTACAAGGTGTCGTTCAGGTCCAGTCGACCACGTCGATCAGTACGCTGGAAGACAGCTGACTGTTTCGAATTCCGGGTTAATTGGACCTTTCCGAATTGGAAGGTCTCAATCGTAATGGTTTCGAATTTGACTTTGTCCAGGCCTGCCACCAGGGATGCATGGAGATCTCCAACGTTCTTTCTGGCCAACATCATGGCTTGGCCATGACATTGTATCAGGTGCTCGATCATTCGGCCTCTTCTAGGGGTCCACATTCCCGAACACTTTTTGTTTGATTTGCCGATATCAGCGCAGACATACATCGCATGGTGGTGCATGTGCTTCTCCACGAGATGTCGCATGAATCGAAGACGAGTAGGCATGGGGCGGTTCTCGTGTGCGAAGTAGACACGGCAGGAATCGAATGGGCAGTCCTCCCTTACCCCTTCTTTGTACCGGGCCATCGCCCAACGTATTTTGGGACGGCCCTCATGGTTGTAGTAAGTCTCAGGGAACTGTTTTCGATCCAGCAGCCGACCGAACCAGTTTTCTGTCCATGACCAGGAACTGGGTGAGCCCATATTGGATCTCATCCATTCTTCGTCATCAGACAATCCTTCATGGTCCGGTTCTTTGGGACACGAATACATATCCCTCGATCGTTTGCAGTGTTCCATGCACTCGGGCCTAAATTTCTTGAAGCCCCCACTGGCATTGCGCCAAATCATGTCCTCCACCCGAGAACTTGGGACGTCTGCCGAGGCACCTGCCCCTGCAGCTGGAGCTGGAGGGGGCGACGAAACCACTGGTGGTGTGTTCGATTGCCCTGACTCGGAGGACGTAGACGGAGATGCAGGTACCTTGACCTGCACTGGAGTTTTAGTCGGAGTTGCTGGAGGGGTCGAATGCGTCCGGGTGGGTGCCCTAGGAGGCGTCGAAGGTGTAGAGGCCGTACTGGATACTACGTCCACCAACCTCACGATTGGGGACATATTAATCGCAGTAGTTTGGGGAGGCGAAGGATGGGGTACACATGGCTGTCGTGCCTCATTCTTCTTTGCCTTCCGTTTCTGGCTCTTTGGAAGTTCGAAGGGGACCTCCTCCAGATCCGAAGCGTCGGATACGGACCGTCCTTTTTGTTGCGGATTGGGATTCTTACGGGACGGGGCTCGAGTCATTGGCGTTCTGGGGGCAGTTTGCATAGCCTCCAGAGTTAGCCGTAACTGTTCATTGGCTGCCCTGAGTTCATCGGATTCTCTAACCACCTGAGCATAACGGGCTTCTTGCTCAACTGATCCTGAGGTATCCGAATGGATCTCCCGCGGAGCCAACTCCACGCTAGCTGAATCTTCTTTGAATGGGACTGGTAAAGGTCCCGGAGCTTTCGGAAGGGATTCGGATGGGGACTCAGTAGTCCCGGTGGTCGTAGTTGGTTCTTCGAATGATGTTGAAGCCGACTGGGAAGTACTCGAAGAGCATTCGGACTGGACTGGGGCAGGTTCGGACACCTCGGACTTAGGCGGAGTATTGGGAGGAGTACTGCCATTAGAAGTTTTACGACTACCTTTGGTCTTGGAGAATTTCTTTTTCTTCCCCTTCGTACTGGTCGTGCTCCCATCACTTGAGGGCACTGCTTCCTCCCTAGCTTTGGCTTGTTGGAGATGCCGAAAGTTCGTACCACATCGCAGTAGGATTTTTCCAAAGATCTCATTTTGATATGCTCCCCGGATGGCTCCTTCGTAACTCTCTAGCCAAGTACCCTCATGGTGGTCGAATCCATGTTCCTCCAGCTTGTCTAGCACCATCGCCATGAGTGTGGGATGGAGCTTCAGCGAGGTGTCGAACGGCGGGTCACACTCCAGCACCTCCATGAGTTGTTGCTGGGCCAGCGATGTTCGCACAACGATGTTCGCACTCCCGGTGGATTCAGAGGCGGATTCATAATCCGACTCACGAGCGTTGTCGAATTGGCCATCGTCCATCCCGAACAGATCTATCTCGTCGGACTGGAGGCCCTCACCGGGGGTGTACTGCTCCTCCATTGCAGTCGAATGTTTTCAGCGAAAACGAAGTTTAATGATCGAAGATTTGCGGAGTACGAAGCTCCGCGTGTCCTAATGACACTAGGAGTGGGAACTAACCAGGTTGGCGCGTCTTATGATGTGGTTTTGGAGACTTTTGGTCGACTACAAGTCCCTTCTTCCTCCTCCTTTGCCCTGCAGCGTCCGTGCGTCTTCTTGGCACTGATCCAATATGGCGACCGCCCTTCTTGTCTCGTGATGCCACGCCCGCCGCGGGAGCGAAGGTCAACCAATCAGCGTTCACGCTTCACCGGATAGCCCTTTTCCGACGGATAACCCGGCGGGAGACGCTCGCGTTTCCCGCCACTAATCGAACGGGTAGCTCACCGGAGTGTAATCCTTATGGAGTCAGTTCCACAGTACCAGGGATACCGCTAATCATGAATTCTTCAGGAGTGTAGGCAAATGTCATTACGGGTAACATAAGAATACCCGCCGGATAGTTCCGTCTGCCACCCTCGGGGACGTTCATGATCAACTCTCACCCTAGCTCTGCTCACTCGACAGCAATTAGGTCTGTACTACCATCATGGCATCGAAACTTCTTGTTGTGTATACAAATTAGGTCACAGCAGTCTCCGGATTATGCCGTGGACTGCGTCTTAACCCCACCTTGGGTTCTTTAGACCTGGTCGTCCGGGAAGATTCGACAGGATGTCCAGTAGTCAATTGGACAGCCCTCCTCCCCTTCAGACCTTCATTTGCCGAGACTTTTTTTCCGCACTTTTTATCCTTCTTGCTAGAAGCTCGAATTGGTAAATTTTTTTTAGGCCTACCCCGGCCCCGCTTTAATTTACCAATACCAGGAGGCATAGGTTTTTTTCTCATCTGAGGGTATCACTAGTTTCCTAGGTCTACCAGGACCACGTCGTTCCGGGGTGGTCGCTCTCCACTCAGTGTTATCTGACTTCGAATGCTCCCCTGGCTTCGAATGCGCTGAAGCATCACCCTGCCACCGGCGTAGGCGAGCTACATTGGATTTATACAGGCGTCCCAACAAGGATTTGATCACCACCGTGGATTCAGAAACAATCCGAACCACAGTAAAGGGACCATCCCAGTTGGGTGACAACTTTAGCTGCTGTAGGGGGTCGTGTAGCCTAACTACTTCATCCCCCACTCGAAAGGACCTAAGTTTCAAACCTACGTCATAGCCCACTTTTTGCCATGAAGCAGATTTGCTTAGTTCACATCGAACCATCTCGTATGCGGACTTGAATTGATCCCTCAATGCCTCCACGAACATCACCTGACAGGGTGTTTCAGCGTTTATCCCAGCTACGCCAAACACCAAGTCAGCAGGCATAATCAAATCCTCTCCGAATACCAACAAATTGGGGGAACAACCGGTGGAAGCATGCACCGTACTATTATAAGCATGTACCACAAACTCGCATTGCTCGTCCCAATCATCCATCTGACTGTTGACCAGAGGCTTCAGGACTTGTATCAAGGTTCTGTTGAAACCTTTCTACTTGACCATCAGACTGAGGCTGGTACGGATTCGTTCTTGTTTTGCATATAGCAAGGCTATGGCACATTGCTGCCCATAACTCAGATTCGAATTCTCTGCCTTGATCACTATGCAACATCAAGGGCACGCCTAGATGAAGCACCCAACCTTTTACAAATGCACGAGCACATGTATGAGCCTTGTGATCTTTCAGAGGAAACACTCTAGTATACTTTGAATAGTAGTCGGAGATCACCATCATGCACATGTTTCCATCAGGAGTGGTTTTTAGGCCACTAATGATATCAACCGCTATGCGTGCAAATCTAACTCCCCAGAGCTCTTGAGTTAGTGGCAACTTCCCCAGGCCTTCACCTGGTTTGCTCAGACAACAATCTGGACAAGTAGAGATCCACCTAAGCAGATCTTTACTCATGCCAGGCCAGTAATACCTTCTGGATAGTCGCGCAAGGGAGCGCTTCTTTCCAAAATGTCCACTGGTCTGATGTCCATGTACGAAATACATGATATCCCTTCGCATAGCTGTGGGTATCACGATTTGTCGAATTTTGGCCTTGTACGGTGTTATCTTCCACCTACATAAGATACCGTCAACAACAGTTAGCTCAGACCATTGAGCAAGTAGCTGTCTCATTTCCCGGTTCTCAATCGGAATGGTTGGTCTTTGTGGTTGGGCACCACTGGAGACCTGTTCTATTAGTCTCGAAATGACAGCATCACCCTTCTGGAATTGCCTGATGGTTTCGGTGGACCATTCCATTGCTTTAGAATGTCCTACATCATACGGCATTCGAACTCCAGCTATTACAGCATTATGGGCTCCACAATCATCGCAATCCATTCTAGAACATTTCCGTATGGGTCTTCTCGAAAGGGCGTCAGCATTGATATGCTTGCTCCCTGCTCTGTGTTGGATTTGGCTATTTTCCAACCCGAACTCGGACAAGTGGGTCAGCCATCGACCGATCATTCCTTCTGCTTCCTTAAAGTTCAACAGCCACCTTAAGGACGAGTGATCTGTCCGTAAAGTAAAGTCACCTCCCCAAAGGAAGTGCTTAAACTTCTTCGTATACACCACTACCGCCAACAATTCGCGCTTAGTGGTACAGTAATTCCTCTGGGCCTTATTGAGGGTATTACTAGCGAAAGCCAGTGGCACTTCTATCCCCTCTTGCATCTGGGATAGAGCAGCACCTATACTGTCATTACTGGCGTCTGTGTCCAGTATGAAATGTCCATCAGCTGTTGGATATTTCAAAACTGGGGTGGTTCGAAATAGGTTCTTCACGGCTTCGAATGCTAGATCTTGTTCCGGACCCCATGGAAAAGGCTCCTTCCTTCTACCCGGAGTCCAGTGAGCTAGAGCCTGCATAGGCTGAGCTATTCTGGCATACCCCGGTAGGAAGTCTCTGTAGTAGCTACAGAAGCCCAGAAAGGACCGTATGTCTTTAGGTCCCTCTGGCTTTTCCCATTCCGATACAACATCTAGTTTCTCAGGATCCGCCTTAACCCCCTCAGTGGATATTATCCGACCGAGATAGTTAATAGAAGTCCTAAACAGGTGACACTTCCTTGGTTTCAATTTCAAACCATGGGTTATCAACCTCTCGAAAATTTTGACTAAAGTAGCCAGGCACGATTCGAAGGTCTTCCCGAAGACAATTACGTCGTCCAGGTACACCAAACACTCCTTCCATAACAGGTCACTCAACAGAGATTCCATCATGGCTTCGAATGTTGCAGGGGCGTTACACAATCCGAACGGCATCACATTGTACTGGAAAAGACCGACATGGCTCGAAAATGCTGTTTTTTCCTGATCCTCTTCCTTCATTCCAACTTGCCAGTATCCGGATTGCAAATCCAGCGTACAGAACCATTGGTTTCCGCCCAGGGAATCAATAGTCTCGTCTATACGGGGGAGAGGATAGGAGTTTTTCTTAGTACAACCATTCAATTTTCGATAATCTATGCAGAAGCGAATTGTGCCGTCTTTCTTAGTCACCATCTGAACAGGACTGGACCAGGGGCTAGTGCTGGGAACAATCACCCCTAATCTCAGCTGATCAGCGATTTCCTTCTCGGCCATCAATTTCTTCTTCAAAGGTAGGCGTCTATAAGGGATTTTGAAAGGTACAGCGTCCTCTGTAGTGATGGAATGTAGCACCTTATCAGTTCGCCCCAAACCAGTGGGCTCCCCGAAGGCTGCATCATATTTCACCAATACCCGTCTCAACTGATCTTTCTGGTCCCCCGTCACCAAGCTCGAATCGTCCACCAACTTTTGGAGTTCCGGACGTAAATCGGACATCCCTTCAAGGTTCAGTTGGGTATCTTCTGAGAGTATACTGGTGCTTGCCTGTGCAACGATCACCTGCCCCACGGGAGTACCTTTCATCAGATAACGGACTTCACCACCAGGATTCGAAATAGGAATTAGATTCCTACTGCCACTGCCTACGAAAGTATCTGCACTCTCGAGTCCAATTGATGCAAGTCTCACCACATCGGGTTCAACCACCGCCATCTGGTCTCGGAAGATACTGTCACTCGAAAACAGGACATCACATGTCTGTCCTGGGGGTATCTTAACCGTCTGTACCACCGAGGCTACAGAAGATACCTTTCTCAACACGCATTGTACGGCCACCCTATATGGATGTTCTATCTTTAACATCCCCCTACAAGGTTCCAACATTGCACCGTACAACGCAGCGAAATCTAATCCGATGATGCCATCATCACTCAGATCAGCAATAGTAGGGGACAGGAGGTAATCCTGCCCACCTATATTGATTTCGAAAAATGCTTTACCAAACGTCTGCATGCAGCTACCGTCGGCCGAATGAGCTGTTACCCTCGTTGTGAAGTTATCTGGCTCATCGACTACAAGGTCATAGAACCTCTTCGAGATCATGGAGTGACTAGCTCCAGTATCCACTAGAAATTCTGCAGACCTTCCCCTCACTGCTACAGTCAAATACCACCTCTTCCCATCCAATGGTGATGGGTTGACGGTGAAACGTTCGAAATCCTTAGTGACACCAAGATCTACTCCCCGTCGTTTCAAGTGCTTCAAACAGGGGTGATCCGGGGACAATCGGGCACTGCTGACTACTTCCAGCTCCTGTATCCAATTCGCCGCTTCCCCAGTACTTCCTCCTCGGACGTCTACTATTCTGGGTTCATTGGACATACTTAGAAGGGACTGATCAGGCCCCTCCTCTAAGTTTCCAATCTCTACTGCACCTCGGACTTCATCGCTTGCACCGCTGGCGATATGTTGGCTTTCTTTCTCCTTAGGGGTTACTACCTTGCCATCCAGAGCAACCCCGTCTAGTTTTCCGTTTTCTTCTCTTCAGGCTTGGGTACCGGCTTTTCAGCTGGGCATTCTGCAGCAAAGTGTCCCAGGACCTGACACCTGTAACACTTCCTAGTGGTCTTGTCCACTCTCGGCTTCGAATTCCTCCCTGTTGATTGCTGGTTTCCAGACATCAAGTCAGTCAACCTTAACAGAAGTTCTTCCATAGAACTGGGAGTTGAGGAAGTAGTCGAAGGTGCGCTTGTAACTCCTGGGGTCACAGGTGGTGTTTTCCTGTCGGCCTTCGGATAGCGCTTCGAATTCGAATTGGAATAAGATTTGCCGCTGTTCTTTTGAGCAACTGCGCCAATCTCCTCCTCCCTTCCAGAATCACCTTCCTCTGTATCAGAGGCTGGTGGGTCTTGCACCACACTGGAAGTTCTCGAAAGTACTCTCGAAGATAGCAGATGCCGTTTCCTGTCATAGTCTTCTATGGCCATGAACAAATCAGTGAGAGAAGTTCCAGCTTTCCAACTATCACATGCAGCGGTCCGTTCATCAGAATCCCTTAATCCCTCAATGAATTGCGAGAACAAATCATCTAGGAACTGTGGGTCATCTAACTGCCATCTTGGTCTAGCTCTTTGCAAGAGAGATTGCAATTCTAGACCGAACACACGGTGCGACTCGTTTGGCTTTTGAGTCCGTTTCCGGAACAATCGAAGCGGGTCTTCATTACCCACATTACCTATCAGGTAACTGGCGCATTCCACCAATTGGGTAAACGATCCGGCACCATGCATCGTTCTCCATCTCGAAACCGCTAGCTTGCCTGGGCCATTTCTCAATGCCCGTAAAAGTTCTTCCAACGATTCCTCTTCTGACCATCGATTATACCTCATATCGTCCAAGAAGTCTGCGAACCAGTCCTGCCATGGCTGTCTTCCTGTGAACGGACTCGGAGTGCTGGCAGTGCGTCTAGCAGCGTTGTGGTTGTCCCTGTGCAACAGAAACGACTGCTCGATGCTCCAGTCGACGATATCGGCATTATCAGCTTGTCTGCTAACACAGTCCACTCCCATCTCAGCAATGCAGGGGTTCGTGTCGTAAATCAATTTCATCCCAGGGGACATCGATTCGCGGCGAGATACTCGTCTACCAGCATGTGTAGGAGATCTCCCTGGCCTCCTTGAGGGACCACTCGAACGTTCATTCGGATCAGATCTCGAAGATCTCTCGTTCGAACTCGTACGGCTCGGTCTCTCTCGAGAGCTGGAACGACTGGGAGAGTTCGAATGGTCGTCATCATACGACGTTGGGCGTTGGTCACGCCACGAAGATCTTCCATCCGGATCCCCTGTATCAATGGTCACTCGTTTTGGTCTCCCTCCGGTTGAGGTAGAGGCACTACCCCCACCAGTTGATGAGTTGTATATGCCACCACTGACATGATCGAACCCTGAACGGCTACCTCGAATTGCTTCTTCATCTCGTTTCTTCTGTAAATCTTCCACCTCCCTGATCAGACGATCCTTTTCGTCCATCATCGCCTTGGTAGCTTCTCGGATCGTATCATGGAGCTCGTCCGAATCATGTATGGTCTTATCCTGACGTTGTTCTAGAGATTCAGTACGTCGCCGCAAGACATTCTGTTGATGAGCGAACTGGTTTTCCATATGTTCCAGTTCTGCCTTCGTTGTGTCTAAGCGGTTCTGTTTCTCTATTGTTGCCCCTTCTAGATCTTCATTCTTGTTCCGAAGCTGTACCAACCGATGACTCAAAGCTTCAAACTCTTCATTCATCCTGTCCATCTCTGCGATCCTTGCTCCTTCGAACCGATTCTTCTCCTCTTCGAAATGACGACGTGTCACTTCCTGTCGCTGGTGTCGTTCAGCATGCAGTATGCTCATGCCTTGTGTTGGCATAGGAGCAATGTGTCTCTTCGAACCACCAGTTTCAAACAAAGAATCATCTAGGTTTGACCCCAGATCTTTTCGAATAGAATCAGGATTGCCTCTCCTTGGTTCTGGTGTAGAACTCGAACGGTTTGGCCCATAATGTTTCTCAAGGGCTGCTACCACCTCCGGATCTGGACTCGAAATAGGATGAAGGGACGCTCCACCCTTTGCCTGTTCAGCCATGTTAACCCACTGACTGTGCTATTCTGTGTTTCACCCGATCCTGGTCACGGCACCAATGTAGGGGTTTCATATGCGTACAACACGAACACAGGTTCCAAATTCGGTTTGAATGCAACAGGTCTTTATTCGATCACAGCCTCAAAAGTACACGAAGGTTTCTCACTCGGTTCACTTGGTCTTTCAACCATTCGAAGACACACAGGATTCTATCGATAGTTCGAAGCATTAGCGATACCGGACAGTTAAGCTCTGTGCCAGCATGGCTGGTGCAGAGTCCATAACGTGGGAGGGGTGTAGGTGCCCCTGTCAAAGCGAAGGTACGAAAGGTGCGGGTCAGAGCTCGTCCTAGGACTAACTGGTGAGGTAGCCAACCTCGGCCTCTTATATACCCTGAGCGCGGACCAAGCAGTGTCGACGTGGCACTCCTCCGTAGCGCCGTCTGGAGTGCCCTGCCTGGCTCCGCTACCGGATAACCGAAAGGACATGGCTCAGGTGTTGCCACCTAGTGTCCGTTGGAGGCACTTACCGCTCTGACTCCACGGACCTTATATGTACACGTATTATTCGTGCCCCTACACACCAATCTGACAGTAATATGTCCATATTCTTTGGTGCAACATTGCCCAGTAATGATACACCAATCCAAAAGTATATTTTCTCAAATTTCTTAGAACATTGTCTAACGATCCCCTCAAAATATAGTTATACCAATCTACAGATAGAATTACAAATTTCTCCTGGAACAATATGCTCCCAAAACACCACAAATGCACCAATCTAAAGGTAGATTTTCAACATTTTCCTGGAGCAACATACTTCCAAGATGATCAGAATACATCTAACTTCTAAGTTAACTAATAGGCGAAATTTCTAAATTTGCTTGGAACGACATGCTCCCCAAACCATCCTTTAAAACATCCATCTAAAAGGTAGAAGTTCCAAATCTTGGGTGAGCAGTATGCTCCTAAACTCTTTATTCTAAAAATACAAATCCAAAGTTTTCCTGGATCAATATGCCCTCAAAAGTACGTAGAAAACACCAATCTGAAAGTAGAATTTCAAATGTACCATTCTTAAGTTATTTTCCGGGAGGAATGTGCCTAAAACAGAATGCACAAATCTAAAGATAGAATTTAAAGAATTCCCCTCAGAGCGCACCAAGTTAAAGACAGAATATCAAAATATCAAAAAAAAGGTTTGCTCCTGCATATCCCAACATGCCCAGCCCTGCAGTAGCAGAGCTACTTGTGCTTTGCAACATAGGACGATGTTTGGGGCATGTGAGGTCCATCAGTGTCAACGGTTGCTGTGACTATCTCTGGTGTGGTTTAACAATAGGGATATTATCTTCAATGTCGCATACGGACACATTTGATATTGGAGTGTTGCTGCTGAGGCGGTTGTGTATGGCTCCAGTGCCACATCCCTTTTCTTTTATAGTGTGTGCCTGAATGTCTAACAAATGGTCAGTTTATCCCAAACTGAAATGTCCAGCCCTGAAGGCCTATATGCCCGCACGATACTGATGTTCATGTGAAACCTCGGTCAAGGCTACATGGTGTGGTGCTGTGTCCAGGTAACATGGTGTGTGTGTGGGACATGTATCAGCACACCTGAGTGTGTGTGCACGCAACCCGAGCACCTCACAAGTTTATACTTTGGCTTTTACAGTGGATATAATTCAATATTTTGTATTTTTTGACATTGTTGCTTTATGTTAGTTTAAATTGACATCTTGTCAGAGGGCAGTGTAAATATAAAATCATGACATGGCGTTGTTCAACCTGCATCATGTAGCGTGGACGATTCGGCAGTTACAACGTCCCAGATTACAGACTGCGCCATTCTAGAAATGAAAGCAAGGATGTGTTTGATAATGTATGTGTGATACATGTATGTATATGTTTGGATGTATTTATATAGTGTGGAATTACACAAATTAACTGGGGGGCTGTGTCTCACGAATATGGGCCAATGTTTTCGTCTATGACCGGGTGCAATCTATGACCGGTTGCAATCTACGACCGGGTGCAATCTATGACCAGCTTGAAAGAAAACGGTTTATTTAGGGCAGATGTAGATATAAATTGAGATAAAATGAGTGATGTAAAGTCTTAAAACACCCATTAACATTTTCCACCATTTATATCTTCATCTGCCCTAAATAAAGCGGTTTTTTTAAGCCGGTCATAGATTGCACCCAGTCATAGATTGCACCCGGTCATAGATTGCACCCGGTCATGGACAACAACAATGGCCTGATGTCTCACTCATGAGACACAGCCTCGGGCATTACACTTTCCGACCTGAGGGTCTCTATAGTAAGCCTTACTATAGAGACCCTAAGGTACAGTGTAGGACACTCTGCAACCTGCACCAGGACTGCCCCCTGTGAGATGTCTAGTGAACTATTTTCTGCTTCAGCTCATGACTTCTCATGATTAATTATTTCTAAATTTATTATGCATCAGTTTAATTTTGTTACACTTCGCTGACCACAATCCAAGGGTCCTATGCAAAGTATCCATGTGTTTCTAGTCCTGCGGTCATGTTGACACAAAGGAAATGGTAGACAAGTCCAAAAGTGCTGCTATCTCAATGATAACTATGATAACTGCTTGGTGAGTGTAATGAAATCGTTTTTGCACTTGTGTAGAATGGTAGACATGTTTCTTCATATGACTTTCAGCCTTCTGATGATGCTAAGAAAGGAATTGTGGATGATCTTGATGCTAACAACATCCCAACCGGACCAGGTGAGAAGTACATTATGTAGTCTTTATCCAACAAAGTTCTCACGGGTAAGCTAATCCTGGAAGGTGTTTCACACTGGCTATTTAAGATTGATCTATTTTTTTAAGTTTCAAAAGACCTACAAGTCTAATGATCAGTCGTAAGTGGACTGTAAATAAAGTGTTTCTAAAGTACGTATGTGTAACGTTTTGGTATGATGCACCTATGCAGCACCTAGATAGGTGCATCCCTACCCTCCCTAAAAGGTTAATGTATGATCACACTGACATAGTAAGTGTACATGACACACATGTGTATCCACAGTGCCTGACACACACACGTGCAGCAGCATCAAGTGTCAACACGACTGTCAGCTGCAGAAAGGACATCCACAATGCACCTGTCCCGCCGGCTACCAGCTCAGGGAGGACGCCCGCACCTGTCGGGGTAAGTGCACACAAACCTGTCACACACATGTCACACACACGCACACACCTGTCACGCACCTGTCACACACACACACACCTGTCACACACACACACACACACCTGTCACACACCTGTCACTCACACACACCTGTCACACACACCTGTCACACACCTGTCACTCACACACACACCTGTCACACACACACACACACACCTGTCACACACCTGTCACTCACACACACCTGTCACACACCTGTCACACACACATACCTGTCACGCAACTGTCACTCACACACACACCTGTCACACACACACACACCTGTCACACACCTATCACTCACACACACACACACCTGTCACACACCTGTCACACACACACACCTGTCACACACACACACATACCTGTCACGCACCTGTCACTCACACACACACCTGTCACACACACACACCTGTCAAACAACTGTCACTCACACACACACACCTGTCACACACACACACACCTGTCACACACACACCTGTAACACAACTGTCACTCACACACACACCTGTCACACACACACACCTGTCACACACCTATCACTCACACAAACACCTGTCACACACACACCTGTGACACATCTGTCACACACACACTTGTCACTCCCACACACAGGTCACTAAAGTGCTGGGTATTACGTAATACGGGCCCGCGGCCTCTGTAATTTACTCAGGATAAATAAATGAATACTATACTATACTATAACACACACACCTGCCAGCTACACACATCTGTCACACACACATGGTATTCACACACACACACTTGTCACACACACATACATGTCACACACACAGTTGTCACACACACACATACCTGTCACCCACACAGTCGTCACATGCACACACATGTGACACACACACACTTGTCACACACACATCTCTCACACACACAAACCTGTCACACATGTACCTGTCACTCACACACAAACCTGTCACACACACAAACCTGTCACACACACCTGTCACATACACAAACCTGTCACACACGCCTGCCACACACACACACACCTGTCAGCTACACACACCTGTCACACACACACCTGTCACACACACACACCTGTCACACACACCTGTCACACACACACACCTGTCACACACACCTGTCACACACACACACCTGCCACACACACCTGTCACACACACACACCTGTCACACACACCTGTCACACACACCTGTCACACACACCTGTCACACACACAAGTCACACACACCTGTCACACACACACACCTGTCACACACACACCTGTCACACACACGCACCTGTCACAGACACACCTGTCACATACACCTGTCACACACACACACCTGTCACACACACACACCTGTCACACACACCTGTCACACACACACACCTGTCACACACATTTATCACGCACACCTGTGGGCTGTTGCACAGCAAGATTACAATGATCTTGTACAAAATTAAATATTTTAATGACATCTTTAAAAGCAATCGCTATTAAAGTGTACCCTAATATAGATATGCCATTCAGTGAGAAATATACATACAACGATCACCAAAAGACGATCGTCAACATAGTATTTCTAAAGGATAACGATATCGTTTTTGGCTGTGCAAATGCCCACTGTAGATCTTAATGAGTGGTTGTAGTTTTTGTTGTGTGTATGTTGACGAATTGTTGTTGCTGTTGTGTGTAGATGTTAATGAGTTGTCATTGTTGTTGTTGTTGCGTGTAGATGTTAATGAGTTGTTGTAGTTGTTGTTGTTGTTGTTGTGTGTAGATGTTAATGAGTTGTCGTTGTTGTTGTTGTTGTTGTTGTGTGTAGATGTTAATGAGTTGTTTTTGTTGCTGTTGTGTGTAGATGTTAATGAGTTGTTGAAGTTGTTGTTGTGTGAAGATGTTAATGAGTTGTTGTAGTTGTTGTTGTGTGAAGATGTTAATGAGTTGTCATTGTTGCTGTTGTGTGTAGATGTTGACGAGTGCCTGGTGCGTAACGGGGACTGCAGCCACGACTGCCGGAACACCATGGGCTCCCATCTCTGCGCATGCCCCACTGGATACACCCTGGACGTAGACAAACGAACTTGCAGAGGTACTCCTCATATCTTTATATACCTGGGTCTATTTCAACATTAGCATGATGCCCCAGGGCTTCTTGTTCATTTGTCTGTATGATGCTTCCGGAGTGTATCTGCTGCATAGGGTCAACATGATTCATGAAAGCAGCGGGACTGAGTCACTCTACAGCTCTGCTTTAATGTATACTGACAAAGGAATTCATACTATCGAGGCATCATGTTATCCTCAAGGGGTTAACATAGAGTAAATACAGTTTATGCAGATAAATTCGACCACTTTAGTGTGCATCAGTATCTATTTTGACAAATATTTTGACATTTTATAATTAACTAAATCCATAACTAGAATTACATCAAATAGCGTGTTAAGGATAGCCAGCAGTTGCTTTTCCTTGTTCTAAAATAAATATGCTGAGATCTGCTGATATCAATGGTTCCCAGGGGCGGACTGAGGAATTTGGGGTCCACTGAACTCCAAAGCACCAAAAGCTGTGGCCCCACAAGATGTGGCTTATCGAAATTTCATGAGACTTCTTCTTATTTAAAAAAAAGGGGGGGGGAGGGATTATATATCCATTCCCTGATCATCAGCACTTTGAGCTAAGCCTCTGTGAATACTTAAGAGACATTTACTGTTTGTGCAGATTTTAACGAGTGTCCCAAAGCTAACTGTCAGCATGGGTGCCGTAACGTAGCGGGTACGTACGAGTGTACGTGCCGGGCCGGCTACGTCATCAACCAGGACGGCAAGACCTGTGACGGTACGTACAAAGTGTATCATAACACAGGAATATGGGCACTGTTTATGAGATAAATACTGTATGATTTATGAGATAAGCATATGGAATCGTTTTACTGTTCTGATACATTGGACTGTTTTGAGATAAGACAGTAGTGTTTGGGCACCTTGCAGATGTGAATGAGTGTCGGTCGGACGGACACGGCTGCGACCACACGTGTGTCAACACGGTGGGCTCCTATACTTGCCGCTGTGACCATGGCTACTACCTGCACACCAACCAGAGGACATGTAGGGGTAAGCCATGCTACCATACTAACATCATTGTACCCAACTTTAACTTTTGTCATCGATTATCTTCTTTTTTTTAAACAAGAAAAAAACCCAGTAATAATGAAGTAGGCTTTTTGAGCATTTTGAACATATTTCACTGGCTATACGCAAAAAGTGGTGAGTGCTAAGATGTGTGTTTAAACCTTCTGCCATAAAGTGGTAAATGCTAAGATGTGTGTTTGAACTTGTGTCATTGATTATCTATTTTAAAAAAAAGATAATCTGTAGCACCAAAACAGGTAATGTTGAAGTAGGCTTTTTGAGGGAATTTTAAAATACATCTTACTGTCGAAACCAAAATTAGTGAATACTAAGATGTGTGCCATAAGCCTTCTGTCACAAAGTGGTGATGCTAAGTCGTATGTTATAAACCTTCTGCCATAACTTAGAGGTGAATGCTTAGGTGTGTTTAAATCTTCTGGCATGAAGTGGTGACTGCTAAGGTGTGTGTTTAAACCTTCTGCCATGAAGTGGTGACTGCTAAAGGGGTGCCTCCACCAAAGACCGTCCATCCGTCCGTCCATCAAATCCGTCCAAAAAAGCATTTTTTGACCAAAAACTGGACGGATTTGATGGACGGATGGACCAAAAGCACTTCCACCAAGGTCCGTCCGTCAATCCGTCCATCAAATCCGTCCAGTTTTTGGTCAAAAACTGGACGGATTGATGGACGGAATGGCCGGACGGATTCCGTCCATCAATCCGTCCATCAATCCGTCCATTCCGTCCATCACAGATGACCCAAAATGACCAAAAAATGGACGGATTCTGTAGAAAAATGGACGGACGGAAATATCAAAAGTTTTTGATATTCCCGTCCGTCCATTCTGTCCATCAATCCGTCCATCAATCCGTCCAGTTCGAGGTAAAAAACTGGACGGATTGGTAAAAAACTGGACGGATTGATGGACGGATTAATGGACGGATTCCGTCCATCAATCCGTCCACCAATCCGTCCACCAATCCGTCCAGTTTTAGACCACAAACTGGACGGATTTGATGGACGGATGGACGGACGGACCTTGGTGGAAGTGCTTTCGGTCCATCCGTCCATCAAATCCGTCCAGTTTGTGGTCTCAAACTGCTTTTTTGGACGGATTTTATGGACGGACGATGGACGGTCTTTGGTGGAGGCACCCCTTTAGGTGTGTGTTTAAGCCTTCTGCCATGAAGTGGTGACTGCTAAGGTGTGTGTTTAAACCTTCTGCCATAACGTGGTGACTGCTAAGTCTTGTGTTTACATCCTCAGACACCAATGAGTGCCGCGTGCAGAATGGCGGATGTGAACAGGGGTGCCGTAACACGGCCGGCAGCTATGACTGCTACTGTAACATTGGCTACCTGCTTAACGTGGATGGTAAAACCTGTGACGGTAGGTTCAAAGCAATACGTGTTGTGCATGTACCTTGTGCCACTCGTCAATGGGCTCTTCCACCAAACTTGATCCAAGATTGGCATCATGTTCTACTCGATTTTATTTCCTTTTTAATGACTGAGGCTGATATTAACTTGAACTGATCCATAAAATGTCAAACATGTATGCAAGTGGGGACGAACCTGCGGAGTCACTAGACGCCGCCCATTCTGTGCGTAATCTTAAAAAGCCCACTTTTCCCGTAATCTTAATAATGAAACCCCACTTTTCTCGTAATCTTAATAACGAAACTCAATCTAGATCTAATTGGGGGGCTCTTCTTTTACTTTTTTTCCCTTCTTTAATAATGGTGAGTACTATTAAAACTTTAAGATTACGCCAGAAGTGGGGATTTAAGATTACGCCCAGAATGGGCTGCGTCTAGTGACTCCGCAGGTTCGTCCCTTGTTGCAACATGTATGATGTTAGCAGACCAATTATACACATCTACTTATTGGACTTCCCAAGTCAAATCCTATGCAGTCATAGTAAAATGAATATTAACCCTACAGCCGAGAATACTGTGTTTTAACGTTACTGGGGTGTGGTGATGTATGTGTGCTGTATGTGTATGTGCAGATAAGGACGAGTGCCAGGAGAACAATGGCGGCTGTGCCCACGTATGCTGGAACACCCCCGGCTCCTACGAGTGCCGCTGTAACACCGGCTACCAGCTCGACACCGACCGACACAGCTGCATAGGTAAACCCCACCCATTTAAGGGCACAATGTTGCTTTCATGCAATGTGCCATGTGATATATCAACATGATCGTTACATGATTCATTGAAATTAGCACCAGTGAGTTACTGTCATGTTGATGCTAAGGGGGGGGGGTGACACACTGACAGTCCCATAGGGTCATGTATGACACACAGAGGCAGTACTGGCCCTCAGCATGCAGCAGCACTCACACACTAGGCAGGTGTATCGGTGCGTCCTTCAGTGGCTAATATACAGTTTTGTAGTTGTGATTTGCATCTCGATTCCTTGGTTCTATAGCCTGAAAATGCTTTCGTCCACTATAGACCAAGTCAACTTTTATTTTCATCTTCTGATAATTTCAAATTTTGCAGCTGAATGTATTTCTCACAGACAGGTAAGCATTAGCAGGGTGCTCCGTCCTAGAACACCATCGTTGGGAATGGAGACAGTCCATATTTCATCATTGTATGCACATAATAAGTACACACTTGGGGATATATTTGTCTTTGGCCATTGCTCCCCTTGACATGAGCGTGCACCTGGTGCTGTCCTGTGGCTCATTCTGCTGTATCACCATGTCCTACACAGATGTGAACGAGTGCCGCGTGGAGAATGGTGGGTGTGACCAGGTGTGTGAGAACGTGGAGGGCTCTTACCGCTGTCTCTGCAGGTCGGGGGCAACCCTCAACGTGGACCAGAGGTCGTGTGACGGTCAGTACCACATTCCAGCATTACCACTTCACATCCAGCCCATTTTGAATCAATACCATAATAATTGTAATTTAGATTTCTGTGATGAAGTATTTGCAATGCATCTGTATAAAAAAATCGAGTAGGTACCACTGGCTCCAGATCTGGGACAGCTAGCCAGATGTTTATGATATGATATGGCTAGATTTTCTTTTCGAAATATGGCTGAAGAAAAGGAGCTATTTGAAGACAATCACAAGTAAAAACGATGCAGCACAGACTGTCACACCAGTAGTTATTTCATGTGTTTTTACATGATTGTTAGGGGTTAACCCCCTGCTGTATGAGAGTGTTATGTTACACCGTGTTTGTGTGCTTTGTGCAGCTCTAGATAAGTGCAGTCAGAATAACGGGGGCTGTGAACACGTGTGCACCACCACGCCCTCTGGTGCACGCTGCTCCTGCAACCCCGGCTTCATGCTCCGCACAGACGCACGCACATGCGCAGGTAACACTTATAATTCTTTACGTGAAATGAGATAAACTGTTTACGAATATTTCCCATTGACTATAGTTCTAATTGACCAAAATAGTTTGCTACCGTCTAACTATTACCCGGGCTATTACCATTTCTTTAAGTTTACAAGAAAGTTGTAAACACCGAAACTCTGTAGCAAAAGGGTTTTCTGTATACTCAATCGGATTTCTGTTCTCAATGAAACATATTTTGGGATAAGTGCCAAAATACAATGTGGCTCTTGTGTGTTGTATATTGTCAGATATCAACGAGTGTCAGACTAACAATGGCGGCTGTTCCCACCTGTGTGTGAACGCGGTCGGTGCGTACCGCTGTGAGTGTCCAGCCGGATACACACTCAATGTGGACAAAGCCACCTGCGACGGTGAGTTCTCTTACAGCACTAGGGCTGCCTCCACCAATAGATGGTGAGTTCTCTTACAGTACTAGGGCTGCCTCCACCAATAGATGGTGAGTTCTCTTACAGTACTAGGGCTGCCTCCACCAATAGATGGTGAGTTCTCTTACAGTACTAGGGCTGTCTCCACCAATAGATGGTGAGTTCTCTTACAGTACTAGGGCTGCCTCCACCAATAGATGGTGAGTTCTCTTACAGTACTAGGGCTGCCTCCACCAAAAGATGGTGAGTTCTCTTACAGTACTAGGGCTGCCTCCACCAATAGATGGTGAGTTCTCTTACAGTACTAGGGCTGCCTCCACCAATAGATGGTGAGTTTTCTTACAGTACTAGGGCTGCCTCCACCAATAGATGGTGAGTTCTCTTACAGAACTAGGGCTGTCTCCACCAATAGATGGTGAGTTCTCTCACAGCATTGGGGCTGTCTCCACCAATAGACGGTGACAACAGGTATGGGGGAATATTAAAGATATCAAAAGGGTGGGGTTTCGAAAAAGTATTTTTTGTAAAATAAGAGGTACCCGAATTTTGTGATTTCACTATAAAGGGAGGTAAAACTTTTCAAATACGAGTGTTGAAGCACTGTGAGTATACATGGCATGTGATGTACATCTGTAGGCTGTGTTCCTCCGCAGACATCAACGAGTGTGCACGTAACCGGGGCGGCTGTTCTCAGGTCTGCATCAACCAGCCAGGCTCCTACCGCTGTAACTGTACCACTGGCTACCAACTCATGACTGACGGCAGACGCTGTCAAGGTGAAGTGGAAATGATGCATGTTCCTTCATGATGGATGATGGATGATGATGCATAAGCCTCAAATTTTGCCTCAATGTTACATTCCTAGTGGGCCATTCCGCGCTATATACACAGATTTGAGTGACTTTCCCCACATGACCCCCTCAGATCCTAATAATTTTCCACCTACATGAAGATGTATGTAGTTCATGACCACATACAAAATTGTAGCATCCAACTCCCGTAACTTTCTGAGATTTTGGCCACTGAACATGAGGGTGTTTGGCCCTCAGTTTACAAAATCCCAATTTGGTGTCATCTTCAAGGTGCAATATTTTCAGGATGCAATGAGGTAGAGGTCTGGTATTGCTTGAACTGTCTCACACATTCATACACTCTTGGGTGAGTCCATCTATAATCGACCAATGGCTCCCGGATGACCATCTCAGAATTATTCCTAATTTGGTAGGGTGATGGCCCAATATCTTCTGAGTAACATCTGTAAATATGGACTCCAAATTCCAAGCGGTTTGGATGTGGCAACTCATTTAGTGAAGGGTAGTCGGCTCATCAAAAGCAGATCTTAAAGCTGGTCCATTTTCACGAGTGTCTCATGTGAAAACTATGGCAACAGGGAACCCACAACTATAGCAATACAATATTCTATATATGGACAGGGAACACAACATGTAACATTTAAGATATCTCTTAACTTGTAGGGGCAGGACGACTCCAAACTCAGTCAGAAATGAGGCAAACATTGGAAAAGTCCAACATTTGACATGTTACCTAGATCAGATTACTGATCAAAACACAACTATATATTTAAAAATGGTGATAACACATACAATTCTATTGGACATAGCAAGATGTACTCTAAAAATACCACACAGAGGGCACTGGAGGTGATCAAAGTTGGGTCACCTATCAAAATGACCCAACTTTGGTGGTCATTTCCTATGTGTGCAATAACTTGAAACACTTGGCTTTATTTTTTTCTTGAAAAATTGCATCAGTATCTTTCAATTGAGTATAGTGAAAATCTCTTTCCGGACTTTATTTCCATTGAAATCGCATCATGAACATAAGAGAATTGGCTTATTTAAGAAAATCACCTAATTTTAGTAGCCATTTTGGCTAAGTCCAACAACATTTTTTACTTTGGAAAATATTTTCCTTGATCCAAACCATCATTCCTCTTCAAATTGATGTAGCAACAAAATGTTTCTCCCAAAATCCAGCAGTACTGTATAGGTTATCACCATTTTTAGATATATGGTTGTGTTTTGATCAGTAATCTGATCTAGGTGACATTTCAAATGTTGGACTTTTCCAATGTTTGCCTCATTTCTGACTGAGTTTGGAGTCGTCCTGCCCCTACAAGTTGAGAGATATTTTAAATGTTACATGTTGTGTCCCCTGCCCATATATATAGAATATTGTATTGCTATAGTTGTTGGTTCCCTGTTGCCATAGTTTTCACATGGGACACTCGTGAAAATGGACCAGCTTTAAGATCTGCTTTTGATGAGCCCACTACCCTTCACTAAATGGGTTGCCACATCCAAACCGCTTGCAATTTGGAGTCCATATTTACAGATGTTACTCAGAAGATATTGGGCCATCATCCTACCCAATAAGGATGAATTCTGAGATGGTCACCCGGGGAAATCCTCCATTTCTGGTCGATTATGAATGGACTCAGCCTCTTGGGAAATACCAATATTGGGAGGTTTTGATAAAGGCTTATACTTGAACAATGAGCATAAAAGGTGGTAAATTTTTAGGATCTGAGGGGGTCATGCGGGGACCACTTGTTGAAATACTGCGGAATGGCCCTAGTAGCAAGGCCACAAGGGCCAAATAGCGCATAAGCCAAGCCATTTCTGACTGCCAAATTGAGGGTTTGGTCGCCACCATGATTTTTAGATAGCTATGTGTATAGGGTATCAGAAAATATGAGGTGGCCTTGCCTCAGGAGTAGCTTGAGGTCAGGTCAGGGCTTCAAGGTCAGAGAAGTCTAGAAAAATCTGAAATTCATTGATTCACATATGCAAGTGATGAGTCACTTTTAATTTGAATTTCCTAACAAATAAAATATCTACAGCATACTGCTCATTCAGGGCACCACAAAAAAGACAAAAAAGATAATTCTACTTAAGGTCAACATCATTTTATTCAATGTCAATCTCAGAAAAGTGACTTTTCTATTAAAACGGTTACCTTTCAACTCTAATAGATTCCTAGAAAACATCCAGACATTCGCCATAATGCTTGAGGGAATACCTACATAGTTAGGGATCATGAAAAAATGAGGTGGACTTCCATATCACATGGCTTTTTGTAAGGCACGGCCTCATTCCACACTGATGCTGTAAAATAGCAGGGTCTGCAACAACACACTTTTAAAAAGGGCCAGAACCTGGCAACAACGTTGTCTTTTCATTCATGTTAAACACCTAGAATATGCTATGTCGTGAGGCGTACCCAAACGTCTTTTTCGTTTTTATTTTTTAAGGTCAAGGTCACTTAAACCAAGGTCATATGTGTAAAATTAGATGTTTGACAAAAATTAACCTTGGATGGTTATAAAATTGACAGAAATGTTCATATCCCCATCAATATCTGCCGATGCATAGCATCAAATATATGTAGTTTAAGACAAAATGTGTTTGAAATCCATGTTATACAGTAAAGAGTAGGTTTAGGCCTCTTATCACTGTTCATATAAGATAGAAACTGCATTTAAACATATTGGTCTCAAATTGTGATAGAATTTCATATACAGTTTATCATATTTTATTAACCCTTTAGGGCCTGGCATTGACTATAGAAAATGCCATGGCTGGCTGAGCATCGTCTATATTTCATGCCATTGCTGGCCAAGCATTGACTATAGTCATCATGATTAACTCTTTTGGATTTGGGAAAGTTTTCTGCAAAACATCTTGGCCAACCAGCAGCAAATACTTTTTTGGTCAGCCCTAATGGGTTAAGGTGGGTCAACACAAAATACCCTTTGGATCTGACTTTATCTGACCTTCATTGGGTTCAAGGTCATTCTAATTATGGTTATTGTATGTGATACACACTTATAACTGATGACAGGAACATCAGTGTGTTCAGATTTATTGTATTGGACAACTAGTCAATATCGCTTTCCTCACTTGAGCTGTCACTCATTTGCTGTTGAATCTCATTGTGCATCATATTGGCACAGTCATCCACTTTACAGGCTGTTGTGCACTGCAAACCATTATCAACACAAGGGCATTTAGATTGCTGGCAAGATCTTGAGCAAGTGCACGCCATCAATTCTAAGACTACCTCTGGGGCTGGAGAACCTCTCATCCAGTCAATTGATAGATTTGTGCCTTCAATGATCCAACCACGATCTGGGTGGTTTGGAATTACTGGGAATGTTTCAAGGCTTCTTCTCCACAGGCATGGGATTCTTCCGGATTTATCCGGATTTCCGGATTTTTTAAGCCCAAAAGGGTCATCCCTGTGATTGGTGCAAATCCAATAAAAAAATATTTTAACATTAATAAGGGGGGGGGGGTCTTAGTCTCTAGAGGGCTGCATGCCATGCAATGTACACAAAATGCCCCCCAGATAACGTCTTTTGGCTGCTTTTTGGATTTTTCCTCAAAACCCAATCCCATGCCTGTCTCCAGATTGCTACCTGATAGTTAGCCCTGAGGCAATGCTTGTACAAACAGTCCTCACATGGTGGCAATTGCCCAGACTCAACATCACCATGGTTGACCCTGAACAGCTCATATCTCAATTCATTCACCTTCTGGATCTTCAATCTGGCTGCATACATTTTGCATAGAAATTCTTGCACCCTCCAATAAAATGACCTTGACATGGATAAAGGTCTGGTCAGATGAGTTCTTTGGTATGCCCTGCCTTAGTGATATTTGAGAAGTTGATATAAAACAAAAAGGAAAGGTTAAGGCACATGGGAGAATCCATATGTCTAAATACTGTTTAGACCAGACGTAAGAGGCTTACACTAAGATGCATGGTATGTAAATTAACCATATTATTCTTTGAACCCTCTGTATAGCTATACAAAGACACACATTGATATGTATAACCATATTTGTCAACTTAATAACCATCCAAGGTTGATTATTCTCAGTTGTGATGTGATTTTACCTGATGTGACCTTGATTTAAGTGACCTTGACCTTTATGAAAGGGTCGTTTGGGTTTGCCTTACAACATAGTATATTCTAGATTTTTTAAATGAAGGAAAAGACAAAGTTAAACCAAGGTTCTGGTCTCTTAAGTGTGTTGTTGTGAATCTGCTATTTTATAGCATCATGACTGAATGAGGCCAGACCTTATAAAAAGGCATGTAATATGGGAGCCAACCTCATTTTTCCATGATCCCTAACTATGTAGGTATTCCCTCATGCATCATGGAGAAATTCTGGATATAATCTATGAACCTACAACAATTGAAAGGTAACTGTTTTGATAGAAAAGTCACTTTTTTAAGATTGACCTTGAATTGAATGATGTTGACCTTGACCAGAGTTATCTTTATTGTCTTTTTTGTGTTGCCCTGAATGAGTAGTACTTCGTAGCTATTTTATTTGATTGGAAATTCAAATTTAAAGTGACTTTTCACTTACATATGTGAATCAATAAATTTCAGATTTTTCTAGACTTCTCTGACCTTGAAGCCCTGCACCGACCTTAAGCTACTCCTGAGGCAAGGCCACCTCATATTTTCTGATACCCTATACATATAGCTATCTAAAAATCATGGTGGCGAACAAACCCTCAATTTGGCAGTCGTGGTCACTCTCAGCCAGATTGGCTTACGTGCTAAAACAGTTTCTGCTTGGGCAGATCTCAGTACCTGGGTTTTACCTGGGCTAGTGGCAGGGTTTCAAGCAAGGCCCGAACAGGTTGCCAGAATTGAGAAAACCGATCAGAACCCTTCTTGAGCCCGTTGGTTTTGGTCATTGGGTTTCGGTGTGGCCTGATGTGGGCGCATATCAGTTTCAAAGTAGGTTACCCAATGTGGGCTGAGGTGAGGTTTGAACAGGGCAGACTGATGTGTAGTTCTGACACTTAACACTAGATGGCCCCTTCTATACAATATGTAGAGTTTTTATGCAAAGCAGGATCTACTTTCATTAATACAATGATACCAAAATACATTACTAAGTTGCTGAAGAGGTAATAATGAACAGATTTTCTAAAAGTTTGGAAATATATGAAGGTTCCCATTTGAATGTGCAAAATAAGATTCTCCAAGTAGTGATAAACCGTGAACCCCATTCCTGTCCCTTTCAAATTACCTTAAGTAGGGTCACCTGCTTCATGCAGGTAGGAACTATGGGGTTTAAGGCAAATGTGTCCCTAGATCAGACGAGTGTGACTTGTCTAATCTGTATGGCTCAAATCTGATGATCATACTTCATGCTTGTCCATAACTGGATAGGAATAGTATGATTCAGCCTTGGGTGCATTAATTAGCAGCACCTTGGATGTCCTAGTCAATAAATTGTTTGGTGTGGGGGTACTATTGGGGATGACATAATACTTCTACTCTCTCAGAGTGGGGGTTGAAATTTATTGGATTGCCATTAAACCCATATTTTTCCCAGGTGGCGCCACATGGCCAAATTGGGCAACCCGGCCAAAACCCAAGCTAAGCCCAAATTGGTTAGCCTGCTTGGGGCCACAGCAAAAACCAATGACCAAACCCACCGGGCTCGAGCCGGGCAGCCCACTCAGGGCCACATTGGGAGCCCACTGTAGCCCCACATGGGGCCACACAGTGTTTGCTACTTGGAATGTTATTTGAAGATCTTAGGAAATATGAAGCAGGGGGGTACAATGTCATAAGGTAGCATTTTTACTCTCCAACATTATTTGTAGATGCAGATATTGACAAGCGTCTGTCATTTGTAGATGTTGACGAGTGTCTGTCATTTGTGGATGTTGACGGACGTCAGTTATTTGTAGATGTTGACGGGTGTCCATTATTTGTAGATGTTGACAAGTGTCTGTCATTTGTAGATGTTGACGGACATCCATTATTTTGTATGTTGACGAGTATCTGTTATTTGTAGATGTGAACGAGTGTCTGAGAGAGAACGGTGGGTGTGACCAGGACTGCATCAACTCGGATGGCTCATTCCGCTGCAGCTGTGATGGAATCATCTACAGACTGCATGCTGATGGCAGGAGGTGTATAGGTAAGGTCACCTGTTGATATAATGTACAGCCTAACAGGTACATGTGATGACGTGTTGTACATAACCTACCATGCCGTCGTGTTTTAGCACCAGGTCCCGGGGGGGATACTCAGATCGGAAATGGGTACCCACCTCCAAACGGCCCTAGAAAGCGGGGGCGGTGGGCCTCAAAAATAGGGGGCGGTAAACCCTAAATAGGGGGCGGTAAGGAAGTTATCGGGCCAAACATCCTCCCCCCCCAGTCGAAATTTCTTAGCCCTCCAAACTCTTCACCCTGTTGTTAAAAAAATAACCACTTTCTAACTCAGAAATAGAGGGCGGTAACTGTGTTGTATTTAGGAGGGATTTTGAAAAGTGTAGGGTGTGGATCAGTATAGCCCCTGAGGTATAGCCTATACTTTATGATGTGTCACCCTTTCATTTTGCAATTAGCATCCAGGCATGTAAGGTTTACACAGCCATAAGAACAAAGGGAAATGCTCATTCAAGGGAGGTGAAATATGAGGGATGGTATAAGAGTAG
Source organism: Harmothoe impar (assembly GCA_947462335.1). NCBI lineage: Eukaryota > Metazoa > Annelida > Polychaeta > Phyllodocida > Polynoidae > Harmothoe > Harmothoe impar. The sequence continues at coordinate 34,251,568 of OX381718.1, forward strand.
TCACACTGATTGAGGAGGAAGGGGGGGGGGGTAGGGATGGTCAGCCTCCCCTCCTCTGAATTCTTAGGTATCTGTAGTTGGACAGTCCATTTCCAGGGCGGTTAGCATTGAAATACCATGGGCGGTGGCTTATGTGTCATAGCTACAGGCGGTCACATCCTGCATTTGGTGGGTGCGGTAGTTTGGAGGTGGGTAGTTACCAACATAGAGTGACTACCCCCCCGGGCACCAGGTATTTGAATATACGCCGGTCTTGTATAAGCGCAGGGGTAGGAGAACCTTCAAAATATCTCTGAAACCGGACTTGAATAAGTGTCTGTCTTGTATGAGCGCTGGGGCACCAAAACACAATGCTACAGTATAGCTAAACAAGTCCATGTGATGACAGTGTTGTATGTAACTTGACTAGCTAAACAAGTCCATGTGATGACAGTGTTGTATGTAACTTGACTAGCTAAACAAGTCCATGGGATGACAGTGTTGTATGTAACTTGACTAGCTAAACAAGTCCATGTGATGACAGTGTTGTATGTAACTTAACTAGCTAAACAAGTCCATGTGATGACAGTGTTGTATGTCACTTGACAGGCACATGTCCAGATGACTTTGTGAAGAGTGAGGCGCTGAGTTCGTGCTACAAGGTGTTCACCCCGGCGGCCCGGGACAGCAGCACAGAGCAGTACTCCCAGGACGTGGCTGCCTCCCAGACACACTGCCGCTCCCTCCACCCCCTGGGCGGCCTTGTCTCCATACAGTCAGACGACGAGAAGCGCTTCGTGTCCAACCTCCTCAAAAGGGAACCAGGTAAGTGTGGTGTTCATGATAGGCCAGTTATGACCCTCCCAGACCCGACAACTGTGATCCCAGTCGTCACTAAGGTCAAACACGACAACAAGAAATCGGAGATCTCTCCCCTTGTTCTCCTAACACCAAGAAGCACTGGCGGTGGAATTGTATACCATTTACCCCAGGATTGGATGTGATCATACAAACAGACTCTCTCAATGCTGTTATGGCTGTCGCTGACCACCGCACCCCATACTTCCTGGCTCGGGTGGTTCAGGAGGAGGATTCAAAACCATTCTACAGTGGGTCCCTTAGCTTCCATGTGGGCATACGCGGAAATGACTTGGCTAATGAGGCAACACCCTGGGTAGCTCTTAATGATGAGGGAATATTCCATCATGCCCTCCCCCCCTATTATAGGGTCAAGCCTGAGCTGTACTGTTGGAGACCCACTTCAGGGGTGTGGAAACTAAGGGGGGTGGGGACATGTCCCTCCTCCCACATGCCCCCCCCCTCTTTTGATCAACCCTGAGAAGTTCAAACTTAAAAGATCAAGCCGAAAAAGGTCAAAATTGGCCAGAAACTCCCTTTGTCCCCCTTTGAAAGTGTTGCCACGCCCCTGCACTTAGCAAAAATGGAAGCCACCAACAAGGAGATCAATGTGTTGGACCGCCTGCGTGTCCCAGTATCCCAGCCCAGAGAATGGCACCTAAAGGTGCAAGCAACTCTGGATCTAGTTGCAATGGCACTGAGGCGGATAGCCCAGACTATGGTTACCTATTTCTGAATAAACTTTCGGCCCTGAGCTGATGTGCCCGACCATACATGCGTCTGCCCTACCTTCCCCTACCTGATGGCCAAGGGGTGAAATACATTCTGACTCATGTATATAAGTATATTTGTGTTGGAGCATATGACTTAATTTTTCCTGCTTGAGTTTTATATATAGTTAAGGTGGTTCCGTGCTCTCATCTTTGGGGCTTTATCCCCACATTCAGTATATGCAACAAAATAAATGGGAACAAAATAAAACAACCAAAAAACCAACATATAGCAGAAATTACTAGAAGCTACGGTGACCTATATTAACACTCATTAATGACATTTTATTATATTATGTCATCCGTTATTTCATCCGTTGCCTGATCCTCGCCTCCCTTCATTCTATTGTGACTGTATGTTTTGTTCTTTCCTTTCCCCTCGTTCTTCCTTGTGTGATTGCCTTTGTCTGTCCGCTTGTGTTGTCCCTCATCTCGTTAGTGTTATCAATGGACCCTGTTGTCCCAGGTTTGATCTGTATGGGCCCTTGAACCTGTTGACCAGCCTTCGACTATGTCAGTTTCAAAAGTATATCTATCTATCTCTGCAGTTAATGCATTATAAAGGGGTGCGTTTTAGAGGCCATGCATAAGTTCTAATATTAAACGAAGTATGTTATACAGTAGTCTAGTGTCACCCGGAGCGCTGGCAAGTAGCTTGGCAGCGAGTATAGAAACATTCCCAAATGACGTCATCTACTTAGGACCTTTTTCAAGACCCACCTACTGCCCTGTCACAATTTTGGGAAAATGAATCTATAGACATGTATGGCCCTGAGAAAGACAGACTTAGTCTCACTTGCATAGAAAGGGTGAGGCACGCATTGTCTAGTTGCAACCAAGTGATGAGTGTACTGTGGTTGCAGAGATGCTTGAGGGCTGGCAGGGTTGGTGGACGTCGGGCAGCTACCACGAAGGTAAGAACCTGTTCCAGTGGTCGGACGGCGCCATCATCAGTAACACCTCCCCCCACTGGGGCTTCCGCAAGACGCCCGAGCCCGAGACGTGCGTGTGGGTGCTGCAGGTATGAGTTACTCACATTACCCAGAATAACACTGCTTGTCCATCAGATAGGCAACAAGGGACCAACTTGCCAAGTGACTAGATGCAACCTATTTTAGCTGTAATGTCAAAAATCTATTTTCCCTCTTATCTTAATGATTCCCCCCTCTTCTCGAGACGACACCACCGTATCGTCCCATGCTTTAGAAGTAAATGGATTCCGTTATAGTTCTGTTACAGTGTCAATAAAAGAAGAAGAAAGAAGAGAGAAAGAAAAATGGGGTGCGGGGGCAGAGGCCCTAATATATACAGAGATGTTACCAACTTCCCAGTGGGCACAGAACATTGAATAAACATTGATAGATGGTTGTCAATGTTGATTCAATGTTGTCTCAATGTTGATTAAACGTTGAACTGAATTTTGTGCCCACTGGGTTACAGTGGTGCCATCTATAGCCTGGAAACTGATTAAGATTACCGGGAAAATGAGCTTTTCAAGGTTACAGGTAAAATCGGTGGCGTCTAGTCACTTGGCAAGTTCGTCCCCACCATGGTCTTTGTCATCATAATTTTAAATAACCATATTACTATGAGAAACCCAAAAATCAGAAATTCTAAAATCATGAAAATCACACTATGATTAATGTACCATTGCGGATTAGCGCCCGGGCGCTCTTTAATTTGCCGGGCCTTTACCCAAGATAGGTGCTTACTCAAGATCCTATTTTCCCTGCTGGCCTTGAAAAACGTCATTTGGGACTTAATCACCGGCCCTATGCCATGGGAATATGCAACTTTGCAAGTATATGCTCCTTGGGATAGTGATAAGGAGTGAAATAAGTTGTATTGAAGACAGAATTTACATCTGTCTGACAAGGGGAAGTAGTATTTATGTTAAATACTTTTGGATTGATTCAAAAATTCCTATTATTTGTTCCATAGCAGGAGTTGTAATTTAGTGGTATTGCTGCCCTAGGGTAGCGGTTTTTCAGGGGTATTTTAGATGCTGCCCAGAGGCAGCAGCGGCCCTTAAAGGGTTAAGGAACATTTCAAGGCCCTGTAACCCCGGCGCTTATACAAGACTGGCGATCTTTTGAAACCAGCGCTTTATCGCGATGGGGCGGTAAAGCAATATTTAAGATGAAAATCATCCCAAGTATCAAATAATATCATAATTGTTGGTCTTTGATGCATTTGTAGAAAAATTCCTTGCTCCAATGGCAACGAGATACAAGGACTCCAAATAGCTCTTTTAGTTTGTTTTGAAAAAAGAACGCATTTGCTCTGGCTGTCACATTCAGAAATTAGGATTTATCTTAAGTATAATAATCATATACAATTTTCTTATTTTAGACGTCGGGACGTAATGTTTATAAATAATATCTTTGCATATACTGTTTCTATGTAAATTTAAGGTACTTGATTTTTTTAAACTTGATATATTTTGAGCCTTCATAGCTTGACTAATAATTGGAAAAGTGACAAAATTCTTTCAGTTCTAGAAAGCGCAGACATGGCTCCACATGCCTTAAATGGGATAATGGCACTGATCAAATTGTGCTGGGGCCCAAAAAAAAGGAGGTGTGTTTCAGGCAACATGGTCAGAATTTCTACGGTAGGTAGGTTGGATTTTTTTTGATTTTTTTTACATAGAGAGAGTACCAGGAATAAGTCGCGATTTGACAAATCGACTCGGGACTCACCAGAATGATTCAATAATTCCTCTATTGACTAGGAATATCAAGAAGTTATTGCATATTCCTCTTAAAAAGCCATTTTCTGAAGATAATCAATTATTCAGGCCTCTGAGGTCACTGGGAGCTTGTTCTTCTTGAAAGAATTTGTAAAAATTGAGAAAAATTAACCAAAAAAAAAAGAAAAATCTCCAAGATTGGGAAAAAAATGCTAGGGTCGGCCCTTTTTTGAATGTAGGGTCGGGTTGCCTGAACACACCTTTTTTTTCGGCCTGGATTATGTTGGTTGGAGATGCCTGTTGTTTGTTTTGTGTTGTTTGTTTTGTGTCCTCCATAAGACCTCGTTCTGTTTGTCGGTACAGATCTCAGTGTACAATCAGACGTGGGGTAACTACGACTGTTTCACCAAGTCTGGACACATCTGTGAGGTGGAACTGGCCAACTAACAACACCAAGTTACAGCACCAAGTAACAACACCAAGTAACAGCACCAAGTAACAACACCAAGTTACAGCACCAAGTAACAACACCAAGTTACAGCACCAAGTTACAACACCGCGCTGAAACAATGTTCATCTGCTCACACAACACCAGCCACCCACCTTCCGGTGGTGCACATATATCCTGCCGTTTAAAACCCTGAATCTCAATGCCAACCTACATATCAACATTAGGGAAATGGTCAATGCTGACCCCTTCACAGTTTAATTGAAATGCAATTATTCTTCAAACAAATTATACTAATAATTAAATGACCATTAACATGAACATAGACGTATAGAAATAACAGCTAGTTATGATTGTTGGAATTGGACATACTAGTAGTTCCTTGAACTATCTTTTATAGTCGGTCAGCAGGTGGGGGCCAAGGATACATTGTCAGAAAATACTTCATTAATAGGATGTACCTAGGTTAATTATTCATCTAAGTTTCTAGTTTGTCTAATTTGGCCATTGCGTGGGCCTATCTAACATAGACTCCACAGAACGGTGGTTTGAGTATGTATTTAGTCATGTCGCTGTTCTGATTACCTATATGTGAATGTTATTTGACTGGATTATGGAAGGCTGTGTACATTGGGGGGAGGGCTGATATTACTGTCGCATCTTGTGTCTACTACAGGCACAGCACTGGTGGGGGGAGAATGGTGCGTCAGTATATCATATATTTTACTTTTACAAGATGTTAGAATTGCTATCAGCAATGACCTGTCAAATTTCAGGCATACTGCCGGCCTTTCTGTGTACCCTTTTGTATAGTAGCCTAACTTTGTTGATGCTTTATTATAGAACATGCTGTAATCCGAGCTATACATTAACAGAATAGTATCATGTTAGGAAATACCTGTGATACAGGTGTATGGGCGGACCCAAATGAACCCCATAGGTTTTTGCCTATCTACCTTAACTCATGCTAGAAAGGGCCAAGTACATGATACAGTGATATGTACGCACAAAAGGCTAAAGAAACTGCCTGTGTTGGAGTATATCATTTTCCCAATTGCAAGTTTGCTCTCACCGTAATATTCATATTAGATATCTATGTATCTATGTATGTATCTATGTATCTCTCTCTCTCTATATATACATATATATGTATATATATATATATATATATATATATATATATATATATATATATATATATATATATATATATATATATATATAATGAGCATGTTTTTTAGGACAAATCAGAAAAAAAAGAGTTGCTATATAATTATGTCTGTAAATGTGCTCCGTGTAACCATAAGGATTTTCTGGAAACTCGGCTGGACAAAAACTCCCACCACTTCAATCACCACTATCCGACACAACTCACTACATGTATACTCATCAATGTCAGCGTCCTAAAACGTCTAACGTCCAACAGGCCAGTGCCCCGGTAGACGTGACTGCATCTACCAGGTGGCAGCAGCAACACGCTGCCTGTTTGGTTTAAATTGGTTCCATCCCAACTATCCAGAGGGAGTCACTTGGTAGCTATCATCTAACGATTCATAGTACATGATGAACTACCAGAATAGGTAGATATTTACCAATTATGTTAAAACATGCTTATTCAGTACATTTGAGGGCAATATTATAAAAGCATATTTTCTCAACACTGATCACTGTATCAGCTTCAAGCCAGTGGAATGTCTTATATCTGGCATAAACTCCCCACTTATGTTGTTTTGGCTATTTCTGGCCCTTTTCAGGCTTATACCCCTACAGAATAACCAGTTTTGCACCAATTTATTCAAATTTTTGGTATATGTGAAAAAACATCTTAATACTTCGGGAAATCTCTATTCTTTGTGTAGGGCCTATTGGCCCAATATTCTCAGTTTTCTGGCCCTCCAAAGGCCCAAAAAACCCTAGAAACGTCAAAAACACTAAAAATGACATGTTTTACATGCCTCCCATGTGTACTGAGGCAGTAACAGCTTATTCCTAATATCATTTTCTATTAGGTCTATGGTATAGTCAATTGATTCACGAGGATTACACTAGATATGTTCCGAATTTTTTTTCCCCACAGTCATTTAAGTGTGTTTTGTCAGCAAAATATTCAAATGTCATTTCAGGTTGATACCTCTATATGATAAATATAGAAGATCTACACAGTCTCTATTGTATCCCAGATTGTGAGGTAACTCTTGTGTCTTCTGCTGGAAAAAAGAAATTTTGAAAAATATCCAATAATCTTGCCTCCAGGAGCATATGTCTATTAGGATACATATTTTCCGTCACGGAGTCACCCGGAATATTCGTCACGGAGTCACCAGCCAACCTGATGAAAATTTAAACCTTCATAGAATTGTTAATACCCAATATATTTAAGTTATCTCTGGTTTTCCTGTGTTCTACCCACTCCCTCTAATGTTCTAATGCAAAAATTCACCATTTTTATGCCCATTTATACAAGAATTTATTTCCGTCACGGAGTCACCCGGGTGACTCCGTGACGTAAAATAGGTTAATAGGGGTACTTTAGGCCTATACTGTGCAAATTTGGTCTAACCAGATATCATGATGCTTCATATTTCTTAAAGTACATATGATCAGGACACTGTAGAGTGAATTTAACCAATAATTGGACCATTTTGAGGAAAGTAGGGTAAAGTTGAGAGTATGTAGTTGAAATGTTCATATTTCTAATAAATGTTCAAAATTCATCGGGTTGTATCTCAAAAACTATTACTCAGAGGATATCCATTCTTGTTATGCTTCAAGATATATGTTGGCCCAGCTTGTAAACAAAATTATTAGTTGCTGTGATGTATTTAAAACATAAAGTTCATGATCATGGATTTTTGGTCACGGAGTCACCTGAAAAAAGGACAATAAACTTCACGTGGCGATAAAAACTGAACCGCTAGGGTTAGAAATGTATCAAAAAGTGTTCCAAGGAGCCAAGATATATACCTTTCAATATACTAAACTTGTTTAAACATACTAAGAACTTTCTGATTTGTCCTTCCTCTATCCTAAAACAACATTAGTCAGGAGTTTGAGCCATCTACTTCTCTGCTAAAGTTATATGAACAGCACATATACGTATTAAAGGGGTAATATGACCACTCCCACTTCACCACGTAGTAGGCTACAACAGTACTAGGCATGTGACTGGTACAAGCTCGATGATTATGCCACTTCAACATGTTCTTGGCAGTTATGATGTCTTTCCGTATCCTAGGTCTCTATATCCTAAACAACTTTGTTCCTGCAAGCTACAGTTTAATGAGTGACTCTGCTATTGTCAAATCTAAGATCAAGTTCACTCTGGTTATGGAGTTCCCCCATATATATTCCCCCAAAAGTACAGGAGCTAAGGCATCAGTGATATAACATCTTATTTGTTTTCGGTATGCATTAGCTTTCTAATCAAATCTGCAGTGTATGCACCTTTCATTCGCTAACTAGTACATGTAGAGATGATCCAAACCAATACTTCGTTTAGGTTAAGCGGTCATGTGAGCATCATTGAGGAATCACTGTAGACAATTACCACATTGCCATGTTTAATGCCAAGGTGCTAATTACTATGCAATAGTTTAGTCCCAGGTCTGTACGGTTTATGAGTGTGGACTTTTCTAGCTCCACGTGAGACCAACAATTCCTAGGGAAAAGCTTTAATAAAAACTGCTACAAAACCCCTAACTGTGTGTTACTGTTAGTGTTGTTGGTGCTCGGGGTGTGTGCTCCACTCGCCGGTGTCCTTCAGTGGGGACGTCCATCTACAGCGGCTCGGCCACCACACACACACCTGCAGAATCCCACAGAGCCGCAGTTTGAGTGACTTTTTAGTACTGTTAAAGTAGGTGAATGTTATCTGAACGAATCGTGGATGGCTGTGTGGCGACAGGTCTCACATTACTGACGGAACATGTGCGTACCGGTGCGGGTCAAAAGGAGCACGAGGCTTCCAATCATCCCTAATAGTAATAGAGAGATGCAATGTACATAATGGGGGTGTGTATGGTCATCTCAGGGCTCCTGTTCACATACATTGGACATTGTGAATATGTTTTGAGCTCTACACTGCAAAGAAGGTGCTTAGGGTTTAAACACGTTTAGGTTTAAACATGTTTAAAGTCTAAACATATTACTAGGTTTGTGTCTTTGAATCCATCTGTTTAGGAATTAAACACTTTTATTCTAAACACCTAAAGAGTTATATTGAATAATGTTTAGATGTTTAGTATTTAAACAGTATGAAAAATTAGTGTTTAGGATCCAAACGTGTACTGTTTAGACCGTAGTATATCAAACACATACCAGATGGCAGCTCTGTGGTTGACTGAAGTTTCTACAACTACTCAAATGTTATTGTGGATCTAAAAGTGTTTAAATCAGAATTAACTAACTTAAATTGCATGGGATACAAAAGGATAATAATACCCATTGCAGGATTCAGGGGTTGAATGCTATATCACTATGATCATGATGCAATGAAGATACATCCTTAAACACTTGTAATAAACGATACTTTGTGTCTCTATGATATTGGTAGAGTATCAATTAAAGAACAAAGTCAACACAGTTCGGATCAAGTGTTACAGGTTGCGAATCAATAGGTTTATTCAATAACTTAGACAGGCAGTATCTATGTGTGCGAACTCCCTATAGAGTTCGGAACAGGTCAGTAGGCTAATCAGCCGCAATGATCACAGGGTCTCCTCACCAGCGTGGCTCAGAGTAACCGACGAGTACCGTCAGATGCTGGGTATATATAGGCAGCCAGCCTGCACGCGCACACGCAGACCGGAAGCCTATAGCGACCTCTGTCCATACCCCAAGCCCGAGGCAGGTGTCGCCACCTACCGTCGGACTGAAGGGTTCGGACTGAGTTGGCAACACAGCATCCAACAGAACTCGTCATATAACAAACCCGTATAACCCTAGCCCCTACACTACCCCCTACCAGATAATAACCGGGAGGTAAATAATTAAGGTTAAAGTCCGAAAACACTTCGGACTGGCATTATCTTATAAATACCACCTTAGGGGTTTATTAGAGTTATACCTTACAACAATATGACGTATTCTGTTGAACACAATAAGGCATTAATTACACACATTTCTATATATATAGATCGTAATAACAATTACGCCCCATTCCCTAGGATAGATGGAGTTAACCTATACATATAGTATACAAACACTTGAAAAAGTACAATATCACAGTAAAAAAATTCGTCCCTCCAGGACCCCGAGCTATTTACACTCGTAATGAATAATACTATAAGTGATAAACAATATCACTTTTCTTAAGTTTTTAAGAAATAAGTACATATTAAAGTATTATTAAAAATGACATCATACGTGGTCTTGTGTCGAAGATCCGGATCTTCTGTAGATGGTGCATTATTCCGCCCGGCTTTCGGAACCTACTTCATTCAGCTCCTACTCACCGGAACGAGAAAGTTCATAGCTCATGCTCGGGAGCTTAAGGTAATAATTTAAAAAATTTAGTCCTGCCTCCAGGCGATCTTCGGACTTATAACTAGGAGCACTCGGTCCTGATATCCACTGTCTTATAAAAAAAACACCACGTATCGGATCCATGTTGGTAACGTACTCCTGTCCCGAGTTCAGCTTTCTCTCTCCGGATCTCCTCGTCTTCCTCCGTCAGTGTCTCCTGGCAGACTGGATCCTTGCGTAGCCAGCCCGGATACTCCTACACCCTATCCAAGGGTGTTCTGCTGGTGGGGGTGGTATACTTCGAATACCCCCCCCTTCCTAATCGGATCCTGTGATAGGATAATCCTATCCGGATTCCGAATTGTCAGTGGGACCGGGTTTAGCTGGCGCCCCCTCCTCATCGGAGTCCGACTCTGCCTCAGCCAGAGTCAGCTGCTGGAGCCAGAGCTCGATTTGAGCCCGGGTCCCATCCCACTCGTGCATTTCATGCGCGAAGCAATCTTTGAACCGACGACGTTCGCGGTCCAGCTTCTCCTCGGCGTTCTTAGCTGCCAACCTCTGCTTTTTCCTTTCGGATTTAGCAGCGACCTGTTCAGTCCGAGCATTCTCACACTCCTCCTGAACAGCCTCCACTGCCGCTGCCTTTTGGACAACGACTTCCCTCTGATGGAGATGATGTACCGTATTAAGGGACAACATCGCAAGCAACTGGTGAAAGTTGTCCTGCCATTTGTCGAATGCCTCCTGTCCGGCTTTGAAGTAAAGTCGGCGGGAGGGAACGAAGGAGGGCCCCTTAGTCGCAAGACTAAACGTCCCTCTTCCGGAGTCTCTGGAGGGAGATCCGGGGTCTGGGTCGGCTTCAGCTTTTGTTTCACTGAAGCCTTCGTCTTTCCGGTCTGAGTGAGGGTCTGCGACTCATCTCCCGGGACCAGATCATTCTCTGGGAAATCCTCAGCGAAGGATCCCCCCGTGTTGGTGTTCGGATCCTCCGGAACAGACCGAGGTGGCCTGCCCTGGGGGCCCGTCTTCCAATCTGTCTAGTGCGAAGTGAATGCCGGCCCTTGATAGCCCGGATCCGCCTTCTCCATAACGGATTGTCTCTCATCCGTTTTCGGACTTTTAGGATCGGTCTGCTCCGAGGACTTGTTTTGTTTCTTCGGAGCGCGCCGTACCTTTCTCGTACTAGTACGTTTCTGGTACTCCTCGAATTCCTCGAAGAGTTCACCGTCCGGAACCCGGATGTAGTTGCCGTCTGGGTTTACTTTGTAGAAAACCCGAACCTTTCCCTTCTCGTTAGTGCCAAAATCCACTTCGAGGTTCTCATTTTTGCCTACTACTCCGAAATGGGAGTAGACCTCTGCATGGGCGAGCTGGATGCGTTCCGCCGCCGTCTCCAGGGCCAAGCCGTGCTTCTTAGCAAGGTGTCGGATGATGTCTGCTCTAGTGTAGAACAGGCCACCCTCGGGACAAACCTTGCTTCCTCTCGAACCGACACTCAGGCAGTCATATCGCATGTAATGACGTACGTGGTGACGGGTGATGTGCCTCGTGTACCGGACCTTGGTAGGCCAAGTTCGGGGCGCTTCCAGAGTCTCGTCAACGTTCTGACAAGGCTCAAAGGGGCACTTGCTAAATGGATGCCATCTAGCCATTGCCCATGCCAGTTTTGCTTTCTGGAGATGCGACTGGTATTTGGTACTACCAGTTCGGACCTTCTCCAGCAACTCAAAGTGGTACAGCTGTACCGACTTGTCGAGGGGATCCGTCTTAATCCACTCCTCATCGTCGGAGAGACCGTCAGGACCCACTTCTTCCGGATGGTGTGAGGACCGCTTATCCTTGATGCAGTCCGTCACACACATTGGTTTAAAGTATCTAAACCCACTAGCGGCATTGGCTCAGAGTGCTGTCCGGACCAGTACCTGAAGTTTGTCGTCCGGGATTGTATTTTCATCCAATCCCTTCAGAACAGCTTCCACCTCCTCTGGGGATTGACCCGCTTCCAGAGATGTTACTCTAATGGTCTCCCGCAGGTATAAGTGCCTACGGTTGGCCTTCTCTTGACGACTAGTATCCGCACTCCTAGTCGCTGCTGAGGTCTGATGGACGATTTCATCCTCCAGAGTGGCATCCAGAATCGACTCTTTAGTCTTCTGTTCTAGACCCCGAACCAGCTTTATTGCTGGCGTCAGGCCCCGATTCTTCTCCCTCCTGTTATGTACGACTTTGTACTCCGATGTGGTTTGCATATCGGATTCCAAAGCCGCGATAACTTCGGGACGTCCCTCCGACTCAGCAACTAAGCGAGCTGTACTAGCCGTGTTGCTGAGGTTTTCCATGGCCGCCGTTAAGCGGTCCGGGAACCAGGCCGGGAACCTAGCAGACAGACTGTCCAGCCCCCGGAAGGTTCGCATTTGTACTAAGTCAAATGACCTAATCTCCGGTTTGCTCATCTCCTCGATGATGGCCCCTCTTAGGATGGATGGGACGTCGGAGTCTTCCTTGTCCCATTCATCATGCTGGTACGGAGCGAGGATGTGAACCCCCGCCCCCGAAGAACCACCACCCGCGGCTTGGTCCAGCTTTCCGGCTTCATCCGAAGTATCCATATTGGATGGCTCCAGAGTAGGCTCGGTGGGCTGGAGAGGTGGATCCACTCGGATGGGTATCTCTCTCTGAGGAGGTATTTCCACTCGGATGGGTACCTCTCATTGCGGCTCCAGTAGAGCCGGGTGCTTGAAGGTGATGGTAGACAACACCGACTGTATGGTCCGGACCGTATGGGCCGCGGATGAAGCATCCATGGCCTCCTCGGTCCGGGGTTCCTGGGGAGGAACTGTCGTTTTCGGACGACCTCCCCCATGTCCGGCCCCACCAGCCATCGCAGCGGCTGTAGCAGCTACTGCAGAACTGTTGTCCAACCCTCGCGAGAAGGACAACACATCGGTATTCGGAGCCGGAGCAGCTGAAGTCTCAGCCGTCTTTACACCATCCTTCACCTTGCTAGGGATCGGGATGGAGGACTTAGTGGAGCCCGGAGTCTTGACAGCTGGAGTGCTGCCGGACGTCTGCCCCTTCCTCGGCTGGTCCTTAGCGGCGGGCTTCGGATCAGCTTTCTTCGGATCCTTCGGCACCTTAGTAGTGGTAGCCTTGGGATCGTTCTTCTTCGGATCCTTTGGTGCCGTCGCAGTGACAGCCTTAGAATCAGTCTTCTTAGTACTCGCAGTACTACCCTTCTTCGGATCGGGCTTCTTAGGCTCGACCTTTCCCGGTGGCTTCTTCCCAACACTCGCGTGCTTGAGCGCCTTGGTGCTAACCCTAGTATCGGACGACTTGGACCGATCTCGGGTAGCACCCTTACCACCGCGCGTCCTCGGACGTGCAGTGTCTGACTCACTGCCACTCTCCATAGACAGTTTACAAGCTACTGTCTTCTGGAGGTTCGGTGAGATACTCAAACTGCACATCCGGGAGGGACGTACAGCAGTCTCGGAGGGTCCCGGCACTACTTCGGAGTAGGCGATTCCCTGCAACAGTTCGGAGTCCTCACTGCCCACGGGCGACGGAGACTTCCGAATCGGAGACACGGCCGGATCCACAGATAGTTCCGCCAGCGTCTGACTCAGCTCATCACCACTCGGGTTCTGAGAATCCATAAGCTCCTCGATGGCGGATGCCACCTCGGAGTCTCCGGTGAGTTCGGACTGACGGAGCTGCTGCCCGGCCATCCTCACTTCTTCGTTGTCTTTCGACTGGGAGTTTGACGGGGAAACCACAAGTTCCCCGCCGCCCTCTTTTGTCTCAGACGAACCAGAAAAGAGTACTCACTGCTCACAACTCTTTTACAGACTTTTCTCCTCTTCTAAACGTTCAAATCACCGACTTCACCGCTGCCGACCGACACCACGATTGACTTGGGAGAGCCCAAAATCAATATGGCGGTTCCCTCGCTTTTGTTTTTAAAACAAAGCGCATGCGCAGCGTCTCGCGTGATTGGACGCGATCCCGTTACCCGGTGTGACCCAATTACAGTTTAATCAGGTCACGACCTTTCCCGCCCGCAGCTCGGGCTCGAGGGATCTCACTGCTACGTGGGCGGCTCCCAAAAGTCAAAATATACTTCGAATAAAGAGCTCGTCAGGAGTATTAGTGGATATTTATGGGAAATCGAAGATTACCCCACCGGATTATCCGTCCACCACCCTCGGGGAGCACCCTTACATTCTTTTCTATTGACTCTGAGCGCCCCTGTTGGTAGCACACATATAACATATAGAACAACACAGGACACCACACTCGTTGTGTAAACAAGCTAGGTTACAGCCCCTCTAGCCACCAGCCTTGGGCTTCGCCGAACGGGTTTACCGCCCGCCTCTCGTAACCTGGCCGAAGGACACTCGTTCTTAACTAAAACTCCAGCCTTGATTTTAGTTTTCCGTGCCCTTCTTCCTTCGCCTGCTGAGACTTTCTTTTTCACGGTCTTTCGGAGCTTCTTTCGTACCACCCTTTTAGGGGGATCCACCGACACCCCTTCCAAAGGTACAAATTTAGCCTCCGAATTTTCATTCTCCACCTCCGTTTCCGGGGTGAGCTCCCTTCCAGCCCAAGCACGCAACCGAGCCACATGGCTCGTCCGGATGCGCCCTGCTTCGGACTGAATCAACACAGTCGTTTGACTGATACATTTAACCACGGTATGTGGTCCATCCCAGTTATTCGCCAGTTTGACGTTGTAAAGCGGCTCATGTAGGCGGATCACTCGATCCCCCACTACGAACCGTCGCAACTTCAATCCGGTGTCATAACCCACCTTCTGCCAATTAGCAGCTTTGAGCAAATGAGCCCTAACTGTTTCATAGGCAAATTTGAACCTCTCTCGTAGAGATTCCACAAACAGCACTGTACACGGTGCTTCTGGACTGATCCCTACCACTCCGAATACCAAATCCGCCGGCATGATCAAGTCCTCTCCGAACACCAGGAGGTTCGGAGTGCAATTCGTTGAAGTGTGGACCGTATTATTATACGCATGCACCACAAATTTGCACTGATCGTCCCAATCATCCATATGGGAGTTCACTAATGGCTTCAAAACCTGGATCAAGGTCCGATTGAACCGCTCCACCTGCCCGTCGGACTGTGGTCGGTACGGATTGGTCCGAGTTTTGCATATAGCCAACTGATGGCACATAGCAGCCCATAATTTTGACTCAAATTCTCTCCCTTGATCGCTATGTAACATCAAGGGAGCCCCCAGATGGAGGATCCACCCCTTTACCAGTGCTTCCGCACAAGTAGCAGCAGTATGATCCTTGAGTGGGTACACTCGGGTGTATTTTGTATAGTAGTCCGAGACCACCATCATACACGTATTACCTTTAGGAGTGGGTTTCACTCCACTGATAATATCCACGGCTATTCGAGCAAACCTTACCCCGAATAGCTCTTGTTGCAGTGGCAATTTTCCCAGTCCAGGACCAGGTTTGCCTAAACAACAGGCCGGACATGTCTCGATCCACCTTAAAAGGTCGCCGGACATTCCGGGCCAGTAATATCTTCTACTCAGCCGTTCCAAAGAGCGTTTCTTTCCGAAATGCCCACTAGTGGAATGGCCGTGGCAGTAGTACAGGATGTCTTTCCTCATAGCAGCAGGGATCACCATTTGTAATACCCTCCGCTTTCCGGGACAAGACTTCCACCTGCACAACAACGAATCCCGAACCTCCAGTTCATGGAACCGAGCCAGGAAACATCGCATTTCACGGTTTTCCAGTGATATTTCAGGTCTCACTGGACAGACCCCAGTAGGGACAAGCTCCCTCAGTCGTGCTATGGTAGGATCGGCTATCTGGTACGTCCTTATAGTGTCGGTGGACCAATCCAACAGGTTTTGCAACAACCCATCATAAGGCAAACGCACACTCGCTACCACAGCATTGTGAGCACCACAATCCCCACACTCCGGACGCACACAACGGCGTACCGGACGTCGACTCAGACAGTCAGCATTAATATGCTTCGTGCCCGCTCGGTGCTGGATATGAGAGTTCTCCAGTCCGAACTCGCTGAGATGGTTCAACCACCGACCAATCATCCCCTCCGCGTCCTTAAAATTAAGGAGCCACCTCAAGGCCGAATGATCAGTTCGGAGTGTGAAATTCCCTCCATATAAGAAGTGCCGAAACTTCTTCGTGTACACCACTACTGCGAGCAGCTCTCGCTTGGTAGTACAATAATTTCTCTGTGCCTTGTTCATACTGTTACTAGCGAACGCCAGCGGGACCTCTACTCCGTCCTGGATTTGGGACAATGCGGCCCCAATGCTCTCATTGCTCGCATCAGTGTCAAGGATGAAATGCCCCTTCTCCTTAGGATATCTCAGCACTGGGGTGGTTCGGAACAATGCCTTAATCTCTTTGAAGGCTTCATTCTGCTCCATCTTCCATGGAAAGGGTTCTTTTTTCCTCCCCGGAGTCCAATGGCTCAACCTTTGCAAGGGCTGAGACACCCTAGAGAATCCGGGGATAAAGTCCCTGTAATAGGAACAGAACCCTAAAAAGGATCTGATATCCTTTGGTCCTTTCGGAACTTCCCAAGTCTCCACAGTCTCCAATTTAGCCGGATCAGCCTGCACACCCTCGGTGGAGATGATCCGGCCCAAATAGACCATGGACTTCCGAAAAAGTTCACATTTCTTCGGCTTTAATGTCAAGCCATTGGACCGAATTCGCTCCAATACCTCTCCGAGGTTCAATGCACACTCTTCAAACGTCTTGCCGAAAACAATGACATAATCCAAGTATACCAAGCACTTCCGCCACAACAGATCACTCAACAGAGTTTCCATCATAGCCTCAAAAGTTGCCGGGGCGTTGCACAACCCGAAAGGCATCAGCTCAAACTGATACAGTCCAATGTGACTTGTAAAAGCCGTTTTCTCTTTATCCTCCTCCTTCATCCCGATCTGCCAATATCCGGACTGCAAATCAAGGGTGCAGAACCATTGGTTCCCACCCAAAGAGTCCAGAGTCTCATCAATCCGGGGTAGAGGATATGCATTCTTTTCGGTTACCCCATTCAGGCGCCTATAATCGATACAAAATCGGATAGACCCGTCCTTTTTAGTAACCATCTGGACCGGACTGGACCAGGGGCTAGTGCTAGGCATGATCACCTTCTGTTCCAGCATAGTCTTCACTTGTTCCTCAACAACTCCTTTCTTACCCAACGGCAAGCGTCGGTAAGGCATTTTGAACGGCTGTGCATCTCCCGTATTGAAAGAATGCAACACTTTGTCGGTTCGGCCCAAAGGCTCCCCCTCCACCTGCCATGCATCCTGATACTTCACTACCAGCCTCCTCAGGGAGTCGAGATCCCTCCGATCCGTCAGATCCGTTTCGGATATCATTTTCTCGAGTCCCACACTCAAAGCGGTCGGAGAAGGGTCACCCTTCATGCTCACCTGCCCAGCAGGCATCACTGCCTCACTGGTGAACACCTTCCCCAGTACTGTATCTTTCTTTAGATACTTAGGTTCCAACCCGGGGTTAGAAACCGGCACCACGGTCCAAGCACCATCACCCACCAGGGTGTCCATGCCTGTCAAACCGATACTACCCAACATGGCCACATCCGGCTCCACAACTGCCTCTTCCTCTCTCCTAAGCCCCTTGCTTCGGACCAGCACGTCACACGTCTGTCCGGGAGGAATCTTTACAGTTTGGACCACCGTTGCCACTGTTGACACTTGTCGGAGCACACATTGCTCCATCGCACGGTACGGGTGCTCTATCTGGAGTACCCCTGTACCAGGATTCAGGACCGCGTCATACAACGCCGAAAAGTCCAATCCTAGTATACCGTCGTCTGCAATATCCGCAATGGTGGGAGAAGCCACATACTCCTTCCCCCCAATTCGGAGCGGTATGAACGCGCGCCCATACGTCTGCATACTCGACCCATCGGCCGAACAGGCGTTTACCCTCGTTTTGAAGTTATCACGACTGTCCGGCATAAGAGCATAGAAGTTAGAGGAGATAAAGGAGTGGCTAGCTCCCGTATCTACTAAAAATTCGCCCGCTCTACCGGCCACAGTAACAGACACATACCACCGCCTCCCCCCCAGCGGAGACGGGTTTACAGTGAAGCGTTTAAAATCCTTCGGAGCAGCCAAATCAAGGCCATGTTTCTTCAAATGGTCGAAACATGGATGATCCGGGGAAAGCTGGGTACTCCCTACCCACACGGTGTCTGTGACAGCCGCAACTTCCTCGTTCCTATCCGTAATGGGCCTCCCTGCCTCATTGCCGGGCAACTGTTGGACTGGAATGTTAACCAGGCCGGCATCCGAGCCCCTCAAGCTCGAAGCCACCCCTGATTCCCTTCCTGCCTTCGGAATTTCACTAGGCTCTACCTCTCTGGTATGTTGGCGTACTTCATATCCAGGGGTCGTCCGCTCGCCTTCTCGGACTACCCCCTCTAGTTTCCCTCCTTTCCGGGAACTTTCGGACTCGGAGCTGTACACTCCGCAGCAAAGTGACCGATCTCCAGGCACCTATAGCACTTGGCGGTCCTCCGATTGATCTTCCTCCTGTTAGGCTGTGTAGCCCCCTGAATGGAAGTCGTCATCTTCTCAAACAGCGCTGTGAAAAACGCTGCATCCATCATCGGAGTTTTCGGCTCCGATGACTCCTTCTTCGGAGGGGGGTTTCCACCCCCTTCCGGCTTCTTATTCTTCCACGGTGGTTTAGAGGAATTCCCATTCCTCTTGAACTGAGCCGCCGAAGCTATCGCCCCCTCCTCCTCACTGCCCGAACCATCAGACTGCTCCGGAGAACATTCTATAATGGCAGAGGCCCGGGTAGGCATCCGGTCCCCCAACAGTGACTTTTTGAGAGCATGTATCTCGATGGCCTTAAAAAGGTCATCTAAAGACGTATCTGCTCTCCACGTATCATACACCGTTTGTTGTATTTCTGGATCTCTCAGTCCAGCGACGAACTGAGAGAACAATTCCTTAGAGAATAAGGCATCATGGATTCCTGAAGCAGGATGTACCTTCTTCAGGAGTCTCATCAGTGCAAGTCCGAAAACCCTCGGGGCTTCGTTTTTGCCTTGCACTCCCTTCTTAAAAGCGACCATCGGATCAATCCGAGCGGAGTCTCCGTACAAGATAGTTCCGATCTCCACTAGCTGTTTGAAAGTGCCGCGGGGTCCGCATTCATCTTTCCACTGCTCGTCTGCCATCAGGCCGTCTCCTAGGCGCAATCCCTTACAGATGTACGGGATTGCATCTTGTTGATCCCACCCACTGAGGTTGATATCCTCAACGGTGGCTCCCAACCATTCTTCCCAAGAGTTTTTCTGCCAGTAGGGAAACGGCTCGCTAGCTATACGTCTAGCAGCGTTGGACGACCCCCTAATTTTAGAGGTTATCGCCAGGCATTTAGAAATGGAAGCCGAAGCGTCCTTTTCTGCACCCACATTGTGCAATCCGATCCCAGCAATTGCGGGGTTCCTATCGTACAATTCTTGCAATTCTGTACTCAGAATTGATCTTCTCGGAGCCTTCTTAGGACTCTTTGTCCCAGGAATTGCCCCCGGAGTAGCCCCCATCGCAGGTATGCTATTCTGTCTGTCCAGGTAGGCCTGGTAGGTACCATACGACACCAAATCTGTAGTGGGGTCCACACCTTGACTGAACCACCAATTTTTCTCCAGATCGGTCATGTACTGGCACTGCTGGGCCAGAGCAAGCAATCGCTGATGCTCCGACTTTTCTTTTTCCAACTCTTTGGCCTGTTTCTCAGCTTCCTCTTCTTGCTGAGCTTTCTCCAGTTTAGCTTTCGCAGCTTCACCGGCCGCTCGGAGCCCTTCTTTTCGAGCTCTCAGAACCGCCGCCTCCTGCTCCGCTAATTCTTCGGCGAGGGCTGCATTCTCTCTCATGCGTTTCTGCTGTTGTTCCAGAGCAGCCTGCTGTTGGCGATACACATCTCGCCTTTCCAATTCCAAGTTTTTCTGTTCATGGAACAGTATATTCGCTTGGCATTCTCGCCATTGGGACAAACTCGAGGGAGTTAGGTCGGTCTTGGCCGCCTTCTCCTGTTCGGCTGCTTTCTTCAAGCGTTCCGAATCCAGTTGTCGCTCGGCCAGTTTCAACTGGGATCGCGGACTCCGGACCAATTCCGACAACGACCTTCCCCTACCCGCCGGGTTTACACCTGTCGGAGCTGAAAAGACCTGCTTCGGAATCGGACGGATACCACTGATACCCACCCTTGGTGAGTAATCACTCGCCCTACCTCTACCTCTTGCCCGGCCCACTCCGAGAGGTCGACCTGGCGTTGAAGTAGACAAGGCAGCTTCTATGGTTAACCCACGTCCCATAGGCAGATTCGGGGTGTCCGTAAAACTCATGTAATGAGGAGCTTTCGGACTGCCATTATCAGCGGAAGCGTATGAGGTACTGCTGTCCTGCATACTATTCCGAGTCTCTGATAAAAACTGCTGTAAAGCATTTCTTTTTGCTTTCAGAATGTCACACTCAGTAACCAGGGTCTGACGAACCTCCTGTAGGTCTTCCGTGTCCCGAATAAGTTCGGAACGGGCCCCTTCTGCTTCCGATATTACGGCATCTCGGGCCGCGCAAATCTGGTTGAGCTCCGTGTTTGCTTGGGCAAACTCGGAACGAACCCCCTGCAGATCAGCTTGTTTCTGATCGAACTCCAAACGGACCATGCT
This sequence comes from Harmothoe impar, assembly GCA_947462335.1. Classification (NCBI taxonomy): domain Eukaryota; kingdom Metazoa; phylum Annelida; class Polychaeta; order Phyllodocida; family Polynoidae; genus Harmothoe; species Harmothoe impar. The sequence continues at coordinate 34,272,518 of OX381718.1, forward strand.
AAGGGCTTGCACCAGCTTTTCGTTCTCCTCTAACAAGGTTGACAACCTTGCATCTTTTTCCTTGATTTTGGAAGACCTGTGTGTGACTGCACCTTCCAATGCAATCAGACTGCTTTTCCATTCATTTGACTGTTTCTGAATGGTCAACAACTCTATTTGAGCCATTTGCACACGTTCCTGTACCCTGGCCTCTCTCATATTGTCGAAACGACGCTCTTCCGAAAGAGCAAACCTCCGAGGGGTCGGAGCGGCTGCTCTTGACCCACCGATGTTGAACATCGACAGGTTCATTTCCTCTAATGAACGACTCATTACTACGGGACCTCTGGATCCCATTGATGCGCCTGTTCCCGATGGAACATTCGCACTCCTGCTGGGGGTATCTGCCTCATCTGCCTCCGATGACAAGGCTAGTGCCTCATCGGGAGACCTCGCTGCTCCGTCCAGAGTACGAGGTCTGTGCTACTGCACAGGCTAACCTGTGTTTCACTCAGAACTGGTCACGGCACCAGTGTAATAAACGATACTTTGTGTCTCTATGATATTGGTAGAGTATCAATTAAAGAACAAAGTCAACACAGTTCGGATCAAGTGTTACAGGTTGCGAATCAATAGGTTTATTCAATAACCTAGACAGGCAGTATCTATGTGTGCGAACTCCCTATAGAGTTCGGAACGGGTCAGTAGGCTAATCAGCCGCAATGATCACGGGGTCTCCTCACCAGCGTGGCTCAGAGTAACCGACGAGTACCGTCAGATGCTGGGTATATATAGGCAGCCAGCCTGCGCGCGCACACGCAGACCGGAAGCCTATAGCGACCTCTGTCCATACCCCAAGCCCGAGGCAGGTGTCGCCACCTACCGTCGGACTGAAGGGTTCGGACTGAGTTGGCAACACAGCATCCAACAGAACTCGTCATATAACAAACCCGTATAACCCTAGCCCCTACACACTTGACAGATAAACACAATAATATGCTAAATTCTTGAATTCTGAACACTTAATTGTCGTAAACACATTGCTTTAAACACATAAATGTCTAGGCACTGAGGAAAACATATTATTGGTCTAAACATGTTTAGGAACATATTGTGTGGACAAAAACGGGGCAGAAATGTGTTTAGGATTGTGTTTAGGATCTAAACACCCTTTTTGCAGTGTATAAGTGAGTGATCTTTTGAAACTACATGTTGGGAAAAATTGACGAAGTGAGATGGCAAATTCCTGCACCAATAATATTACTCTATTACCCGTACTTGTTACAATCACATTGAATGCACCCGCCTGCTTTATACTGTATAAATCAAATAATATAAACATAAAACACTTTAGATTTATTTTTTAGAATTGGCAGATTACGGCAAACTACACAGATAGCTGTGGTGAATGTGGACCAGAATGTACTCTATATGCTGGATTCTGAATGTGAATGATGGAGCTTATAGCGCCAGATAATGCCTACTCATCTCCATGGCATCATTTATAGTATTATATCAACACAGCAGATGGCAGCACCAGCTGTCTACAGCTATACATACACCGGGAACTTCTAATCAGCTGTAGCCATGGGCCTAATTTCTATGTGAATAACATGGGCAGTTTCCTAGATGTGAATATGGAGACTGACAAAATATAGAGCATGTGTATGCCATAGAATTGTTTCATTCAAAAAGAAGAAACACACCCTTTTCATCGATACTGACGTTGATTCCCAGTCCCTGCACTTGGAGTGAAAACCAACACCATCCATGTAAAGAAAACGCCGATTATGAGGTACTTTTTCACTGAATTGGCACGTCCGTGGAAATGAGAAATAGGGGTGTGCTTTTTTTCAAAATAAATCAGTGAAAAATATTAAAGGGGGGGTGTATTATATATCAATGCCTCTTTGAAAATATAAAAGGGGTTGATAATATCTCCCTTCATGTATCTGAGTCAACACCATCTATTGAATCAGTATTCTAGGATTTGGGGTACCCTATGGACCTCTAGGCACTAACTTGGAGGCCAGAAATTCAGTGTTTTTGAAATAAAAGGGTATTTCCAAGGATGAAAAGGTCAGTGTTTTTTGGAAAGGGAGCATTTTCAGTGGCCAAAAAGTCGGTGTTTTAATCTAAATAGGGGGTATTTTACATCCGAAAGTCAGTGGAAAGGGGATATATTTCAAAACTCATAACAAGGATGGTGTTAGTTTACTATCAGAGTGCAGGGACCGGGCGTTGATTGCGGCTGTGATGATAATAAACATATGACAAGGCATGATATGGACTTGGCCATGTTTATAAACGACCTATTTATTACATCTTTTTCAAGCGGTCAAGAAATAAATAAATTTAAATATGACGAGCAAGCACACACACACAATCTTCTCGAGACGTCTCTAAAGCAGCAATAAGCCTTGGATACCGGGAACACAAACAGTACACATACTTGACACCAGGTGGCGTGGTGGTGACCACCGTACTTAGAGTTGCTGGCAGCACCCACCAGGGGGCGTATAGTTCAAGTCTCACGATACCCCCAACAACCATGGTTGTTCATCCCCATACAAAATGTATCTTAATACATTTAACTCTTAGTGATCTGTTACAAATATAAGTACTCTCGGTGGGCAAAGGGGTACAAATAGACAGGTGCACGAGTTTCAGTCTGTTGGGTGGCTTGTTTCACGAGTTGACCTTAGGTTCAAGGGTCAACAAGTGAAATAACCCAATCAACGGACTTAAATGAGTGTACCTTTGTGTTTATTTTTCTCTTTTTTTCCGATTCAAATTAGATTATTATAGGGGGAGGGCCTAAATAAGCCCAAATAACTTTTTTCTACGCCATTCAAATATAAGCAAGCCACCATCTTAATGATGTCACAAGGCCGTGAATAAGTTAGTCCTAAGAGGAATTTTGAAAGACCTACTGTGAGCTCGGCGATATTGATGACATTTCCAAAATATGAGAACCTGATATTTAAAGGGGATGGCTGCTGTAGCTACCAGAAAGTGCTATTTGTGATATTTTTGGCTAGAAGACACTCTTTCTACAATCCACGTATAAAATGCTAAAAATATTTCTTAGAGGGCCTCTGTTTTCTGCATAAAAAGATACTTGAATGCATTTTCGGTGTATTTTTTTACTTTTTTTTGCCATTATGTGGACTGTGGTGGCTGTAACAGTACTAACGATTGAACTTGTGATTAACATCGCAATTGAGTCAGGGTCGGGGCTATTAAGTGATTGATTCGATAGATTAAACTGTCTAAAAATGGGCATATATTGTTCTTTCCATGAACACAGTGCGAATTCATGTGACTGTCTCTAAAGATATCTAACCCCCCAGCGGGGGCGGGGGATAGACATTTCTTTATGAACACTTGTTGCATATTGATCATGCCATGGATTAACCAATAATATATGGATAACAGGCACACGAGGGCCTATATGCGTATATAACGCCCGAGGTGCGAAGCACCGAGGGCGTTATATACGTATATAGGCCCGAGTGTGCCTGTTATCCATATATTATTAGGTTTATTATACGATTTATTGACTCAAATGTCCTTATTAACCTTTAAAACGTCCTAATTTCGCCATTTTGAATGATATCTAAGTCGTCTTGTACAGAGGGTGCAGTCGCCATGTTGTGGAAATCTTCAGTAGCGGAGGTGAGGAAGAGCAAGCTAGGCGCAGGGAGCCACCTGCCGTTTTGGTTACTAACTGCTCCCCTGTATACTTCAATATAGGCAGTATTTCCCTACCCTTCTACCACTGCCAGAAATGAATGGGCGCCAGAGTGTTCGCCTCACACACCAGAGATCCCCGGTTCGAATCCGAGTGGAAACGTACCATTTCTTAAGTGCCTATATTTATGTGAAAAAAAATCCCTAGAATTATTTTAACGAATAGATAAGTAAAGTCCATCTACTACCTTTATTGTAAAAAAGAAATTATAAAAATAATTTGATTTTAGGAGAAGTTATAACAAAAAGTGTAAAAATTGCTGTATCTCTGTTAATATAAGAGCTAGAGGCCTGAGAATGTGTCTGTAGACTTCTTGTTTTACCCCCTACTTCTGTATGGCCAGCACGGCCTGGTGGATAGGGCGTTGGACTCATAGTCTTGCGGCCCCGGGTTCGATCCTCCGACGAAACGTAGGATTTTAACTGTAACTATTCACCTCAATCGTGCTGTTATCGTGTGATAACAGAACTGAGTTATCCATAAAAAGCACGATCAGAGCCCCAATCGTATAATAATGCAGTTTATCAGACCAACAGATCATATATTGAAACTGAATCTTATGGAGAATTCGTTACCATCATTTTTGGATTTAGTGATCTCAAATAGGTTAGGATAGGGAGGTCCGCGTGTTCAGTTGTTGTGTAATGTTATAGACGAGATGAACACAGATTTTAACGTATATGAAGGTTTATCATGTTTATTGCTTCAGCTGAAATCAGTTCACCATGGCAGTAACAACATATACCACTAGCTTAACCTTTTCAAGACGACATACCAACGCTGCATTTGTGAGTAACTTACATACACTGTGTTGGTGTATCATACTGAGCCTTCAGAAGTGTATCAGGCTGTGTCTCACGAACTTGGGTCAATGTTTTCGTCTCTGACCGAGTGCCAGCTCTGACCGGGTGCCAGCATGATGCATTGGTCATAGCTCAGGTTGCGGCATGATGCGTTGGTCATAGCTCAGGTTGTGGCATGATGCGTCAGTCATAGCTCATTTTCAAATGACAGTGGGGAAAGTTTCGCATCCAGAAATGAACGGTTCTGGGATATCTTATAGTGGTAAAGGCTAAATGCAAATGTGAGGAAGTTATTATATCTCATACAGGTCTGCATCAGGCACACATTGTATCTATCGCGTTTGTTGAGCCCTTGTTAGCACACGGGACAAAGGACCGACGCATTATGATACAGCCTGAGCTATGACCAACGCATCATGCCACAACCTGAGCTATGACCGACGCATCATGCCACAACCTGAGCTATGACCGACGCATCATGCCACAACCTGAGCTATGACCGACGCATCATGCCACAACCTGACCTATGACCAATGCATCATGCCACAACCTGAGCTATGACTTGGGCAGTGTTTGAGCCACTGCACAAATGTTGTGCTTGGTACAGAGGCAGGCTTAGAAGAAGATAACACAGCATAGTTTAGTTCAGTGCATGCATTATGCCCACCCTGCAAGGTTAATACTTTTCCACAGGGTCGGCATAATTCAGAGATGTAGTACTAATCAGTTATTTGGCAGCAACCCAGTGATGTGCTTTTATTCAGGGTATCAGTAGAAATTAAAAACTGGTTATGTTTATGTAGGTTATAATGCTACACATTAAGGAACAGGTGGTATGATGTAGTATTAATTGGAACTGACTGAACCAATAGTGAACAAGTTGTGCATAGTCCAGGCATCCTTGGAGCCCATCTCATAGTCATCATGGCAGCTCTGTATGGGGGCCATATATGGAAAATTAGCAGGAAAGACACTGGGCAAGCACCCACTGACCATATCCTTCAGTACAGTATCACAGAATAGCCTTCGTTATCATCATTTCTCATCATATGAATTAAGCTTAAATAATATACTGTCCATATAATATACTGTACATTGCCTGGGACCCAAAAAATGTGCTTACTGTAACTGACTAAAATGAGTTGGGGAGCAATTGAGAAAGAAATCCTGATTGGAAATAATGTCTTGAGATTTCCAAGTGTTTAGTATAGTTTCAGTTGACATTATTTAGCTAGGTAGGGTTAGGTCTCTGGAAACACTTTGATTGAGTTGTGTGAAGAGCTAGCCGACTTCAGCATGACTTAGTGACCGTTGGTCACAGTCGCTGTGCATGGGGAGGTTAGAGTCGCTGTGCATAGTGACGCTGCAGTCCTGCGGCGCATGCAGCTGGAACTCTGTGGAGGACAGTCTGTGTGAGAACTGGGACAGGCGAGGGTCCAGCGAGCAGCTCACTGCCTCACACTCACACACCCTCTTGGACGGCAGGTCAGACTCACTGTTGGACCTGTGGCGCCGTCTATCAGGTCTCTGCAGAATCATACTGTTGGCGGGAATGTCACTGCTGTCACTGTCAAGGTCAGCACTGATCATGTCAGCCCCGCCTTGACACCGGGCCCAGTAGCCCGGATGGAGTCTGTAAGGTGCGTGGATGACATTGACATATGACGTCATAGCGGGAGGCACCAGACGCCCACATGACCCAGTTTCCGTGAGGAGGGGACAGCTGTCAGCACGCCTGTGCCGGTTTTTGGTTTTTCTGTGCACACCCTGACAGTTGCTTAAGACAGGAAGGCGACAATTTGACACCAAAGATGGCGGTTGTTGTTGTGTCTGCTGTGTGGTGTGACATTCTCCCCCCACATCCTCACCCTGTGCACAGAACACCATCTCATCAGTGGGTACCTGTGTATAGTAACGACGCCGGTGCTGGGAGAGCACCCTTTGCCGCTCCATATTCACATTGATAACCAACGCAGGCTCCTCTGTGATGTCACCATTGTCAGAGTCGTCTGCATCGTTACCAGAGAGTGAGGAGCGGGAAGAAGAGGTGGACGAGGAGGTGGAAGAGGCTAGGCCCGGGAAGTTCCTGCCGAGAACGAGCTCCTTTGGGATGTGGAGCATCTCTTTGACCTTCTTACCGAAGCAGCAAACGAGGAACAGCAGAAGGAAGGCGCCGATGATGGGCAGCAGGAGGTAAAGGATGTCCATGTTGGAATTCTTGGTCTTTTTGCCATAAGACGACATCGCCGCAGCCTCCACACGGCTCACCACAGCCACATCCCTGCAGAGAACAGAAACAGGACCATGTCAGTGACATTGTTACACAGAGGGCAGGAACAGGACCATGTCAGTGACATTGTTACACAGAGGGCAGGAACAGGACCATGTCAGTGGCATTCTTACACAGAGGGCAGGAACAGGATCATGTCAGTGACATTGTTACAGAGGGCAGGAACAGGACCATGTCAGTGGCATTCTTACACAGAGGGCAGGAACGGGACCATGTCAGTGACATTGTTACACAGAGGGCAGGAACAGGACCATGTCAGTGACATTGTTACTAATAGAACAGAAACACGACAGTGTAAGTGACATTGCAGGTCCCTACAGATTTCTTATTTGCCTGAGGAAAGATTAAAAATGGCCTTGATAATAACCAGGGCAGGCTGCTTTGCGACATCATCATTGTCAGAGTCATCTGCATCACTATCGAGGGTGAAGAGAGGGAGGGGAGTTGTATTGTATCTTTCTAATAAGAACAAGGTGACGCACAATCTCAACACTGATGAGGATTTTGTTCATCACCCTCATCACAAATGGAAACCATATGTCTATGCAGTACAAGTGAATTTCAGTTTCCCTCACATCATCTGCACTATTTGATTCAGAATTTCTGCTGAATTTGTATTCTACATTATTGGACAAATCAAGATAAAAAATACAGCAGTCCAATACTCCAGCAGTCAATGCATTATATAGGTATATAGTCAGAACTGCGGATTGATTATTACCCTCCAAACAGAACTTGGAAATTGAACGTTCGCAACTGGGTAGAATCCGGGTAGGTCACAATGACACAAGAAAGGCATGGGAATTGAACGTTCGCAACTGGGTAGAATCCGGGTAGGTCACAATGACACTAGATATCCCCAAGAATTGTGAACATATCCTTATTACAATCAGAACTTGGGAATTGAACATTCGCAACTGGGTAGAATTCTACCCAGTTGCGAACGTTCAATTCCCGTGCCTTTCTTGTGTCATTGTGACCTACCCAGATTCAGCGTTTTTTCTAAGCCCATGAGTCTAAAATACCCACACTTTAAGGCCATTAAAAGCATAAAAATATAAACTATTTGAACATAATATCTTTAGACCTTATTTGGTCCTGAGAATTCTGAGTTGATATATATGTGAACCCATTGTATGAAAAATGAGAACTACTATGCATGAGACACCCTCCATTCACTTACACATTAAAACTGAAACTTCCATACCAACACATACCACTGCCCAGAAATTTGGTCACTTTTTCAACTTCAAGCGAAAATATTATGAAAACTGTAAACTATAAATCTGGTTCCAGTTAGCTATACTAGTGTAGAGTTCGTCTATATGTAATTCGATTAAATAAGGACTCGAACTGCAGTTTTCATGTAGAGATGCAAGAAAACAGGGTTTATTAATCGTTCTCCTGTACAATAATGCTAATCCTTGATGTATATGTGGTTCGATCAAATGTATATGCAGCTTTCAGTATCTTTCAATATAAGACAGTCAGAGACCTGAGAAGGTCTGCCAGAGCAAGGGGGTGAGGACAGCTTATATACTGTCCGCCTCCGATAGGGGTGCCCCCTGGCTCTGGCTGCCCGAACCACCCTGTAGGCGTTCGACTAACTTTATAATATTAGTGTCCCTACACCACCCCCCCCAGACAATACATACGCTTATTCTTTTAAATATATATACAATTTAATATAAACTCATACAACTGAGTTTATTTTAGTAAAGCGTTATGTTACGTCTTGAACACAGTAGGGTCTTATAAGAATATACAAAAACTAATATTATGTACACAGGTGGTATTACATTCGAACGGCTCGACTCATTTCGAAATATAGGGACACATGTATAATATACATACAAACATATATACAGAATAGTGACTAGTACAGCTTGACATCTCTCATGATTAAAAAAAAAGGTAACAAAAATTTGAAGATCCGGGCAGCCATCCTAACCTTTTTGGACATTGGTTAGGCACGAAGTTCCATCCTTTCGGAGGAACTCGGGTGTTTGGTGCTCTCCTCTTCAACAGCCGTCCTGTCCCAAACTGGACAGGCACGTTCATTCGAACGGGTTAGTGGTGCTCTCCTCTTCATTTTTCGGCCTGCCATCTCTGTTCTGACTGAACAGACACATTCTTACGAACGGGTGATTGGTGCTCTCCTCTTCATATGTCTGGTCACCCGATTTCCTCCTGCGTACTCCTGTTACTGCTGTTCGATTGTTCAGTAGACATTCATACCCCACCAACTCATTCTCTTTCGAATATCACTTCACTCATATACTATCACTCTCGGGATGTGGTGCTCACCCTTCATCACCCTGGTTCTTTAGAAGTTCCAGGGCAGATTCTCGGGTGCCGTCCCACTCGTCCATAAATACCCCAAACACCTGCTGGAACTTGACGTTCATTGCCTCGTTCCGGTCGTTGGACTCCTGCAGTCGTTTTTGAGCTAATGCAGTCTTTGCTGCGGCTAGCTTGGCCTCATTCTTAACTTTAGCAGTTTCGGCTGCCAATAATACCTCGTTCTCCTTCTCTAGAGCCGTTCGATAAGTGGTTTCCTGTTCTACCAGAGAGCGGGCGAATAGGTTCGCTACCCCCTGGTTATACCGGACAGCCAATTCTCTCTGTGCGTCCTGGAAACTATCCACCGCCGTTTGGGCTTGGGCACACATCACTCTGTCAGCTGGATCGAAGTATAGATCCACCGGTCGTGTGCTCAGCCGGGGCCTATTGTCCGGAACCTGAGTCATTTCAGGTTCGACACGCTGAGGTACCTTCTGTTTGCCTACTTCCGGGTAGTCGCTCGATCCCTGCGTAGGGGCCGGATCTTTCGGGCCAAACCAAGCAGGTGGCTGATCATTCTGAGAAGCTGATGATGCTGCCGATGATGCTGCTGAGGAAGGACGTGAGCCCGACCCCCCACTCATGGGTGACTGATACTCAGTCGAATCTTTCCTCTTCTGATGAGTTGACCTGGAGTCCCGAGCCACGGCCAGTGGTTTCTAGAACTCCGGGTTCTCAGGCGAATCAGATCGATGTTTCTTTCCCCTTCCACTCGCCGGGCTACGGCTAGCCCGCCTCTTTTCATCTATCTTGGCTTTAGGTGGATCACCCCGCCATTTGCACACTCTAGAATATAGTTCGTTCGACATCTTGAACTTGCCTCGGGCTCGCACTAGTGCAACCCTCGCACACAGTTTGCCTTTCGTCGACTCGTGTACATTACAGAATGAGTCGGTCTTCACTGTTATCTGTTTGAAGTCCGACGGGATCATTTTGTTGTACTCCATCATAACTTTATTGTGCAGGGTCATCACCTTCTCACGGGCTGCACTCAGTCCGGGGCTGTGGGAATACTTAAGATGACGAACCATCACGCCCCTTCTCGGAGTAACGCAACCATTGCAGGTCGCGCTATCCCTCTGTCCTTTGCAATTAGCACATTCATATACCACGGTGTGGTGAAAGTGCCTTTCGCAAAGATGGTGCAGGAACCACATTCGAGTTGGATACGTCCTGTCCGTTCCTTTCTCTTCAATACAAATGGTGAACGGGCAATACCGCTCACCGTCTTTCATATACCAACACAGGTATGCCCAGCGTAGCTTTGACTTCTGGTCTCTTATATAGTAGCTTTCCGGATATTTCAGAATCTGTCCGAACCACTCGTCATAAAATTCTGACGGCAAAGCATCATCTTCGGTTTCCCGAAGCCAATCTTCGTCATCACTCTCATCGTTCATGTTGCGAGGCTCAGGGCAACCGTAGGCTTTCTTGCCCTTCGCACACTCCTCAAACGAACCTGGAATGAAGTGTGCAAACTTTGCTTCACTATTCTTCCAGATTCGCTGCAATCGTTCAGTATCCTCCTCATCTTTCCCTTCATTCTTCTCCTCCTCCCTCACCTTCTCCTCTTCCTTATCCGGTACCTCCTCATTCGGTGTCTCCTCATTCGGTATCTCCATTTGTTCCTCCGGATCATTTTTGTTTGGATCCGGGTCAGTCTCTGGAGGTTCGCCACCCGAGTCTGGTCCAGACTCGTCGTCCGGACTATCCTCGGATTCGGTCACCTTGATAGCCTTCTTGACACTCCCTCTGCCAATTATACTGCCTACTTTAGCAGCGGCAGCAGCCTGAACGGCAGCCATTCGTCCTTTCAATGGATTGCCACTCGAAGGATCTTTCTTGCCAACTGCCTCAGTGACTTTAGTGATCACCTGCTTCGGCACAGTCATTCTAGTGTCTTTCTTTATTTCCCTCAACTTCTTTTTATCCTTCACCGACAGGACCGTGTGGAAAACACCCTGGTCACTGTCGGATTCGGTGTCAGTTAGAGTCTTTTTCCTTCCCCTACCCTTCACACTCTTTCCTTTTGTTTTCTTCGAACTGCCTTCACCATCAGTTTCACTCTCCGTCGAAAGGCTACCTTTTTGCTTGGCAGCCTTCAGGATAGCTTTCCCCTTTCGGATGGATGCTAAACGTTCTTTATGTTGGGCCGCAGTCATTTCCTCCTCTCGCCCGGGTACGTACGCCCGATTGGCGTAGGTTCCTTCCCGAATCATCGTGGAGATGATCTCATTCAATTTCTCCTCCGGATCCGCACACTCCTTCAGACGACGAGGTAATTCGTCCCCATCCAGAGTGTATAGACTCGGAACCTTTGGATTCTTGGCTAGTTCGACCCAGTCTTCCTCATTCCTGGGTTCTTTCTCCATGTCCGGTTCCCGGTATAGGACATCTCCGACGATGTCCATTCCGGTAACCCCCATCCCCGCATGATCGGTCAGTACATACGGGACGTTCGGAAGACGATGCTGCCGATGTGCGATTTCGCAATCGAACATGGCCCTCCGGAACGACTGGCTCACTTGCAGGCCAGCCTCAGTCATATTATAGAAAAGCAGCCATGTTGATGGCAGGGCTGCATACTCGGTCGGCGATAAGAAGTGCCGAACACAGTCTCTGGTTGCTGCGTTCCAACACTTTCGGTCTCCTTTCAGGATTCGGGCGTGGATGTGTACCTCCCGGCCGTCATACCGAGACTTGAACCCGTCCAGATTCGGTTCGAGCAGCGGCTCGTCCGATCGTTCTAATATTTCCTCAATCTCCATTCCCATAGTGGTGTCTTCTTCTTTGGAATTATCCTCATTCAACACTCTTTCTTCAGTTTTTGTTACCGGCGACATCGCCTCGGTCTCCATGAACATTTCGGACACCTCGGTGAGGGCCGATCTTTCCGAATGAGAGCCAGACGCCGGAGCCATCGTGACACTCACGTTCTTTCAAAAATATCGATATAAAACCGGAATGACAGGTACCAGGACCCTCTCTACGGGCTCCTGGCTACTTCCCCCACCTGCTATACACCGATATCACTTGAGACAGTCTTTATACCCTCGCTTTTTGTGCTTTGATACGCTTCCCCTTGCTCTGTCCGGCGAACCGTAAACAAATATGGCGGATCGTTGACCCGCGTCGACCTTTGCGCACGCGTGTCGGTCTCGCGAGACACCGCGCATTCGGCGAGACTTCATTGTTTTCCCGCGCTTGCAAAACATAAACAATCATTCACTTCTCCCGCGCGTCACGCATTACGATCAGGTAATTATAGCACTGATATCCTCACCGACCTGTCGAATTCATCTCGGGTCATTATGGATTTAAATACGGATAGCAACTACTAATCCGCCGGATTACCCGTCCATTACCCCCTGGCACATTCAAAGGTGAGTTTGTCGGATTTCTGGCTTCTGTCGTGATCATTCCTACATATAAGACAAATTACCAGGTTACCCCGATAATTATGACCACATTTAACTGATTACATCGTTGTGTTTCAGGTTAGGTAACAGCACCCCTCACCCTCAACCTAGGGCTGCGACGAACCCCCACCGGATTCTCTTTACACCTGACATTCGGAGCGGTCTGCTTCCGTTCCCTCTTAGCCACAGAGGGGACAGTCCTTCTCTTCCTGTCTACACCTGCCGAGACATTCTTTGCTTTCTCCGATCTTTTTGGAGATTGTTTAACTTGCACCGTTTCCTTCTTCACCTTCCTGGGTCTCCCCGGACCCCTCTTCTCGATTACTTTATCTAACTCCCTTTTCATTTCCTCCTTCTCCTCTTGTCCCATCTTGAACATTTCAGTGGAGTACTCTCTCCCCTTCCATGGTTTCAACCGGGCCACATTCGATTTCTGATTCCTCCCGAAGGTATCTCTCATCAGGACTGTATCATCACTTATTCTCTGGGTAATCCTCCACGGACCATCCCAATTATCGCTTGATGCCGACTAGAGGTTCGTGGTATCTCGCTACTAAGTCCCCTACCGCAAACCGCCGAACCTTTAGATTAGTATCATAGCCCACTTTCTGCCATTTAGCTGTCCTTCCTAACTCTTTTCTTACTAATTCGTAAGCCTTCCGGAATTGTTCTTTCAACGCTTCCACAAACATGATCTGACACGGGACATCTGGGTTCATACCAACTACTCCGAACACTAGGTCCGCTGGCATAATCAGATCCTCTCCGAATACTAACAGATTCGGAGAGCAGTTCGTACTCGCGTGTACCGTGCTATTATAAGCATGGCAAACAAAGTCGCACTGCTCATCCCAATCATCCATTTCTTGATTTATCAAACTCTTCAGGACCTGTATCAGGGTACGATTGAATCTTTCCACCTGACCATCACTCTGTGGTCGATACGGATTGGTTCGGGTCTTGCAAATGGCCAATTGATGACACATTTCCTGCCATAGATTCGATTCGAACTCTCTCCCTTGGTCGCTATACAACATCAGAGGCACTCCCAAGTACAGGATCCATCCTTTAACTAACATTCTCGCACAAGTTGCTGCTTTGTGATCCTTCATCGGAAATACCTTCGTATATTTCGTATAGTAATCCGTTACTACCATCATACATGTATTTCCTTCCGGAGTTGTCACAAACCCTGTAATTATGTCCACTGCCACCCTTGCGAACCTTACTCCAAACAATTCCTGGGTCAAGGGCATTTTACCTAGCCCAGGCCCTGGCTTGCTCGTACAACATTTCGGACAAGTGTCTATCCATCCCAACAGATCCGTACTCATACCTGGCCAGTAATACATTCTAGCCAGCCTTTCCAGGGACCGTTTTCTACCGAAATGACCACTGGTCCGATGCCCATGGCAAAAGAACATTATATCCCTTCGCATGGCAGTAGGAATAAAGATCTGTCTTGACTTATTTCCCAAAGCATTCGTCTTCCACCTATAAATCAGTCCATTTACCACCTCTAACTCTGTCCATTGAGCTATCAGTCGCCTCATCTCCCTGTTCTCCAACGATATTGCTGGCCGAGTCGGGACCCTTCCTTCTTGAAGTAACATCTTCAGACGGATACTATTCGCATCTCTCTCCTGGAAGCTCTTAATGGAGTTCTCGTCCCATTCCAGTATTACCGGTTCGAGATCTCTAAAAGGCTTTCGGATTCCTGCCAGCACGGCATTATGCTTCCCACAATCATCACATCCGTCATTCTGACACTTCTTCACTGGGATTCGCGACAACGCGTCAGCGTTCACATGCTTAGCCCCCTTTCTATGCTGAATTTGGCTGTGGTCCAATCCGAACTCAGATAGGTGTGCCAACCACCGTCCTATCATACCTTCCGCATCTTTAAAGTTCAATAACCACCGCAGAGAGGAATGATCCGTACGTAACGTAAAATCAGATCCCCACAAGAAGTGTTTATATTTCTTTGTATACACTACCACTGCCAATAATTCTCTCTTTGTCGTACAATAATTTCTTTGCGCTTTACTCATTGTATTGCTTGCAAATGCTATTGGAACCTCCTTCCCATCTTGGACTTGAGACAAGGCTGCCCCTACGAATAACCGTTTAATTGTTTCGAATGATTCCCCTTGTTCCTTCCCCCATGGGAACTTCTCCTTACGTCTCCCCGGGGTCCAGTGCGACAGACATTGGATTGGATAACTTATCCGGGAATATCCTGGTAAGAAATCTCTGTAATAAGAACAAAATCCTAGAAAGGATCTCACTTCTTTCGGCCCCTTAGGAATGCTCCAGTCCGTTACCGTCTTAACCTTCTCCGGATCAGCCTTCACCCCTTCCGTAGAGATGATCCGTCCTAGATAGTTACTTTTCTGAAACATATTACACTTTTTAGGCTTCAGCTTCAACCCATTCGAGATTATCCGCTGTAACACCAACTTCAGGTTCCCCAGGCATTCATCAAATGTCTTTCCGAATATTATCACATCGTCCAGATACACTAGACATTTCTTCCACAATAAGTCACTCAGTAAGGTCTCCATCATGGCTTCGAACGTGGCCGGAGCATTACATAGTCCGAATGGCATCACGTTATACTGGTACAACCCTACATGGCTCGAAAACGCAGTCTTCTCCTTGTCTTCTTCCTTCATTCCCACCTGCCAATAGCCGGACTGCAAATCAATCGTGCAAAACCATTCATTTCCTCCCAGGGAATCAATGGTCTCGTCGATCCGGGGGAGCGGATACGAATTCTTCTTAGTCAGGCCATTCAGCTTCCAGTAGTCTATACAGAATCGGATACTCCCATCCTTCTTGGTTACCATACATACAGGACTACTCCAAGGACTGGTGCTAGGGGTTATCACCCCCTCTGCCAACATTTTCGTAATCTCTTCCTCCGCTACCACTTTCTTTGCCAGCGGAAGACGTCGATATGGTATCTTTACTGGGTTCGCCCCTTCCGTGTTGATCGAGTGTAGGACTCGATCCGTTCGTCCTAACGGCTCTCCGGGCCGCGCAAAGGCTGAACTACACTCGGTCAACATCTCCCTCAGGGCATTCTTCTGTCCCTCTGTCTCTACTCCGGACCTTTCTATTAATGTTGCCAATCCTTCCTCAATTCCTTCACGGTTCGGGACTAGTCCGTTTCCCTTCTCAAAGCTACTGGTGACCGCTTCAGCGGAGATCACTTCTCCTACTACAGTGCCTTTTTCTAGGTAGACGGTTTTCGAACCCGGGTTCGTGATGGGGGCCACTCCCCACGCTATATTCCCTATCAGGGTGTCGGCCGATTCCAATCCCTTCTTTCCCAACACCGTCACATTAGGTTCGAAAACCCCCGGAACGCCCCTCTTCATCCTACTGGAGGCTATCAAGACATCACATGCCATTCCGGGAGGTATTTTTACCGTCTGTACTACACTCGCTACACCACTAACTTCACGTGCCAGGCATTGTATCCTGTCTTTGTAGGGATGATTTAACTTCAACACTCCAGTGACGGGATCCAATTTTGCTCCATACAAGGAAGCGAAATCCATCCCTATGATCCCGTCGTCCTCAATCCCAGCAACAGTAGGGGAAATGATATATTCCCTACCGCCCACCAAGATGATCATACAAGTCCTACCAAACGTTCGTATCTTGCTCCCGTCAGCCGCGCATGCATTTACCCTCATTGTGAGGTCATCATCCATGCTCGACACCAGATCGAAGAATCTTTTTGACATAGCGGAGTGGCTAGCTCCGGTATCCAACAAAAATTCTCCCATTCTGCCGTTTACAGATACGGACACATACCATCTCTTTCCTCCCATCATCGAGGGATTACTTGCGAACCGTTTGACGTCGTCTGTCATGTCAAAATCGAATCCGAATCCTTTCAAATACTCCAGACACGGATGACCTTGGGGAAGGCGGACCCCCCCAATCCTGGATAGCTCCTCTATCCAACCTTCCTCTTTATTAGTGATCGGTTTCCCTTCTTTGCTCTCCCTGGCAATTGTCTCACCAATACCCCCAGCCCCACATGTTTCCGGCTTATTAGCATTTCCCATGCTGCTGGGCGGATACATTACAGACTCCTCAATCGCGTTCGTATGGATTGTACTCAAGCATACCTTATTCGGGGTCGTCAGTTTGCCTTCACGGACAACCCCCTCTAATTTTCCGTCTCCTCTCTCTTTCTTTCTCTCCAGACAGGTTTCTCCGCCGTACATTCGGCTGCGAAATGTCCGTTCTCCTGACATCTGAAACACTTCACCGTTGCTCTATCTAGCTTCGGTCGTTTCCGATAGTCCAACAATCCTTTCATTTCCTCCATCATGGCCATCAGTCGCTTCTCGTTTTCGGATAACTCCACCACCAGGGGAGTAGGGACTGTTTTAGAGCTTGCCTCTACTGGCTTCTCCTTCTCAGGTGGCTTACTAACGTTTTTCTTCCACCGGTTCTTTCTATCCCTCTTGTCGCCCCCGATGGCCGCAATTCTCTCCTCATCCGAACTTTCATTCGAATCACTCTCTTCGGGAGTGGCCGCATGTGCGGACGCCACTCTCTGGTTGGGTACGAACCCGGCAAGTAATCGTTTCTTCTTCTCATGCTGATCTATAGCCAAAAAGAAGTCCACCATTGATGATCCTAGTCCCCATTCTTTCTGGATGAGTTCGGCATGGGACGAATCCCTCAGTCCTTTTATAAAGTGAGTGAATAGTTCATCTAAGAAATATTCATCGTCACGTCTCCAATAAGGCCGGGCCTTCTGCAACAACCTTTGAAGTTCCAGACCGAACACTTTTGGAGACTCCTTTGGTTTTTGCGTCCGCACCTGGAACTCCGACCACGGATCATTCGCTGACAACACACCAAAGATATGTGTGGCTGCTGCCACCAATTGGTCATAGTTTCCGGATTCTCCGTACGTCTCTCGCCAATCATCTACGGCTATTCGTTCGGACCTTCACTCAACCATTTGATGAGGGGACCCAAGGAAGCCTCCTTGTCCCACCCATGGTAACGGTTATCGTCGCAGAAGTCTTGGTAGCTTTCCTTCCAATTCTCCCCATTGAAACGCCGGGGAGTCCGAACAGGCTTCCGAGCACTGTTGTGACTCCATACCAGTCGATCCGACTGCCTCCGGCTCCATTCCATAATTTCAGACTCATCCTCTCGGGTTCGACTACAACAGTCTATCCCCATCCCTTGTATACAAGGATCGGATTCCACTATCGCAGCGACCCTCGGGCCCATGGACGATCGTTTTGTCAGCTTACGTGGGGCAGGGACCGGTTTTGGTATCCCTCCCCTTGGATTGGGCTGGGTTCGGTCAGGACTAGAGGGGTAGCCTCCATATGAACCGGGGTCCGGCACAGTCCCCATTCCTCCTCCGGGGTTAGACCCTGGGTTCGGAACACCACCGGCTCCCCCGCTCGGAATTGATCCACCTCCCTCATTATAGGACTGATGTCCTTCGTTCGAGCCGGCTCCGGGAAAGGGTGCCCGGTACTGGTAGGTTATATTATATATCGGTGGGGGTGGTACCGTATAGTTGTGTCCTGCCAGTGTATCATCCGCGAAGGGATGCAGAGAGCCGTAGCTATGATTCATTCGTTTGGGTGGGGCCTCACTCGTAAGATCATGGGTACCCGAGATCTCTTTCTCCTCCGTTCCCCCATAAGTTACCCTACGGTCGGCCTCATTTGGGGCAGTCCTCCCTTGGTTTTGCTCATACCTTCCGTCCGCAACGACCCCCGTGTTTCGATTGGCTCCACGGTGGTCAAGATCGGACTAGGAGTGGACGCGACATGCTTAGGTAGCTTGCCTCCCTCATTCGTTGGTTCTCGGTTACGAACCTCTTCCGCTTTGCGGATCTCCTCCATCTGACTCTGGTAGGCCAAATAGGTGTCATTCATTTCTTCTTTCTTTTTCTGAATAATTTCGAGGTCCGCCTTCATCTCACTTCGGGCCTGCTTCAAGGCCTCTCGTTCTTGCTCGAACTGTTCCCTCAAGGCCTGGCCGGACTTTTCTTCTTTTGAATAGTCCGCCTTGATTTTCTTTACCCTCTGGGACTGTCGCTCGATCTCGCTTTCGTAGGTGTCCCGAAGATCACGACTCCTGCGAGCCTCTTCCCTATCTTTCTGGAGTTGCGTCTGTTCTTCTGTCAGATTGTGTTGGACACACTTCACCTTCTGTTGAACCTTGGCTAACTGAGAGGTTTCGAGTGCCAACTGTTCACTGATATATTTTCTGTCTGCCTGTATTCTGGCTTTCACCTCTTTCATTTCCTCCGCTTCTTTCTGGTTCTGGGCGATTACCCTAGCTTTTTCGTCTGCCAGACGGATCAGATCCTCATTCATGGCTGTATACCGATCCCTCATTTCCTCTTCCTCTGCTTTCAATTTCTCGCAGTAGGCATCATAATCAGGGATCTGTCGGCCTCGCCTGGACAGGTCTCTTTCCATATGTCCGAGATTTGGTTCGGAGGGAAGCGCGTCCGCCCATGGGTTCCCTCTGAACGGATTGGTATTCGGAATCTTTCTCCGTGGAGTGAATTCTCCCGGAGTTCGAAAAACCAAACTCCTCTTTCCAGATCCTTTCTTGTCCGGGGTGTGCATCCGAGATGCCACATTCCAGACTTCGTTTATTTGGGCCACTGTAAGATCCAGTTCCCCATCCTCCAGTTCGGTCCCGGATCCTTCATCCCCCCCCCTTTCTTGACTGAGCCTCCGCCAGGGTCAGTCCGCTATCTCTTACATAAAAATCCTGGTCATGGCACCAGTGTAGAGTTCGTCTATATGTATTTCGATTAAACAAGGACTCGAACTGCAGTTTTCATGTAGAGATGCAAGAAAACAGGGTTTATTAATCGTTCTCCTGTACAATAATGCTAATCCTTGATGTATATGTGGTTCGATCAAATGTATATGCAGCTTTCAGTATCTTTCAATATAAGACAGTCAGAGACCTGAGAAGGTCTGCCAGAGCAAGGGGGTGAGGACAGCTTATATACTGTCCGCCTCCGATAGGGGTGCCCCCTGGCTCTGGCTGCCCGAACCACCCTGTAGGCGTTCGACTAACTTTATAATATTAGTGTCCCTACACTAGTTTACTATCCATAGCAAGTACTATCATATCTGCCACTAGTCAACTTCACTGTCATAATCATGACATGAGCTTCAGAAAACAAGTCAAAATCTGCTTCAACCTGGGAGAAGGAACTGTGTATTGATTACACAACTCTATAGAACCACAGCGGTCAATCAATCCACAGTAATTACTAGTTAGCATTAGTACCCAATGAAAGCTCCAGAGGCACTTGTCTTATTTCAGCATACTATGCTTTTTAGAGCATCACCCTCATCCAACAGCAGAGGGCATCACCCTCACATATTTGAGAACTGATGTATAGGTAATCTAGCCACAAACTCACTGTAAAAAATAAATGTACTTTTTATAGATTTGCTCTGTAAAATTTAACGCTGATTCACCATTATTTGGAATACAACTAGCCCCTTCGGGGACTGGGATTTAGGGGGGTGGGCAATAATTATCAATGTCCGACAGTAGGCCTACTGCACCCCACCCCAGACCCCACCAAACTGTCAATGTATCATTAGAATCTATTAGAAAACGAACCTCAGCTACCCCCCGGTCCCTCCACAATCCGACCCAGTTGTGTCTTGTCACTCGCCCCCATTCAGGGCGCACGGTGGGAAACGCCCTTTCTGGGAGACGGGCGTCCCTCCGACCTACATTACCATGGTAACCATTGCGCACTGCCACTGTAGCAACGTCATTCTCCTAATAGATTCTCTCGGAGGAGCCTGACTCAATTGTTTAATCTGGCTTATCAAAATTATTTTAGAACATTTCAATATCATATTTAAAGGAAAACGTGACATGGACATCTACTTTGGAATGTGCTTGTATTCGATACCCATATGTCAATAATTATCTTATTCTAGTGCCCTATTAAAGGCAAAAACAATGGCGGATCGCATTGATTTCTTTTGTCTCTCATTGCCAGGTACTCTCTGTGAGAGTATTTGTATTTTCCCTTGTAATAGATATCAATTTTCTTTTAATTGTGACAAAATTCCAAGTATATTTTGATTGGGAGGATGATTATTATAATATAGTCTGGAATATTGCATGAGATATGTCCTCGATAATGGCCCAAGGGGCAAATCATTCTAAAACTTTGCGAGCAGTGTTTCTAAGGTAATATGTGCTGATCGGGATTTGAGCACTCGCATAGCTGAAAAATGGACGTTTCCATGGAAAAGAGCCTACAAACAAAATGGCCGCCCACAATAACAGGCGGAGCGAAATTTCATTGTGCAAATGCACACAATTACCAAGCGATTGGTTAGAAAAAGTGATGGTGAGTACCATAAATGCACAGAGTTTTGTATATGAAATACACCTGTTTACATCAGGCAAGTAGCCCTTGCGACTAGCTTCGATTTGCACCCACTCCCAGGTCTCTAGGGGTAACGGTTCACGAGATAGAATTTAACGTATTCTCATCCAATCAGAAATGGGAAGAAAATTCACTTCCTGCCCGAAATCTTCAAAACGCGATAAGTCAGCAACCGCTGGTCCGATTGACTCCATATTTGAAGCGTTTGATAGCCAATGACACGGCCTTCATGACTGCAGTCATGCCATTTTATATTGTTTGTTGGCATAGTATTAGGGTCTTGCAGGGGGGGATAGTATGGGACGATGTATGCGTATTGTGTCAAGTTGGGGAATTTCTTTTTTTAAATTTTCTTAGTCCACTTGTCATTTGGATATCACTATCACAATGTAGGAATAGAAGCTAGGTAATAGCAAATATAGGTTGTTTCATGCCAACTTCCTTGAGAAATGTAGTGGGTGGAAGGGTTAAAGGTAAAAGGGGGCCTATCTTATCAACGACCCTCATGTGAATAGATTCTCAACCAGCATAGTATGTCCAAAAGCATGGTAGCTTGCCTGCTAAAGTGGCGGCCATTTTGTATTTGAACTTATGACTAGACCCCCTGAAAATTCAATATTGCGAGTGTCATTTCCAGATTCTACACCATTGAATTAAGTATAGAAAACCGTTTCCCAACTTTTAGAATGAAATGCTCCTTGGGTCATGATATTCTGAAATTCAGTCCCCACTAATACGAGTGTCTTTAATAACTAAACCAATTAAAATAAGTTACCAGTCGAGTTAGCTGAGATTTTCCTAACTGGTTCATCTACTGGAAATTTTGCTTCATCTGGTACCCCAAGGGTATTGTAAGCTAAAGCAGTAAAGAATTGAGAATCTAAACCGGCGAAAGACTAACCCATTTTTATATATAGGGTAATGAAGCATTGTATATATCAGCCATTTCACAGTGGATCCTTGTTAAGTGCTAACCTGGTTTGGATTACAATGATTCAATGTAAATTCATCTTCTCATGTTATATTCCAGAGGGAGCCACATATAGTGGGTCCTGCCATAGATAGGTGGCCTGGTTTGTAAGAAGATTTTTCTGGAGAGTCTGAGCCCTTGAAGTGGAGTATGTATACATGTTAAAATAATGGTAATTTTCAATTAATCTATATGTTTGACAATTTAACAAATTAATCTTCTGATAGATTTGACAAAATACCATGATCACTTGATGATACCCAGAAGAAAGTAGCTGTATGAATCTATACACCTATTTTGTGGTAACATAGGCCTACTATGCATATATCCCCACCTCTGGAAACTCTACCTTGTATCAATCCTGTAGAGTAAAACCTCGTGTATAGGCCACAGCTAGTATGCAAATCAAATCGCCAGTGTGGCATTTCGGATCAGGACAAAGTCAAAGTATGGCTTATCCATAAGTTTTTAGATGTATACTACAGTAACTAAAGCTCATAGAATATTCCCAAAGTCTGTAATAGCACTGGCAGTATCACTAAATCTCTGTGTATTTGAATACTCTGAATCTACTATGGTGATTCTACATAAAATTTACAGTGATTCAACATAAAATTAATGGTGATTCTACATAAAATTAACAGTGATTCTACGTAAAATTGACGGTGACCGTTACCGTTAAAAAAACAGTGAAAGGTATGTTTCAAAAGTTGCCGATGATTCACCGTTATTTTGACGACATTCTTCTTACAGTGCTCATAAGTATTGATTAGTTACACAACATACAGCGCTCACGGATGTGCTTGACCCTAAACCTGCACCCGGATACCTTCCACAATGCCAGGAGGCCCTTTACTACATTACTGTATACATCAATCGAAGGGTCAAATACTTGCAGAGAAGATGCAGGGCAGAACCTGTATAGTTTGAATGGGGTCTAGTTAAGACCAATTATAGAATGATAGAAATGGTGTGTGGAGCTGACGGCGTGGCCTGGCAGGCTGTGTATCAGGCTGTGTGTCAGGCTGTGTGTCAGGCTGTGTGTCAGGCTGTGTGTCAGGGTGTGTGTCAGGCTGTGTGTCAGGGTGTGTGTCAGGCTGACAGTGTGACATGGCAGGCTGTGTGTCAGGCTGTGTATCAGGGTGTGTGTCAGGGTGTGTGTCAGGCTGTGTGTCAGGCTGTGTGTCAGGCTGACAGTGTGACATGGCAGGCTGTGTGTCAGGCTGTGTGTCAGGGTGTATGTCAGGCTGTGTGTCAGGCTGTGTGTCAGGCTGTGTGTCAGGCTGATAGTGTGACATGGCAGGCTGTGTGTCAGGGTGTGTGTCAGGGTGTGTGTCAGGGTGTGTGTCAGGGTGTGTGTCAGGCTGTGTGTCAGGCTGTGTGTCAGGCTGTGTGTCAGGGTGTGTGTCAGGGTGTGTGTCAGGCTGTGTGTCAGGCTGACAGTGTGACATGGCAGGCTGTGTGTCAGGGTGTGTGTCAGGGTGTGTGTCAGGGTGTGTGTCAGGCTGACAGTGTGACATGGCAGGCTGTGTGTCAGGCTGTGTGTCAGGCTGTGTGTCAGGCTGTGTGTCAGGGTGTGTGTCAGGCTGTGTGTCAGGGTGTGTGGCAGGCTGTGTGTCAGGCTGTGTGGCAGGCTGTGTGGCAGGCTGTGTGGCAGGCTGTGTGGCAGGGTGTGTGTCAGGCTGTGTGTCACGCTGTGTGTCAGGGTGTGTGTCAGGCTGTGTGTCAGGCTGTGTGTCAGGCTGTGTGTCAGGGTGTGTGTTAGGCTGTGTGTCAGGCTGTGTGTCAGGCTGTGTGTCAGGCTGTGTGTCAGGCTGACAGTGTGACATGGCAGGCTGTGTGTCAGGCTGTGTGTCAGGGTGTGTGTCAGGGTGTGTGTCAGGCTGTGTGTCAGGCTGTGTGTCAGGCTGACAGTGTGACATGGCAGGCTGTGTGTCAGGCTGTGTCAGGGTGTGTGGCAGGGTGTGTGGCAGGGTGTGTGGCGGGCTGTGTGTCAGGCTGTGTGTCAGGCTGTGTGTCAGGCTGTGTGTCAGGGTGTGTGTCAGGGTGTGTGTCAGGCTGTGTGTCAGGCTGTGTGTCAGGCTGACAGTGTGACATGGCAGGCTGTGTGTCAGGCTGTGTCAGGCTGTGTGTCAGGCTGTGTGTCAGGCTGTGTGTCAGGCTGTGTGTCAGGCTGTGTTTCAGGCTGACAGTGTGACATGGCAGGGTGTGTGTCAGGCTGTGTGTCAGGCTGTGTGTCAGGGTGTGTGGCAGGGTGTGTGGCAGGGTGTGTGGCGGGCTGTGTGTCAGGCTGTGTGTCAGGCTGTGTGTCAGGCTGTGTGTCAGGCTGTGTGTCAGGGTGTGTGGCAGGGTGTGTGTCAGGCTGTGTGTAAGGCTGATAGTGTGACATGGCAGGCTGTGTGTCAGGCTGTGTGTCAGGCTGTGTGTCAGGGTGTGTGGCAGGGTGTGTGGCAGGGTGTGTGGCAGGCTGTGTGTCAGGCTGACAGTGTGACATGGCAGGCTGTGTGTCAGGCTGTGTGTCAGGGTGTGTGTCAGGCTGTGTGTCAGGCTGTGTGTCAGGCTGTGTGTCAGGCTGTGTGTCAGGCTGACAGTGTGACATGGCAGCGTGTGTGTCAGGCTTTGTGTCAGGCTGTGTGTCAGGCTGTGTGTCAGAGTGTGTGGCAGGGTGTGTGGCAGGCTGTGTGTCAGGGTGTGTGTCAGGGTGTGTGGCAGGGTGTGTGGCAGGCTGTGTGGCAGGCTGACAGTGTGACATGGCAGGCTGTGTGTCAGGCTGTGTGTCAGGGTGTGTGTCAGGCTGTGTGTCAGGCTGTGTGTCAGGCTGTGTGTCAGGCTGTGTGTCAGGCTGTGTGTCAGGCTGTGTGTCAGGCTGACAGTGTGACATGGCAGGGTGTGTCAGGCTGTGTGTCAGGCTGTGTGTCAGGCTGTGTGTCAGAGTGTGTGGCAGGGTGTGTGGCAGGCTGTGTGTCAGGGTGTGTGTCAGGCTGTGTGGCAGGCTGTGTGGCAGGCTGACAGTGTGACATGGCAGGCTGTGTGTCAGGCTGTGTGTCAGGCTGTGTGTCAGGGTGTGTGGCAGGGTGTGTGGCAGGGTGTGTGGCAGGCTGTGTGTCAGGCTGTGTGTCAGGCTGTGTGTCAGGCTGTGTGTCAGGCTGTGTGTCAGGGTGTGTGGCAGGGTGTGTGGCAGGCTGTGTGTCAGGCTGTGTGTCAGGCTGATAGTGTGACATGGCAGGCTGTGTGTCAGGCTGTGTGTCAGGCTGTGTGTCAGGGTGTGTAGCAGGGTGTGTGGCAGGGTGTGTGGCAGGCTGTGTGTCAGGCTGACAGTGTGACATGGCAGGCTGTGTGTCAGGCTGTGTGTCAGGCTGTGTGTCAGGCTGTGTGTCAGGCTGTGTGTCAGGCTGTGTGTCAGGCTAACAGTGTGACATGGCAGGGTGTGTGTCAGGCTGTGTGTCAGGCTGTGTGTCAGGCTGTGTGTCAGTGTGTGTGGCAGGGTGTGTGGCAGGCTGTGTGTCAGGGTGTGTGGCAGGCTGTGTGGCAGGCTGTGTGGCAGGCTGACAGTGTGACATGGCAGGCTGTGTGTCAGGTTGTGTAGTCAGGCTGTGTGTCAGGCTGTGTGTCAGGGTGTGTGTCAGGGTGTGTGTCAGGGTGTGTGTTAGGGTGTGTGTCAGGGTGTGTGTCAGGGTGTGTCGGGCTGACATTGTGACCTGGCAGGGTGTGTGGCAGGGTGTGTGGCAGGCTGTGTGGCAGGGTGTGTGTTAGGGTGTGTGTCAGGGTGTGTGGCAGGGTGTGTGTCAGGCTGTGTGGCAGGGTGTGTGTCAGGGTGTGTGTCAGGGTGTGTGTTAGGCTGTGTGTCAGGGTGTGTGGCAGGGTGTGTCGGGCTGACAGTGTGACCTGGCAGGCTGTGTGAACGGTCCCCCTCTGCTGACAGCTCAGCCGTGCAGCATCATTATTATGTAATCTGGTTGCGCTGCAGGCTCCTCTGGGTACCTCATCTCTGGGTCAGGGTGCGCGTATCTCACCTGTACGGTGCAGGGGCAAGGGCAGCTAGGGGGTCGCTTGCCAGAGGAGGAACGGATTTGGGGTTTGGGTTGGATCCATAGACACAAGCTGCTGTATCAAAGCCCTATTTATCTTACACTGTGCGATGTATGGGATGTAAAAGAACCCCAGTAAAACTGCAGGTATAGAATGTCTACCTTGACGTTTATATCCCCAAGATCCTATCGCCATCCGACGCCGCCCATGGAAGGACCTCAGCTGTCTGTGTACAGCAACAGGCACTACCAACCACTTACCTGTAGGGCGGAACTAAGCTAATCAATACTATAAAGGAGCTGCTCCACAGACCTGCTCGTGCTGGATGCCAGAGGTCACAGGGTACACAAGCTGGGTCTCAGCCTCTGAGGGCCGGGCGTATTAAGGACGGCAATGGTGCTTTGGTGTGCTCTGCCCGTTGTCGTTATGATGCACGAATGCAGCCCTAGAGAGTACCTTTGCCAGGGGTACAAAGATAACCTTTTTGGTCGAAAATGGTCCAAAAGCACCTCTTTCAGAGGGATCCGGTCAGCACAAAAAGGACCAATTTCCCTCCAGTTTATGTACGCATGTAACTCAGAATCAAGGAGTCTGTCTAGCTCTGTCTCTCTCTCGTTCTGCATCATCTGTCTGTATGTCTGTCTCTGTATGTCTGCCCCCGCCTTCTCACTGTCTCTCTCTGCCTCTACCGCCACCACCTTCTCACCGTCTCTCTGCCTCTACTGCCCCCGCCTTCTCACTGTCTCTCACCGTCTCTCTGCCTCTACTGCCCCCGCCTTCTCACTGTCTCTCACCGTCTCTCTGCCTCTACTGCCCCCGCCTTCTCACTGTCTCTCACCGTCTCTCTGCCTCTACTGCCCCCGCCTTCTCAGTCTGTGTCTGTGTCTGTTTCTCGCTCTTTAAAAACTAAAGTAAAGAGCAACGTATGTTCTGACCTGAATAAGACCCGCCAAGTGACAATGACAGATCGGTCTGCCTCCCGAGGGTGGGCGTCTGCCTCCTATTCCGCCTTAGCGATATGACCAGTGTGTAGCGCCATTTCCGCTAGTACTCATAAGTGTTCCCTCTTCTACCCAGCACCAGCTAAGCTAGATCACGCCAAATATCGTGCCCGAGATCAGGGTGCATAGTTAGTGATCTTTAACAGAGGTGGCACGCAGGTGCCATTCTTCAGTTTGTCAACTCCTTACCCATATTTAGATCTACGTCATTAGATCTAAAAATAGGTACCGTTTCAACCAGTGGGAAACCACAGCTAACCTTAGGTTTGGACACGTAGGCTAGCTCCAAACTATCGACAGCACTTTGGAGAAGGACCATATCATTTTGTGTAGGGATTTTTGCTTGGAAAGCACTGTAGAGTTCGTCTGTTTCGTCTACAAGAAAGGTGAGCAATTTCTCTCTGTTTTGTTGATGTGTGTGTGAATGACACGGCTGCCACACAGCACCCTGAACTTGTTCCTACTACTGTAAATATGAGAAACAACACTAGTCGTATGCCCCGGGGGGGGGGGCACTTCCTATTCATTCTATAGAAACTATGTGCGTACACAAAATAGCAGGAAAGGGGTACTTTTTGGGCCCCATTGGTAGGGCCGCCCAGGCCCGCCAATAGGGGTACATTTTTGGCATTTTGGGGCAAAAGAGGTCTGTTTTTTGGCCAAGAATATCCAAATAAAATGTCCATAAGAGGGCGTAAACATTTCCGACTCCTCCTGAGGGGGGTGGCGTAAAAAATTCTGACCCCTCTTAAGGGGGGGGGGGGGCGTAAAAGTGTAAGCCCCTTTTGAGCAAGAAAGCGAGCGCCTTACTAAAGTTCAAAGGGGGGGGGGGGTCAAAATTTTCCTCGAGGGGGGCTCAAAACGTTCCACGCACTCTCGAGGGGGGCGCAGAACGTTCCACGCACTCTCGAGGGGGGGGGGGGGGGCTACAAAAATGTTGCCCCTCCACGCAAAATCTCACCACCCCCCCCTGTAATTAGTGAATGAATTAAAGTGATGTACCGGTACGCACATAGTATCCATGAATTCAACAGTGGTCCCCCCAGGTCGTATGCCTAGGTAGGCGGTCTAGGTGGGGAGGGGGGGAGGGGGTCCAGATGGGGGTCCCCATGTCGCCTGTCGATTTTAATAAATGCTCCTGTCTTTTGTCAGTATCTTTATAATTCTCCTGTCATTTGTCACTAGGCTCCATGTCGCCTGTCGATTTTAAGAAAAGGCCATGTCCTTTTGATTTCTCCTGTCATTTGTCACTAACCCCCATGTCGCCTGTTGATTTTAAGAAAAGGCCATTTCGCCCTGTCGATTTTAGGGGTCCACCCCCATTCTGAGAGGTTTCCCATGTCCCATGTTGATTTGCCATGTCACATGTCACTAAGCAAAAACCCATGTCATTAGTGTCACTAAGACAGTGACCATTTTAAACAAGAGAGGGGTTGCAACCTCCCCCCCCCCCCTAACATGGGTCGAAAATTTGAAACTTCATTGGCTGAGATTAGGTAAGAACTCCCCTGGTCAAGGGGGTCGATGGGCCTACCTGCTCCCCCTCACCCAAAGTCCCGTTTTTTAAAAATCACTCATACATGTCACACAGCCTTATGCAACATCCTCAGTGGGGGGGGGGGGGGTAGTATTCCCTCAGATTTGGACACCATGTCTGAATACGATTTCAAAGGAAAGGGCCTACATTTGGGCTATGAGCATGGGCCACGAAGGCCCATGGTAAGGGGTGATTTTAGGTACATTTCGAGGGAACATCAAGACCATTTTAATCTCAGCTTGATATATGTATGACCCCCATCTATCCATATACCATGATTATAGTATTCTCTTCATAATTATATACATAATATAGGGTGTGCCCCCTCCCCCCTTCCACGGCTAGCACCAGAACCAAGAACCGTGAGAAAGTTGTAGGGTCTACAACTGCTGGCGTTGCGGCCCCTCGTATCTAAGCAACGGTGCCGGTCCATGTGCGGGCGCTCCGTCTAACCCTTTCAGGCTGGCATAATACTCCAATGCTCTAATGATACCTATACTTATTCATTATCACGATACAGCACACTGCTCTGGTGTATCATGTATCTGTAGGTCGATTTTTATCTCTGAATTATCTGTGTCCGTAAAAGAGGCCTTACACAACCATAGAGGAGTCTCAATTTTGTCCTTTTCACTGGGCTGAAGTATAGTCACCCCCTCCTTTTTTACCATACACCATACTAACGTCCAAGCATAAACTATACATGTACTAACGTCCGACCATACACCATACTATTCTCCAAACATCCACCATACTAAGGCCAGACCAAAAAAAAGTTGGTCAATGGATTTTGCGCACCTTTTCGGAAATGGATTTTTTTATTTTATTAAATTGTCAATGGATTTCGCTCGCCTCATGTTTTTCAAAATTGAGAATTAGTTTTTTTCAAATTTTCTTCCAGTAATTCCCCCAGATCAACCAACAAATTTAGGGATCCACTAAGAACTTTTGTCTGAGGCTGGTTAAAAAAGAAAAAAATTGTCGCTCCCTTCAGTCAAAGACGTCGAGGATACATAGGGGGGTATAGATGGGGGGTCCCAATGTCGCATGTCGATTTTAAGAAAAGCTCATGTCCCATGTCACTAAGAGATAAGCCATGTCGCTAGTGTCACTAATGTCTTTTGTTGAAATAGACATATTTTTGACCCCCTGGAAAATTTTTAAAATCTAGAAGCCAAATGATCAATTCTGGTGCTATTATTGATGTTTCCTACCATGGTTCTAACCCTCAGACCACCTCTCCCATGTCGCTATGTCACTTAGGTTGCCATGTCACATGTCGATTTTAAGAAATGGCCATGTCACATGTCGCTTAGGTTGCCATGTCACATGTCGATTTTAAGAAATGACCATGTCGCCATGTCGATTTTAAGAAATGGCCATGTCCCCGTGTCGATTTAGGGGTTTACCCATTACATACGTTTTTTCCCTCCCTCGCACCATTTCTTGAAATCCATTGACCAACTTCTTTTTGGTGTGGCCTCACGTCCGCACACACACCAATACTAACGTCTGAGTATGGCTTATACTCGGACATTAGCATGCCATGTGCTCGGTGGACGTTAGTATGGCTTATACTCAGACGTTAGTATGGACTGTACTCGCACGTCAGTATGGACCATACTCGGACGTTAGTATGGACCATACTCGGACCATAGTATGGACCATACTAGGACGTTAGTATGGACCATACTAGGACGTTAGTATGGACCATACTCGGACGTTAGTATGGACCATACTCGGACGTTAGAATGGACCATACTCGGACGTTAGTATGGACCATACTCGGACGTTAGTATGGACCATACTCGGACCTTAGTATGGACCATACTCGCACGTTAGAATGGACCATACTCGCACGTTAGTATGGACCATACTCGGACGTTAGTATGGACCATACTCGGACGTTAGTATGGACCATACTCGGACCATAGTATGGACCATACTAGGACGTTATTATGGGCCATACTCGGACTTTAGTATGGACCATACTCAGACCTTAGTATGGACCATACTCGGACCTTAGTATGGACCATACTTGGACCTTAGTATGGACCATACTCGGACCTTAGTATGGACCATACTCGGACGTTAGTATGGACCATACTCGGACGTTAGTATGAACCATACTCGGACGTTAGTATGGACCATACTCGGACGTTAGTATGGACCATACTCGGACGTTAGTATGGACCATACTCGGACGTTAGTGTTGACCATGGTCGGGTGTTGGGGAAATGGCCTATAATCCGGGAGTCAGGGTGCCATTCATCAGTCGGCAAATCTTCCGCAGGGTCATTAGACATTGCATGAATATTCCTGAGGGGCATTTGTCATGGGGCCTTTTGTCTGCAGGGCCCCTGATTCGTGTACCAGGTAAACTAGGGGAGGATAGATTACTGTAGTGGGACATATCATTTGCAGGGACCTATTATTGTGATATTTTATGTAATCAAGGGAGTGATCATTTTTTAACAACAGGGGAAATTTTTTACCCCCACCCCCTACGGGTCGAAAATTGGCGCGCGCGGGCCCTTTGAAGCATGGTAACACCCAGGCTTTTTGGCCCAAAACAGGTTAAATATTTTTGACCCCCCCCCAAGAGGGGTCCAAATTTTTTTGCCCCCCCCCCCAAAACCACCCCCCACCTTGATAAAAAATGATCACTCCCTAAAGTCATAATCCACTAATTTATTCATTAATAAACATGTACATTCTGTCAAATTGGACCTGATAGTATCTAAAAATACTATGAGCTAATGTGGCATTGCTTTTCAGTACAAATATGTGTGTATCTCTTTATATCATTCTATTAATTGGAAATGCATAAAATATAGAGAAAACCAAGTCAGGGAACTATTCGTATTCCTGTTATTCCTGCAAGTATAAGTTTATTCCCCTCGGAGATCAAGTTAAGGTTAAGGGATCAACGTGGCCATACCCAATAACCTGTAACATTATTTTCAATATGTTTGTTCAAGGTCAACTTTTTCAATATTACAGATTGAAGAGGTCCAACTGAAAGAGGAAACAACCATTCACAAAGCCGATTGGTGTAAGCTAGCCAACTACAATGAGTGCTGACCATAATTTTGTAGCACACAGTGCAGAGCTTCATCAAGTGCAGGTCCCCTGTGAGGATGAGGCATGGAAGAAACTTAAGGTAAGATTGCCTGTACACAAATCATTCATGTGCAAGAGTATTTTAATCCGCTCTCAAATTTCAAGTTGTCAATTAGAGGGTTGTATTTGACCGCCACACAAGATATTGCACAAAGAGAATTTCCAATATAATTCTAACCACAGCTCAGAATGTATAGATTTAACGACGTGATGGGGGTGTTACTCCTTAACCGGGGGTGAGTGGATATATTTGAACCCCTCTGTACATTCACCCTTGATGGGTTAAAGGCCTAGTCACACTGTTGGTTAATTAAATCGTTATTCAGATAGATGAGGAATGATGGATAGATTAAAGAATGTTCCTATCTTTGCAGAGCTGGACAGTACCACAGTTGAGGGCATGGCTTGGTCTGAGAGGTGTGCGTTCAGGAGAGGCCACAAAGGCAGATCTCATCCGAATTGCGTATTTTACGTGGAAGCTGGCTGTACCTATCAACCCAGATGAATTGACCACACAAAAAGAAGCTGCTGCTCGTTTGGAGTCACTACTGAGGTTAGGTGACAGGGTGCTTCCAAACCCCTCTGAAGTGAGTGACTGGGTAGCTGATCTGCAGAAGCTGCCAACAATAACCTATCCAGATATTTACAATTATCTGATTAACTCACTCGGTAAGATACTTCGGATTTTATGGAGGGTTTAAACATAAACTATTTCAGTGATACTTGATAGATGAATTGTGTAGGATTGTTAATGCATAACATGGATTGAAAGGTCAATATCCTCTGTGTAACTCAGAAATTAATAGATATGACAATAATGATATATGGTGGATATTCTATGAATGTCAATGACAATTTCAAAGTATTCCTAATGTGTGTGGAAAGTTATGCAAATAGTTATAGTCTACCTACAGACTTGTAACAACTATATTACTGTGGTATGCTTATATGACACAAATTAAGTTTTTGGCTATGAAAAAGTTGATAAATGGTTATTACTGTAAGTTATGCCTCCTTTTAGGTATGACAGCAGAGAAAATGAAGGCGTACAAAAGCCTAGACGGCTATAACTATGCGGTAGACGGTTGGGTGGAGGAACTTTTTATTCATCAGGCTTCCGATGATTTTACATTCATAAAAGCGAAGGTGAAGCCCTCCCAACACTCAACGGCACCCTATGATGCCTGGGTATTGGTACGCCTTACAGGTGCAGTGGAAGCTGCAAGGTGCAGTTGTACCGCTGGGTAAGTGAAATTTGTGTGGTCTGATTAATTACTAAGCCACTGACATTTCATGGGGCTCTGTATGTTATGTATACAGGGTATGTTGATAAGATATCAAATGTAAAGCTGTCTCATGGGCAGCCATGATGTAAATGCGGTAGCTCTGTGATATATGGATTAATTAGATGTGGGAAGTAATGGGTTGACATGTCAGAGGTATCTCAAATATGTATATTCCTTTATTCTAAATGAAATATGTTGGTCCTAGTCCCTCGTACATTCCATCAGTAACTCTAAACACGCATGGTAAATTCATCCTATAACCAAATCAACATTAAATGGCATGAGTAGTTTGTTCGCTCCTGGTATTTAAGTTTAAAGATCTTCAGAAAACTATCAATTACTTGCCAGATCTTGCTTTTTATGTGTCTGTGCATATCAATCTGTTCTGCGGTATGAGTTTGTCATGAGATCAGCAGGGCTGGGCAACTGTCGCAATGTGGCAAAAATGTGCGACAGGGGCCTTGGTAAATGCGACAGGGACATTAGGGATAGTCTGGGCTTTCTAAATCTGAAAGAATTTTGTAAATATTCCAATTAGAACCAAAGTTAAAAGTAATCCAATAGCCTTCCTCTACAGATGTCTACAGAATGCACCAATATGAAAGTAGTCTTTTGAGCAGCATCCCCAGTAGACCTTGAATTTTTTTCTAGGTTTTCTTGGATCAATATACATGTATTATGTGCCTAATCTCCTCAAGATATACCAATCTACAGATATAGCTATATTACCCCAAAACACCACAGAACACACTAATTTAAGTTGATATTTATAAATTAGAAACCCATTAGAACACATCAAGCTAAGTGCTAGAATTTCTGAATGTTCTTAGACCAATGTGCCCAAAAGTCCTCAGAATACACCACTCTAACAGTGAATTGGATCAAATATATCAGGTTCGGAAACCCATCAGAAGACACCAAATAAACAATAGAATTTATAATTTTTGGTAACAATATACCCCACTACCCAGAATATAGCAATTCTAAAGGTACAATTTCAGTCTCATGTTTACATCATACCATGACCTTTGACCTTGTATTTGACCTTGTTGCGACAAGGATATTACTTTACACATGGCAGATTCGGAATCAGCACACAAAATATACCCTAGTTCAACACTCAGACAGA
Source organism: Harmothoe impar (assembly GCA_947462335.1). Lineage (NCBI taxonomy): Eukaryota > Metazoa > Annelida > Polychaeta > Phyllodocida > Polynoidae > Harmothoe > Harmothoe impar. The sequence continues at coordinate 34,306,624 of OX381718.1, forward strand.
TTATTGGTCACCACACCAACCCCCTTCACATTTTTAGGCTGGCCCCCCAATTAAGAATATGGCTACATGCCAAGCCCTGATCAGCTGTACATTGTATTGTCTGACTTCCTTAATTTGCAATGAAATGTATCTTTCCTGTCATTTTTCTCAGTCTAGGTGAAGTATGTAGCCATGTTGGGGCTGTCTTATTCAAGTCCATGGGAGCAGCTGAACTTGGCCTGAATGAGCCAGACGCTTGTACATCCTTAGCGTGTGAGTGGAACCAGGCCTTCTGCAAGAAGGTTATTGCAGAGGTAGTCCGTAAAATAAATTTCAGCAAGTCAAGGATAAATAAGGTAAACTTTGACAAATCCTACATATTGTTCACCTGTATGTTGTCTATTACCTTTGTATTATCACTTGTCATTTGTCTACAATAAACATGCGGCACCCACTGTATGTTTTGATTAATACAACCATACCTTACAGCTAATTAAGTTAGTGGCCACTTAAATTATCTACTTATAGTAAATATTCTTGTTTTAAAGACCATCCTTATCAAGTAGGGCAGCCCTATTTAATCAATATTTCCATTAATATGTTTCCAGCCTTGGAAGAGACGCAGATCGATAAGAAAGGTCTATTTAAGTAGCGACAGCAGCTCTGACGACGAGGAGATGTGGGACATCTTAAAAGAAGCTGGACCATGTGGGGCAATTCACCTTCTTGACCCACCACACCGTGAAGTTTTTCAGGACCTAGGTAATGTTATTTGCTTTTATGTTAATGCACTCACTTAACATGGTGTATTTGGGTCTTTGAATGTGTATACTTTTGCAATTACAATCTGAATTGGTGAAGATATGCAAATAAAGTAGTGCATGTTGTAACTCGAGTTATGGAAACTTTGCCTGTACTGCAGCTCTGTTGCAATAAGATAAATATTAATTTGTGGTTGGTTTTAAGTATTCAAACATATGGAAAAGTATTCAACTAATCGTTCTTTCAAGTACATTTTGTCACAGATTTCGTGACCACAATTATTCCATGCAAAGAAAACAGGGGAGCACTCAGATAAGCTGTGTAAGATCTAAACACCAGTTACAGAAAAGTAAGTTCATATGTTCAATCATTCACACTCCAAACTATTAACATCCTAAGTATCACATAAGACACAAGGAGGAGGAGGTTGTAGTTGTGTTTTATGGTTTGAAAATATATCATAACCATAAATATAATATCTGCCTTTCATCATGTATCTATTTTTAATCTGCCTTCAATGTATCCATACTCATGCCTTGTCATCCAATTTCAAATTAACCCCTAGAGTAATTTAAGTGCCACTCCAATGCTGCTGATCAACATCAAGGTAAATGGAAAATATATCAAAGATCAGATATGCACTTATATTCTGATACAATTATAACCTTCTAATAATATGTCACCAGTATTGAAATGTCAACTGTTTCTTACAGTGGTTATAAATCTACACTCATTTTGTTAAGACACAGGAATTGAAATGTATCTATTTCAAACCTACATTTACTTAAATCATAACTATAAGGGTTCCATCTCAGAATTTGACATTTTAATAGAAATGGAACATAGAATAACAGGATTAAGATTCGAAAAAATCAACCACTGTTTTCTTGTTATGGGACATTATAACAGAACATACCAGTAGAAAGAAGGTTCAATGATACAGACATATATTATTCATACCCAAACCTTTGCTTTGATAAAATATATCAAAATCAGGCGCCTCTGAGAGAATCCCCTGGGAGAGTGAGGCTGCTACGTTCCCCAGGGCCGCTGCTGGGGTGCTAAGGTGACTTAAGGCAGAAGGATGCTGCCCAGTTCAAAGAGCACTTTCCCACACCGTGCCTCGACCTCGAAGGCGTGTGGGCGTAGACTCGTACCTCCATTCAGAAACTCCATAGTGCCGTAGATAGTTTACTGGAGGTACAAGTAGGGGTCGGGTGTCCGGGATGGTGCCACAGTTTACCATGAAAATAGGTCCCTGTCAGTCCTCAAAGGGGCTGCTGAAGGATTAAGATTGGATTAACTCTATTACTAATAGTTTTAGGTCAAGAACCCTGCCTCTTCTTGACACAGTTCCCCATAGTATGTACCTGAAATGTTAATTCACTGTTTTATTAACCCAGGTGAGATTGCATCAGAAGTCTCCATTGAGTACACTCAACCTTCAGTTACCACATTTCCATGTGGCATAAAACAGCTACTGGACCAGTCTGAATTGGACGACCCCTTTGATGCCGTGCGCTCATCTGTATCATCTGAACAGAGCGAGTTCATACTACAGGCCACCAAATTACAGCATCGTGAACCAAAATGGATCCAGGTTCGTGAAAACAGAATCACAGCCTCTAAAATGGGAGGTGTTTACAGGTAAGCATTTTTTGTTTCAAACTTCAAAATGTGAATTGGAAGTTTAAAGTGACATGATTAGGGCTCAAAAGTCTCATTCAAAATAGCCTAAGATGTTGTCTATGGTCATAGTGTATGTACTACCTACTCATCCCATAGAGTTCAGCTTAGAATTCAGCTAATTATCAGATTTAGGCTCAATTAACTACTTTTGTAGTGCAAACTATGATTTTATCACCTCATTCTTCAAATATTATATTGTACTAGCATTTGGAACACATTTGAGTAGCAGGGGTAGCCCCTAAGCTGGCCCGGGAGCCAATGGCCTGTAGTTTCGGTTCCAGGCCCCCACTTTATGCAGAATCACCCTCATCTTACATCATTGAACCCTGGTGACTGGTACTCTGTTATCAATATCACTATTAATAAAGAAAATCAAGTATCATATCTGACGTCTCATCTCCCATCTTTACAATCCACATTGACGTGACAGGTATTTTCCCAGTCACACTAGGCAATTTGGTTATATTCTAATAAATTCTATTCTTAAATATATCTATCATTTTCTACCATGAAAAAGTAAAATTGTCATTCCCAGGGCAGTACATATTTTGATTTTGCAGTGTGTATTTATTCATGGAATGATTTTTCAAAATACAACAATCAAAAATACACGTGAACTACATGGCATTGTATATCCAGATATGTCACAATGTATGCGGGTCTACGGCCCTATTATATGAGATAGTATTACATGTATGCTAGATAAACATCATGGGCAGCACACATATAGGTGTAGGCCTACACATTTCTGAGGCTACGGGCCTGGGTGGCCCATGAGTAGGATTTAAAACATGAAAGGACCATGTCACTTTAAAAGGATAAATTACATAGCAATTATACTATTAAAACATTTAAGGAAATGTACATAGGAATTCAAAGTGGCTTTCTGTTCAGCGTAACTTTTATTTAGATATTACCCAATTGCTATTGATAAAGGCTTTTACCATTCTATTTTACAGTTTCATGAAGTCGAACAAACAAACACCAAGTGATACATTGATGAACATGGTTGTTGGGCCGCAACCAGACATAAGTTACCTCAAACAAATCAAATGGGGCAATGACCATGAACCAGATGGAATAGCACAGTACATCAAACAAACTGCCTGTGAGAACTTGGTAGTTCAGAAATGTGGCATAAAGATTCCACCAGGTATGAAAATTTATTTCTTATAACCAAATACTCTCAATATAAGTATCTGATTTCACATCCAATATGGCATGTATAACCATAAGTATATCCAAGGCAATGATTGGCACCACTCTGAAATAAGTGTTCACAGTACTTCATGACACATGCATAACTAATACTTCTTTTAAGTACATTTTCTAACAGATTTTCTGAGCACAATATTTCCATGCAATGAAAACATGGGACCACTCACATAGGCTGTACACTACTGGACACCAGAAATGTAAGTGTATATCCCCATAGAATTAGTCACACCTGCAACTACCTAACATCATAAATATTCCATAATACACAAGGAGGAGGAGGGTACAGTTATGGGTGACAGTTACAAAACAATATCATAAATGTAAAACTACCTTACTGCTATTTTTTCTAACTTTCATGTATCCATACTCATGTGCTGTCATACAATTCTAGGGTTTCCCCTGGCGCATATGTGAGGCAAATGTTGCACCCTAGTTGGATAATTAATGGGGTGAAAAATAGCAAATCTTAACTCAAACTTAAATATAATGGTACTCAAAGAGGCTAAAGCAATTCACAAATTTGTTAGGAGAGGGTATGCAGAATGTCAAATGTTACATAATATTTGAACCTTCTTTTTTAATAGCTATGCCTTTATTAATGTAAATGAATTAAGGTAGAATTGTTCTCTTCACAGGAGATGCGCATATTGGAGCAACACCGGATGGATATGTGACCTGTAGTTGTTGTCCACCAAGGTTGATTGAGGTGAAATGTCCTTTCACAGCTGGGGAGAATAACATGACAGTACGGGAAGGACTAGAGGCAGGCCTCATTCCCTGTTTAGATGGTCAAGGTCGCCTGATAAAGACCCATAATTATTATGCACAAGTCCAATGCCAAATGGCATTACTAGGGGTAGATATTTGCGATTTTGTCATTTGGACACCACAGGATATCCATGTGCATTCGATCAGCTTTGATGCAAATTACTGGCAAGATGTAAAACATAATGTCGACCAATTCTATGTTACTTATGTTCTACCCAAATTGACCACTGCGACACCAACAATCAATGACCTTCAGCCTCCCCCGCGAAAACAGCCCAAGAACAAAACTGTGGCACCCAAACCAACGACACCTGATCTTCAGGCTCCATCGCAAAAACAGGCCAAGAACAAGGCTGTGGCACCCAAACCAAATACACCTGAACATCAGCCTTTACCAAGAAAACAGCCCAAGAACAGGGCTGTGGCACCCAAACCAACGACAACTGAACGTCAGGCTCCACCGCGAAAACAGGCCAAGAGCAAGGCTGTGGCACCCAAACCAACGACACCTGAACGTCAGGCTCCACCGCGAAAACAGGCCAAGAACAAGGCTGTGCCACCCAAACCAACGACACCTGAACGTCAGGCTCCACCCCGAAAACAGGCCAAGAACAAGGCTGTGGCACCCAAACCAACGACACCTGAACGTCAGGCTCCACTGCGAAAACAGGCCAAGAACAAGGCTGTGGCACCCAAACCAACGACACCTGAGCTTCAGCCTTTACCAAGAAAACAGCCCAAGAAGAGGGCTGTGGCACCCAAACCAACGACACAGAAAAAGGCTGTTACACCCACAGCAGAGGCATCTGAAATTCAGGCCCCCCCACAACAACTGAGGAAGAGGAAGGCTGTACCACCCACTCCGGCAGAACTTAACCCTACTCCACGGCAACAGAGGAAAAGGAATCCTCCCAAGTATCTTGCCACCTATGAATTAAACAGACTGTAACTTCTTTCAAATGACAATTGATTGAGCTAATTATTTTATGAAATTAAATGTATGTTGTCAAGCTTTGTCAATAACAATATTCTTTTATGCTTCTATTCAGGTCAGTAATGGAGTAATGTACCAATTGGTTTATTGCAACAGTGGAATATATTAATGTATTGAGTTAACTGATTATCTGGGTACAGCCTAAATGTGTGAAACCTAATGCAAAGCGAGTGGCATTAGCCTCCTTCATGTGTGCAGCAGTTACATAGGATTACGCACGAGGATAGATTTCCTCATCTGAGATCTCATCACTTGTTTGTGGAACAATCGGGGGCCACAGATTTGTCACTGCAGCACAAATAGTCAGGATGTCATCCAGATGGTGGACCTGGTTGAGTGGGTACGTCTTCTGTAGAATCTTGAAGTTTTTGACTCGTTCGATGATGCGCTCAACATGGATTCGTAGACTGGAAATCTTTCTGTGCTTATGTACTTCCGCACGGCTAAGCTGTGATTTACCCTGCGTAAATGGAGGGGAGTTGAGAGTGCACAGCTTCTGGGCCAACTCGGCCGCAATTGTGAATCCCCGGTCCGCCATCACTTCGTCATAAGGATCTAAAGTATCCATAAAACCTGTGTAGAAATATAGAGGAAAATAAGGTGTAAGATTTTTTGACACTGGGGATGTTCTTTGATTACAGGGTGTTATATGATGTGCACTGTATACAATAGAGTACAATTGTTGTAAAGGATAGTACAAACAGGTTATATTGTGGATTTGTTCAGACAACCATCTCTTTAGGCCACTAAAAAAAGTTTTTTCTCATCACCACGTACATCATAAAAATCATGATCTGAGGAAATTTTTTTTTTTTACATTTTTTATGAAAAAAATGTTAAAATTGGACAAATATTTTCAAATTTGGTATAAAATTAAAGATTATGCTGGCAGCAATGCAGTCCGCTGGTAATAGTTTGCATTTCAACAACCTTTGATGATCTATAAACTCTGAATTACTATAATGTGAAAATTCATCATGAAAAAATTCAAATTTCCCTGGGAAAATCCAAATTTCCCTATGTATTTCAGCTTCAAGTAAAAAAAATAAAAATAAATTTAAAATTAAAAATGCCCTCGTCATATTTTTCACTGCTTGGTGATGAGAAACAATTTTTTTTGAGTGACCTTGATTGTGTCATAATGTAATAATCATAGGTAAGGGGTTTGACCACAGTGATAAGCAGTTTCATGAGCCCCATGGATGAGATATGCACATGTGTGTATAGCTCAAACTCACAACTTTCCAACAATTAAAAGTGAAAAATATGTCAATTAAAAATCTTTTCATTCTCATTATTTCTCAATTGCAATGGAAAATATAGGTCTTTGGGGACATGCACATGAAACATTTTATGATTTAGCTATGGTTTTTTCTCACTGTATCATGACCATGAAAATACCTTGTACAATCATGATTTTTAAAGGTTTCCACAAAATCGCACTTTTTTCATATAAAAGGCCTGATTGCTATTCTGTGGCATTTCCATGAGCCTGACCCATCTATGAAAAAACCAACTGTAGTTTTAAATCAAGTGAAACACATCATTGTTTTATCCAGTTATCACAATAATTGTAATCATTTTTTCATAAATGAGGTACCATAATTTATTCAACCCCCTTCCCTTAACTTTAGTGGGTCATACATACGTTACAATCCATGTCTTACCGGAATTCATCACAATGTGCTTGTCTGATGCTCTTCCACCCCATGCATCAGACAGGTGGGAGATAACACCCTCTGGAGTTACTCCTATTAGCATCTTCGCAGTGTTGTGATGCTTATATGTAGACCAGGTCTGCTGCCGAGCAAGGACAGAGGCTGGCCTTTCCAAGAAGATCTCAAAGCAGTCAATTATCACCCTAGTTTTGGGGTACGACGTCACAAAAGACTTCGGCATGTGGGCTTGCACCTAAAGTTAAAAATCACAGTATGTGTTCAGTTTACCAGGTTCTCTGATCTACATTAAGCTCAAACTGAAACATCATAATAAAAACCAGTATATCAATTTTTTTAAACAACAATGTTTCTGGGTCAACAATCATCCCCAATCAACTGGATATAAATTGACTGTTTATGAATATCCTATGACATGATTGACAATTCCCAATGAATTATACATAGTGACACACTCAACTTGTTTCCTGTGTTCTATCCACATTAGAGGCTACATTACTTAGAAATGTTAGTTTTAAATATATATCATAGTTAAAGTATACTTAGTATATGTACTTAAATATTTTAGAAATTATTTGGGTAATAGGCCAGAATAAACTACCTGTTCCTTAGATGGGCATTTTAGACACTTCCGTAGACATCTTGCTAGGCAAGGCAGCCAAAAACTGAGGATGCGCGACACCTGACTCACTGAGATGTTGAACCTCTCTGCAATGTCTACTTCCAAGAGGTCAAGACGTAGTCTCATCATGACTAACATGAACTCGTCAATGAGCTCCAGTGGTCGTTGAGGACCAGGCTTCTTTTTGTAGGCCCCTTTGTACCACGGTGTTTTCCTATTTCGATTATTGGTTGCCAGAAGCTTTGCCCTTGGCTCGATGCGCCTCTTGAAGATGGTGATAAAGAACCGCCAGCTTGGGAACCCTGTGTACTGTCTAAAATAGTAAAGATAAAAGGCTGTTATGTACTATAAGAATAAGTCAAAGTTGGTATGTTTGAATTTCTTATACCTATTTTTATTTCTGAAGTGTTTTTATGTACTCTGTGTAATAATGCATGATTGAAACACTGATGAGTAATGCATAATGGGAATGTACGCTAGAAAGGCAATAACTCCCCGGTGCTATGTTCATGCATTATGGGTAAATGTTTTGCCTTGATGTACAAAGTGGGTTAAGGGTGATGATAAATCCATGGGACCAAGCTGTACATGAGAAGTTAACGGGTGCCTTGGTATCTGATAATTAATATGCCCTTTCAATTGTGTTGTGATATAAACAATATAATATTAAGGTTTAGTCTAGTACAAACCATCCTATCTAATATACCTTGTTTTCTTGTCATTTCCCTCGATTACTTTGTAGGAAAAGCATTTTGTGCTTGTCCTCACAGCCATCTTCATGATGCGGACACGATTGCGGAGCATGGCATTCTCCCGTCTTAGCCTCTGCACCTCCGCCTCTGGAAAAATATACAGTAAAATGTAACTATGAATTTAAAGGTCACCAGGGGATATACAAAATGACATCAGCTTAAAGAAATCTTCTTATTTCCCCATATGACATGATTCTTTCATGAAGAATAACCAGAAACACCATAATTAACATCAATATATCTTAATAAAGTATCTTTATGTGATAAAAGTACTTTAGGCAATTTTTATAAATATGGTGGTGTCTTTTAAATACTCACCATTACTGTCTGGATCAGGGGCTGGATGTGGCTTTGCATAGTTGTGGAAAGACAAAGGTGTTCTCTTCTGGCACTTGGAAGCTGAGAAAATTATAGTGTTGGGCATGTGTATTCATTCTCATGACGTGGATGATAATATATTCCTAAGATTGATGCAGTAAAATTATTTGTTAGGCAATAGTGTGCCTCTACATGGGTACCCGTATTCTTGACCATGTGGCCGTGTCGATCTTTAGCAAAAGGGATGTGTCACTGTGTTGATTTTTATCCCATATCATTATAATACATTCTACTTCATGTGCCCATGTCCGTCGATTTTTAAAGGGGCTGTGTCGCCCGTGTCAATTTTTAAAGGGGCCGTGTGGCTGTGTCACCCGTGTCGATTTTTACCCATGTAGAGGCACAATAGTTAAATCACATCTTAGATTGTATTGATTCTTGGTTATGGTAATCTTTTAATAATCATATTTATTTTGAATGCTGCCATTGTTGTAAGTATTATGACCATAAAATGTCAGATAATCCAATTCAAGTGTTGTTCTTTTGTGTTGGATTATAATGAAACAAAAGTCTATGTCACAGTTTAGGTTGACCTTTTAACTTTTACCAACTAAAACCCAATTAAAATAAATCTTAACCAGGTTGGTATTACACCAAAAAGAGTACTGTATATACCAACATTAATTTGTACCTTTAATTGGTAAAATATGTGATATGACCGGTGTCTCGTCATCTGTAGGAGATGAGTCATCCACAGATGGGTTTAACACATCATACTCTACATCAACACGTGAATGTCCAGTGAAGGACGATTCTGAGGATGAAAATTAACATCATTAGGCCAACCAAAATTTATGTAAAACAGCAAATTTTAATATTCAATGGGTTAAATATAAGGTATTGTTCATGACAAATGTTGATAACTATTTTAGTCAGATCTTTGTCTCTTTTTAAAAATGTATTTAAAAAAAATCTAGCATGGGAGGTCTGAAGCTTGCAAATTTAGTACTGTACACAAAATGTATTGATGTCTTTTTTGGTGTGGCTAAGGGTGTGAAATCACATACCCGTTCCTCACAAGTAATTTCTAATGACTGCAAAGAGACTGGGAGACAAACCATTTCCTTGGACATTTGGTATGATGGGACGTGACTGTAAACCAGACAAGGACTCTTCATTATGGCTGAGTGTTGACACATCACACTCATGTAGCATCATGGGTAAGCCTGGTGAATGGGGCGTGCTGCACGTCGGTCCTGTTGAGACTGAGTCTGGTGGGTTGGGCGTGCTGGACATTGGTGGCCTTGAGATTGGACCTGGTGTGGAAGATATCATGCATAAAGACATAATTAGAATTTGAGCTCAACATTGCAAGTCATACACTGGGAGGGTACACTAGACATCCTGTTCATGAGTAATGTCCTAGTACACAAAGGGATATTGAATGTACTCTGCATGAAGAAGATGGAAGGGGGTAAGTTATACCTATGGCATTGGATGTCCCGTTTGTGGGTGCCATATTGGAAAGTCACCCATGTGAAAGAGGTGAAGACTAGCAATTTGCTGCGGTTGCATACATACATTCTTTAAAATGTTGAGTTTTAGGGTGTGACTGGAATGTGGTGAAAATTCTGAGGTACATACTCATTACAGTGACAGAGATGTCATATTTGATACGGAAAATTTGAATTGGTTTTTGGATTTTAGAATATGTTCCCTTTAAAATTCAAATGTTTTTGACACTCATGTGCCTTTCCCAAGACAAGCTAATGTTTCAGTGTGTACACAGTTGAAAACAACAAATTTGGATTTGTTTATATTTTCATAAAGATGGTAATACAGGAACATATAATCAGTTTCATTGATTAACCTACCTTTGTTTGAGAAAATCTGTGATATGACCGTTGATTCGTCATCTGTTGACTCATCCACACCCAGCTTAAAGACATCACACTGAACATCAACAACTGAAGGCTCAGTCAAGGAAGATGATGATGCTGGAAAATAAAATACATAAGGTCAACAGAAAATCTGTGGAAAAAAAGTTATAATTTTCAGGAGTTTAAATGACAATTACCAGGATACGATTGGTTGATTATTGGGTTGCTTTACACCCTAATTACGAGCTATGGTCATTTCAAGTATGGTGATGGTCATTGAGATGACTGAAGATAGAAAGCCTGTCCCTACACTTTTACCGACACAATGGTTCTTTTATATTCCACATTACATGTGTGATATAAATAGCTGTTTAATATGCTGTATGTTTACCACAGCAGGGGGGGAGGTCACAGCTCAATCAGCAGGGTGCTGCTGAGTCTCGAACCCACAATATTGTGGGTGCGAGACAAACGCCCTACCTCTAAGCTGTTTTGCACTCCCAGCAGCACATGATGTATGGGAACACAAATGTAGGAAAGAAAAGCTAGAAGGGAAAACAAAATCCCAAATAAAATGTAACCTAAACTGTCAAGAATTTTTTTTTGGGTTGGGGGATCATCAACAATGGCCATCTGCACTGGACAAATATGCACAATTGTGGTGAGCCAGAGAATAAACCAGCAACACTAAAGAAATTGTACTTATTGTAAGGTGACTTAAAGTCGGATGGGGTCACTTCATTAAGGGCAAGTGTTGACACATCACACTCAATCGTACCTGAGGATGGTGCATTGGGTGTGCTGGATGTTGGTTGCCTTGAGACTGAGCCTGCTGGGTCAGACGTGCTGCACGTCGGTCGCGTTGAGACTGGTGAGTCTGGTGGGTCGGTCGGTCGCGTTGAGACCGGTGAGTCTGCTGGGTTGGTCAGTCGCGTTGAGACTGAGTCTGGTGGGTCGGTCAGTCGCGTTGAGACCGAGTCTGGTGGGTCGGGCATGCTGCACATTGGACACGTTGAGACTGGTGAGTCTGCTGGGTTGGTCGGTTGCGTTGAGGCCGAGTCTGATGGGTCGGTCGGTCGCGTTGAGACTGAGTCTGGTGGTTCAGGAATGCTGCACATTGGACACGTTGAGACTGGTGAGTGTGCTGGGTTGGTCGGTTGTGTTGAGACCGAGTCTGGTGGGTTGGTCGGTTGCGTTGAGACCGACTCTGGTGGGTCGGGCATGCTGCACATTGGACAGGTTGAGACTAGTGAGTCTGCTGGGTCGGTCGGTTGCGTTGAGACCGAGTCTGGTGGGTCGGTTGGTCGCGTTGAGACCGAGTCTGGTGGTTCAGGAATGCTGCACATTGGATGCGTTGAGGCTGAGCCTGGTGCATTGGGTGTGCACGTGAGTCGCGTTGAGACTGAGTCTGGTGGGTCGGTTGGTCGCGTTGAGACCGAGTCTGGTGGGTCGGTCGGTCGCGTTGAGACTGAGTCTGGTGGGTCGGTCGGTCGCGTTGAGACCGAGTCTGGTGGGTTGGGCATGCTGCATGTCGGTGGCGTTGATGCTGAGTCATGTGTGGTAGATGTGGTGTACACTGACATAATTAGATCTTCAGCTGTACATTCAAGATCATACACTGGGAGAGTTATGTGTGGTACACTAGACACCTTGTTCATGGGAAGTGTCCTAGTAGACAGAGAGACATTGGATGCACTCTGCATGGAGAGAATGCGGGGTGAGTAAGCCACAGGATTGCTTTTCCTGTTGATGGGTCGCATTCTCTTTGCATGAGCAGTAGGGGATGAAGCAGCGGGGCGCTTTTGGGATAGCTTAATTTTTGAGGCACTATACACAGACGGTGGTGTCTCACACAGACGTTGCACAGAAGGCTTTACAATAATGATCTCCTGCTCTGAGTTCTCTCTGCGAGGCTCACTACACCTTGATAGAACAAACGTGTGTGTTGGGTGATCCACTTTAGATTTAGTGGAGTTAGGTTCTTGAACATTTACAGAAACATTGAGTGCATTACTGTTTTGAAGTGGACTTTGCACATTACCATTGGTAAACTCTGAAAGAGCACTCTTGAGGGTTGGATATAGTTTACGTTGTTCACCAGTGTGTGCATTTAGGTTACGTGGTTCTGGTAACTTGGTATTGATAACTGCATCTGTGACAGAAAAATGATAAGATTGAAGTTAGGAACATAAATATGAACATTAAGGTCATTGATCAATATGTATGTGTCCTGAGAGAAACTATTTTGCTTTAGTGTGTTAATACATCAATCAAAGTTCTTTAATAAAAGACAGGGTTCTTACCCAATATTTTATTTTCGTTGCGCGGCCTTCCCTTTTTTTTCTTTAACTTGATGAGTCTGCTGCGTGGTGGGTGTTCCTTTACAAATGCATGACCCATGTTAACCTGGGGCACAGGATATATGCAATCTGGGGTGCCGTGGACAAAGTGCTTTTCACAAATAGCAGAATCAGTTGATGGCTGCCATACTTTCCCTTTGGTAGTTTCTTTATGTACATTATCAATCCATTCCTGGCGGAGCACAGCTTTGCGTGCTCCACCTGGGAACTTGTGAAACTTGACATTTGGGTGCTTCCTGGAGTCACTTTTACACCCTGTTACAATGCAACTGCGGGTCATCTTTAGGTGAATATTGATGGTAAATGTTTGTGGTATGGCTGTGTTATCTCCATGTATCACCAAAGGCAACACACCTGGTGACTCCGCATCATGAGAAATCCTACAAAAATAAAATGAAAACAGTTGTAGCATATTTTGATACGCACATCTAGCTCCTGTAGTACATTTGTAATATTCTATTCTGGTAATCAGTGATATGTAAGTGATAAGAGGGGTGTTAGGCTACATAGTCTCAAAACGGCAAGATGATCTCAAAATTATTTGTCAGCCTCAAAACTTGAGATACTAACATAACTAGTTTTGAGACTATGTAACAAGGGTTGCAATAAACCCTAACGTACTGAAAAGATTTGTTAAGAATTGGCTAAAGGGATTTAGTAAAAATCGAGTACTGCCTGGAGGGATGCCACCCCAGGTAACAAAAAATGTTAATCCAACATTGAGCAACGTTCATTGAAGGTTAACTGGTCAACATCAAATGAAAAACATTATATTAATATTGATTTAATGATGCCTGAATAACCTCCAGTGAATGAGGTTGATTTGACGTTAAATAGACATTCAGTGAATAATATAATAATTGATTAAATATAATATCAATCCACATTATATGTTTTTCATAGTGTTCCTGTAAACATACTTGAATAATTAGTATATGAAAGTCTGTTGAACTATGGCTCATAGACTTCAGACACAATGTATTTTTCTATCTTGCAAATGGACGTCAAATCAACACAAGATTAACATAGAAAAAATGGATATATGAGTCCACAATTTTCACTGCAATCTAACGTTATTTCATAAAGTTAATCACACCTATTATCAACGTTAGATGAACGTTGAATTAAGGTTTTTTGGTTAGCCACCCCCTTAAAAATGTTGGATCCACCCCTGTGGATGCACCTGTTAATGCAGTATCATTGGCCCTAGACCCAAAATTTTACATGGTGACATCCCTGCTAGCACCACTCGTTTAAATCACATCAATATTACATAAAAATGACGAGAAACACGTCAGTTTTACACAATAATGATGTAATTCAGACGAGTGGTGCTAGCAGGAATGGGCTGTTTAGGGCCTTATTGACATGACTGACATGAGACAAAAGATATCCACATTTTAACCTCTCCATGGTGGATTTAGGCATAATATAATAAGACATGGAAACCCCCTGCTGTTATATAGTAATAACAGTTTGGGATGCCCATAGTGAATGATGTGTGTGATTTTCTGGTTTGTAGCTAAAGGGTTAATAACCACCCCCCTCCCTCGCCTTGTGGGGCCCAGAGGGTAACTTCGAGCACCTTCTACTTTCATGACCCTTGCAGGGCAGGAAAATAATAGTATAAGGTTAATTTAGCATTTTAGTCAACTTATGGTCATGGTGTCTCTAAAATCATTTTTAAAATGTCCCCGACATCACACCTACCATCCGTATGACATCACAAACAAGAAAACATTTGATGTAGCTCCCCCCCTGCACAATATTACCCCAATTTACCCATGTCCCATGTCGATTTTGAGAATATGGGGATGTCAGCATATATATCGAATTTTAGAAATAGCCATTTTGCCCATATCCTATTTAGGGCTCTAACAGGCGACAGCTAACCAGGACTACCTCCTCATTGCGGCACACAGAGCCGTATTGGTTTTTAGTATAAACCCAGTGACACCTTGTAGCAGCGTTCTGTTAAGGGGAGATGCATGAGGCAATGTATTTGCACCTTATATTAAAACTAATTTGTGAAGTTTCTCGAAAATTAGTGGAATGAACTACTGTTATAATATAATAGATAGATATCCCTTCTAAAGGCATGTGGATGCACCCAGTTGGTGTTGTGTTGTATTATAGAGAAATACAAAGTTTAATTGTGTATCTCTAGTCAGGGACCCTAGTCCAAACCATGGCAAACTTATTTATAATATTTCTCACAAATTAATGACAAAAAATGCTGTTGTAATCTCATCTCATAATAAATACGGTTTATCTCATGTGAGTACCCAAACTCAATCTTAAAGTTAAGATTATAACGTTTTTAAGGTTATATGTGTTTTAAGATTGGTCTTGAGTATGTCCCGACGAGACTCCTCTACAGCAGGGCCTACAACCTGTAGGACCGGGGGGGGGCTCACTCCCTCAGCTTGGGATACATATGTGTGAAGATGATTCCAAGGGAAAGGCTCCGTTTTTTGGTCCTAGGCACGGACCCGCGAGGGTCCTTGATAAGGGGTGCTTTTAAAGCAAATTTGGGGAGAAAGGGGTACATTTTCAGACCCTCGTGGCTTTTTAAAGGTATTTTTTACTATATTTTCCTGCAAATTTATTCAGATATTTTCTCAGGGTCACCCTGTGATTTAGGGTATATTTTTCAGGGTGATTTGTGATTAGGGTCCGTTTTTCTGGTAAGTTTACCTTAAAAAGTGTATGCTTTTTAAATATTTCGCCCCTTGATAAGGGTACCAAATTTAGGGTGATGTTCGCACATAGTGACTATAGCAAAGATAGGGAGTGGCCCCCTGGGCCTGTAGGCCTAAATGAGCTGCAGGTGGGTGCCGGTGCCGTGGAAGCTCCCCCTGCCCCTCCCCCCCCCCGGGGGTACTTGATTTTTTTTCTGATATGGGTGTGCGGCTGGACCTTTGACAACCCTTACCCTTGTTAGGGAGCTTTTGTGTCTAAAACCTACCCTTGCTAGGGCATTTGGGGCAAAAATCCTTGATTTGATGAGAAAAAAGATGAAATATATAGGCCTACTTAATGGCTCATTTTACAGAGAAATTTTACTCACGTCCGTGAAATTTTTGGGAAAATGGGAAAAAGTGGTACATTTTGGCGAAAACATGTCATTTTGGTGAAAAAGTGACCCTTGCTAGGGCGATTTCGTTGAAAGTAGACCCTTGCTAGGGACACCTTTCCTTCAAAATAGGACCCTTGCTAGGGAGATTTAGTTGAAAAAGTACCCCGGGGGGGCCACTCCCTCAGCATTGGATACTATGTGTGAACACGATTCCAAGGGAAAGGGTCCGTTTTTGGGTCCTAGGCACGGACCCGCGAGGGCCCTTGATAAGGGTCACATTTTAAGCAAATTTTGGGAGGGGTGTATTTTCAGGCCGTAATCACTCTTTGACGGTTTATTAAACTTTATTTTGCTATGATATTTTTGAGTCACCCTTGATTAGTTTTTTTTTCAGGGTCACCCATGATTAGGGTAAATGTGGGTAATATCGCTCATGTGGTAATATCGCGCACCCCCCCTAGAATGCACATTTTTCAACAATTTTTTTTTAATTTTTTTTTTTTAGTTGGCCACATTATACTTAGTTTCATTTTAATACATTTCATTTACCTAGGCTATACATGTATATCAGGAGCGAGAGATGAACAAAAACCCTTAATAATCTGCATTTTCAAGTCCTGCTAACATAGCTTTTTCTATAGTAATCCTCATAGAGCTTATATCGCTCAGGCATGTTGTTATATCGCTCACTTTTCATAAAATAAAATAAATATATATAAATGGCAATAAAATAAAGAGAACAGCCCTACAGGGTAGTTTCATATGTTGTCTATAACATGTATAAATTTGAAGATGCTACCCCTCACCATGCAGGTGTGACAGCTTTTGGGCTGAACCACCCTGTTTTCACACTTTTGGGTGTGAAAAGAGATGAGCGGATTTACCCAAAAGGTCAAATGCACTGTATTTCAATGGGTGAGCGATATAACACAATGATATAAGCGATATAACCAAAACTACAACGATATAACCCAAAAATTTAACCAGACTTTCAGGCCCCTGCTTACCCTACAAGGGGGGTGCAATTGGCATTTATTTTTTCTCTATTTTTTTAATTTTAAATATTTTTTTTAGAAATACTTATAAAAATCGTTCTTAATGACAGTGGAAAAGAGTGGTGAGGAAAATTTGGGTAATATCGTCACTAGGTGGGCGATATTACCCATATTTACCCTAGGGTACATTTTTCAAGGGTTACTTGTGCTTAGGGTCTGTTTTTTCGCAAACTTTCCCTTGAAAAGGGTGTGGTTTTTGAACATTTTGGCCCTTGATAAGGGTAGGAAATTTGGGGTGATGTTCGCACATAGTGACTATAGAAAAGATAGGGAGTGGCCCCCCCGGGAAAAGTACCCTTGCCAGCCGCACACATGTGTATTCCAAACATACCAAGTGCCCCCCCCCCCCACCTCTGACACCTCTCCCCGGGACCTCTCCCTACCCAGTAAACAAAAAAAGTTTTACAACATGTTGTAACTTTATTTAACGTTATATAACGTTTCTCTAAGGCTCCTCACTATGGCATAACGTTATATACAATTTTAGAACGTTATTATGACGTAAAATAATGCTTTTTTGTTAGCTGGGTAACCGCTACCCTGACCCCCCCCCCCCCCCTTGGCATCTTGCTATTCCACTACGCTTCACGTTCTCAGGACGACATTGTATCATAGCTGTGGACCAAGCCTGTCTAAAGTCATATTGTAGGACTGCCGGTAGATGATAGATCTCGCCTGACCCAGGCCAGGCCCAGGCCAAGCTGACTGATTGATGTTGACTGAAGTTTCACAGAATTACGATGGCTTATGCATAATGATTGTGGTGACCAAATATACCACTGTACAAGCACATTGACTCATTGTCATAGAATGCACAACATGTTGATTAAACCTACCTTTGTCTATGTATCCATCCCGTGGGAACTGTCAGCTTTCTGTGGAAATGTGTGTATTGTTGCTGTAAACAATCCGGCCATGTTGTCCTAATCACATGACCAGTGTCCTGATCACATGACCACACTCTCCCAGCACAGTCTTAGACTCATGTTGAGATGACGGCGGTAGTCACCGTAGTGCCCCTGCAGGCTGGACGTGCCACTTCGGCTCCCCAGACTAACTAGCCAGATGACGTCATGACCCCTAAAACTCGTATTTTTGGCCACGGCAGCAACCAGTCTCAGCTGCAATTTAGTTCTCACCTACCTCACATGGTGCAGCACCGGTATCTCGCTAATGAGGAATAGCTCTTCTTGTTTTTCTTTTCTGCCGCGGAGGCCATATTTGTCTACCTAGTACCTTGTATCAATGTGGATGTATGTGTCAGCCCGGGACATGTGCGGGAACCAGGCCAAAACAGGTTACTACAGGTTATGTACATCGTGAGCTACGGGCAAAGAGGGGCGTGAAGGTTAAAACCTTTGTTGAAGAAGGATATGGGGTTGGGTAAACCTTTGGTGGTCGGGGAATAAGCACAAAAAAGGGTTCCCATATATCTGCCCCTCTCACAAAGAAATACATACCATAATTATAATCAGCACGTTCTCTACTGCCCTTTGGCATCATGATGCATTAATGGAGCCCTGACGAATCTACTCGCCAGACTGCATTAATGCATCATGCCAACCCTTCGAGTATCAGCCGTGTGGATGGCCCTAGACCCCTAAATTCGACATGGCGACATGGGCATTTCTTAAATTCGACATGCGACATGAGGCCTAGTGACATGCGACATGAGGCTTAAAAAGATAGTGACATGTGACATGGACAGTTCTTAAAATCGACATGGGACATTAGCATTTTTAAGCGACATAGACATGCGACATGGCCATTTCTTAAAATCGACATGCGACATGGGGACCCCCCCATCAAGGGCCCCGTGTGGGGGTTGGCATAGTACTACTACTAGGTCCCCAGATGGGTAAAATCGACAGGGGGACAACACCCTAGCTAGTTTTACCCTTATGGACAAGGGACAAGGGAATGCTGACAGTTGGACAAGGGACAAACCTACTTCTTTAAGTTGACCCATTTCTTAGAATCGACAAGGGACATTAGCATTTCTTAGGATCGACAAGTGACACAGCTACCCCCCGTCTGCGTCCTTAATACTTAAATGCAGCAGTGGCAAGCTGCCTGGCCCGGCTACTTGACACAGTTTGACTGAGGTATACATGTACATGTACTGCATACACCACGAGGACTGGGTCAAGTAGGAGACACGAGCAGCTCTTGTCCACTCGCGGAGACCCATGAGCTCCGCCACCAAATATCCAACATGACCAAAGTACATGTGTGTAAAAATGCGATATCGGGCTTACTTGGCGTGCAATGAATGCAGGGTAATTTTCAAATTCGACATGGGATATGATAGGCTATTAAAGGCGACATGTGACACGGCGATAAGCGAAATAGGCATTTCTTAAATGCAAGTCGCGACATGAGCACACACCCATCCAAGGCCCCATACCATAACAATATCACCATAACATTAACGCCGTGTGAATTACCCATATAATATTATGTTATCTACATAGTTCCAAAGCGCCAACAGGATTCTGTTTCTCCACAAATATATGGACGTCCGTATATATATATTTGCGGGGCTTCACAAATTAATCGAATGTGTATTCCACAAATTTGTGGATGTCCGCAAATTTCGTTTTCTAGTATTTAAGCATACAAATTTATACAGACCTCCGTAAATATTTGCGGACATCCATATATATTTTCGGAGCTCCATAAATATATTTGCGGACGTCCGCAAATTTGCGGACGTCCGCAAATTTGTGGAGAAACAGCATCCAGGGGCCAGTGTAAATGTGAAAATGTCCACGGTAGTCTATTGAATAAAGACTGGTCTTCTTATCTGTTTCTCCACAAATTTGCGGACCTCTGCAAATTTGGTTCCATGAATTTGCGGAGCGCCGCAAATATATACGGAGGTCTGTAGTTGTATGCGTAAGTACCAGAAAACGATTTTTTTCATCACTTTTATTTCCTCCACATATATATGGAATGTGTATTGCGGCTGTCCGCAAATTTGAGGAGGTCGGCATCCAGCTGAGACTCCATGACCTATCGGCACTGCCCAGGGGGGGGGGGCACTTGGTATATTTTGTATACACAGGTGTGTGGCTGGGAAGGGTACATTTTGAGGAAAATCCCCCTCACCAAGCGTCTGTTTTTCACCAAATTCCCCTCACCAAGGGTCACTTTTATCCAAAATCCCCCTCAGCAAGGGTCACTTTTATCCAAAATCCCCCTCAGCAAGCGTCACTTTTGACCAAAATCCCCTTCACCAAGGGTAAGGGTTGTCAAAGGGTCGGCCGCACACCCGTGTCAAAAAAAAATTTAGTGCCCCCCCCTCGGGCGGCACTGCATGTCAAACGGCAAATTACAATCTACACGTGTATTCGTAATGCACAGGCCATAATGTTCTCCGGGTGATTAACCGTCTTCCAATACTATTCTACGAGAAAGTACTCAGAGTTATTCAGGAGCTTACTCTATATATGTCTGACCCTTTTCCTCTCAATTTGAATGTGGCTGTTGTCTGTTGGATGCAGACGAGATGCGGGCCCAGTAGAGAGGCATCATGGTGACAGTGATGGGGGTCTGAGTACTGTACATGCACGGGAGCACGTCAGCGCCTGCCGCAGTTCGACCGTTAGACGCCTGAGACGTTACCTCAGGTACACAAGCCACAGGATCCCTCAGGTAGACAGGAGATAATCAGCCAATCAGAATCGACCTTCTGATGCAGCAGATGGATCTGTTGTGTCTCTTAGATGTTGGCTGCTGTGTACCTGTGGTACACTGTCACTAGACTTCTGTACCCCAGGTACACAGTGACCATCCTTCTGTACCCCAGGTACACATCCTTCTGTACCCCAGGTATACAGCATGTCATACTAGTGCATTCCTTGCGATTACATTTCTAGAAGAGAAAACACATGTGTAGTATGGGCCCTATAGTCCTAGATCTAAGGCCAAATCTGAATGAGTTTTTATAAAACCCTGTCCACAGTACGTTTCTTGATTGATTCATATTCCTAAGATATGGAACTTGATTTTTCAGAACATTAACCCAAAATTAAAGTGTCCCAACATTATGCAAATTAAGGTCAAAGGTCAAATTCCATGTCAAATATAGAGATCGAGAAATAATACCTTTGCCTAATTTTCTCAAAAGGCTCTTTCAGATGGGGACACGCCACAAGATACAGTGATAACCATGTATCAGTTCATAACTTTGCCAGCTGGACAGTATTCCTGCTCATACCTAAGGTCATATTTGTCAAGGTCAAAGTCCAAATTTACAGGAAAATAAGCATTATGCCTCCTGTTGTTTGTCCCCATTTCACCAATATACATGTTATGACCAAGCTATTTGTTTTCTGTGTAGATCCCATCAATGTGCCCAAGATGTGCCCTTTTGAAAGTTCTAACCAACAGGTTTCCATAGCAACAGGAGCCAATGTAATTTGACCTAAGGATGAGTCTGTTTATGCTATACATACATTCTTATTTATTTCTCATTACTGCCTGTCAGTAACCAAGTCAAACTATGAGATAATATTAATGCATATTGTGGGCATACATGACATATTAGTGGATGACCTTGGTGAAGGTCAAAATGGCTTGAAACAAGGTCAAAGAGCTGAATCTCATGCAATTTCATAAGAAGTAAGGGGGAAATCTATTGTATGATGTATGCCAACAATATACATTAATATCATCCCATAGTTTGACTTGGTTACTGACAGGCAGTAGTGAGAAATAAATAAGAATGTATGTATAGACTGAGGGTGAGAAGACGAGGATTTGGTGTTGACTCTGCCACTACTATTTCAGAACTGAATCAGGTATGCTCCTTCCCGCCCTACCTGGGCTTCAAGGTAACTGACCTCAACTTGACATAGTTTGAAGCTCTCTCATTGGTTTATGTGGGTCACCTGGTCTGGGTGGGCCACATTTAGTCCCATGTTTGGGTTTCACTACAAATAACAATTTCGAAATTGTTTACTAAAAACTTCCAAATTGAAAGTTGTTAGTTAGGTTACCTATATAGGGCCTAGTCTCCAAAACTAGAGAATATTTGTAGTTTCTAAATATTTCCATCAAAATATTTAGTACCAATGTTTGAGTCAGACAGTCAGTTGAGTGTGAGTTCTGAATAGTTTCAGCTGTTCACAGCTTCATCAGGTGTATTGCAGATAAGTAATTGTTTTTACAATTATATCAGATCACATCTATGAAATTAATGTATTTTCATTTTATTGATGTGGATTGTCACTGAATTTGACCTTGGTGACATTTTAATCAGACTTTGATGCTTGTAGGGGGGGGGGGACTACCTGCCATAGGAATGTATGTATAGCATAAATAGACTCATCCTTATAGTCCGGTGGTGGAACAAAGATTTGGGGCCTGACCCGGAATTCTCCGATATAGTTTTTTCTCTGCTGATTCTTCATCTTGGGGGTCTGGGTAGCCGTTTCCTGCGTGATATATTTGTGACGGCTTTGGGGAAATTGAGATATTCAAGATGGCCGCCACAATTCAATAAAACTCTTGAAAATTGCATATCTCAACTTCTAATTTACTTAGAGACACAAATAAAAGGTCTGAAAGTACATTTCTGTGGTCAGAGAATCCAATCATATCATCTAAAATTGTACAAGATATTGTGTATTGTGGCAACTGTATCTCTGAGATTTGCAAAGTAGTGAGCTATCACAGGTGTATCTGATTAGCTTGGGAAAGAGAAACAATTTCAGCAACTGTTTTGGAGATCAGAGAGTTATTATTTTTGTTTGGCACTAAACATACTCATTTATCTAAATAGAAAGCCACACTTGAGGATGTGGTAAACATCTGCTGTAGTCAAACAAGAAGGTATATTCATGTATACATAGAGAGATCATAAATCAACAAGTTCGAGGAGTCATCCCTAACCAAGCCATACTGCACAGGATCTAGTTGAAGAATATGAATCTGATTGGCATGTTTCCATATTGACTTGTGGTATGTGGCCCAAAGTGCAACACAGCCATCAAGACATGCAGCATTTGCACTGTAATGCCTATCTGACATCTTGACTCTGAGTGTATTCTTGAGAACTGTTTAAGATTTTGCTTCCCTCATATTTCCCAGATCATCAGGCATTGTCTAGAGTGGACTGTGGTAACAACTCATGAGCCATTAAATTCTTTGTGTCATAATCCCATAGATTACAGTGAAGACTCACAGCCCTCACATGGATCATTTCAATGGCATACACTATTGTGTCAGCAACCTTGATATTACTGATTCTGTCATGGAATCCTTCAGTTTTCAAATTCCTCCATTTTACTCTTTGCACAGCCTAACAGAATGGTCCACATTCATGGATGGATTGACTACCACCTTTCCTGTGACAATGTTCAGAACACCATTGGGAAATTCTTTGCTCTGTAGAGAATTGGCCTGTTGATTTAATAAGTTGTTTGGCCTTCATCATGGGTCTCATTATGGTATTTCAGTCTGCAGGTGATTTGTCCATTAATGGAAGGGATATCACATTGGTCTGAAAATACCAGTATTGTAGCCATGGACTGGTTTATATCTTTAAAAAAAACTGAGAGTCCAGGTCTTGCTCACATACAACTTTCTTGTATGCTTTAAAGCCCTCTGAATGTCCTCTGTAATGCACTTTTGCTATTGGAGGATCTATTGTGGATGGGGGCTGTAGTGGGCCAGTGTATTATGTTTTGGGAATTA
The DNA here is from genome assembly GCA_947462335.1 of Harmothoe impar. Taxonomy (NCBI): domain Eukaryota; kingdom Metazoa; phylum Annelida; class Polychaeta; order Phyllodocida; family Polynoidae; genus Harmothoe; species Harmothoe impar. Next base: position 34,330,478 of record OX381718.1, read on the forward strand.
CCTGTTGCAGATTGTGTACCATCCAACAGCTATCTCTGATTCATTAGTTAGTTCATATTCCATCCCTTAATCTGCCGCCATGACAGATAATCTCCTTGTTGGTCGGCCGCGATTTATATATTTGAATGCTGGGCAGGAATGCTTCCCTCCCACCCCTCCCCCATGTTAAAGATTACCACTCCTTTTCAAAGCCGCTGCTGGCTAAAACGTCCATGTATCCGTACAGAGAGGCAATCGGCTCTTGTGACAAAATGAGCGTCCCTTTGCAATAGTACACATGCACCTGCAATGTGACAGAAGCACACTTACTGGTGTCGGCTTAGTGGGAATGGCCTTTTATTTGAGTGACTGTGAGTCATGATATGTGTAGGTCTGGTTGTGATGTCCGTGGTGGGTGTGGGTGGTAGACATGCAGCTCACTGTGGCTAAATACCGTGGTATTTGTGCTGTTGGCGTCCCACTGTGATTGTTGGCACGGGCCGCACCACACAGCCTCCGTCACTGACACACAATGCACCCCCCCCCCCCCAGGGAACAAGGAACGTTCAGACAACATTGGCAACCGTTCAAATGAGATTAAAAAAGGATATCCAGGTTGAACATTTACTAGCATTTAAAAAAATAAATGAGTGTCCAAAGATGGTTTGGAAATGAACATTTCTTTCTTCCATTTGGAATTATCTGTCAAGGTTTCAAAATGTTACAAAATGAACGTCCATATCAAACGTTGTAATGACGTTTAAGAACGTTATGAATACAAATATTTGGTTGGTTCCAAGGAAGACTTTTTCCAGGGAAGACTTTTTCGCCTAATATGTTTAACATCCCCTATCCAATCTATTAAAAAGTACTTTTAACAAAAGGTGCCTGTTGAATTGCTAATAATACCTAAAGAACTAGCTTGAAAGGTACAAGCACCCATATGTTGATATATAGGATACACATATAGCCATAATGTTGCGTTGTATCAGTCCTAGAGTGCACATTACTCATGGGTTGTATAACAATATAATGTCTCGAAGCATTTCCTACTTTAAGGATGCCTAACCAACTCTGGTAATGAAAAGCTTTATGGGTTGGACACCAAAGCAAACTAAGTGAGAACTATTATTGGAATGTAAATTGGCAAAAAGAAAACATTAACGTACGATTAAAAACACGTTCATTAGTAAGTCATCCTTATAATAATGTACAATGTTAAAACACATTTGAGATAAACGTTCAACTTAACGTCAAAAAAACGCTGAAAAGCGTCAAGGTTTTTCGTTTTTTTAACTATTATTTTTGAACGTTCAAGAACTTTCAACTTATGTCCCTTCTACTACAGCACCCTCCCTTACGCACACCAAGCAATAAAGCTGTGCTGGGTAAAGTTGCCTCGCAGACCATGAACATCCAAAATGCAGGCCCTGTTGCTGTAACTAGTACATGGAGTTCCTCATGGTTGCTGAGAAATCCCATTTGGATAAGAACACACCAAATTCTATCTTGTAAAGCGTTAGACTTGGAGACACAAAAGTGGGTTCAAGTCAAAGATAGATACGGGGGCTCCATTTTGGACGGTTTTTGAGTTTATAAAAGTGTTTATTCACATAGTGATTTTCACAAACACAGTTACATTTTCAAAGACGGAGTCTTACTCACATGATTGGTATATGATAGTTAATACGACAATTACAATATATACGCATACATTATATAAATGATATCATATTCGAGTACAATATTCTGTCAAATATTTGATTTCATACAACAATTGTATGTGTTTTGGTTGTTTATCACACAGCAAGTCCTTTTGCAAGTTGCCTTTCATTAAAGAACCCAATAATGATTGGCTTGACCTTATCGCGGAATGATTCTTTAGACTGAGTTAGCCTACATTCCTTCGGTAATTTGTTCCATAAGTCAATCCCCCGAAATAAAGGACTTTTTCTATAACCTAGCAGTTTAGATATCGGGTACTTCAACAGCCCAGTACCAGCGGAGCGCATCTGCCTCCCTCCTCTGACCGGCTGTTGAAATTCGAGCCCTAGTGAGACATTATCATGCTTACAGCCGTATCGGCTTCGGCTACCCCAATATGATTGTGTTGCAAGCGATTTGGCTCATTGGTCTGTCAAATGGGTCAGGGTCACAGCAGAGTCAAATTGCACTAGGTGAGTTCGGTATCAGTTTTTTTTGACAAGATCTACCAGCCTGCCTACTCCCCCAGGCCACCCCTCACAAAGACCCAGCTTCAGTAAAACTTAGCTGGGTGTTTGTGAGTGGTGGCCTGAGGTAGTGGGCAGGCTGGTAGATCCGGTCAATAAAAACCTGCTACCGAACTCACCTAATGAGTATTCAAAAGCTTAAGTCAGTGGATTTAATTTTCCGTGGAAACATGAAGGGGGGTGCAGAGGGGTCCCCCCCCCCCTCAGGTCGGAAAGTCGCCGAAATTAAGCGCCTAAAGTCGCAAAGTCGCTTTTTTAGACCATTTTTACTATAACCAAGTTTGTCCAAAGGTCGCTAGGTCGCTTTAATTATGGTACCAGGTCGCCAGGTCGCCTGGAAAACAGCCCAGGTCGCCAGGTCGCTTTTGACCCCTCTGGAGCCACATGAAGCACTTGAACCAACACATGGCCACCACACATGTTCGCACACACTTCCACAGGCAAACACACTCGCACACACATTGATGACCTACGTTCGTTCAATGTTTCATAGTCTGGAATATAATTGACAAATATTTTCGGGAAGATGCGAGGGTTCTTCATGTTTAGGATTCACTTAGAACACATTCAATTTCATCTCCTGAACTGTTTCTGTTCAGCCCGGCTTCTGGACAATAGGTCTAATATTAAAAATAAGAAAACGCATGATAATTACATCAAAAGTCAATTAATTAAGCATGCAAAGGATCCAAAAACATTCTGGGAAGAGTTTAAAAAAATTATTGCCTAAGGGTAGTTAGTCTAATAGCTTTAATTTGAAAAACGGCTTAGGTGAAGACATACCTACTGAAGGGGCTGCCCAACATATTAGTATATTAATGAATTCTTTGCAAATGTCGAGGAAAATCTGGCTGATAAAATTCCTGATTTTCAAGGAGTCATACCCATGGTGCATGAAGAAGTAGATCAAATGTTTGAATTTGTTGACATATCTCTAGATGACTTAGAAAAAGAGTATTGATATAGAGAAGTCCTCAGGTATTGATCCCAGTGGGCACAGAACATTAAATCAACGTTGATAAAGGGTTGTCAATGTTGATTCACTGTTGATGCAATGTTGATTCAACATTAAACTGAATTTTGTGCCCACTGGGATGATGTATCTGCTAGAGTGCCAAAAGATTGTCTTATGGGAATGTCTGAGCATTTTAGATTTATTCTCAACCTTTCCTTAACTAGTGGTGTATTGCTTTCAGGTGGGAAAGACCTTTGCGAAACTAATATAGATGCTTCAATGACTCCAGAACAGTTGCAAGTGGTCTACTGAAACACACATGAAACGTGCGCCTCTTCTTTTCTGGAAGGCTGACCCGTTTATGCCTCATGATTCTTCCTTTATATGATTGGATCACGAAGACAGCGGTGGTAGATTGTGGACAGCAGCCAACAGTGGCTCAGATCCCATTATGTTAACAACATATCACATGGCTACAGTGAATACAAACTAGGTTATGTTCTAGCCTGTTGTAATTGTTGGAGCTCAGGCCTCAATGAGGGGCCGGGTGTACTCATGGAGCACCCACCCCTGGATTGATTTTGGGGAGATGTCACGCCACAAAACCCCTTATTATACCGTCATCAATTGTATTACGTCATATTACGTCACATCACGTCATAATTATGATTTATGATTATTAATATTCATATTTATTATTATTTGTAATACGCACAATACTTAATGCATATTTTCAATCCATATGTCCATCAAAGTACACCTAGACGTCAGACATACATATTACTCATTAAGCCAAGCCTAATTTGCCACCATACATAATTAATCCATAGATCACAAGCAGACCCTTATCCCATGGACAAAAGGTAACGGTCAGCCCCTTCAGACAACGAGGCACCGACCTCTCACCTATACACAAACAAGTGAACTATATGTTGACCCCAAGGATTAACTGTCAACACATAGACAATGCTATAACCTGGACACCCTTAATCAGTACAGCACCGCCAGGCCACTCAAGCCGGCTGGAGGCCACCTGGAGGTGGGCGACAAAGCCCCCACGTGTGCATGCTAAACTATTATGTAATCTATTATCCATAGTGCACTGGACACAGGCTCCCCACCCGCGGTCCAGCGCACGCCACATGTTAAAGCCATGAATATATAATTATCCAATCAAATGTCAAATGTATATTATCCAATGAAAACCACTGTTACATCTACTTCCGGTCACATGGGCACCCCCTCCACCTGCCGGGTACCTGTACTTATACCCCGGTCAGATGGAGGAGGAGATCACTTACCAACAACTTATCATCTTGCTACCATCAGTAACTTATATACTGAGCCCTAGTGACTGGTACTCTGATATTAATACTATTATTAATAAAGGATACCAAGTACTGAAACTGACGTCTCATCTCTCATCTTTACACCCTCATTGATGTGGAAGGGAAAGGATGCCAAGTACTGAAACTGACGTCTCATCTCTCATCTTTACGCCCTCATTGATTTTTACCAGCCACAGAGAGTAGCGGGTAGGTGGGGTAAAAGTTGTCAGCCTCTTCAAGAAACACGCTGCACGAAACACTACACAACGATACAATATGCATGCATGTGTATAGAGCTGTTGGGAGTCAAATATATTATATCGACAACATCCCATCTCCCCTAATTTATGAAATATGACCAATTGCTTTATCTCAGTTCCTTATCTCACTGTAATTTATTAACATAGGAGCATGCTTGTGTTATCTGGAGAGAATTCTAAATCGGTGATGCCATGTATTAACATGCACTAGGATCTTCTTATCTGTATACATTGTACACATGTTGATATGTGCCATGTATATATCTCTATCGTATGTCATTGATATATGTTTATATTAATGGTACAACTGTACATGCATGGGGGCATTCCAGTATGACCATGTGGCGTGACCATGTCACCATTACCTATACCCCCGTGTCCCTTTATCGATGACGTCATGCTTGAATAAACAGCCCCATGTCTATTCTTCGTACTCCCCAGCATCTGAGCGTTCAGGCATATTATTATACATGTATAGTTAAAGGCCAAACGTTTGCTGTCCCTCCAGTAGCAGTCAGAGCTTAGGGAGTGTTCATTTATTAGTTACAGGGGGGGCATAAAATTTTTCGACCCCTCCTGGGAGGGGGGCGCAAAAAATTCTGACCCTTCTTGATGGGGGCTAAAAAGCAAAAAAGCCCATGCGTTGCTATAGTTCGAAGGGGGGTGAGCGAAAAATTTTCACCGCCTTCGGCGAGGGGGGGCGCAAAACGCTCCATGCACTCTTGAGGGGGGGGGGGCGTAAAAATATTTCCCCCCTCTGCTAGAAATCTCACCACAACCCCTGTAATTAATAAATGAACACTCCCTTAGTGAGGACTGGGCCTTCATAGAGGAGCCACCTAGGTAGGGATTCAAAGGGCATGTACTTCGACGGGGCATCATAAAGCGCTATGATTCGCACCCAACACAGCCCTCCGTCAACAAAGCCATGAATGTCGGCTTGATGCAGCACTGCCTCACGTTCTTATGCTGACCATTCGAGAGTGTAGCAGCCCTGTAGAGTCGGTATCATACGAAGTGCAGCCACGACGACGTATCCCATTTAGCGTAGACGTAGCCTATACATTTAGCATTGCTACACATCTGTCGTCCTTCGTTGCCTCCTGCATTGGCTAGTGTTTCTAGTCTGGATTCATTTCATGAATTACAAAAACATAGGCCTCCAAGAAATCAATTCCCATAAACAGCCTTTACAAACTACAGTTAGTGCCACAGCTGCAAGCGGCCCTGTGTGACTCAGATAGGACTGTGAAACGTGCACGTGAATCTCCATCCGTATCCACCTGTATAGGGGTGGATTCTCATATATAACCAGACCAAGGGCGTGGCAAGCGGTTTTACCAAGTTGTCACGCCACAAAACCCCTTATTATACCTTCATCAATTGTATTACGTCATATAACGTCATATCACATCATAATTATGATCTATGATTATTAATATTCATATTTATTATTACTTGTAATACGCACAATACTTAATGCATATTTTCAATCCATATGTCCATCAAAGTACACCTAGACGTCAGACATACCTATTACTCATTAAGCCAAGCCTAACTTGCCCCCATACATAATTAATCCATATATCACAAGCAGACCCTTATCCCATGGACAATAGGTAACTGTCAGCCCCTCCAGACGACGAGGCACCGACCGGTCACCTATACACAAACAAATGAACTATATGTTGACCCCAAGGATTAACTGTCAGACACATAAACAATGCTACAACCTGGACACCCTTAATCAGTGCGGCACCGCCAGGCCACTTGAGCCGGCTGGAGACCACCTGGAGGTGGGCGACAAAGCCCCCACGTGTGTACGCTACTTATTATGCAATCTATTACCCATAATGCACTGGACCCAGGCTCCCCACCCACGGTCCAGCGCACACCACATGTTAAAGCCATGAATATATAACTATCCAATCAAATGTCAAATGTATATTATCCAATGAAAACCACTGTTACATCTACTTCCGGTCACATGGGCACCCCCTCCACCTGCCGGGTACCTGTACTTATACCCCGGTCAGATGGAGGAGGAAATCACTTATCAACAACTTACCACCGACTTACCATCTATACTGAGCCCTAGTGACTGGTACTCTGATATTAATATTATTATTAATAAAAGATACCAAGTACCGAAACTGACGTCTCATCTCATCCTTACGCCCTCATTGATGTGGAAGGGATTTTCCTAGCCACAAAGTGTGTGCAGGAATCGACACCCCCCACAATCGATATATGCATATGCCGACATTTCTAGAATTCTTATTATCGCATCGGCAAAACCATTATATCGATAAACCCTTTATATTCCCAATAATTTACCCTTTTAAACTGTAAGCTTTGGATTGGATAATTATTCAGGTGTAAAATGGTGCCCTTTGATGATTTATACTATACGCATGTTGAGGGGAAACTACTTTGGATTGTACACAAAGGGTGACCAAATATTCCTATTCTAAAGTATGAGAAAGGAAATAAGAAAGATAAATGTAACTCCTTTTCAGGGGGATATAACCCTTTGTTATAATATTAAAATAATCGACATATAATCGAGCAATCAAGACAAAATAGTGATAATCGAATTGAAATATAAATTGAATAGCAATAATATCCCTAAGTGTGTGTCTAATTTTGACCTCTATTGGGCTTGACCTTAATTTAGGCTTGACATTCCTTAGTGTTAGCGAAAAGTGGGGGGGGGGGGCATGTCATCAAGCAGTCATGACAAGGAATTCATCAGTGCTGTATTCAAGCATCATGCTGACCTACAGGAATGATACACTTCCAAGTGTTGGCATGATGCACCATTGCAGTGCCAGCTTTACTTACTTGCTAGCACTGTGTTGGTGCATCATGACAAAACATAAACATAATGATGACCCTACGTGCATGTGTGTGCAGCACTAAACGGTTCATGGAACACCCCCCTATATGACGACTATTTTTATTAAGTTGCATCAGCATCTCACTGTCACTCTGGTCAACGTGTTAACATATCAGACTTAGAAGATGTGGATGCTTACAACCGGTCTATCCGGTGACATGGAGAGATACATCAATCTATCCGTATCGTAGTATAGTGGAGACGCACACAGTTATGGTGATACCCGCAGTATATTGTATATCCATTTCCATGAATGTAGCATAAAAGGCATTATACCTTCCCTCTTTTTATTTATTGTTTTGTTGTTGAATATTTTAAGCACCCAGCAGCCATACAGCCACATACTGCATGCGTCATGTGGAACCCACCAGCGTACTATTTAAGTTACAACCTGCATACATACACACACATACACATACATTATATATATATATATATATATATATATATATATATATATGTATATATATATATATATATATATGTATATATATATATATATATATATATATATATATATATATACAACCCACTCACTCAACCACCATGATGCATGATGTAGCAGTCACATGGTAAAAAACATTGATTGAATGCCAACCCAGTGTGTGTGATCCATGCATGATGTCCCTCCTACCACGGGCATTATGTCTCACGGAGGGCGGTGGAGGGTATCTATGAGGAAGTAGGAAAGCTGCCTGTTGTATTAGCCATGGCTACACTGTTAGAAGTAAGTAGTGTTCCTGTACAGCAACTATTGGGGGTAACTTTGGTTTCAGTAAATTCTGCTGTAGACCTACAGTAGAATCTACTGTAGACGCAGACCTGAGTTCTAAAAAGGCTCACATATTCAACATCTTGGAGATTTGAACCCCCAGGTTCCAATCCATAGTCCTGAACCATGACCACTACACCAGTGAATCCATGTCAGGTGCATTGAAACACCTCCTACTTATGTGTGAATGGTAATGAGGTCAACACAGGATCCCTGGGGACAATTTTAGAACTAGACTTTTCATGTCTTATGGGTTAATATGAAAATTACCCTATTGCAGTAATGTACTAATAAGGACTGAACTACTATTAGTTGGAGTGTAATCTTGATGGCCTATAGATGTTTTTCAAAGTAAATTTTACTATCTTTCATGCAGATTGTCGAGATACATTGGTCTTATCCTCTGCATATTTTCAATAGTAACATTTCAGTGTATCAAAATATATCATACTTTAGAATTGCATCAGGAGAAATGTAGTCTGTATGAGAGTCTCCTGTCGGGACTGGAACTGCTGACCCTCAGACTACATCTCCCATGGCTCTACCAACTGAGCTAGAGGGGAAATCACTTATATGTAGCCTGCATCAATAGGCTTTTGAAAAGATCAGGTCATATTTGAGCTGTGTAGTATGGTACTCCCTCCAACCTCTCTGCTCTCTCTCCCTCTGGTTGCTGGTTATGGGATTCGAACCTGCATCTACAGTAACAGAATTGTATGTGTACAGCAAAAGTTGCTGTATTATCTTTTACAGTTAAAGTACTGTATAGTTACAGCACATATTGCTGTTCACGAACAACAACTTTTTACAGTGTAGTGGTGGTGAACATATACTATGCTGTCCCTTGTGGTTGTTTCTGCTGTATTTGTTTCCATGTTGCTGCATATGTTGGATATAGAGATGTAAGTGGTAATCTACACAGACCTGTCTAATCCCTCCCCTCGGCACCTCACGGTACCTGATAAACCATGCATGGAGGGTGCACCAGAAGTAGGCTAACTGGAAGGTACATGTTAGTCAGTATACAACTTACCCAATAGGCGTAAAGGTTGGATATGTGTAGAGTGCATGGTATAATGTGTGGATTCTAACTTGTCTGACCTTGCTAATGTGATAACAGTATATGAATGTAGGTCGCCTCATCCAAAACAGTGCACGGTACATACAGCACCATTTATACCTACTGGTGGGTGCACGTTACCATGGGTACTGAGCTGTTTACACCTTCCGGTGGTTGTTACCATGGGCACGGCGCTGTTTACACCTATCGGTGGGTGTTACCATGGGTACTGAGCTGTTTACACCTATCGGTGGGTGTTACCATGGGTACTGAGCTGTTTACACCTACCGGTGGGTGTTACCATAGGTACTGAGCTGTTTACACCTACCGGTGGGTGTTACCATAGGTACTGAGCTGTTTACACCTACCGGTGGGTGTTACTATGGGTAGTGAGCTGTTATACCTACAAGTGAGTGTTACCATGGGTACAGCACTGTTAACGCCTACCGGTGGGTGTTACCATGGATACAGAGCTGTTATACCTACAGGTGGGTGTTACCATGGGTACGGCACTGTTTACACCTACCGGTGGGTGTTACCATGGGTACAGTGCTGCTTACACCTAACGGTGGGTGTTACAATGGATACAGCACTGTTAACGCCTACCGGTGGGTGTTACCATGGAAAAAGAGCTGTTATACCTACAGGTGGGTGTTACCATGGGTACGGCACTGTTTACACCTACCGGTGGGTGTTACCACGGGTACAGTGCTGCTTACACCTAACGGTGGGTGTTACTATGGGTACAGCACTGTTAACGCCTACCGGTGGGTGTTACCATGGATACGGAGCTGTTATACCTACAGGTGGGTGTTACCATGGGTACGGCACTGTTTACACCTTCCGGTGGGTGTTACCACAGGTACAGTGCTCCTTACACCTAACGGTGGGTGTTACTATGGGTACAGCACTGTTAATGCCTACCGGTGGGTGTTACCATGGATAAGGAGCTGTTATACTTACAGATGGGTGTAACCATGGGTACGGCACTGTTTACACCTACCGGTGCGTGTTACCAAGGGTACAGTGCTGCTTACACCTAACGGTGGGTGTTACTATGGGTACAGCACTGTTAACGGCTACCGGTGGGTGTTACCATGGATAAGGAGCTGTTATACCTACAGCTGGGTGTAACCATGGGTACAGCACTGTTTACACCCAGCGATGAGTGTAACCTTGGGAACACCGCTGTTTACACCTATGGCTGCTGCAGAGGGTAGTGGCATTCACCCTATCTAGCATGGTAGTGCACTGCGAGGGTAGTTCACTGTTGAGTGGTTTAGTGTGGCCGAAGTGCACTGTGGGATAGTGGGGTAGTGTACTGTGGAGTAGCAGCACAACCTGCAGGAGGAACCAGTCTCCCCCAGCTGCGCTGCCTGGCTATGGGACTAGGGTAATAGATGAGAGGTTAGCCAAGATTTTACCTGTAGCTGATACTAGGTACACCTGAACCCACCTGCTCGCCCTCCACCCTGCATCCCCACCCCAAATAGCTGTAGGAGGCATGGGTTGGGGAATATGGTGGGGGATTACCATTTCCTTACTGCTTGTCCTTTTGTGTGTTGTGTATTGGTATGTTTTGGTATGTGGATAAGTATGGTGGTGGCTGGTGTGGGTGGACGGGGGGGGGGGTTACGTACACCTGTTTACTAAGTGAATCGTCTAATATGTTAGCTACTGTCATGGTTACTGACACTGAGGCACCTCCTGTTGCTACATTAAGTGGGTGTCAGGTAGTTATCTCTAGCATGTATAGGCCCTACCGCTACCTAATCACAGCTAATGTATCTATGAGGCACATAAGGCACTATGAAGTGATATTAACTAGAACAAACATGAAGCTGATTCGAGTAGATTCTACCAGACTCAACCCTTACCCTCACTAGTAGTAGGCCTAGACCATAAGTCAATATTACCTGGTTCGTCAGCAGCTAGTGCTCGGCTCAGCTCGACCTGCTAGCCCCCTCTCCTCTTCCCAGTGATCCTACTGGTTCCTGCAGTCAGCTGGTTCCCAGTTATCCTATCAGCTGGTTCCCAGTTATCATGTCAGCTGGTTCCCAGTGATACTGCTATTTCCTGCAATTAGCTGGTTCCCAGTGACCCTGCTGGTTCCCAGTGATCCTGCCAGCTGGTTCCCAGTGATCCTGTCAGCTGGTTCCCAGTGGTCCTGTCAGCTGGTTCCCAGTGATCCTGCTGGTTCCCACAATAAGCAGGTTCCAGTGAACCTGCTGGTTCCCACAGTCAGCTGGTTCCCAGTGATACTGCTGGTTCCCGCAGTCAGCTGGTTCCCAGTGATCCCGCTAGTTTCTGCAGTCAGCTAGTTGGCATCGTTAGTGTCGGCTGTTGCAGTCATTCCCGCTGGGTGCCATAGTCAGCTGATTCCCGCTGTAGGCCTCTCCTCTCAGTCCTACCTCCAGGGTCCTGCATGCCAGCCCTGCCTCCCACCTCCTGCTGTGGTCTGTGGTCTCCCTGCCCCCACCAGGTCACCCAGACCCAGCTGCTGACTGGCTACCACAGTGTGATGGACAGGCGGGTTGGCCTTGTGTGTGGGTGCCTGTGTGTGTGATAGATACTTGGTGCAGTGACTGGGGCAGGCTGCAGTGGGTGGTGGTGGTGGTGGAGGTGCTACCTGCTCCTGTGGTGGCTGTGTCGGTGTGAGAGGAGGCTACACGGTCCTGCCTCAGGGTACTGGTTGAGCTGCTGCACCCAGTGTGGGGGGAGGTGTGTGTAAAGGCAGCCGCTCCTGCAACCTCTACTATACGTGTAGTATAGAGGCTGAGGGGCTGCACAACAGCAGGCAGGTCGTGCTGTCAGGGTGTGTGAGGTGCTGTCAGGGTGCTGTCGGCTCCTGCTGCACCCACTGCTCTCCTCCTGCTCCTGCTGCACAGCTGATCGTCAGCTGATGCCGCTACCGCAGCGCCCCCCGTGCTGCCTGCCGCAACTAACCAGCCACACCCACACCATGCGAGAGGGACGACCTGAAAAGCGTGCCTTGACAAATATGCTTTGTAAGACTACGGGAGATACATGCTATATCTTCCACATACTTAGCATATCGCATACTCATATACTTAACGTTGTGTTATCAGTTTTGCAGATTTCACATAGTCTTAACGTGCATATCTCCCATGGTCTTAAACATAATTGGGTTCAATAAAACATGTAGTTGTTATCAGTTTAACAAAGAAAATAGGGGGAAATGGAAGGAATGGGGGTTTGGTGCCCCCCCCCCCCCCCCATACATGTACATACAATAACATTACCAAATTTAACATTTACAATAATACTAAAGCATATTTGAAAAACATCTACCATAGCCTATGACAACCAGGGTCCCGTTTCTCCACAAATTTGCGGAGGTCCGCAAATTTGCGGAGGTCCGTAAATTTACTTCCGTAAATTTACTTCCATAAATTTGCGGGGGTCCGCAAATATATATGGAGCTCCGTATTTGTATACTTAAGTACTAAAAAACAATGTCCATATATATTTGCGGACCTCCATAAATATATGGAGAGTGTATTTACGGACGTCCGCAAATTTACGGACGTCCGTATATTTGTGGAGAAACACCATCCAGGGGAACAAGTGGTGGAAAACCTCCGCGGAGTTGTAGTATTTGCTGTAAACCCTCCGAGGTGGAGCTAGGGAAGAGGTTGACAGCAGCCTGAATTCAGGTACATATAGGGAAGAAGTTGACAACAGTTTGAGTTTGAATATATTAGTTACACTGAGTGCTGTTTCTCCAGAAATTTGCGGACCTCCACGAATTTGCGGACCTCCACGAATTTGCTTCTATACATTTGCGGATGTCCGCAAATATACACGGAGCTCCGTACTTGTATGCTTAAGTACCAAAAGTATCATTTTTATTTTCTCCACAAATATATGGAATGTGTATTGCCCACAAATTTGCGGAGAAATTTGAGGAGAAACAGCGCCCAGGAATCTCTCTATGCACGTGCTGGTTTCAATAGGTAGATAGAATGAAAGTTTACGATAATTTGTGTACACCTATCCCTAGATGGATACCAGTAACTACAGTATACTTTCCAAGATTCCAAAGATACTCACTGAGTGAACTGTTCTATAAATTGACACCATATATCAAATGTGTTCTCATCAGACACATATCTGGCATGTGCGATCATCATTTATTGCAATTCTCATACCCCCAAATAGAGCCAGTTCTCTGCCTAGCATAGCTATACTGCTGAGTGGCAGTGTACTGTGTTGACAGTTGTAGGCCACTATAAACACACCTTCGGGCATGGTCCAGTCATAGCCAGAATGGGGGGGGGGGGATTATTCCGTGGATTTTTAAAAACAACAACGCAAAGTGTGACCACCAGTCCACATATTGGTTTTTGATTCTGTTGCTGCAGTTTGAGCTAAGTAGGTAGATGGAGGGAAGGTTAAGTTGGTAGTAGAGGGAAGGTTAAGTTGGTAGTAGAGTGAAGGTTAAAGGCTAAACCCACTATTCACTGACCTGCCCCCTGGTCGAACCTTGAGAACTACCTTATTACTGAAATTCCTCTCACATTGGCTCCATCTTGTGTCTTGAGAAATATCTAGCACTTTGGTCTAAAACCTTCCACCCATAGGGATTTGAACCCATACAGGATAAAATCACAATGTCAGATTATCTCAAAGATCGACATAAAAATGTATAATTGAAATGGAGGTGCTGTAATCAAAATGCAAATTTAATATTATGTATCATTGTGAGTATCAACCTCTTCTGTGATTCGATTGAAACAAATATAATTATTTGTACTTTTATATTTTTTGAGATTACAGAATAAACTCATGTCAAATTGAAATTGAAATTGAATTGAAATTGAGGTTCCAATCATCTAGCCTAAAATCCGGCACTGCTAGAGGATTGAGTACTTGATGTGGGCGTTATGGTATAGTTATGTTGCATAGCCATACCAGTTCATAGCCTACAAGGTGGAATGCATACCCCTCTGTTATGTCAGGCGTGTGATATTCATCTCCATTTCCAGAAGAAAGGAGTATGGCTACCACCTATTTTCTCTCTAATTGCCAAGCTGTGACTATGGGTTACAGCATATCCAAACTATAGGAGGCCTGAATCTGAATTTCATATGTACATACATGTACTACATACAAAACATGTTTGCCATGTAGAATGTTAGGACAAATTATAGCACCATTATCTCCACATTTAAGCTGTGAAACCATTGCCAATAGACATTACTGATGGTGTTTCCTTGTTCATTTGGATCATAGGCCCTACTGGTATATCACACTGGTTTAAAATGAGTTTTCAGTCTGATAAGATATAGATAATTGGTAGGCTACTTTCCTATAATTGAGAAAATCAGAAAAATATGGAAGCCCTTGCATTTGCTACTACAGCATAGAAGCGAGCATGGGTACCCCATTTTTTATTTACTCTATGGATTCTTTAGTATATAAGGAACAACCAGTAAATTTTCCAGGAGGCCTGAGTCTCTTTTAAATATTGGGGGAATACCGACTTTCATCCACGGAGCTATATGACACGTCCCTAAGGTCTCCCACACTGTGTACACCACTCTACACCCGGGTAGCTGACCTGCTGCCAGCTCCACCCCGTCTTGACCCACATAGAGTGTGTAAAAAGGTATATGAGCAGCTCAGAGCAGCTCCCCATCCAGGCCACCAGGCCACCAGGCACCCGGCCCGACACCACCCTGCTGTTTGTAGGCAATGCTAGATAGAGCATAGACGTGTGCAGGTCTTTGCAATAGGCCAAAGTGGTGTGCTACATGATATAGTGACAGTGGGCACAAGACAAGATGCATACCTGCTAAGTGTATAAATCCTACAATGGTATAGGTACATATCTATAGGTTATATCTATCAACCAGAAAGACATTCTTTGTGTACACCAGGTTCTTACTGCACTGTAGGGGACGTGAGTCTAAGAGTAAAGAATGCCCCAGCTAGGTCGGGGTAGAGAGGTAGGGATGGGGTGGGTTCAGTGACTAACCCCGGACTAACCATGAGCAACGCTAAACATTTTTCTGCAGAGAAACCTACCAAAGATAGTGACATGTGTTGGTGGGAAGGGGTGACATAGTTGTGACATAATTGGTGAACCTTCCCCCATGTCCTGGTTTGATGAGAGATAACTGAACCGTAATCTAGTTGTATGATGTGTTTAATCTGAGTCTCTATACTAGTAGATGCTAAGTATTAATTGCAAGTAGACATGGCAAGTAGCACCCCCCTTAATTATGTATCTGTATCAGCTGTGTCTATCTACAACATAGAGTTAACTTCATATTTGCTGATACAGCTGACACAGCTGACACAGACAGGTGGACAGCCACAAACTATGATATGTTGGTGCATCTTGACAACCAATGGACTTATCCTTTAGGAATGATGCTACCCCTAAAGGGTTAATTATCATGGTATTACTAACATCCTGCCTCATTCACCTACAGTGGAGTACCAGACCCCTATTGTCTATTATTGACATTTTTGTGTTTATTTTTCATGTTGTCTTGGTTTTATATGTATTCTACATATATGTAGTAGCTAGGGATGAAGGGGTGGGGTGCCCTATTTTGTATAGATGGACAATATCCCACATTAACCAATCCAACACTGCTCACCCAGCCCTGTGTTGACACTGGTGGTGATGGAATAGCTCTACACCAGGGCATGGCTTTGTTGACACACAGATGATGGAGTAGCTCTATTCTGGGGCTTGGGTTTCCCAAAATCTCTCTGAAGCTACATGCTGTTATAACAGACACAGGATCCTTCCCTCATACCAAATAACAGTTTGATTTAAGTATTATCACAACAGCCTTGGTTAGAATTGCCAAGAAGGCACATGGAGTAGCACACCAGTCTAGGTACTGGAGACATGAGAGTATACACCTGCAGACATTATGTGTACCCTGCCTATAGTGCGCATAGAAATGGGGATACTTGTCGTTTTACTCACTTTGATACTTGATCTATAGCATTTGGGATGAGTTATCAATCGATAGCTGAGGAGTGTAATCGTGCATTGTAGTTGCATTAATTTCATGCTAATAAGGAACACTGACTGTGAGATAGTAAAGCACCAGGGTACCCTGCCACTACTACTGAGTGACCACCTCCCAGTTTATGCGGTAAAGAAAAAAACGAAGGAACCTTATCAGATTATAACTATGAGAGGTCACTCATATAAAATTATGATTATCACAATTTTGTTGAATATTTATTAGAAACCGATTGGACATATTTTGATACAAACAATAATGTAGATGATAGATGGTCCTTCATGTTATCTCTTATCACTGATTACCTAGATGTACACTGTCCTGTAAAGGATATGCAGTTCAAAGATATGAATAAGCCATGGATGACTAGATATATCTATGAAACAATCCATGAAAGAAATGAATATATGTTAGAATATTGTGCTGGTGGTAAATGTAGCCCTGTTCTTTTTGAACTAGCTAAACAATGTCGGCGGGACATTAATGCTAAAACCCGGGTTGCGGAAGAACATTTTTACAAGACTAAGTTAGAAGATCTTTCAAAAAATCCTACAAAGTTTTGGAGGGAATTAAATCTCTTACTGGGGTAACAAAGGTACTAGTACTCCTGATATTGTCATGGACCATCATGAGACCGGTACAGAAATTAAGGGAAAAGATGTCCCATCGTATATCAACAAATATTTCTCTGGTATTGGTTCAGAAGTGTTTAATTCTCTTGGCCAGATTCCCAAATGTTCTCATGAAAAGGGGCATGTACTACATAAACACCCTGAGACTGTAGACACTGCTATCTGCTACAGTGAAGTGTTGAAGCTGATTAGGGATATAGAAACGCATAAATCAAGTGGTATTGATAATATAAATATGTCTGTATTAAAAGATGCCCTTTCTATCATGGCGCCTCAATTGTGTGAATTGATTAACCTTTGCCTATATAGCGTGTCATTCCCCAAAAGTTGGGCCTCAGCAAAAGTGGTCCCACTCCCCAAGTCTGGAGACCCCCGTCAGGTTGGGAACTGGCGCCCGATTTCTTTGCTTCCTGTACCTAGTAATGGAGCGCATCATTTACAGACGCACAAATAATCATCTTGAAGAAAACAATATCCTTACCAATTCTCAGTATAGATTCCGAAATGCTCGAGGAACAAACGATGCTGTGTTCAAGCTTGTAAACAATATTTATTTAGCTAAAGATAGGGATGAAGACATGGTTACATGTTTTTTAGATATAAGGAAAGCGTTTGACAGTATACACCAGGGGGAACTGATCACTAGAATGCGCAAGTTTGGCCTCCCAGTAATATACACTGACTGGCTGTGTGCCTACCTGGGCAACCGCAGTCAATCAGTAATCTGTAATAATACTGTATCATCTGTGCTTTCAGTCTCTTATGGTGTCCCATAGGGTTCAATTTTAGGTCCTTTACTCTTCATATGTTTTGTGAACAATTTACCTGCTATTGTAAAAAACTGTAAAATTATCCTATATGCCGATGATGTGATATTTTATTCATCGGACAGAAGTCTTAACACTGCTTTATTGAAAATCCAAACAGATGCCACTGCTATTCATGATTGGTTCAGCTCTAGTGGCCTTTCCATACACACTGGTAAAACAAAAATTGTTACCTTTGGTGCTCAGCCTACAGCTAATGATAAGATCGAAATTAAAATGGGTTCTACCATACTAGAGCACACATTAGAATATGAATACCTTGGTATAGTTCTAGATGCAGATTTCACCCTTGTAAAAACAATAAGTAAGTCGGTAAGCACAGCCTGCAACAGGAATCATATGCTAGGTAAAATGAGGAAAGGTGTAAGCAAACAAACAGCTATCCTTGTTTATAAGCAAACTATCTTACCTGTACTAGAATATTGTGGATATTTATATAATGGGGTAATCAATGCCCAGCATAAAAGACTTCAGTTAACACAAAACCGCTGCCTTAGAAATTGCCTGAATGTAAGAATATAATACTCTGTCCTCAACCTGCACATAGATACAGGAATAGACCAGCTATGTATCCGTTATGACATGCAGCTATTGCTACTACTGTATAAATATATGTTTGAAAATTCACACAACCACAGAAAGCTTGGTTTGGAGTTCCACCGACCAAACCCAAATGGCAGAGCAACAAGATCTGCCGGGTCAGGTATGTTAAGGTTCCCACCATCGATAAAGAGAGGCTATAGAAAAAGCCCCCTCTTTCGTGGTGTGGATTTGTGGAATAAATTAAACAAGTCATGTAGAATGGCTGGTTCTAAGGACATGTTTAGAACCAAGGCCAAAATGAAGCTACTGGAACTCTATGAGTTAAAGTTGAAACAATAAGTTCCATCACTCTTACTTATTTACACCTTTCTTATATATTGACTGTAAACTTTTACTTCATAAATGTTACCAAAATGTCAGTACCCAATATTGATGGTCTCCTGTTAACCTGTATGTTAATGGATGTTTGATAATCATATATCTGGGACATTAGATGAGACTGTACACACCATCATACAATCATTGTGATATCATTTCATATCGTAATGTTCTCATCATCTGAATTGTCTGTATGGTATTTTTGGAAAATCACATTGTGAAAATAAAAATACTTTATAAATTCAAAAAATTCTATGCATTTTTCTTTTATGAACAGTTGGCACCCCATAGATTCAAGATGGCCATCATTCATGGAATGCCATAATACTTTAAATGTAATTTCGAATTGCAGTTGCATTAATTGCCTACTGGAGAGTGTGCTCAGAGACCCGGCCCTGTTCTGCTAGACCCCATGGGGTTACCGGAAACCAACTTTTTTTTGGCCTAGTCCCTTCCTCCTTCAGAACAGTTTTTATTATTAAATGGTTACTCACTAATCTGTGTGTCATATGGAGATAGACGTGTTACGGGTAAGTAAAACTTGCTTGGTACCCGCTACATACCAGGCTCATATGGCCAGTTTCATGAGTGATACCCTGCCGATTGCAGATGACATTAACATTTCTGTGCTATTCACTGGTGGATTGGGGTGAAAACTGATTCAAATGTTGTTCTGTCCCATTGACAATTAGATTGAAACTCACAGTCGATGAATAATATCATCCCACCACCAAAAGGTTTACATGATACCTAATATTACGCATGCATTATACTACATGCATCCCACCAGGTGCCACCCCGGCCCGGTGTGCCACCCAACTGAGAACCCTTGCTGTCCCATCACCACCCTGCGCCATGCACGCTGCACAATACAAGGCTCTCCTCAGTCTCAGCAGCCACTAAGTAGAGAGGTTGACACAGCTATTGTGGAGTAGGGTGGCGGGGGGGGGGGGGGTTAATGTAAAAATAAGAAGAAAAGATACACACCCTCCCCAACTAGCTCACCTTTCTTTCAAACCCCTATAGATCCGGTCTTGGTGCAGCTAAAGTGGCAGTGGGCAGCAGAAGACACACTCTGCATGGAGCACAACTGTCGCGGGATGCCGGAGATACTATAGCCACTATAGTGTATCAATGTCTGGCTAGTATGCCCCTTTGTGTGTAAGAGGCCATATCTGACAACATTCTCCTTTTCATTACAAAGGTCCTGACTTCGAATCCATACCTAGGTTATTTGGTTCACACACAATTTTAAAATGCTTTTTGGGTTAGTCAAAAATCATGATAGTGTAGGGGCTAGGGTTATACGGGTATGTTATATGACGAGTGCTGTTGGATGTTGTGTTGCGAGCTCAGTCCGAACCCTTCAGTCCGACGGTAGGTGGCAGCACCTACCCCGGGCTTGGGGTATGGACAGAGGTCGCTATAGGCTTCCGGTCTGCGTGTGCGCGCGCAGGCTGGCTGCCTATACATACCCAGCATCTGGCGGTACTCGTCGGTTACTCTGAGCCACGCTGGTAAGGAGACCCCGTGATCATTACGGCTGATTCGCCTACTGACCCGTTCCGAACTCTATAGGGAGTTCGCACACATAGATACTGCTTGTCTAGGTTTTCTGAATAAACCCGATTTGCAACCTGTAACACTTGATCCGAACTGTGTCGACTTTGTTCTTTAATTGATACTCTACCAATATCATAAAGAGACAAAGTATCGTTTATTACAATAGTATACAATTCAGTTGTAAATTTCCTTAAACTAAAATGATTTTGTATGCATCTTTAGTTGTTCTATGTGAATAATATTATTATTGACCAACTAGGAAACAAACTAACCATGCGGCCTTGTGATGCATTCAAAGTCAGGACCTTTGTATTGAATTGCCAGTGTCCTAACCACTCCCCCAATCTGAACAGCTGACACAAGAACTACTCAACTATTACCCATTCGAAAAATGCTGACCTCTAAAACTGCCTATTTTGGACATACAAGGAACTAGCTTCAGTTGTAGGTCTCACAAGGTAGAATCACTGCAACTCGCTAGTGCGGAATAGAGGCTATGTGTCTTAGTGCATGGGTGTTTCTAAATGCACCCATGACTTGCTGGAGTATACAAATTAGAGGGGGGTTACTCCTGCAATTATGTACAGTCCCAATTTATGTCCCTAGGATCTGTTGTCTCTAGATGTTCCATATCTCTATGTCCCCAGTCCTGAGTGCATGCGTCTTACCTTTAGCATTTAAGTATTATATTCATTATTAACTTACATAGTACCCAGCTAGCAAGGTTACGTTGGGCCAACGTTGGCAATGGTCAGCACCATTGCATGCAATATCTCAACGTTGCAATATCTCAACGTTGTGCCAACGTTGAACTGCCAACGTTGGTACAACATTGGCAAATTTAGGTTGTACCAATGTGGGCAATACTCCCAGTGATCTGCCAATTTTGGTATAATATGGCAAATCAATGTTGGCCCAACATTGAAAATACTCTCAGCAATGAGCAGAAAACCAACTTTGGCCAAACGTTGCTTTTCCAATGTCCACCAGAGGGCATTGATATTTGTAATGACAGCTAGATAAGGCGCATGGTTTGGGGCCGGGACCATGGTGTGAGGACGTACTAAATACATAGTACACCCTTTCAATTGGGCCTGTACCACGATTATGATACTGTACACAACACTGGTCTGTACCATAATCTTAGTACACCTAGTGTGCCCACTGGACCATGACTCCTGCTCATGCAGGTAAATGGGCCAATCACAGCCCAGTACTCATATACCTTACCTGTGGTCACTAGACTGTGACCCTTATCTGTGCATGTATTTGGTGGGGTCACTGGGGTCATAGGTGGGAGTATGGAAACCACTCTACTAATTCATATGTATATTTACATTATGTAGTTCATTTACTACATTATAAAACATAACCAAGTTAAAACAAAAACATCATTTTGTGGGCCTTAATCTATGACTTCATCCTATGGGTTCATTTTCATTAGCACATTGAACAAATTAGCAAAAGGATTTTACTAAACATTTACTAAAAGAACATATGTAGATGAAGCCATTTCTTAGATAATATTCCTATTTTAGTTATAAAAAATGGTGCATAACTAACTTATAGACATCTGCCTCCTATAGTGGCATCAGAATTATGCCCATGAAAATATGAAAAATATGAGAGATTTGACAATAACCCTAGTAGCAAACACAATGTGGCCCCGGACGGGGCCAGACTGTGTTTGCAAGTATGGCCCGGAGTGGGCTAACCAACGGGCTCCTATCGGTTTAGGGCACTGGGCTTTGGTCTGGCCCCGTAGGGCTGCCCATGTTGGGCGCAGATCGGGTTTTGGACGGTCTGCCCACTTTGGGTTTAGATCAGTTTTTGGACGGGCTGAAAGCGGGTTCAGATCCGTTTTTGGACGGGCTGAAAGCGGGTTCAGATCATTTTTTGGACGGGTTGAAAGCGGGCTCAGATCTGTTTTTGGATGGGCTCACTAATTTGGTTCCACAGCACAGCCTGATAATTATGGGTTTTTAGAATCTATTCAATCATTTCCCCAGATATCCTAGGTCCTGGTAATCAACCCAAGGCATAATCATATTCTTCCTACCCAATAATAGAAGTATCAAGCAGGCCAATTATCATCAGGTTAGAGCCACATTCAGCATAGACAAGTGTCTAGGGTATACATTGGCCTTCAGATCCATAGTTCATACCCACATGGGGCACATGAGTCTGTGTTAAGCACATTGTAATGCCACAGAAATAGTTTCCACACTTGATAGCTGCTTGGAGAACCTTCTTTTCATCATTCAAATATGTAGTCTTAATCTTATTTCCAAACTGTGAGAACATCTATTTATTGTTTGCTATTCTACATCACTCTAACTTTTTCTTGTGTTATTGTATAATGTCAAGTTCATCTGGCTTTGTTGGAAAACTCTATATATTGGATAGTAGTGACATATATTGGATAGTAGTGACATCTGGTGTGACTGATCAGAAATACTAGACCATTTGCCCTGTCCAAACCCAACCTCAGCCCTCATCGGCCTGGAGTGGGCTAACCGATGGGCGCCCGTTGGTTTAGGGCACTGGGCTTTGGTGTGGCCCCAAGTGGGCTGCCTGAATTGGGCTC